>JAZGTH010000014.1:5424375-6083750 GCA_036877525.1 Chromobotia macracanthus
ATGAAACTTTTTATATCAAAACCCTACCTCGTTGTATACGGAATTTAGGTCGGCTCTGTGATTATTATGAAGGTTTTTTAAAGTTATTATTTTTATCATTTTAATTTGAACTATCACAGATAGTTTTCTAAATGTGGACTTTTCACAGGTTCTAATATGACACCAGGTTATAAAATGATCTCAGTTCTAACTGGACCTTTTCATGTTTTATAAATAAATGGTCTGAAAACAAAAGCATCACACTTGATGAGTTTTGCGTATTTTACAGACCAAATGCATAATACACCATAACCTAATCACGTGGATTTACATATATATACATGGCTTTAACAACATAATCATACACATTAAGCAAAAATAAATAACAAATAAAGACAAAACACGCATTTTGTCATATCAAATGGACTAATATGATTGGATGATATCGGGTTTAAAGGACCCAGGTAAATAAATCCCTCCGGCTCCTACCTTTAAAGAAGACACGGCGATCTTCAATGCGGCTCCTCTGTCATCCTCTTTAATTCATGCACGCATCGAACCCGAGGCCGAAATGCTCGTTCGCATGCCCTTATCAAGGGCTATGGACTCGAACCTGGATTAATCAGTAACCTCTCGGACTGAGGCTGTCACCTCCAACCCGTTACATTGTTCCTTTTGACACACAGGCTCGAACCTGCGCCTCTATATGATAGGAGGAAGTCACAAGGCGGGTAATTGTGACGCGCCAGCGCTCCACTGCGCTACAGATGCGAAACCTACTATGACGAGGCGTAGCTCATGAATATGCAATTAGCCCACGTTTCTTTGGTAACCCTCCGGAAGCATCCGGTCACGCTCTCATTATTATTCATGAAGCGTAAACCTTTGTCCTAGTAGGATTGGTTCGGTCGCCGCAGGACAAGCGCAAGCGCGACATCTTCTCAAGCCAATCGGATAGCCGTGCGTCACGTTACGTAATTAATATTCATGAATCTGGAATAATGAGCGTGAATGGTGTAGATACGGACGTGTAGATGTACAAGCACCAGGATAGTTTTAATTTAAGTTAGTTTTAATTTAACATCCTGAAGAATCATTAAAATTAATTATGTTTGTCGAAATGGTTTCCGAGTGCAGTGATGCCAATTGACTTGACCCAAGAATATTCTGTAGTTTATTAAACTGATAGATATAAACAACAGCAACAATATACAACTGATTTAAAACAGCTTTCTGTTGTGTGGAAATTTGTAGTCATTATAATCATCGGTATTACTAGTCTACAGAAACTGTTTTCTTTTAGTTTGTCTTAACAATTAATCAAATCCTTTATATTTAAACAAGATCCTTCTGCTTTTTAAACTCAAACCTCAATTCAGAAAAAAATAAACACTAAACTGGAATTTTTCTAGGAAATTTTGGAATTCATTGAAAGGATTCATTGTAATATATTTGGAAGAAATTCTGTCAGCATTTTTAAATATACAAAAAATATACACATATAGAGGAAATATAGTGTGATATAGACAACTTTGAGAGGGTAGAGAATGTGGTATTACAGCATTTTTCTAGCTATGATTTTAAAGTATGATTTAAAATGTACAAAGCATTTTGAATTTGAAGGGTTTATTTTTTCAATTCAGTAAAAGTAGTGAGAAGTCACAGGGTATGGCTTTGTTCTGAGAGCTATCAGGCTGACGGGAAGCTGCTCTGAGCTGCCCAACTGGGACCACAACATGCCTACACCCTAAGGCATTAACACGATCCACCAACTGACCCTTAATAAGATCCCCTGGCACTCTGTGCTCAGTAGTGTTTCACAGGGTATCTGGGTTACAGCAGAGAAAGTTTATTTGAATTATGCTCTAATACTGTGCTTGGCAACAGCATCAGAGTACAGTACTGTGCTTGCTATTTTTTTAAGAAACTCAGAAATGTAAACTATTTTTTGTAATTGTAATGCCGGTGGCTTCTACGTAGTCTTGGACCAGGTCTTACTGTTTGTTAGAAATCAAATTTGGCTCCTTTGTAGCTTTGAATTGAAAACACCCATGATGAATTGACTGATAAGAGACAAACACTTTAGAAACGTGAGTGTGTTTATTGCCCTGCGCTACTTCACGTGGGTATGTTGTTTTATTGACATCAGCAACCTGTATTTTGAAGCATCTATTTGTTTTCAAGACACTTCAAAAAGACTGCCATGTAATCACAGATGACCTGTTTATTGTCTTTGACTCAGACCGCGCTATCTGACAATATACGACTTGTGTGATATACTATTATCAATTCCGTAGGTGATTTTATATATAGTGAATGATTTTGCATCGTGGTCACCTGACCAATTTAAACTATGTGATTATGCAACTACAACTATAAACAGACAAAATGTCAAATATCCATACATTAAGATTTGCTTTAAATAGGCTGTTGCCATAAGATTACAAAAAGCAGTACAAAATCAACAACGTAATGTTAATGAAAACTATGCATGCCTTTCCCATGAGATACAGCTAAACCATGCTGCAAAACAAGTAAATCCATCTGAAAAACAAGGTGTGGTTTCAGTCACATGAGGTTCAGTAAGTCCACACCAGCTGATAGAAGCTGAGAGAATTTATTGAACTGGGCTATAGACTGCTTTAAAATAATGGAATGTAAAGGTCATTGCCTAATTACAGCAAGACTCACCTAAATTATAATAAAAAATTAACAACTAGACAAAGTAACTTTGTTCAACTGTTCAAAAGTTCAACTATGCTACTAATCCATCTCTGGTAGAATAGAAGTTTTTCACACAGTGCATAACTTCAATGGGCGGTAACATCAGTTACATTCTTCTCTCACCCGCAACTTGTAATTTAGTGATGTCACAATCAAAAAACAAAAACACGCTTTTTATAGGTCAATATCTTTTGTCAGTTCTGGAACAACAACTCTGTCAAAGAAATGAAGTAACTGAAAACCCAATAACCATCCATAACCTACTCCTGAAACATGAGGGTAATAAAAAAGGCTGTTAATGATGACGCACAAGCCCCTAATCCAGCTCTAAGCCTAACATTAACAGTACACGTAAATCTAAAATCTGACTGACTGACAGGATTGTTGTTCCAGGACCAACAAGGATGTTGAGGAAGGAACATGTGGAACTCTGCAGAATCAGGTTCACTGTCTTGCCTTTAGCTCATATGAAGTGCAAACCTATGCACAAAATCTTTAACAAAAGGCTGTTTGCAAACTTGTCTTTCTTCACAGATGCACAGGGTGAACAATTTTCTGGAGTGTTTTCACAGCTTGTTGAGGTAGAGATGAGCCGACAACACAAATCTCTCCTTGGCAACGACAACATGACACCACTCTCTCCTGGCGGCTCTCTGGATATCTCTGCCAGATCTGTATGCTGTGCTTGTTTTTTGTGTCGTTCTCTATGGAATATTTAATTGGATTTGCACGGTCAGCTACCAAAGTGTGTACAGTCTGTACAGTCCTAGCTCACCACTTTTTATTTTGACTAAAAAAGTCACAAAGCATCTAAACCATCTCAAATATTCTTAAATTGTATGTATTTTGCATCCCAGGCTCATCTGTAACTCATCTGGTAGAGCACAGCACTAGCAACAGTAGTCACAGGAATCAATTCAGAGTTAACACACATACTGATAAAAAGTATACCTGGAATCCACTGGGAAATTCTGACAAATTCAAACATTTGAATGTACGCCAAATTATTAAGTAAAAGACTCTCTGAGTCAATACACTTCACATTTGACATGACATTTGGGACAAGGTCCAATGCCAAAAATTACACAACTGCACAACCCTCTTTTATCTGTTTGCTCTAACCGGCATTTCACACACAATGTTACAAACATCAAATGACAGACATATAGCCTCCTAATTTTAACCACATAAATACATTCATAATTTAAAACACTAGAAAGAAAGACTGATCAACCAACACACAATTTATACTTAATAACCACAAACCTCATGTATCATGGATCATAATGTCTCTTCCGTAGTGGAGGAAGTCCAGCTCTTATTTTAATGTAATATTTAACCCTATAAACATATTATTGTCAATACATTATAGACTTTGGCTTAAAAATGGTTAGCAGTTGACTGTTGACATTTTGTTGTCCTGTTTTAAGCCTTTGTGATACTGTATATCTTACAGGAAGCAGGAACAGTGTGTTTACCTTACAACAAAACGAGTCACTACCCATATTTGTGGTAGCATTATCCAATCACTGAAAACAATATACCGCATAAGTACATGTTTATACTTGAAAAATGTACATTCTGACCTTGCTTATACTTAAAGAGCACATGTTTAAACAGTCTGAAATCATCACAACATACAGGCAGCAAAACGGACCACTCTAATTTGTTTATAAGTAACCACAATTAAAACAAAAGGCACTAAGAAGGATTTGTAAGTTGACGGATATGTAATTTGATAAGTTCCTGTAACCGCTGAATTAACTTTTTCCTGTGGTTCACTGTGGGTCGAAGAACTGCAAGCTAGTACATTTTACAATTACACAATATGGGGACGGACACACAAGCTCACCTTACGGTCATCCAGTTCAGTCTTAGACCAGCATTAACAAGACCCTTGATCATTACCCAATTAAAACAGCAATGTGTAGGATGAGCAAATATACACGTCCTTCAACTTTAGCAGGAGTAGTGATTTTTACTTCTTCAAACAGCTAAAGCAGTACAAAGGTACATATCATCCACTGCACTGTTGTGATTATATATATATATATATATATATATATATATATATATATATAGCCAGAGAACAGCATTAAAACCATCTTGATACCTATCCATAATCTGTTAATCATAATAATAGCAAAAAATAATAAATAAATAATAAAATTAACACATACTGAACTGATACTAATACACAGCTCTTTTAAGTTGAACAGTACTTAAAAAAAAACTCTTAAACAGATTTTTAATAACAGTAACACTATTTGTACATTTTTGGGAAAAAAAACACACACAAAAAATTGATTGGTGCTTGATTGTGTGTTTAGATGGTTGCCAAGGCACTGGTGTATGGTTGCTAGGGTGCTCTGAGTTGTTGCTTATTTGTTGGGCGTTCTTGCTACACAAAGTCAAAAAAGCTCACCCCCACATCTCTACTTTTTGAAAACTATTTTGAAAAACTCTTGAGTAATAGTATTGGTGCACCATCCAACTAAGAGCTACTAACAGTGACATTACTGCTGTAAGCAATTTTCCGACATCAGCGCTCATTTACGTAAAGATTAGAAGATTATTAAGGAGGTTAACACACACAAATTTAGTCTTAAATTATGGTCATGACACAAACCCATTTGACAAATAAATACATTCACTTGAATTTTATCTCCTGCATTCCTCATCCCAGCACATAGCCAGAATTACATAACTAATACAGCCTCACAAATCACATTAGGTGACTGTACTGCCTTGGTTTGCAGCAGTACGCGTTCCATTTGTTTTAATAGGAGGAATGAAAATCGCATTATGTCACACCATTCGGTTTATTATTAAATATAACAACAAAATTTTGACTCCTGCTTGTTACAATGTTCTCTGAAACACTCATTAAATCGTATCATTTGTTCCTCACCCTGAGCCGTAAGTGTGCTAGAATGGTGCAGAGCGTAAGCATTTTCCACCTTAGACAGACTTATGCTAAATTTTACTCATTGCTCTGACACAGAGACAACATTAAACTTCTGCTTTAATACATTCTGGGGAGTGCTGCGTATAGCTTAACAGATCTAATGTGGAAAATTCTCCAGTGAGGCCAGGCGCACAGTGCAAAAGCCATCCCCAATGGCAGCCCGAGGTCTGCTGCTTTGCATTGGTGGTCACCCAGTGGTCCTGAGCTCAGAGAGGTCACATGATCAGAATACAGTCTGGGCGGCTGGAGCCAGGAGGCACCTCACACAGGAAGGCCTGGTTATAGAGTAGCTTGTTTGCATGTATCACATCTTAAAAAGGTACTTCAACCCCAGAACATTTCACCTCATGCGCCCTTTGGGAGCATTCATGTCTAAAATAGGAAGCTGCTAGAGAAACTTTAGACAAAAAAAACAGTGTGCCTGTTTGAGAATAAGGCAAGTTTGCATATACTGGAAACTGCATAATGATATGCGAAATTCTGCATGTTGTGTATCATTTTAGTTGAGTCTGAAATTAGTTCTGAATCAGAAACCGGCCTTACTGCAAAGTATTCATACACGAGGAATGTGTTGTGGTGACAGAAGATTTCAGTGCACTGAGAATACAACAATATGGTACGAACAAAAATGATAAAAAAGTGCCAAAAGCAAAAATCAGTATTGCATGCATATCATTCTATAAGGTTGTTTACAATGGGACGTTATAGTTTAATAGCAGGTATAACCAGACTAACAGTGTCACCAAGTGGCAAACAGTATAAACACAGCCATATGGACGAGTCACTTGAATTGATTCACTGACTCCTTTGAATCATCATTTAAATCTAAACGAGGCATTTGAATTGTTAAATGTTATTGTCGTTTAATACAGTTTTTGGTTATATACTACTTTCATCAAGTATCTTATAGAAATGAGCATAAATAAACTGGTTAACAGTGGCACCAAATGGTGAAATTACGCAGGCGCGTCGCCGGACTGTTTGGCACTACCGATAGTTGTCGACAGTGACCGGTTGACTGTACATTATGTCTTACTTACGTTATGGCACACCTGAAGTACAGAAACACATCCGATTGCCCAGTGTGTAGGGCATTAAATCTTTAAAAAAGTTAAAGATACCACTGCAGTTCACCCCGTGGTTCCGGGAACTTTCGCATTGAAAACCGACTCATTGATTCTTTTGCGTAATCGTGCCAACGCGTCCAATGCGAGCCCTCAGATATGTGTCAATATACTGAATATTTCCACCCATCTTTTCGCTTTATTTAGATAAATAAGGGCGGTATTTAGTCTAAATGCATGTGTTAGTTAGTTTAATCAATTAATGATTTAGGAATAATGAATTCAATCAATTAAAAGACTCCAATTCGTTGTGGCAAAGGACAAAATAAACATAAAATAGCAAATAGCAAATAAATCAAATCTAAATAAAGCTTTTTTTATCTAGAATAATTTAGTCCACAAAGCTATGTTTACAAGCAGAACAACTGAGACTGCTGTACACTTCCAGGAAAACAGGCCAAGAGACCTGCAAGTAATTCAGAGCACAATAACACATCAGCAACAGCCTGATTTTGCAGATAAACTGTGTCGAGGTACTGCAGCACTTTTTTACTGCATCTCTGCAGTGTTACAGCCAGATCTGTGCGTGGCCGACAGGACCGCAAGACACATTCCACCTCTGCAGAGGTGAGAGAAATCAATACAGACAAATAAACCTCAGGCCAGGAGTCCACACACTAAGAGTCGGTCCTCATTCAGCATCAAGCACTATCTGTTCAAGACTGGGCTAAGTAAGTTATCTGTCTGACATTATTAAATAAAAAAGAAAATCAACCTTTTCCTTTTTTGTTTGCTTTAGTTCAGACAGACTGTCTTGGTGAGAGTGACATGGTGCATTTGTACAAAAAAAATCAAAAAACAAAGAGGGGCGAGGCAGGAGAATTTGAAACAAAGTTCATTTAATGGCAAAACCACAAACCTACAGACATTTTAGAAAATCATGTATTACAGTGCTTAATTTATTGCTATGGGCTTCCCAAGACACATTATTCTAATGAGAAATGATACCCAATAAAAACCCAAGTGAAAACATACCTGTGACATAGGAAACATAATTTAAATAATGATGGCCATAGCTATGTTTACTTCCCTAAAGACTTATTAACTTTAATTTAACTGTGACACCCAGTGTTATTAAAATACTGCATATCTTGTCACTACATTATCTTATTAGTGTTGCATTAAAGGCCTTATGGAATCATTTGCTGTTTTTTTTGGGTGGGACATTTTTTTAAATTAGTAAATAGTCTACAATTTATGTCACATCCTGGCAAACCCACGCTTGACAGCTTAAAGGCAGGGTCGTCAATTTTTTCCAGAAAGATTTTCTGTTATTCTGGTTGAAAAACCCTTTACCTCCTGATAGTAATCACTATGTAAAGTGGTCTAAATATAGTAATATACATACTGTATATATCATCTGTGGAAGGCGCAGAACCATAAAATGTTCATCCAATCATTTCATTTGGTCCGAATGCAATGACAGGATGTCCTACTTGCCTGTCAAATTATGTATTTGCATACCTCTGTGCACCCTCCTCCTGCAGTCAATTTTCCATCATAAGCGTGCATTGCAAAGCAAAGGAGGCGTGGCTTTGGAGAAGGCTCTGAAAGGAGAGATCTTATGCTTTCAAAGCTAGCTTGCTATTGCTAGTCTGTAAAATTGCTTACCCTGCCTTTAAAGCACTGACAAAAACAATGATAATGTTCTTTAAATTAATTTACTCCATGATTTACCTCTTGCTATTGCTAGTCGGAAACAGCAATTTTTTTAATTTATGGGATGGGGCAATCACATTCTAGAGAGCATGTGACTGGACCAAAAAGGCATGCATGTTTGATTTGTCAATATTTTGGATTTATTTTGCTAGAAAAAACCAATCATAAATTGTAAAATGAATAAAAAAGTTATTTTGGCAACTTATAGGGTTATAGATGGCCTTGAAGCTAACACACAGACTACAAGACAAAAAGTCAAACATTTTGATTCCATAGGGTCTTTAAGACATAATACATACAGTAACACTCTATATGCTACCATAAATTGCTGAGAACCCTGTAAACATTTTAGAAAAAGAATTGCATGTTTGTGCTACAGCAGTGCCACGTTGTCTTTGACAGGGATGAAACTAACCAAACCTTGTGAAAAATAACCAGACATATTCACCATACAAACCACCAACTCTGTTCACAATCTAAACAATGACCACAGGGAGGTATGCACTATGAATACCCTAAAGTTAAAACTTCACTTTATTAATAAGACCTCTGCTGCAATACTAAACAATAATACTAAAAACAGCTGTTGATTTATTAGCAACTCTATAAATACCCTAAAACATCTGCCAGCTGTAGTGAGAAGACTAAATCTGTTTGTTTAAAACATTTAATCTCTTTCTGAAGTGTGTCTGGCTATATTTGTGCATGTTGTTGGCTTAGTGTGTTTGGTGCTGATTTAGGAAGCAGATTGTCGCGGCTGTGGGTATAACAGCCTATATAAATGGCATAAACAGTTACAGCTTCTGGAAGTAAAATACATCTGTGTTGTTTCCAACAGTGTGCTTATGTGTTCATCATAGGACGATAGTTTAGCTTATTCATTTAAACAGTCTAGAATCAGAGAGAACCTTGTTGCACAGATGTTAGGCCTGAAACATACTCTATGCAAGTATGTGAATGCAAAGGTTTTCGAGCTACGCAAGTTCGATTTCATGTGTAATTCTGATTGTATTAGCATTCCGAAATATTTCAGAATTGAATTCAAGTGCAGTTTACAATGCGCTGTGTAGTGCCGCAATCTCAGCGCTTCCACAGGGGCGCTATAGTGAGCATTAGTGTAAACAACCTTCCTTCTGTTTTCTATTTCAGGTCAACTACTGCCATGATGGTACAACAGTTTGAAGAGAATCTTGCTGAGCAAGTTAGTTAAATTGTTAACACGTTTGTAGCTAGCTACCTGAATAATAAAACTTGATTTATTGGTACAGACATTTGAAGGTAACTCTATCACCGGCTTGGTTTTTGTGTAGGTTTGTTACCACCACATTAACACAAAAACACGCAATGTACACACAATGAGACAGCAGGCTTGCAATACGTTGGTCAAGCATTTGTGTCGGTGTTTGCATACTTAAATGTGTTTCTGGCCTTAGTGTGAAAATTGGAGTTTTACTTGATCATTGAAGGCAACTTTTTATTTTCTGTAAATCTAACAAACAATGGTGATTAAAGAATCTCCTCCTCTTTTACATATAGAATCTCATGGGCGGAGCTCGGAACTTGATTTACACCTCCCACTACCAGTAGCCGATCACGGATCACAATGCTGGAAGCGGAGCATCGAGGCTTTGCCATGGGTGACAGCCTCTCCCATTTTCTTTTCTCGGGGTGGAACGCTTCCACAGTGTCCAGCACTGATGGCTCATGGCCTGTAAGGAGAGAACAGATGTTTGGATGACAACAACTGTGACATCAACTGTACAGTCCAGAAAGTGCCGCAGAATACCTAACATACCCAGACCCCCTGCCACAATCATTCTCCCTCGCACTACTGCAGCGGCAAAGTCTGCTCGCTTCGTTTTCAAGGGTACAGTGTCCTCTGATTTCAACCAAGATCCTGAAGAACAAAATGTACACACACAATTAACAATGCTAGCATGCTAAATGTTGTGAAGTAAAATGCCAATTTGTGTGCCACTATAGCAGCACCAAATGGAATGACAAAAATACTGACTGTTTTCATTGGCTGAGCCAGAAGATGACATGTCCGACTACTTAAACACCAATGATCTATAGTGTTTATCATTTTCAGAAAGTTATTTTACAAATGTCTTACCTTTATTTGTCTCTGCACATTAAATTGGGATGAGAGAATGTATTTTAACATCAAAAAGAATTACACACTTCATTTTTATCCGTGTTATTTGACACACAATAAATCAGATTTATTCAGGAGTGAGAGGAAATTAACAGGCTTATATATGATTTAGAGCCTTTGCTATGACAGCTTTTGCTAAGACATGTATAAAAATGTCTTGGGAGGAAACGCAAATAAAGAACTTTCCTGCAGATTACAGCCTGCATACTTGTCGATTAAACCTGACAGACTGTTTTCCATTCGCAGGATATAATATCTGCCTAATAACTAAGCCAATAGCTCACCGTAATAAATGCATGGACCATTTCTTCAAAAAATTACCGAACTAGAACACTTTAATTGCTTTGAAGAGGAAGTTGGAGCTGCTGAAATTTTTGTGTTTCGCAGATGTAGAACATTAATTTGGCATATTATTTACACTTCTCAGTCAACCTAATTTGCCAAAAAGCACAATCACAGCTAAAGACACAGGAACAGCTGTGGAACACTGAAGGTTGTTTGAGAGATGCTAATGCTTTCAGCCACGTATTTACTTTCTAAACTCTACTGTTTAAAAACACTCCATAACAGCTTTTGTATGGCATTAAATGAGCCGACTACCTAGACAGCATTTTAAGGCATTGTGCTGCAGCTGTGAGAGTGTATCCAGGAATATTAAATAATGTTGTTTATAAAAATGCTCCTCTCATTAAAAATTAAATCTCATTAAAAAAACTATAAAAAAAAAGTATGCACTATTTGTGCTTGCTATGCATTATTGATTGTGGTTAGATTATTGCATAATGTCAGACACTTTGAATAGAGTCACCCATTTAATGTCACTGTTTGCATGTCACGCAGAGCTGTTACCAGTGTAAAACGTTCTAAATCAGTTACTTATAAGGTTCTATTTTAGTTCAGATGTAGCCTGTAGACACACAGCTCATTTAGTTATGCAACAGAGCCCAAGTTTACCCTAAACTAAATCACTGATGTTTGACTGTGACTTTGGATCAAGATCAAAATGTCTGATTCGATTGAGCAATGAAGGGTGTCTCAATTGTAGACAGGTATTGACCAGCCTTCCTGTTGAACTGTAGTGATGTTGTCAAAACAACCAGTAATTAGAATGATCTTGAGACTGAAGTTACTTACCTAACTAACAAATTTACATTTTAATTCTTGACTTGAATTCAGAGAGCATGTGCTGTATTTCTGTTTGTGCTGTATTTCCATTCAGTGAGGACAACGCTGCAGAAAGTTGTGTTGTTTATTTACTGTCACTATATTATTTTAAAGTACCCAGGCATATTTTTGCCATTGCGCTCTTGATTAGCGTCACAGGAAACACAAACTGTATTCAGATGTAACTTATATTCTCTTTAAACAGGTGGCAGGGCTCCTCTCAGTGCCAGTTCATTTGGCATAACTTGAGAAAGACATGCTGTTTGGGTTTAGCCCTGATTAATTAGCAAGTATATCATGTCAGAGTGACTCCTTGAATAAAAAGCACATCCATCTTGCGTTCGAACTGGGATTTTATCAGGATATAACCCCCTCCGCAACAGCCTGCTTTAAGACAAAAGAACAGATGGGCTCAGCGATCTATCAGGATGAGCTATGGATAAGAGATGACAATATGTTTCTGAATAGCATCGTTTAACGCCCCCTTCCTCATTCTAAGATCTTATCGCCGAGTTATATTAGATTGGGAGTCTTGTACACGAGGGCTTTTATTGCCAGCGGTGGATTCAGGCAGAAGGAAATTAGATAGTGGGGCTTAATCCCTCACCCCGCGCTCTGAACGCCAGCTCCCGCACCTGTTGACAGACACATGCCCTAGTAATGGAATAATTAAAAAGCAGAGAGATGATTCATACAGTACTGTCCTATGTTCATTTGTTTGAAGATGACCTCCTCTGCCCACGCACAACAAAAACTTTTTATCGCCCTTGAGGCCAAAAGTCTGTGCAATTTTCCCATCTGCTGAATCTGATTAGAAATGATCAGATTTGAGCGGAAACGATGGAGGGGAAGAAAAAGCGCGAAATCCTGGCGAGAAATCAATAACTCATTTCAGCAGGTCTTACATTTTGTCAGACCTTGTATCTTTCTGCCCCGTTTTTTTGGGGTAATCCGAAAAAAATCTAATAAAAAAGGAACAGTTACCTGTGATTACTAATATATTTGTGCGTTGAAACATACTTTTTTGGCTATAGAAAATTAACAGCTAAAACTATTTTTCTTGGATATTTCACAGATTAAAACAAATAAAAGAAGAATGTTATTTTGTGCTGTGCTTATGGTACGTCCAGCTAGTCGTACCTTGGTTGGTGTCAAAGATGTTAACATTCTTGGTAAACTTAGAACTTTGGTGTATTCCTCCTTGTCTGAGGCCTCCTAACCAGCAGAGACGTCCTGCGCTGTCCCACAGGACCCCAGAATAAGATCTCTTGCAAGGCAGGCTGGGCAGGGAGGACCAGCTGCGGTTTTCCATGTCAAAGACTTCAAAAGCCTTCACCAAACGCTTGCACTGTCGTCCGCCTGAGACAAAGAAACATAAAGTAAAACTTTCTCACAAATGTTTATTTTTTAGCATCAATAGGCTTTTCGTTGACTTTAATTGTTTTAAATTAAGCTACCTCACCTTTAAATTAACCTTTTTTAATTTTTTAGATATGAATAAAGAATATATTTCTTTAGCTAACTTCTGGAGACATTTTCAACAATTGTGTCCCCAAAATATATAGCTACAGACATGTAGCTATACACACATACATTGTACTTTCAGAGTAAAATACTCCATTATGCACAAGGACAGATTGCAGATACACAAGGAGTCTGTCAGCAAACCTGCCACATAAAGCTTGGAGCCCAATAGGCAGACGCTGGTGTCGTAGCGAGGGGTGGGCATGGGCGGAAGCAGCGCCCATACGTCCTTGCGAAGGTCGTACTGCTGGAGAACACTTCTGGGCAGGAGGTCGGCCCCCATTCCCCCAACAGCAAGAGCTCGGCCGTCTGAAGAGTGAAATGAAGGTCGTCATGTTGAACAAAGAACTTTTGAACAAAAGCTTTCTTTCACCTCACAATGTCAAACACACAGTAAACATCGAATAAATGCTTTAAATATCATGTGCTGACAAGTTTTCAAAGACATTGAAGAGATGACTAAATTATTTAATAAAACACTGAGATGTTTTTTTAAATATGACTCTATTTTCTTCCTAATACATGTTTCTGTTTGACCCTCTAATTTAAAATAACATTTCTTTGCCTTTGTCTCTACAATGATTTCTTCTTTGTTTCTTTGTCTCTGAAATGACTTGCATTTTCAACTGATGTCACCAAGTCCTCTTATTTTCACATTCCAATCAATTTCCTTTTTACCCTTTACCTCTTCCAGTTTACCTTTTATGTTGAATATCCTCTTTCATTCGAAAATTAAAGTCAAAATAAAGAAGTGAGTAGCGAACATAAAATTATGTTCACTTTAAAAGCTTCAAGTAAAACTACAATTATTCTGTCTTTCTCTACCTTTAACAGTGACTGCAAGTCCCATGGATGCTTCTCTGAGCGAGCACCTCTTCCTCCATTTGCCTTCCTCTGTGTTGTACACCTCCACTGCCTTTAGGGGGCGCTGGTCCTTTCCCATTCCCCCGATCACCAGGAGCTGCTTACCTAAGACAGCCACCGCTGCCCCTGCTCTCGGTGTGGGCATTGAGGTAAGATTTAGCCAGCGGTCTACCTCTGGGGAGTAGAGCTCAAGTACACTGGTGGGTCGACCTGAAGCATCGCAGCCCCCCAACATATAGAGCTGCCCCCCGACATCAGCCAATGAGTGATACACACGGGCACTGGAAAGGGAAGCCAGGCTCTGCCAGTGAAACTCATGGGCCGAGGGCACCGTCATCACCTTTGACGACTACCGCGGTTTCCAGATGAGAGTGTCAATACCAGACTCGTCCACGTCCGTTTTGGGAGTCAGCTCCTGTAAGGCAACAGGGTAATTTGTTTACACGCCCGACCTTCTAAATACAGCCTGCATCCACAATAGCATTAAAGTTTAGTATTCAGAGCACTGCTGTTTCCACTGTGGCAAATTATACAGCAATTACTACAATGTGTACAGTGATAATAACACTTGCACACTGCATAATGAATAGTAAAAGAAATAAAAATAGTTCCTATATTCTCATGCTATCATCACTAATAGACTGACTGACTAGGATGTAATGTTGGACTTATCTCTGAATACAATAGGAGACAGTGGAGTGTATCACTGTTTAGGCCTACTGAGTCTCATTGTAGACAGACTTGAAATGTTAAAAACAGCCATGCAGTACATGCAGTGCTCAGAGACGCAGTTAGTCTGAATCTGTTGTAATACATTTTGTTCAGGCCTATTAATTTTAAATGTTGACTGCTGCCTTTAATAAATATTATAACAGTACAGTTATGAGATTGGCCAGATGTTTCATGAAAGTTTCATTAAAGCACATTTTTTACTGTGTTGACACCTTTTGAAACAGGAAGTTGGGAGTGGACATACAATGGCTTAGTCCTTGGTTGTAAAAAACAGTTGCTAGTTTACCGTAGGTCACAGATATGACCATTTCTGAGAAGATTTGATACTTGGTATTGCAAAAGATGTCTGGAAGGATATTATTAAAAAACAATTAATATGAAGGAGGTTTCAAGTCAGTAATTTGACTGTTTAGTAGTACATTCAATTTATGCATTTGGCTTTTATCCAAAGTGACTTGTTGTGCATTTGGGATGTATATTTAATCTGTCTATGCATTCCATGGGAATACTAGTAATTTGCTAACACATAAAAATATTCTATGCATAGCCACACTAGTCCCTGTTGAACTAAACCTAGCATAGACCAGCAAACCTTGAAGTGCTGTTTTTATTAAGGGCTTCTGAACATTCATACTGTAATAAGACAAATAATAATTAAGATAACTAAGAAGACTAATAAATATTCAACACTAATTCAGACCTAGAAATCTGGCTATAAATATAATAAGCAGCAAATAAAAAGAAAAGCACATTGTGTCCTATTTATGGCTGTACAGGCTTAAGTTATGCAAACACTTTTTTTAAATTCTATTTTCATAAAAGTGGAGGCAGAGATATGGAAGACAGCCCAGAATAGCATCATCACACAACCAATTTCACACAACTGTTCTTCTCTCGCTTGTGTACACAATGAGTTTGAAGTGGGCTGTTGTACCACGGCTTAGCATCCATCAGTAACCAGGCAACCATGATCTTCACCTCCCTCTATCTCTCTCAGCTTCTGTTTTTCTTAGGAAAACAATTCCCTTGCTCCCCCTACAACAGGTCACCTTTACTTGAACCATTTCACCAGTCTGCCTCCACAAATAATGAACAAATCGTAAAAAAAGAATGCATTAAATCAGCCACATCATTTAAACAGATGCTACTCTATGTCCAATGCAAATCTCAGTTGGGATGAAGGCATCAGATGATCAGATACATTTTCACTAAATACCAGTACAAAAAAAATTAATACACACTCATTTATGTGAATCAGAAACTGTCAAAAACACGGAAATTAATAACAGCATGTAGTGGCTTGGTGTGCTAGACAGTTAAACTTCATTTTATGCATATCAAAAAAAACATTTCTAGTCTTTTTAGAAAAAAAACACGGTCTTTCTACAAATCATATGAAAACATATGGCAAGTAACAACAACAAAGGGAAGAACAGACAAAATAATGAAATTTTAAAGATTATTCAACTTGGCAACACTGCTTAACAGATAATAAAACAGTACAGTTTGTTTCAACATATCAGCTTAAACTGCAAAGAAACATGATATTTTTTAATTATACAATAAGCTGATGTATACTACAATAAGAAATAATTGTTAAAAAGTAGTTTGTTACTGGAAAAGCTACGTCAGAGTATTGAAAAATGTACTTAAATTAGTAACCTCACAACACTCAGTTAGTTACTCTCTATACTGGTCACCAGACAGTACTAAAATGCCTTATTATGGCAAAGCTCCCAGGACTTGGCTCAATTTATGAGACCTTCATTCATAAACGTTCCCTCTTCAAAGCATTCGAGCAGCATTTATGGCCGTTCAGGTGGCTGGCTCGTCTCTGATGGCCTGTGCTGAAAAGTTGATTACCGAATAAAGGTGTTTGGTCTCTCTCCTCCTGTTGGAGGCCATCAGATAGTACAGTAATAACGATTAAACTGGGTTATTACAGGTTGAGAGCTTTGGGCCTGCAGTGATTGAGAAGGAGAGTGTGTTAACTACACTGGGACTCCTGAAAGTGGTGAGCACTTCATCAAGTCCAATCATGGTGTAAATGAGGTGATTTTTCTATCTCTCCTGCGCTCAATGTTTCGTGCTCTCACACAGGTTCTAGGTATCACCATCCCTATCAGAAGATTGATAGGCTTTCTTGTTTTATTTCAACACACTGCCATCTTAGGGCCCAAATTACAGGGGGTTCACAGCTTGTTGAAGGCGAGTTGATGGTACGTTTTAAACCAAGTCATGACCTGCATTTTTTCAGGGCCCTAATTTGAAATACTTTGGGTCTCCTAACTCACTGTCTCTCCCCTGTGTCTTTACAATATGTGTACACACAGGGTACTATAACCATTATCCACCTGACAGGGAATGTTCTCAGAACATTGGCTAATGTTATCTACAAGTTCTGTCAAAAATATCAAAAAATGTTCTTGCAGTAACGTTAGTAGTAGTTTTTAACGTTATATATCATATATCAAAAGTGTTATTCTTTAGTTATTAGTGGAATGTTTTAAAAACATTACAGAATTAAAAAATGTTTGAGTACCGTTCTTACAACCAAACAATAATATTAATACAACGTCTAAAAAATAACTGGACTTTGGAACGTTCCTAGAACATTTTTTAATGTTTCTTTTACTTAATGAAAACGTTAGGAAAATGCTCTTACAACCTAAAATTGTTAAAAATGTGTAATACGTTAAATAAAGAGGTTATTGTGTAACTCACACACTGACAGGACGTACTAATCGACAACAAAATTTCTCCTGAAACAGTGAATCAACAGTGAATTTTCAATCAGACGTTTCTCCGTTCAGTCACCTGAAAGAAATATTGTACTTTGAAGAGCATCTGTAGTGCATATTATCAGTTCAGATTTAAATATAAGTTTCACATAACTATTACAAAGAGCTGGGAAGCCGAGGCAGGCAAGCCGCAACTCGTGAGATTTTCTCAGATGTAAATTGACTGTCAAAGACGCAGTGAGATGAGAAGATTCTCCCACTGAGTCCGACCCTCTTCCTTTCTTTCTCTGCCTTTGTATTCCAATCACAATCCTTCACCTGGGGTTTTTACAATCTCCACCATCATTTACAGGCCAAGCTGTCATACGTTTCATCCACAAAGAGCCAGAAAACTTAAAAGAAGCCTCGACGAAAGACACATTTCTCAAGTCTGTCTTTTTTTACTCTCAACTCAGTATGCAGAGGTGTGTTGCCATAGAAACAATGAGACCATCTCTAGATGCAGGGACTGACTGGGTTTTGTGCGGAAGACTTCTTCCCTTTTAATGATGCATTAGCAAACAAACAAAAATCACAGCGTTCTTACCCGCTTTGACCCGAACTGACGTTCTCTTGTTAACGAAGCCGGATTGCTCACTCTTGGCATGCCTTGCAAATCGCATTAATTGCAATCTGTAATGATTTGCTCTGCCACATCTTCTTCTTTTGCTTAATTAACTGCTTGAACAGCTTGAGATCAACAGTAGGCCTGCGAGCGCCCACTGAAGTCATTTACAATCAGCGTGCATCCTTTACAAACTTTTAATTAGTTAGTCTCCTTTCCCCAATCCATAACTTAGACTTAACCCTGGGCCTAATTTGATCCTAAACCCGAGCTATTAGCTATGAGTATGAACCAATAGATTTGACACAAATAATCCATTTAAGTTTGCCTGTCATTCTCTCCTCTGGTGAATCCAGAAGGCCCCAGCAGGTAAGCGTTTATCGACTTCTCCTTAATTAGCCTCATGGAATTCCAACTGCGCTGATTCTAAAGTCCACAAACGTGCGGTTTTTAATCAGAACAAAATGATCCTGGGAGGGTTTATCTACCGAGCATTGTAAAACAGATAAATTACAACATATATAAAATATATACAGTTTATAGGCTTATACAGTTTATATATACATTTTATATATGTACATAAATGTGTCAGGACTGCATTGCAATATGTATATAGAAAGGAATATAAAAACACCTTTTATATAAATGTGGAAAATTTGGTTATTTCTAGAATCAAAGGATCGTATAACAGAGTTAAATCAGAGTACTATACCTGACCCCCTGCCTTCTCATTTGGTGCTTGCTTAATCTTTTGTGCTCTTTGTCTGGCCAATGTCAACTGTAGCTGAGCAGATCATTTCCATAGCAACCCTGAATTCAGCGAGCAAGTGCATGATACAGAACATAATGCAATTCTGCCGTCGCAGTTCCCTAGAGGATTACATAAAACACGTTTGTCTTTCCGTGACGATTTTATATTTCAAACTCCCTGCAACTCGTCTTAGGCAGGCTGTAATAAAACACAATAAAATCTAGGTCATCCATGGACAAAACCGTAGCTGCTCTATTGATTTAACAAATTAAACTATGACTCCCATAAAAACGCCTTTGATCACACGGTGTGGATCAGATTCAATTACGAAGGCCTTCAACGTGTCATTTGAATATAAATGCTGTGGGATAATAATGTGGATGAGACTGGTTCGGATGAGGTTTCTGAAAGAAGATTACAATTGGGAGCTAGGGATGTAGCTCTCTAAAGCAAGAGCCAAAAGGTTTCATCGCTAATTGCTATGGAAATACCTTCCTCCAATATGAATGTATCCAAGGCCATGGATTCGTAATCAGCAGACCGGCTATTCCCCTGCGGTGTTTAAAGACACCAGTACAGGGAGAAATCACTGAAGCTCAACTCTGAAAACTTGGCAAGCTGTCAGAACCGAAGACTGTTAATATCTGGTGCTGGTAGTTGTCATGCAGTCACAGTTTAGGAAAAAAATGCCTGAGAAATGAGCTACTATGTGCCTTGAGGATAAAACTGAATATTGCTCTGTTCGAAAATGCCCTGTAAGAGTACAATGAGTCGAAGAGCGTAACCTTTAATACACATTATTAGTAGCATTTAAATGAGAAGCACAACTGCTCGTCTGAAAATGCAGTGACCTTTCAGGTAGACAAATGCAATCCATTCTCAATGTGTCGTCCTCATGAGTAAAGTTGTAACATCTTTGCCAAAGGGCAAGAGTTCTTAGGATAGACTAGTAACATCTGCAAAAATACTAGTGGAAAACATTTTTACTTCTTAAGACCAAACACCAGCTTCAAAAGCAAACATTTAAGTTCCTTTTTACCAATTTGTAGCACACATTTAAAATGTTAACATGAAATCTAAATGTATTACATCAAATTTAAACCATATTTACTTTTTTAAAGGCAGGGTAGGCCATCTTTTCCAGTAAATGTTTTTGTTACCTTGTTAAAGGTCTCTTTACATCCTGATAGCAATCACTAAGTAAAGTGGTCTAAATATATTTCTGTGAATGGTGCAGGACCATAAAATGTTCGTCCAATCGTGGCATTCAGTCCGAATGCAATGATAGGATGTCCTACTTGCCTGTCAAACTATGTATTTGCATAGTGTTTGGGTGTATTGGAGGAGGCGGGCTTTGGAGAGCGCTCTGAAGGGAAGGCGGGATCTTATATTTTCAAAGCTAGCTTGCTATCGCTAACCTCCCGGAAATTGCCAACCCTACCTTTAATACATGTCTTGTAAATGTTTCATTGGTGCATGTTATTCCAAAAAAGTTATTTGTTATTTAAAAATTAGCTTTGCAACAAAAATCATTTTTGACATCACCAATATTTAACCCCTCCCTTGCAACTGCCTGTCATATGCAGATTATTTTTTACCATCCAATCAACTCCCGATGGATAATGTCCTGCCCAATATTTTATAAATATCCCGTAACATTATGGATTCACCTAATGTAATCTCTTAAAGAATTTAAAACTACTAATACTTAATAATCCAGGTTTTTTAGTCGGTTACCTTACAAAACACTGTTTATAGTGTATGTGTAGGCACTTGCAAACATAACAGTAAGTTAATAACTACTCATGTGTTGTCTAAACTGCCAAAAACTTTCTGAAACAAATGCATGAAAGGACTAATTACAGTCTAGCACACAAACATCACAGTGGCCCCATCACAGTTAATGCATGGTTGAATGTCTTCATAAGAATAAGAAAAAACAAACAGCACACATGTAGTCTGGCCAGTGCATCAATAAAACAAAGTTTGAGGTCTTGTTTATGTTACCCAGTTTAAGCTCACTGAAGGAAACCGTATGGATGATATTCATACAGCGTTGCATTGCTCGCAATATATTTACAATCGGAAACGTACACTTCGTTATCACTTCAGAAGATGCTGCTACCAGCGCTGATATAACATGCAAGTCCACCAGGCGCTCGTCTACAGATAACACAGCAACTTATTGCACATCAAAGCTCGGAGGTTTGGAAATGAATCACTTACTTTTCGGTCTGGTCTTCGGTTTCTTCCGATTCTCCTCGGGCTCTTCCCTTACAGACAGCGCGATCGCCGGGCAATAATAATCCACGCGTGGATAGACCCTCCCTCCCTCCATCAGACGCCCGCATCATCAGCACCACAGCCGCGGTAGCCAGCGCAGCATCCCTCTCCCTCTCTTCCCTCATATGGGTCATGTATGAAATATTCATCGCAGCCCTTCATCATATTCGTCATTGTGACATTAATTTCACAAATGCTCAAGGGGGCTCCAGCGTGGCTGATAACCTACATAAGTCCACCTCATTGTGCCATCTAAGCATGGGTATTTATTTGGGGTCGTTGTCCTTTGTCACCTGCGAGGGATGGTGAACGTTTTAGGCAATTAAAGGATGCAGGTTGCCGGGTTGAAATTTGGCTTGGGTTGGCCACACCCCGCAAAATGTTTGCAGAAAGTTTGAACCGGAAGGATAAGATGAGGAATCAGAGGGAATTCATTAGTCAAGTTTTTCCAACAAAACATAATTACATAATCATTCATTTGGGCTAATTATGCAAATGTATTCAAATATATGCATTTCCCCCATCTGATTAGACGTTTATCTAAGTTGAGTACTATAAAAAATCAACACATCAACGTTCATAACAAAAGCACAAGCATATATAGACGTCACAATTTGAATCTGTTGATTATATAATACATTGAATTAATGTAAGGCTTCAGGGAAAATGATTTTCCACCGTGGGATATATAAACATCACAATTTAATATCATGCAATGTTCTTATATTTTGTGTTTAACGTTTATGGATATTTCCATATAGATATTTAGAACGCTTTGAATTTTATTGTTTTAGGTTGAACCTCTTAAATTATTGTAAATAATATTAATATAAAATATTGTAATTCTGCATCCTGTTATCAGGAACAGAAATAGAATTAACTTCTGAATGCTACAGATGTCAGCTTCTTCTCTTCTTCATCCCAGTCTGTAAATATCTCCAAACACTCTAGAAACATCCTTTGTGCCACAATTTTTCATCTGCACATACTGTAGCTCCTCAGGTCCTTATTTGGAAGCAGGCAATGCCAATCACAACATCAAGCACAAACATGCCCTAGATTTTCAGCGCCACTCGCCCAGGCTTGTGCGCGTCCTTGCTGTAGCCCGTCGGGTCCACTGGAGACCTGACCCGCTTGTGCTGATAACCCGAGAGAAGTAATTACAGCAAGAGGTCTGACATTAACAGCATCTTTGTGTTGGAAAATAAAAGACGCCCTCACACACACTTACAAGAGAAGAGACAAAATCTTGTCTCCAAGTGCAGTTAATAATAATGCAGAAAAATGGCACTTTTATGTTGCACTTTGTTTCAGAAGAAGAGGCTGCTTCCTAAGCATGCTGGGATTGTGGAGAAAACATTACCAATACAGAGAACAGCAGGTGCCTGGGGCAGGGTCCTGATGTTTTAAGTGTATCTTTTTTTGAAGATACACTGCAACTTTGATCATGGAACTGAACAAGAAGGAACCAGAAGCTGTAATCATGCCGGGTTCCATGTCAGTTACAGGAATAAGTACTTCCATTTATTTGTAGCGCAACTCTCATTGGTGAACTAAGCAGGGTGTCAATAACTTTTAAAGGAACCTTTGATCTCGGGATTTGTGTGGGATGCAATTATGCAGCTCGAGGTGACGGGGGTCAAATTGGAGACCTTATTAAAATGCTCTGTATTTGTGTCACACACATCCCCCCCACCCGATCCAAGCACACATACACAACTGTGCTGCTTTTTGTGCTTTTGTTAGTAGTTCAACAGCATATGGTGTTCCCCAGGGCATCATAATAAGTGTGACTGTTTATCTTTTCAGCTGACTGTGTTCGGTTTTTAGAATGTTTACACACTTAGTATTAATAATCAGTTTTGCTCTATCAGAGTGACAAACCAGTTAGCTAACAGGCTGGTTGGTAGGTTTAACCTCATTATATTTTCAATAGTTTCTTTGATCCTTGTTTTGAAATGTTGGCTTTGAAGACGTACAGCTTGTTGTTGTTTCCTGCTACAAAACACTGGTTAAGCTTTACAATTCTCTGCCTCTGAAAATAATACACAAAAGATTGTAAACTATGCCGACAGAGCTGAATGTCACAGTTATATTCAATGTCTGATAATACAAATGATTAGCTCATATTTTACAGAAACTAAAAAATGTTTTAGACATAAGCATTATACATTGGTGAAGTGTGTTTAAGAAAATTAGAACCAGACCCACAAAAAGCTCAGCATTTCCACTTTCTAATTTCAGTGCCTGTCATTCACGCATCAGACACAACCCCGTCAATGTACGTAATTTCTGCACCACTAACAACATTAAACTAAAAACACTAATTTGGCTGTTAAAAGTTCTCTAAAATTTTCAGTCACAGCTGAAAAATCAAACATAATTTACTTAAATTTTGGTTAGAAATAAACATCATAAATATCATTTTCTCCACACAATGGTGTAGTTATTTCATCTGCCAGCAGGGGCGCACTGCCAAAGCTAACTGGCCACACCTTAACCCCCTGGGTGAGCAACTGTCGCTGTGTTGGGCTGGTTGGGGAGCTTAATCAATCAATATATATCAATATTTGACAACGAATCACAGCTTGTATCTTTCTTGGGAGATCAATATGAATGGTTTACTTATACCTGACCCTAGCTGGGACAGCAGAAAATGACGCACACCACCTTTAAATCCAGTCGGCAGAATTTCTCTCCAAAAACAGCAGATTTCTTTCAGGACTGTTTAACAAAAAATAATAAACTCTTTAAAAACATTCATTAATACAAAATCTGGGCATAATAGTAATAAATAAATCTGGTTGTAGATTCTTTATATCAGAAACAGTCATAAATGTCCATAAATGTTCATATTTGTCCATGGGCAAGACTTCACACAGAGGATGACAACTGTGAGTTAATTATAAAGATGGTACTTAGTACAGACAAAAAACACATTTTGTACAACTTGATTGCCAATTAAAACAAAAACACACAAAAAATTAGCATACCACATAATTAGCATGCATGGGTTAAAATGCAAACGAAGGGGCATGTGGTGAGAAATTTGTAGCGTCCTGGTGATCATTTTCTGTCTCTCCAAAGCCTTTTGATAAAAACTCCCTGCTAATTTACTGCTGATTTATTATTAACTCCTTTTGGATGATGAAAGTATTTCAGAATGCCGAGTTTCCAAATGCATTAAGCCAAAAGCAGAAATGTATTATAAACACGGACACATGTCGTTGTCATTATCAAGTTAAAAGAAAATTCTAAAAAAAACTAAAGTTTCTGATATTATGAAGCTAAAAATCTGCATGCTATAAAAATCTGCATTTTTTCTAATAAAACATGCTACATTAACAGCCAAAACTGGCACCAGCAAATATAGATGGATGCATCCGGTGTGTTCATTGGTTCGTTGTTGAAAGCGTAAATGAAATGCTTTTCTATATTCAGAAATTGTGAAATTGTCAAACGGAACAGGTACATGAATTTAACATTGGACTAAAAATCTTCAACATAGTTGAGACTTTGGCTTCTCATTTCAGAAGTTCACCACATGCCTCTGCTGTGTGTCCGGCTTTATCGAGTGATAGAAATGGCCTGCTGAACATTCTGGCTGATGCTGCGAATTTTAAAGCTTTTATCTTATAGTTGTGGCTGGAGCTGCCTGGGGCATAGTGGAACTCAAGTGTGAAAGTGAAAGATGAAGGACCATGACTGATCCTTTACACACCTCCCAAAAAACTACTGCTTTGAGATCACCATGGCTGAACAACCTAACCCCATATGTGTAGTAGCATTTTTTGGCATTTAAAGAAAAACAGTAAATAAGACTAGAATTTTGGTGCTTGCTGACACATTCTTGGGTGTTGGATGGTTATTATGTTACTGCTATACTGTTGCTGTTGTTAAGGTGTCCTAAGTGGTTGCTAGGTGGTCTCTGGGCTTGAGCTTCAATATTAGTCGATTACATTTTTTCATCCATTTTGTTGTTATCAGATTGTTTACAAAAGCAATGGCGCAATAATCAACAAGCTGCCAAATTTAAGAGATCATTTATGTTTGTAGGACACACAAGCAATGTTTAAAACTCCAAGTTATAATTCTATTTAAACCCCCAACCATAAGAATAAGCAACAGAAACAGTGACACCCAACTAACAGAGAATATTCAAAAAAGAATAAGAACAAAGAATGTTGACTAATGTTATCAAAACGTTCTTGCAGTAATGTTAGTAGAACTTTTATATACTTTTATTCAACATTATATACCACATATATCAAAAAGTAGTTAGTAGAGGATTTAAAAACATTACTATATAATCTTATAGCCAAGCAATACTGTTAATACAATATCTAAAAACTGGACTGTTTGAGCGGGGTATTTCCTTAGCGAACACCACTTAATATCTAAGCCTTCATAGGTTAAAAGGGAATACAGTTAGCATGTGAAGTGTTACAACCTTTTACTAGTGGAGACAGGAAATCAATAGAGTGGCTTTACTAATTATTGGGCAAAGGAAGGAAAGCTAGAAAAAACATTTTAAAAGATGAATTCTCAAAAATGCTGGTGTCTGTTCTTTGACGCTTGGTACTTAGCTGGTTCAAACAGTTCATATGCTGGTTGACCAGGGAACATGTTCCAAAAACCAGCTTGACTACCTTAAGCTAGTATGACCATCTGGTAGCTGGTTTGTTGCTGGTCCATTATGGTCTGCCAGATTGCAAAACACATGCCGGATTTTCCTGCAGGGTTAGCATGACATGAATGGTGACAGCTCGTTAAAATTGCACCTTAGTGGTTAGTGTGTATGCTATGAAACCTTTAGCCATGTGTGCCATGAGTTTAGATGAGTTCCCAATCTTAATCACCTCTCTTGCTTCCCTCTCTCCATCAATATCAGTATCAATAATAAAAAAAATCCTTGGTTTGCTCTGGTTAGCCATTTTACATGGCACAAATCACTGCTTTGTGTCACTGTGGGAGCTATTGACAATGGATGTTACACTTGTGGAGTATATACCAGTGTCAGATCTATCAGTTTTGCAGCACTCTTGGGAGCAGTACAGCCAGTGCTTGTGAGACCTGAGTCTATTTTCAGGCCTCATTTCATCTTTCTCCAGCAGCGGGTGAGATTTGTACCAATTAAGGTGATAAAGACAACAGCCTTCCATTTTTCTCTCCACACCAAGGCTGGAAAATTGGGGCGGAAAGATCGGGCCAGCGAAAATCCTTGAGAGACCACTATGATGAATAATCTTCCTCCTCCACAGGGCAGCGCTGAGTAGCAATATGATACGCTGACCTTTCTCATAAGATCATTTTGAGCCTAAGATTCATTTACTAAAATCCCAGTTCGCACATTAATGCAGTATGGGGGCACATTTTCACACCTTATGGCTTGATCTTCGACTGGACTCAGCTGGTGAGCGTTTCCATCCACTTAGTTAAGGCTTAACTCGATGTGTTATCAGTGCTCCAGTAACTGGTTTGTGGCCAGAGATTTGAAACGGACACGTGTGGTGATAGATGTTTTGGTGATTTTGAAGAGCTCACAGTGGTTGTCGATGGTTTAAAATCGCTCCTTCACAGTTCAGTCCTTGACCCACCTTACATTTTTATTAGACACCTATTGACAAAAGACACTATAAACCAAATAAAGTCTGATTCACCGATCTAATGAAAAAGAATGAATAAGACAAATCAGCACTCAGTGGAGCATCACACCTAGAAAATAGCTACAGAGAATCTATTCATTGATTTTTTGTAAATACTTGGTGGATATATTGCTGGATATATTTTGTGAATTTTATGAATAGATAAAATAGAGGTTTACACAAGTTTTGTTCAGACAACAGAACCCACAGAAATAATGTCACCCCTTTAAATAGGTTTTGAATGACATCTGTTTGTGGTCAACCAAAAAACAGCAGCAAAATGCCAAATGAATATGCAAAAGAACTAATAACATTTTACAGCTACAATAAAAACATTTTCCTGAACATCGGCTTTCGGTAGAATTTTCCGCTCCTCACACAGAATTTTTGCATGGCTTCAGAACATTTGCAATATAACACAATCATGTGCATGCACTGTACATGTTGCAGATTTTTGAGGCTTGACAGCTATCGGTCAGCTTTCCTGCTAAAGAAAAGACAAAATGCATTTTTATGAAACATTTTAATGTCCTACAAAACAAAAAATTGGAACCTTTGAATGGACATGAGAAAACGAACACGACAAAATGACACTTTTGTCCAAATATAACCTTTGCTTTTTATTTGCTACGATTACAGTCAGTGTTGCCAAGTCCACAGTTTTTTCGCAGAATTGGGCTACTTTGTCGTGGTTTATTTTTTCCCTGTGAGTTAATGGTTTAACATACTGCATGAATTGTATTTGACGGAAATGTACCTACTGCATATAATTATCTATCTGTCTATCTGTCTGTCGGTCTGTCTCATAGTATGTATCGGTCATATCATTTAAACCAATGTAAGCCTCTTTGTGCCATAAGTACAACAGCCTAACAAAAGGAAGGTGAGAAGAGTTGATTCCCAGAATGCTCAGGAATTCTGGGTTTCTTTGTTCTTCTCTTGAAGTACAAAGTAATCCTTCAGTTGCTGACATTCTCTCACTCTGAGGCATCTCTTAAGAACTCTGATGTAGCTTAAACTTATAAGGGTTTATCAAACCCTGCTTCTTAATCCAGCATTTGAAAAAAACAAAGACATTCAGAATACCTTGTTCTTTAAAGAACAACTTCTGTAAGTGAAGGACACAAGAGTGACATTGTCAGCCTTTTACACCTGCAGGAAAGTGTAGTGGTTTTTTTTACCATAGAAGAAAAGTTTTAATGCACAAGGGTTGCTCTTTTACAGCTTAAAGGACTTGGAGTTCTCAGTTCTGTTGTACACTGTTAGAGAAAAAACAACCTTTAGCTTGTCACTGGTGCAGTACCATCAAAGGGTACATCCACTGTACCTTTTACACTGAATCAGAAATGTATTTTTGTATGTTGTCTATGCCTAAAGGACATATTAGTACCACCATGTGTTAAAGGGCAGTGATACCTCTTGAGGCCATTTTTCTTACAGTGTAGGTATCAAATTTAGCTCACACAAGTAATTTGGTCTTGGACAGGACTTTGATGAGAAACATTTGAGTTCATACTGAGATTTCTGACATAATAGTAGAGAAGCAGGAAACACAAGATTTAATCTCATTGACTATAAAGAGAAATAACTGACATAGTAAAGACAAAGACTATAATTTGTCTGTATTGTACATTCTGTAAATGTGTGTGTGAAACATTTGTCAAAAGAAATCATACAGCACATTTAAATCTAAATCTAAATTAGGTTACAAGTTCACAAGTTGAAATTAACTCAGTGACAGATCTGTAAACTAGTTTTACTCACTTTACTCACTCACTAGTTTCCCACATCTTTGTATCATTATTTGAGATTCCCGAGTCTTTGATGATATTCGTTTGTCTTACAAAAAATGCACCTTTTGAAAACATAAGCCCGTAAGACTCATATACTTGAATTTACATTTCAAAAACTTTCAGTTGCTTCAACAACTGTGGAAACATCATCATTAGAACCAATTATTCTGAATAAACAAGTATGAAGTCTTGGCAAATACACTGCAATCATTTTAAATGAGCGCTAATTAGGTTAGTGCTGGAATTTCATGCACTATTGACGAACAGCGCACTTTGACTAAAAATGAAAAATAAATAATTCCTGTACGACCGCTTTCACGTCTCCAAATGTGTTAAAGTGCCTGAAAAATGTAAGCAAGATGGCCTTATGATTTTTCCCCACCATTACATAAAAGCCTCACTAATTGCTGAAGTATTACACGCAACCTGACGGAAATTTGTGTAATTCTGACAGAAGACGCGCCGTCCTTTTTCACTTTAAATCAACTTTCCAAATTCAGTCCGGAGAGAAATGAGCTGAGCTGATGGCAGTTTAGCTGAGCTAATGCCTGTTCCCACAGAGCATTTCAGCCACCTGTCATATCACAAGACAGACAGGTAAATACAGACAGCAAATGTGACAAGTCCTCAATCCGGCGACAGTTTGAGGGAAGGACGCGATAGCCCAACAAAAACAAGCCAATCAGAAGACTGAATATGAATAAATAAGACACGCAAGGAAAGGGCATTTTTGAGGGGCTACCGAGTCGGTATATAATTGCAGAATTGCTGCGTCTGAGCCCCCGTGTTAATCGGGTTGAGGCGGACGCTCCCGTGATGATTCATCCCACGGATGATGCTTCATATATCGGATAGATTTTAAAACCGATTAAATCCAGCCTCACTCAAACGGTTAAACGTGGGGCAGCATCTTCTCCGTCTCGGATGGTTGTGCATTAATATTTGCGCAGACACGTAGCACCGAGGCAAGGGAAACAACCTTGATGGGATCAGCAAGGTCACGGTGAACAATTATGGGCTGCCTCATTACTTTGCTATGCGCTCTTTGGTTCCCATGGAAACCCTCAGGAGCTGACAGATGAGTGGAGCTGGAGTTGGCCTCCCACGCGCCGTCACGTCGAGCGTTCCCAGAAGACTCCACTCGCTGATAATAGTACACCCAGGGACCGAGACGCATTGTTTAAAATAAAACAGCCATTAGGAGTGGGATGTTGAAGTGAGAGATTACCGTACACAAATAGGCCATTTTGCCGTAACTGGGACATATACAGAATAATAACAAAACCTACGTGTGATTTTTATTGTGGTGACGGAGATCAAATGCACGTTTTTGCCTGTTGCAAGGTTAGAAATTAGAGCCAAATCTCACATAATCCATGAGTAAACAATGCAGCATTATTGCATATTATTTATAGATGGTTTCAGGTTATCTTACATTATTGCCTGATATATGGGATGTTTCTAAAGTCACAGTTGCACATGTGAACAGAAGCATCTGGTCTTGCATTGACTCAATGTGACATGAAAGATTCTTACCTTAACGCAATGTCAACAAATTTAAACAATACTGACCTACCAGTTTTCATTACAATACCCAGGAGACACTTGCATCCCTTGTAACAAAAGTAACCATGGTAACCAGGGTATCTCTCAAAATAGATTAAAAATCTATTCTTTTTTCATATGCTTCACCCTGTTAATACTATAGTAATCAATCTGTGTCATGGTAAATATCAAAGTACTTTTCATATGATGCCATGGTACTTTTGGCAGTAAGGGGTACCAAACTCTGGTTATCATGGTAAACTTTTGCAAGGGTAAAGCAGTCTGGAGTCGGTCACCTGGGCAGTTTTTAATCTCTCCAGCTCTCATATTTTCCCTTTATGCCATTTGTATTTTGAATGGCACCATTCATTACAACCAAACGCACCCAACAACACAGTGAGAGAAATATTTCAGCCAGAGCTGTCTGTGGGACCCCAGACTTCCATAAAACCTGTCCAGACAGCTGTGAAGTAACTGACACATGAAGCAAAGAGATGAAATACCTCATGAATAATTGTAAAGTGAGAGTTGGTTATTCAGAGGCGTTTGAGTGATGCCACAGGCTACACAAAGAGGTGAGACGATGAGTTGAATTCAGGCAGCTGGGCTGAGATAGAAGCCTGAGGGACCTCTAGAGACTCAGCCATTGACCCCTCAAGTAAAACAGAGCATGTCTGAACTGCAAAGAGAGCGATGCAAAGTGAAGTTTATAATTATAATCAACAGTTTACAAACAATATACTGTGTACTAATCATGAGATAAAGCGATATGCGATAAACACAGCCTCTTTCATTTAAAGGCCGTTCACAATTAGTGCATTTATATGCACCGTAATCAAACTGATTGCATGTAGTAACCAGATAACTTTGTCATGCAAATGCCTTAGACTTTGTTTTAGTCTCAGGTTAAGGTCCTAAACATTAATTAAACATTTTATCGTCACATGCATTTTTATGCACATTTACTGAGTTTACTTAACACTTGAACCTGGACCAGCATTCTGGCACCTTATTCGGCCTGCTTGGTTGTGCATGTCTGCATACATTTGGACATAAAACCGAAGTAAACATGACGATTTAAAAATCTCAGTCTCATATTGATGCTTACCAGCGCAAACACACTTACTGACAACAAATGAAACCACACTGTTATATCGAAGTCTAACGGGGGCGGGCTTTACTGATAAGAACCAATCAGGTGGCAGCATACCAGCGCATGAACCAATTAGAAGCAAGGAAGTCACATTTCGCGTCACAATTGCGAATCAAAGTAAAACTTTGCTCAACTTTGTTGCGTCACCTTTTATCATATCGAAATCAAATCTCATTCAGAATAATGGATTGTGAAAAGGTAATGAAAAAATATCGATTTCTGCAGTGAGATATTGTGAGATAAAATACAGCAATGAATAGCATAAAACATAAATCTGCTGCTCTTTCTGTGCTGCACTTTATTGTAAAAGAAGTACACTGGAGAAGGCTGGAGAAGTTTTGAGATAATAAAAAAAGCGAATCAATACAAAATCATACCTTTATCATTTTCCATTCATCCCATTCACTCGCATTGTCCTTGCACTTGAAATTTCGAGGACATTGTAACATGAAAATATCAGCCGTGGACTTGTGATGGAGCCTGAATGTGCCAGTAATCCTTTGCATTAATATGGTTGTTGGCACTGTTAAAGGCCAGGCAGATTATCTGGCTTAGAAAACTAATCAAACACCTCTGTGAGTTTTTAACATCTTGGGTTTTGATTCATATGAAAACCAGGCCAGTCGATATTATAACAGACCACATCTTCATGCACCAATTGTTTGTTTCCCACGAGAAAAAATGCTGTTGATTTCCTTTCTGGCACTGTATTCATTTTGATCTGGTGCCACACGGTTTTGCGATAGAAAGTGTGAAATCAGACATTGAAACCCACAAGAGATCTTGTAATACTGATATTAGTCATAAGGTGGCACTGTTTTACTGTTCACTTCAAGCCTGTATTTCAGCCCAGAAAGATGCATTTTAAAGTGTCTTGAGATAACACAAAATGAGACGGAGCTCTCGTTTGAAGGCAAGCAAAACAAAGGAACCTTGTACTAAGCATGACATTTAGCTCGCCACTTTAAAATCACAGAGTAACAATAGATTGTTACACAATAACGCTGAAAGTTTCGGGCGAAGTTAAATGAATCAAATGACATAATTAGCACACTAATTAAACTCATTTGTGGTGAAGGCTGTCGGATGGGGTGACTGGATGCTGATGCTTAGATAAGTGCTTCTGAAACCAGCATGATCACAAGCTGAAAAGTATCTAAACATTCGGCTGCTATCTTAAGACATGAAACAGCGATATAAGCGGTTCAAGGATGTAGCTTCTGGATTCGAATTTGCATATTACACAATACATAGAGCACTGCAGCAAAGATTTAAAAGATCCGCGTGAGGCGACCCATGCACTGTTGTAATTGGGAAAAAGAAAGCAAAAAATCTAGGGGGTAATATCTATATATCTATATATTGATATCTAGATATCTATATCTGTGTATTCCTTACTCCTGCATGTTTGTTAGTTAAGGATAAGATGAAATGTCATTCACAGCTTAGTTTACTTGCATAATCTGAGATATTTCAGAATGAAACAGAATTTTCAATTAGAGGATGCAAATAGGATGAGATTTGATTAAATCCATCGGGAATTGATTGCATTGTAAAAAAGTGAGCGTTCCATACCAGAACGAAATCAAATCTTAATGCCAGTTTACAGCTGATTGCGGGGGACTCCTCTTCTTTTAAAAACCATGACATGAACTTTTAAAGAGGCTTTTTGACCAAGATGTGGAGGCTTAAGGCATTTTAAAGTTTCCCTATAACATTTCTTATCCCAGTCTGTTGTTATTTGCTATTAAAGCTGTAACCTTTTTACATTAACATAGTTAACACATTTTGATAAAATATTATGATGTGTGTTTTTTCCTTTGGAATAACAAGTACTGATGAATCATGCACAATAATACTAGGAATGTGTTAAGAAAGTAAATAGGGTCAGTTTGGAATACATGTTGACTTGATCTGTATAGCTGGTAAAAATCTTGCTTGAAAATAAACATGACTAATTCTACACAAACACCGCCTCGCCATCCCATTAGTGTGCTGTGCTTCCTGTTTTTGCCAAGGTCTTCATATTTTTAAATGACAGTTTTATTTCATGGCCCATAACATTGCCATATACCTAAATGCTAATAAATCTCCATTCCAAAGCCAATCTAAACTAGTTACCTATTGTGCATTTCTGCAAAACACTCAAGCAAACAGTCACTTTTGTTTACTGTTTATTCTCTCTCTTCACCTCTGCATGCTGTTGTGGTACTTTGCTAAGCCACACAGCACATTGTTTTATTGCCAGAGTCTGTCAATAGGGAGAGATTTGTTTTTAATAAAGCACTCAAACAAGTTGTTGAAAAGCTTGTACTTGGCGACTACATGGAGGATGCGAAGCATTTGGGATAAAATAAAGCGACACAGCCGCCGACAAGCTTAAGGAGAGGAAGCTTCTTTCAGCCAGAACACATACTTTTTTAAGATGTCTTCTTTATTGGAATACATATTTTACCCAGAATGCACCTGGCTCTGACATTACTAGTATCTGAGATTACTGTCTAAACCCTGAACCTACTGTATGTTACTGTAATACTGTATATTGTGACATTATAAACCAGTTTCTTTTAAGACAGTTTTTCTACTGGGATACGTATTTTACCCAGAATGCACCTGTTTCTGACATTACTAGTATCTGAGATTACTGTCTAAACCCTAAACCTACTGTATGTTCCTGTGATACTGTATGTTGTATTGTGATGTTATAAAGCAGTTTCTTTCAAATGAAGGATTCCTGCATGTATTTTTCCAAATTTCAATGCTAAAATCTTACTAAAATGTCCAGTCCACTTGAGGATTTGAACCTTATTTCATTGTCTTACACCGAACGCCACAGCATGTTGAGCCCTCGTTTTGTTGACTGTAATCTGATTATGGAACAAGTCATTCTCACAGCATCATGGTTCTGATGCACATCAGCTGAACCAACAGCAAACATCTCCACGCTGATCAAAGACAACTTTCTGCATCAGCAACCCATACAAGGCTAATTTTATTCTGTAAACATCTGAGCACTCTCAACTTTTCATAATCAAATAATTCCTATGTGCACGGAACATTGCAGAACAGATTCAAAGAGTGTTTTCGCCCGTTTTAATGTACTAGAAATTACACAGGCACACTCGGCGATAGATGCAATTTTACTCTCATTAAAAAGCCAGTGAAATAAAATGCCTGGGTGATGCGGGCGAGCTGTTTATTCATGTTTAATGGTAAGTGACAGAGTAATAACGGTGTGCACGAGGCCCCCCATTTTTCTTCACATTTAGATCAGTCGTGGCAAACTTGATACGTCGAGGCCATCAACCGCATCGAAACAACCGAGCCGTTTGTTCTCGTGCTACTTTTTTCCACGCTCGCCTTCGGTCTTTCCCTCGGGTGGCTTTTCGACGTGGGTGGAAATGTAATGCGATGCAAGGTGTGCCAACTGGAGCACGACCGCTCACCTCCTCCTGCCCCCTACCTCCCAACATACCCACCCCACACATCCATCTCCATGCGCGCCACATCCCCAACGTGAAGCCCCTGTCAGGTGCGTTTCCCTCTCGTCAATTGTAGCGCTATGTACGTGATCCAAGTAAAAGCCGACAGGGGACACCTAATCAGACAAACGCCATCGTGCTGGGAGAAATAAGGCTGCCATCCAACCTCTAAGATTCTCTCTAATTAGATAACTGAATATTTCATGGTAGAAAAGGACAAGCTCTAACAACCAGCCCACCCACAGCATAGACACACTCCACCAGTGCGGCTAATGGCTGGCGCACAACACACTTGTAATTGATAACATGAGCAAGGACATAATGAATAATGTGTACACGTGCTAGTTTATCTCTGTGGTTATCCACAAATGGCTAAATGAGGCCCTTAAAAAATATTTCATCCAAAATGACAATTCTGTCATTATATACTTTCCGTGATCTTGTTCCAAACCTGCAAAGTCTGACATACAGCATACAATGTAAAAATACAATGTATACTACATTATACATAGTTAATAGTTGTGCGCATACAGTATATGCAACATTTAGAAATATACCGAGATGTAAATGTGATTCTGTAGGAAATGTCATTCACATCCATGTTCAGGTTAAAAATCTGGCACCCCATTTAACAATTTTAGATGGTAAGACTGTTTCTTTAACATTTCAATTACAAAAAATTTAAAATGTTATTTTAAAAGTTCTAAAACATCCAGTTTTTTAGACGTTGTATTAACATTATTGTTTGGTTATAATAATGCTTTCAAATTCTGTAACATTTTTTAAATGTTCCACTAACAACTTAAGAATAACATTTTTAGTATATGATACGGAAGTTAAAAAGGTTCTACTTACATTACTGCAAGAACTTTCTGATAAATTTTAGAGAACGCAAGTCAATATTTGGAGAATGTTAGCAGGGACATTGACACATTATACTTGAAAGACATAGTCTTTCAGTTATGTCAACATATATGCTGCAAAGTAGGGCAAAATTATTAGTGAATAGCACCTTCGTATGGTCATTTGGTCAAAGGCATTGTATGATATTAGAAGACACATTGGAAATATAGTGCAATATAGTTTAAACTATATTAAACTTCAGAATATATTGCATGGAATATAATGCATTAGTCATATGGATCATTTTTATCAGTCTAATGGTGCTTTTATGATATTTTTTGTTCTTTTTGTAGCTCAACAGACACAAATTCTAGAACAAAACTGTGTTAAGATTCCCCTTTGCATTGGCGAGATACTGCTGTGTATTTCACCTCAAAAGCTCTACCCTGTTTTCTATCTCTCCCTCTCCCACACACACCACAAACTTCAAGCGGTTTTTGATGGCCTGTGCAATAAAACAGAGAAATGAGGTCTATGGTATTCATGGACACAGCTGGCCTAGATCTGCCAGCAGTTCTCAGCTGAGCCGACCTGAACTGAGCAGTGTTCTGAGTCTCTGAGCTGACCTGACATACACCAGCCAAATTACTAACAACCCATCGTCCAGGAGCAGATTCGAGCCGCCACAACGCCAACACGACTGCCTGCCAATATGTGATCTGAAATCAACAATGCTTGATGTTCAGACTAGACTGTGGACTGTATCATAATGATATTTCAGTGTAAACACTAAAAATGAATTTGTGAATTATCACATAGTTTATTACATAGCTTTTCCTCGTGTAGAAATACAAACTACAAAGTTTAGAATATACAAAGAATAGTTCCCTCAAAAATTTAAATTCACGTCATTTCGTTTTTCTGGGAAAGGAGATGAAGATTCATGCAAAATTCTTTTAAACAATGACCAGAAGCTGTCAAACACACCCCCTGAATTCTGCAGTGCTTGAAGATGTTTGATGAGGAAGCGACATGAAAAGGAATAAATGATGACATCATTTCCATATTTGTGTTAACTATCCCTTTAGGAGTTGGTAGAAATGAAACAGATCATTAAATTACTTACTGTAATGCAGCTGTATGTAAAGGACTTTAGATGATTAAATCCTCAAAGTACCATCTTCCTTTTTCTGTTACAGGAGAGTATTAAGATTTTATCATGCTGAAATTAAGTGTCAATGTACATTTAACACATTTTAATGTAACCCAGGAACATGGTAATACAGAGTCAAGGAACTGCTTAGAAGCCAGATTTCAAAGAAAAAAAACCCTCTGAAATGATTATTCATTAATATTTTTAACTTTGGATGTATAAAAGGACTCTTCTATAATAAATCCAGTCCTATCTTCATTCTAGGCAGTAAAGTCCTCAGTGCCCTCAGACTGTCATTATCAACAGCAGTAAAATACTGTGTTCTTTACTCATTTTCTCTAAGAAAAGCCCATGACAGCAGAAAAACGCTCTGTTCTTCTGCCTTAATTTTTCCCGGTGTGAGGGTGGACTGCCATTGGAGGTGTTATTGAGTTTATGAGGAGCATCTGCTGTTCTAAGTTTTATGTTGGAGTGAAAGTAAACCAAATAACAGACACATCTTTCCTCAGTATTACTGAGACGCTCCACCCTGCACTCAATTAAGCTCAGAAATTAAGACTCACTGTTAACTATTACTAATCCTCATGTTGCTCCAGACCAGTTTGACAAGACTTACAGTAAATAATAAAATTCCAGTCTGTCCCTTATATGGTAGAAGCTATTTTGTGACTTCAAAAGTCATATGGACTACTTATGGTGCTTTAATGATGATTTTGTATCTTTTGTGAATCTTGAAACCTCTAATTCCTATAAAAAGCAGCCACCAAAAAGTTTGAAATGACATAACTTTAATTTCTGAGTGAACTGTCTCTATAAATTAATCACGTTTACAGTTATGTGCATTTTGATGTGCAATTTGGTTTTCAGGGTTTCTTATCTGGCTGCCATAAGCACATTAACCAAAATGTTACTGTATATTATCATAAAAAGTAAATGAATCTAGAGGACTCCTCAAGTGAGAAAGAGCAATTTCACTGTCAGTAAGCTGTTTTTATGAGCATATTCATATCCTCCACCAGTCACAACACCTGTCAGAGACCCGAGTGCATCTGTTGGCTTCAATTTAATATTTCATATTCAAACATTAGTGTCTTTCCATCTTGTTTACAGAGGAAATTTATTCTAGAGTATTCTTATACAGTATCTGGGGCCATATTGATTACAAAACATCCATTCCTTTATTATTGCAGCGTTTGCTTCATCAGGGAAATTGTAAAATTTATTGGCAGCCCGTAAAATCAATTTGTGAAAAGGATATTAATAGGAAATATTAATTTTTAAATGTTTCAACCCTTATGAGAGAATGTAAACCATTTACAGTGTAATTTTGTGTTATTGTTTCTTTTGCATTTATGCATTACATCATATGACTTTTGTCATGTGTGTTAATGGAATGCTAATGGAATGCTTTATATGAACCTAAAATTTGATTTAAATTTTGCATTGCCAGCACTACAAGAAAATGTGAATAAAAATTGTTTTTGTGTCTTTATCAGCAGGCTCTTGTTAGAAGTTACTAACCAAAGTGTTTTTATAAATATTAAGTTCTCTTAAACAAAATACAATACAGGAAGTAACTGCATAAAGCAGCGATAAAATTGATTGTCCGTGTAGACCTGGATCTAATGAAAAACTTTAAATCTGCATTTGGTCAGCAACCACTGAAATTAACAGGATTAAAAGTTTGTCCACCGGGGCCAGTCGGAGCTTGTTGCTAGGTTACTAGATCGTTGAGAGAAATCGAGGAGTTTTGGCCCTTCTTCACTGTATTAACCTGATGGGACCAGGCTGACCGATTTTCACACGAATGATTTCTGGCCTCTGTAAGTGAGAACATGACTTTCTTTGTTGATAGAGAACCGTGATCACTTTTGAAACGAGAGCGAGTGGAAGGAGAGGGACTGAGTATCTCGGCCATGCTGGGAAGACACGAACCAAGAGATCAGACCATAGCAAGGATTATCTACAGTATGCTGAAGAAATCCTGAAATCTTCCCCAATCCGCTTTGAAACAGTGGAAGCCCAGGGTCAGATCAAAACATGGGCGCTAACTAGCTGCAGGGTGTGTGAGCGTGTTTGTGTGTGTGAAAATTGCATTAAGAGGGATAACGAAGTGTTAGTGTGACATTGTTAATACGACTAGAGAGAAATTCACACCAAAAATCCTTAGCAAAGTGTTTTTATGTTCACAAGTGTAGGAACCACAAAGGAGTCGTATTATGGTGCAAAAGATGGTTTATTCAAAGGAATCAGGGAGTAAAGTTACTAGGCAAAATTTTTTCTTACAGAAGAGAATTTTGATGGCCACATTGAAAAGCAGCCACACACACACAAAAGAAAATATTCGTATGAGAATTAGATGTGAAATTCAAGTGAATTGCCTTTGTATGTACTGAAGTGATGCATTCACAAGAAGCACTCACAGTAATATATTTTATTAATGAAAAACATTTGCATCTCATTTCAACAGATCATGGCTTATTAGCTGTATGGCTCTCCCGGAATGAAAATGCATATTCATTATTACCTCCTCATTATTATTGATAAAGGCACACAGTACATTCAACTTATGTTTAGAAATCATAGTAAGTGCACAATAGAAAGAAAATGATTTTGATATGGCAGTACACAAAACAACTCCCATATAATGACGTCTATAGCAGAGATATATTTACATTACAGTACCAGAGTTGTGATTGGACACAGTGAAAGTTTTTAATTTTTTTTATCCCTGTACAAAGAGATCTGAATTTTATTACAGTAAATTGAAGAAAAGAGTCTGGAAGGAAATTACAGTATCATATACAGTCTTCTAAGGAACCCCAAATTAAATCAAGATCACACTGCAAATATAAAATATTTAATTCAAAAATGTTTATTTGACTGATTTAGGGTTTGGCCAAGAAAGAAAAATAACTATTTAAATTTTCAGAAAACGTTTTACTGTGTATGATGTATGTACACAAGGCTTGGAACAGATTTAGGCATAGTTTAAGCGAATTATTTCCGCACACTTAATTAATGCCTTCAGACCCAGCCAACAGTTTTTTCCATTTTAACTTAAAACATATTGCATTGAAAGAAATCTACTTAAAAGTGCAATACAATCACAAAAGGCCCTGGGTAAATCCATTCTATTTTCCTTCAAACTTGTTATTGTTTCCTCTCAATGGAGGACGATTGAGTAAGAACAATTTGCACGGATTCGCAGTCGTCGTCCCCGGAAGCGCGCCGTAGGAGTTTGGAGGCTTGCGTGGCACCTGGATAAGGGGCTTTTTGTCATGCTTGTGTAAGAATGTGATTCATAACTCTTTTATCGGCAGTGCCTGCCTGCTAAGCTTATCCTAGATTTAGGGCTGCTGCACAAGTTGTACTAATGAGGCTCCCCAGGCAGGAAGGATCCGCCGGACGAAGACGTGCCCAGCATCACAAACACACACAAAGCCATTCATACGGAGGTAGGGGTCCTGTCTTAACCCCGGCCCCCAACATATGTGTCACACAGAGATGATGTGGGCTGATGCTTTGGCTCTGCACTGGTGTTAATGGGGGAATATGCACAATATTTTTTGATCTCTTTTTCTCTGTGTGCATCTAACTCCTCTGAAGTGTCATTAACCTTGAGGCGTGACACACAGTATGCATACCGAATTCACGCTCGGTATCCAGCACGTCTTTCCTGAGACACGGCGAAAGAAAGGCTATGTAAACCTGATTATGAGAAACAAACAAGTTTCTGCCTGCGTTGTTTCCCCTGCACAAACATACGCACTGTTCCAAAACCTAGTGAGTTGCCTAAATTAATTATGAGATACCTTCTAAGATACCTTGCTTTGGATTCATCCCATCTAGAGCCATCCCAGAAAGCAACGTGATAAGCAATGTTAGATAAACAGATACAAGTATGGCAGAAATAAAAAAAATATAAATTTATGATAACTGATATATTAAAAAGGAATAAAAGTTTCTTTTACCATATCAAAAAGTTGTTAATTACACGTTTTTTCCCAATATTGTAGGTGCTCTCTCTCTCTCTCTCTCTCTCTCTATATATATATATGTCTGTTCTGTCCAGGGGCAATTGCAATGTACTGTCAGTGTTTTAATCGCCATGCATTGAGACAAACACCCTCAAATCTCATCTGAATTCACGTTCTTCATAAAACATCAAAAGGGATGTCAGTAGACACCAAGAAAGCTCCCTAGATTTTAGGACAGAGCTACGAAGAGAGACGCTCACGCAAACCGTGTAATCAACAGAGTGCCATTAAACCCACTGAAGAAGAGGAAGACGTCTGATGAAGAGCACAAGGGGCCCCATATCGCCTGCAGACTACACCAGGTGCGACATTGGTTTCTTTCGCATCCTTCTGTCCTACCTGTTCGGTTATATCTGTATTATTCAACGCGTACCACGTAGTTTCCTTTCCATTCACGCCGCCTGCGCGATTCGCTCCAATGAATAATGTAACTTTGTGCCCGGAACAAAGTGAAGGGCTTACGGCGGCACAGCGCCCGCCTCGGGTGTCGATTCGAGCAGAGGAAGATAATGCATAAGACAGCGATAGAAAGAGAGAGAGAGAGAGAGAGAGAGAGAGAGCAAGAAAAACGCTAAGCTGCTTCATCAAATCTCCCAAATGAGACCAAACGCACAAAAGCGGCTGAAAGGGTGGGCAAGTCAAGCCGCACAAAAGCGGAACATCAGTCTTGCGGCTGCCTCCGTACGCCAGAGCCAACGGGGAAGACAAAAGTCTCCAATCTGAAGGCGAAAAATGGCGCTTTATCGACACGAAACGATATAAATGGGATTATTATCCGCAACGGTTTGCGCAAAGCGCCAATGCAAGGCGACAAGCAGATCAATAGCGCATACCTCATTTCACAAAGAGGCATTGTGGGAATGAGAAGGCGAATTATAATATGGATATTTCTCCCATTGTCTGCACTTCAAGTAATTGAGAAAAGGCACATTAATGAAGACAAATGACTGATTGTTTGTGTTCCCCGGTCTGGGGAAACTCAGCAGTCGTCTCACATTCCACGGATGGAGTGAAAGGGCGGCCCTCACTTTCCTATAGGGAGGGGAAGGTGTAATAGATTAACTCTGATTAAGATTAACTGTCTAGTGTGAATCTCACTCCTGTGAACTTCACTCCAAATGTTTGGCTATAGATACCGAGTGCTTCCAAAACAACCTCATACCTGACCAAAAGCGCTTTGCCAATGGGTTCCCGTATTCCCATCCAAATGGCTCCCGAATAGTGTTTCCAAAATGGATGGAAATACTTTGAGGGGTTATAAAGAAAATGAGTGCTATCCTTCACAAAAATCCACCAAGAACAACAGTTGTTACCGCAGTTATATCTATTACTGTAAAATCATAATACAGTAAATGAATATGGGATCTATAGGGTAAGAAGCTTAATTCCATAGGATATTTTATTTGACCTGAAACAAAAGTTATAACATTCTGATAAGACATGATAAAGATTATATATATTTACATTCAATATATGTATTTGTACAATACTGTTCATCCACAAATCACGTTAACTTTAATAACAGTGTTGCAATACAAATAACTGTATAGTAACTATGTTTTTTGGGGGCAGAGAGTATGGTTTCCATGGTGAATTTTCATTAAGGATAGCTGGTCTCATGATAATGGTGTTACAGCTGCTGTTTCTCTTTACTGCTATGAAATCATTTCTGATAGCTGAATTTAGTGTCATTGTGTTTAATGACCATCCACAATGCATTCCAGACTAGAAGCAAATGTCTGAAAACAACAATTTGCACAAATGGGCCGCAATGCAGGTCTGAACGAATACCCCAACAGAGATTTTAACAACAGAAAGACAGATTTCAAATGGATTCTTTATTTCCCTATCAATCGCACACCTTCACACTCCCATCTTAGCTGCCCGGTGCCAGGTTATCTCAGAGTATAGATGCTTTTCAAGAGGATATGTGATCTACTGGACAGAATGAATTATATACTTGACTTCTATTTGAGGCAGTTCTGGAGAGTCTAACAACACCAAGGCCAAAGGCTGCCAGGAAACGAATGTTTAAAGTCCATGCCAACAGCCCTTTTAAACTATCTACGAAACATTTCCATTTCCTATTACTCTGCCTCATGCACATGAGGGAGATGGCTGTAGCCTAGGGTGTTCTTTTGGTCCCCCAAGAGATTTTTTACCTTTTTACTTTGGTTTTTCTTCATTTGGGTCCATTCTCACCAATAAGGCTGCCAAGTCTAGTTTCGTCAAGTTTGTGCAGTCGGGCTCTCATCTCATATGATGGTGGTTGGCTAAGACTACTGGTGCGTTCCATTTTCATCTTTCACACATTAAATTGGGAATTAAATGTCTTTCAGTTTTATCTTTTAATCTAGCAGGTCTGGCCTCTAACTTTCCCTGACACATTCTTTAATGGTTTGCCCATGGAATCGCCACCCACTGGGCCCCTTAACGCACGTGTCTGGATGCTTGATGTATGAAGACTCTCACAAATTGGCAATCAGGTGAGGTTGGCTTGGATAGAGTCTCTGCTCACTGGCATCCCGACTCCAATTCTCTTTCCTGGCTCTAGTGACTGTTTTCACCAGGGCCATGACAGGTGCTCCTGACAAAATCCATTACCTTCGCAATTACACAATCTCACTTTCCTCGCTCAACTTCTCGACCAGCGGCTGCCATCGCCTGGCTGTCTTTTCGGACGATTGGCTAATTAGGGGAGCTTAAGAAGAGGAAACCCACTTTAATTTTCATTAGTGTGGAGAGATGTCCTGTCTGTCGCTCTGGAGAGGGACAGCCACCACTGAGTAGCAGAACAGGTGTCTACGACCTCTCTCTCTAACTCTCTCTGTTATACAGAGGCATGAAGATTTCATGCTGTAGTTGAGAAATGAAGCATGAGATGTTCTGCGTCTGTGCGAGAAAGTCTTACTTTTAAACAAACAGTTCACACAAGATGTTGTCATCATTTACTCACCCTCTTGTCTTTTTGACGCTGTATTATTTACAGTAACAAAAGATTTTAGGCATTCTGTCTGGCATCATGTCTATTTTTTATACCAAAAATGACAATAGCTTTTTCTGCCCAGAACCAAAACAAAGAAACTACAGTATAGTAATATTATGCTATAAAAGTAATGCATTCAATTTCTTTTGCAACCATACAAGAGATTTAGTCATTTTTAGTCATTAATAATCTTTTGTATTGATAATCTTTCTTACAACAAAATACTTTTCATTACAAAATGGCATCTTCATACCACAATAGATTAGGGTAAGTACGATAAAATAAGGTCAGAACGACATGAGGGTTATCCCATGATGACAATATTTTCTATTCCTTTAATCTCTTTTAATATCACCAAACATTAACCCCATGCATGTACCTGTTCATAATTATCTTTTGCTTGCTGAAAAAAATCCAAAATCTTCAAGAACAAACTCTTCTCACGGTATGTACTAGCAGAAGTGGTACGAGACACGCAGCCAATTAGCATGACTGCAGATAATAATTAGAGGTCATTCGAAATCTCTTGCTCATTAAATCAGGTCTGCCCACAGACAGAGATGATCTTCTGTCGGTATAAACAGACGTTCACCTCTGTGAAATCGATTTGGCTTGTGCTTGTTTGAGATGTTTGTTTAATTGATGTGAAATTCAGCTTGCTAGCTTTTTTAGCACAACTCTAAGGGTCAAACGAAACATCCAAATGAAAGAAAGAAAACGGAATTAAAGCTATTTCTGACATAAATACAGCCTCTGAGTTATTAAGTATGAATATGGAAGAAAGCTGATTAAAGACTTGCTCTATAATAAAAACAAAGCTAAGCTAAAATTGTTTTCGTAAGCTCTTGTATAAGGCGATTAACTGAAGTTTTAGTCTCTGACTTTTTCTGCCTTTTGTTTCGGTGACATCAGATTCAGGGCATCCGTCATCCAGGACTGCTTCCTGTTGAGAAAGATTAATTGCGTCGCCCCATCCGTGCGTGCATGAACTGCATAATCACCTCGGCTAATGAGGGCTGCCATTTAACGCCACAATTACTGCTATTTTCAAACCCATTCAAACCTCGCACCCAAAGGCCAAAGTTTTGGTCAGGCGAGTTGCCATGGTGGGTTTTTTTAATACCACTTTAATTGAATATATTAATGTGAATCTGATGGTTATTCACACAGGCTTGGGGGTATTCTTGCATAAACATGCTAAAAATAGCCACAATTATGGTTCATTGCTGGGTAGAGGAATGATGGGAAGAGAAAATGATTACTGACGAGGCTATAGGATTTTTGTGTTGTACAGCAAAGTAAAAAACAGTAAATTACTCTCACGTTTAGATTTGGCCACATTTGGAAGGAAAACAACCATTTTGGATTCGAAAATGTATGTGGTAATAATCATGCTATTTATCACTGTCAAAACCTGCTTTAGGGATGGTGCAGAATCAACCAAACAACCTAAAACGTGTCGCCAAATCTCTTTTCTTATTGGAATATGCTTCACAGCTACAACTATTGCGGTGGTGCCAGCTGGTTCTGGTGTGGTATGATTGGTAAGGTCCAAATCACAGCATGAGTAAGCCTCTCTCTAGCTGATTACATGCTTTGATGTAGTGTTGCGAACACTTCTCGGGCTCACTTCTCTCTAGGACACACAAACGACATCCAGACGTTTCATTCAGATTCATGGCGCATCTCCTCCAAGTTCAGCACAATAATTGAGGGAACGTCAGGTGAAACTTGCCCGGGGCCAGATTTGAAATGTTATTGAGAAATGACAGATGGTAGCTATCCTTTACCGTGGTGGCATTTGCAAAAAGACCACTTGGATCTCTCTGGGGGTCCTTAATTACATAGGAGGCAAAAATAAGCAGTCTGGTAAATATGAATTAAGCCACCACATTTAGGCACTATAGAACCCTGTTGTAGTTATTTGTTGACAAAAATTGGTTTTCCACAAATAAGAATCAAACTATCATGAAATGAATTACATTTTTTTAGATTTTTTCATGTTGACCAAAACGTCTCTGTTATGTTCTTGTGTAAATTGCCTAAGGGATTGTGTAAAAATTATTTTGGCATAGAAACTGATTGTCTCTCTGATTATGTACCTCAATATGTGTTAAAAGAAACAAACGTACATCTGATTTTGACTTTCATTTGATGATTGTTTAACTGTAATTACTCAACACTGAGCATATGTTGAGGAACATGCCAGAATGAATGTATATTCTATGTTATAACAGTGTTATTTTAAAGTTTTGATGGCTTTTTGATGACTCTTATTATTCCAAAAAGTGGAAAACAGTAAATAGAGATGAAACCAGTGTGGCCAGACTGGTAGTGTATAAATATAGGTTTTAAAATAATTTTTAGGTTTAAAAGTGCAACAGTACATCCCTGCATCTACATTGTCTGGACTGATCATCCCATGTTTAACTTTAAAAATAGGCAAACTAAAATCATAAACAGGATCCTGATATTTCCTTGATTTCACAGCCCGTGATTTGAGCTGACACTAAGGTCATTTTCTGCATTTCTTGCATGGTTCATCTTTGTAAGCTACTAAAACCTTAAGAACCTCCAGTCCAGACATCTCAAACCTCAGTTTCATAGTCCTGAGGTTGTGGTGGTCCTTCCTCCTCCTTTTTCTTCTTTTTTCTTCTGCAGAGGCCGTGAAGACCACAGAAGCAGGCGAAGGTGAATTGAGGCATAGCCTAACTGTCTCCGAAGCAACAATAATCTATGAAACCTGTAGATATAGAAAAGAGAAAAGTAATGTAGAAACACTGAAAGTGTTATAATATTAATATTAGCAGATCTCAGCCCCCTTCAAGTTTTCACCGAAAAGAAATGTTGCTGATATCTCTTGAAAGGAGGCATGAGGCACCTGGATTTAGATATAGAGATACTGCGTATGTGGGGGTTGGGTGGGTGCAGAGGTTTGTTTATTTGCACGCTCTGTCTATTGTTTTAGCACCTGATACACTATAGGAATTATGCAAATCAGGTAACGGTGCAAACACGGCCAAAAATAGTGCAGATTTGCATGGCAATTTCCCACAATGCATGCGAGTGTCTCTTTTAAACAAAATTCTGTTTACTGCCCAAAATTACACCAAGCAAATAATTTACAATGTTACAAAGACTTTTTTTATTTTGTGCACATAATGCTGTACCTGATTGCACGCAGTGCGTGCATACATCGCAGGTTTTTGCACTGGTAACACTGTTTGTAACCATAAATACCATTTAGCAAATTTGGCCCCCTTAATCTCTCCCAAGTAAATCGCAATTCAAATTCATCTTCTGTTTCTTAAACACTGGCCGTCATGCATTAAAACTGCAAGAGTCTCTCAATTATGAAGTTCAATATTGTAATTCTGAAGGGCTGTAATACAGACACAGAATGCGCTAATGCAGCGTCTCGGCGTGACTGGCGCGTTATCTGTGCTGCATTGTTTCAGGCTGTAGGTCTGCCTGTGTTCTGCAGAGAGGAGATTACATGCTGAATGCATTTCGGACTCGGCTGGCTGAGCTGAGCAGCTCACGCGCTGATGAGCTTCCTGCGAGAGGACAGGGCGAAATCGCAGCTATCATATCCTGCACAGACTGCAATTAACTCAAGTACGGCTTTCGTTCAGGGAATTGAGACGTCTGAAATCTCAAGCCCTCAGCCTGGCGGCAGCTGGAAGGTCAAGCGTGTGTGCGTGAATGCATGCTGCTGGTGTGTCCATTCTGAGATCCCCTGAATAACAGCCTATATCCTCCCATGCACGCTAGACAGATTTATGGATATGCATGCAAAGGGGTGCTGGGGATTTAGATCCTGTGTGTCACTCTATAAGATGCTCTGTGGGACATGGATGGATAAACAATACGACTAGGGTGGACTACATTGAATGGATTTGACTTCACAGAACCATGGATGGTCCCCATGGTCCCATTAGGGTACTTGCCACTAAGGCTTAAGGGCACTCCAGTGATGAGAACATGTGTAAGCACCTTAAAGCTGCTAAACCACAAGCACCCCCCTCTTAGATAAGCACGGGCCTCCATTTGCACTCCTAAGGGTTCCTGGTTTAGTCAAAGAGTTCATGAATTAGTCAGACACTCTACACCAATCCTGGTGAGCAAAATATTTAGGCCTTAAAGCCGCAATCTGTAACTTCTCTCTCTATCGCCATCTCTGCTCAAAACACAAAACTGCATGTTGCTTACGCAGTTATTTTTTCACATGGACAACAGGTTAAAACTCTAAACAACTGCTGTAAGGAAAATATACAAGTGCTCCACTATTCCAGGACTCACACACGTGATTTAGTAGCCAGATCTTCTTTTGTTTACAGATGTGATGTAACCACAATTGAAACTGACATTTCCAGGGAAATTGGGCCTGACAGCTCAAATGATAAATCCATATTATAAACTTACTGGTGCCTGTCAGGGTAAGGTAAGAAGATAGTGGAGACTGAAATGTATTTGCTTAGTAACTGATTTTTGTTCATTTTGAACCAAAAATGTTATGAATTGCAGCTTTAAAAATGAAACATTTCAGTCTTTCATGAATGAGATGTTGTACATTAAACAACAATATACATGAAAATTGCTTTACAAACATTTTACACAGAAATTTGTTCTGGTATTTTTCGGTTCAGTTTAACTTTTATTCTGGACTTTGGTCACCTTAACACATTTTGTATTCGTCTTTCATCTAAAAGAGAAGAGAACAAGAGAGGCTCTTGGTTATTTTGAGCTGATAGCTGAACGTTCCTTGCAGGGTTCAGTTCAAGGCTAACGTCCAAGTAAATGTGGCACGTCGGTGATTATTTTCAAATCGAGGTCAGTTCAGCAGGACTTCTGGGAGAGTTTCTATGCACACGGCACTCAAGTGGCGCTCTTAGAGGTTGCCAATTGAGTGGAAAAGCGTTGGTTGCTGAGTTTGCAGTTGAAGATTGTTATTATTGTCATTATTTTGTGTCAGGTGCACTTCTGTAGCTGCACCAAAGCTGGACAAAGAACTTATGAACACAAATACACACAAAAAATCCAGAGATGGCTGTGGCACACTTTTATCTGACACAGGAGCTCTCACACTTTGACAAATTAGGCAAGTCTTCCAGTAGCTTGTGCGACGGTGCGGTCACGGTTGTTGGACTGTCTAAACAAAAGAAGCTCCCGGAACCGCAGAGCTCAGACACTGCTGGATTTTTATTTGTCCAAATCACTTCTTTCACTTCTTTCAGTTATTCCCTCAGGTAGCATCACCACCCCAGCCCTGATCACAATAACAAGCAGAGGTGATCTTGAGCCTGAGAGAAAATAAAACATTAACAGTTCGCTTTCCCTGCGCCGCTCCCAATGAGTCTAATTAAGAGAGGGAAGCTGCTGATAAATACTGCAGGCTTCGTTAAAAACAGCCTGAGTCAGCAGACGGCCGCGGCGGCTGCCGCTGTTCTTTTGACGCTCGGGTAAAACTGCCAACCACAGGGACAAAAACCCGCCATGGTGCAACAGGGGCTTGTAAGCATACAGACACAGTGCCCAAGGGCACAGTGTGTGTGTATGTGTGTGACAACAAAAGAGAAAGGAAAATAGTCATGGATTATAGTCAGAATTGTGTATGCTTGCCACATTCTGAATAGTGTAATGTCACACTTGTCAGGGGGAACAAAAAAATGTGTCTATTCATTGGCAGTTACATATCTAATTAGCCCATCCAAACCATAACTGCATGCCAGAAGTCAATGCTAACTGCATTACTAAAATGGATTCACAACAGTTTAGGTGCTACTGTTGTTGTTCTTCCAGAGATGTGAAATGTAATACACAATAATCCACAATTATTCTGGAACGAGATGCTGCAGTGTAAAACCTTTTAAATAGGAGCGATCAAATCGAAACCTCACATGTAAATTGTATAACTTACTGTTAACTTATCTAATTTAGAAAATACATTGTTTTATTATACACACACTCCTTTTGTATGATTTTGTGTTGTCCCTTCATAGCGCTTTTTGATTCCAGCAAAGTCTTAGTTACTGTCTTAAGATCATATGTAAGTCACGTTTCATGATGACCTCATGCAAAAATGACATCATGCTGGACATTACCCTGGTTAGGATACATGCTAAACTATAGCAGTCAAGCTCTCATTGAGAGCACCGCCATTTGTGAGTTCTTGTAAAACTTTGTTAGGTGGCCCTTAGTTTGTAATCCTTCTTCAGCTGAGTTTCCACTCTGTACCCAATGGCTTTGAACCCTATGTGACATGCTAGAGGAAAATCACATAGGAATAGAAAGCCATAAAACACAGCAGTGACAAAGTGAGACCGCCAAGACGGGCCAGATGTGTTATCTTTCCTTCATTTCCATCTTACTTTACGCCCACCTCAGAAGCCCTCAAGAGGGGCTCTCAGTCATTCTCTGGGTGGCATTGACAAGCCGGCTGAACGGACCAGTGCTCCCACAATCCCTCAGCATCCGTCTGTCTACTGCAGAGAGGAACTCCAGCGTGGGTTAGCTAGATGCCGCACTGTTGGATAAGACCCCAGGCCAAAGTATTGACAGGAAGACCATGAGCAGAGTGTGATACTAGCTTCAGGGACTCAGAGCCTCACTAAAAGTCAATTCCTAAGAGGGCGTTTCATATTTCCTGACAGACTAGCGAATGAACTTAGCCAGCACTGATACACTTGCTCTTGTAAAACTTGGTGAATGTTTTCTGCTTCTCCTATACTAAACTATAAAATAATCAGTAAAACTGGGATGATTCAAATTACTGTAGCGAACTGCTAGCAACAACAAATCAGAATTTTTGACTTTCTGATTACTGACTTGGCATTTGTCCCAAAGAACAATGAACTAACAACTTGTTTTACTTCCATAATCAGATATATTTCTGGGAGAAACAGGATATATAATAAAAAAAAAAGATTTACCGGATTAAGAGAATGATGATATTAAGCTACAGTTAGTTTTGGAAAAGAGTTTAAATTATTTTTCCAAATTTTTTTTAAAATGTTGAACAAAAATGATTTGTGTTCAACACAATACCAATACAGAAAAATAAATTAATCTAAAATTTTTCAGCTTGCTTTATCTGTTGTCTATTATATATGACTTAAATGGCATCTTTAAAGCACAATGACAATGGTTCAGACAGACAGGTAGACAGACATACAGATAAAATAAAGAATAGAATAAATAAAACTAGATAGACAGACAGACAGATAGGCGGATGGACGGACAGATGGATAGATAGATAGATAGATAGATAGATAGATAGATAGATAGATAGATAGATAGATTCAATACAAAACTTCTGACTTTATAAGCTCTACAGAAAGGGAAAATAAAAAGAAGAAAAAAACAGATTTAAGTCCTTCAACATCCTGGGGGAGATAGGTTTGTGCAGAAGGGGGAGTCTAAGCTGATTTGTGCCATTATCAAGATCTCTGTGGCAACAGACAGCAGTCTTATTTATTTATTTTCCTGGGAAGGCAGAACGATAAGCCACGGTTTTCCAGCCATGGATGTGAGGGACCAAATCCGACAGCTAATCCTAACGGTCAACAGAAAAACAAAGTTTGACCACAAACCTATTATCCTTGTCTTCCTTCATAATTTAAAACTATCCATCTAATCCCGAAGCTCTTTGTCCTGCCAGGAATGATGCCAAAAGGGCACGTTAGAATGATGTGATATACAGTTATGGGTCGACTATAATAAATTTTATTACCCTTTCTCTAGCCACAGATCAAATCCTGCCATGAACTACGTTGTGTTTCGATCAGGTTATCGGGCATTTCAAGAAAGATCCACAGAGAGGGCAATTGATTGTTTTTTGTCATGTGTACGTCAATCCTTTCAAAACGCAATGAGGGGGAACGAACAAGCAAACAAAAAGAAGTCAATCTCTCTCCTTCCGCGAATCTATTCGGCCGGTGAGGAACGAAATGGATGGGGGCCAGAAAAAGCATCGTGAGACACCATAAAGTGTCTGCTTTAAAAGTGAAGCATTGATCAGTAGCGCGGATCTTTCTTAAACCTGACTGAGGAAAAACGAGAAAGAGTTAGGTAGACAGGAAGAGGGGAGGAGGGTAGAGGAGTGTGACTCATACTTTTCCCCCTCCCCTCCCCTAAAAAATGAAAAAACAAAAACAGGTTATGAAGAAAAGATACACGGTTTACAAATGCACTGATGTGGTAAGTTCTATCCTGAGCCTCAGTAGGTATTAAGGTTAAGAGATGGTCTGAAGCTCTTGAAGTCACTGCTCTACATAACAGACACAGATAAAAGCATTTGGGAAATCCACAGGCTGCTTATATTCACAGCTGAAGAAATCTGTTCTTCTAGAATAGCACTAATATTTCTAAAACAACTGCGAAGATGTTCACGTTCACTCCTAAATAAAGTTCTTCCATGTTATTCAGACAAATGTAAAAATAGATTTTATACTGGCTGCAAAAACATAGTGAGAATTATTCTTATGCATTTAGGTCGAATGTTTTAAACTGTAAAAATGTTCTGGTAACCTAAAAAGCTATCTTTTTATGGTAATATCTAAATGAACTGATTTATTACGTCACAAATATTAGTTACTATGACTGAATCAACCTGACAACCTGAAAAGTATTTTTAAGGCTCAGGTCAGGTACAAACACCTTTTTAAGGTACTGTTTTCACTTTATTCACTTTTAATCTTTTTAATATACGCACAAAAACACTACAGATAATAATTTTCCCCTATCTGCTATGAAAACACATTTTTCAAAGGAAAAAACAGACCTTTAGCAGCCATTCTGGTTGATTCTGTGGGCCGCATGTCCTCTTTTTCATTAGCTTCCAAGGAACTACAACAACAAAAAATCTCAAAATTCAGGATTTTCTATGAAAACTCAAAACAGTTCCATTCCTCTCCTCCTTTTTCCAACCCGCCATCTCCCAACCCAACAACTCACCATGCACAGGTGAATACAGCCAGCTGGCCATTCCCTCCCTCCCTGTGTGAAAAATGGGAGATCAGGATGCCAGTGTGTGCGTATGTGGGTGGGTGGAGGTGGGGGTGTGTTGGGAGGTAGAAGGTAGGAAAAAAGCTTTAGTTGTTCAAACACAAAAAAAGCTGGGAAGAGAGAGAGAGAGAGGGAGACACTGGACAGAGACAGTGTTTGTAGAAGGGTATTTCACTGAGGCATTTGAGGCACTGGGGGGGGGGGGGCAGGTATTACTATCCATCTCTGCCCTGAGTCCTCTCACGCTGGGGCCGGGCCTCTGTAACAAAGCCTCCATTCAAGACACTTAGGGCGCTGTTTTTTTTGGCTTCTGTTTTTGTATTCTTTTTTTAACAGAATATAACCTAACCAAACGGCTTTATCCCTAGGCCACCGACACTTCCAACTATCGTTGTAAACGAGCGCTACCTGTCCGTCTAGGTTAAGTCAATGAAGTGACAGCAAATAAGAAACCACAGGGTGCAATGTCCTCTTTTCAGATATGACCTTAAAAGCACAAAACTATTTTATGCTCCTTTAGAATTCAGTGGATTCAACAGCTCCCTCTAGGGGAGGACAATTGAATTTCATAATCTCTGCAAAATAAATTATTCAGGCTTTGTTTTTTGTAACTTGCAATTTAGCAGATACCTTTCTCCCGAGGCAGCCTATTTAAGGCAATAATTCTCCTGCGGCAACTGCCGGTTTAGTATCTTACTCACAGGAGTAGCAGAAAATCACTTCTCACATTGGATTGCTGGATTGGCCAACTAGGTCAGAACTAGACCTGGGTCATAGAACTAAGATATATCTCATTATTGTGCAATATTCACAATATTTATGTATTTGTTCTAAATTAATAATGCTTAAAAAATGATATTTTGTTCAATCAGAAAAACTTTAATTGAACAGTCATTTTAGTAAGTAAAATCTAAATGTTTTTTCCACACAGATTTTAATGATCTGAAGAATGTCTAATTGTTTTATTTACAGTATATGCACAAATTTAAATTATTATGTAAAAATAATGACGTCATTCTTACATGCTCTGTTGTCACAATCATCAGAAAACTTGATGGTGCGATACAGTGCACTAGAAATCATCGCCATATTCATAAAGTCAATTTCATATTGCCATTAAAGCAATATATCAGCAAATACTAATTAAAATCTGTGTTACAATGCCAGAATGCAAACCACAAAGACGCCACAACCTTTCTGAGTGGCATCGTGCAGGAAACGGCAAATTGATCTTTCTTAGGATTAACCAGAATAGGGAAATAAAAGATTTTGTGTGGGTAAAAGAGGCCGTCTCTATTTGGTCTTTGTGCATTCCTGGCACTCCTGAACAGCTGCTTCCAGCATGAGCTCTTTTGAGATCTGCACGACCCTATTGATAAAACGACATAATTATATACACACACCTTATAGAACGGCCTAACCGTTACTCCTTAACAGTCACAACATAATTATACAGTCCCATTTATCAGTCTCGCTAATCATATGGAAAGATACCCCACACAGTAAAGCTCTCTCCACAGAGAACGCTTTCAGAAGGAGAAATCCGAGCAGCCACTCAAAATGAAGCACTCAGAATGAGGAAAATGTGGACGTAAGGATGTTTCTGCCCCCTGTGGAGATCGTCAGAGACGCTAGGTCTGATCGGTCTTAAATAAAAATAACGCTGGAACGGTAAATGATGTGTGTATCTTCTCAGGAGGATTATCTTAAAGTGCAAAAAAGCATAACGAGGTAAGAAAAGGTCACCGTGCTCTTACAAAGATGCTACAGATTCAAACAAGGGAACAAAAGAGAGTTTCACTACATAACCAGTGAAGCTGAGACTGGATGTGAAAAGGGAGGTGGGGGGACTGGGTTGGGTAAGCATAAAAGAACGTCTGTATCTGTGAGCGAGTCTGAATCAGAGTTAAAATGACTCTGATTCAGAGATAATCTGGAGTGTAATATGAATCTGGTGTCAGCACAGATTCTGTGTGAATTGCTTTTTACTGGGGAGTTGATTTTTTTCTGTTAGTAATTTTGAGAGAGCTGTTGGTTGAGGCTTGTTACACAACCTAATTTACTTTTGGCTCCCCTAGCATTGTATACAAAAATACAATACATACATACATACCACCCCCTCCGAAATTCGCAATTCGCATTGGAAGCAGGTGGTAGCGGGCACCCTGTTGCAACATGAAACAGTATCACAGGACTGTGTGCCTAAATGAGCCAAAAACATATTTCAGAAGAGGCACTATTTTCCGCAAGCAGCAGATTTTGTTGCTCTTTTATCATTTCCACACGGTTGCTCTTTTCGCAAACATACTGTTATGAACTCATCGGCTACAGACGCCTCCCGAGAACTATAATTTAGCATCAAGTTAATATGTTGCCAGTTCACAGTAAAGTATGTCTAATCAAGGTCACAAGTTGAGATTCCTACTGCATATTCTTGTTTTGTTTTCATACACTGCCACTTTATATGGTAATCAAGTCCCCTTGTGAATGCAGGACGCCCTCTTTTTCTCCTAATGAGAGCGTTCTGTCACCCTCTATAATTCAGGAGACAGGAAGGTCAAGGTGATATAGGAAGAGAAATCTAAAGAAAGTGAGTGTCCACACATACATGCTTCTTGAATAAAATCCTGAGTCCACATGTGACTCAACATTATATATTAATGGGCCAAATTGCTTTGTTGCTTGCCAACCATAAATAACCTACATTTAGACTAATTAATTATATTACCTGGTGGATTATTATTAACTAAAGGTTATATTACTGTTGCCATTATAACAAAAGCTATAACCCAGCTAACAGGGAACGTTCTCAGAATGTTGCCTAACTTTCTCTAAAAGTTCTCTCGATGTTATCAAAAATGTCGCAGAATGCAAGTATAATTTTGTTAATACTATGTTAATGTTTTGTTAATGTTATATATATCCGATACATCAAAAATGTTATTCTTAAGTTGTTAGTGGAACGTTTTAAAAATGTTACAGTGTTAAAAAAGTTTGAATAACGTTGAATAACTGGATCGTTCCTAGAATTTTCAAAATAACATTTTTGCCATTTCTGTTACTTAATAGAAACATTTGGGAAATGTTCTTACAAGCTAAAATTGTTAGCTGGGAAGCCAATCAATGCTTTTGTTACAGTGATTTTACCACTTCGTGCATCAGTTTATAGCCATGGTAAAACCCCTGTAAAGCACAGCTTTGGGTGTTTTTTTTGCTTTATTTCAAACACAGCTTGCAGAAGGCAAACAAATTCTTTGTCAACATGATGTCGACATGAAAGCGAACAGTTTAGAGTTAATAGACGTGATTTCCTAATGAAATTCAGAGCAGAAGTAATCACGAGAGACAGTATTTATTGCGCTCTGGCACAAGTCGAAAGTGCCAATCTGTTTCATTTGGCAGAGCCGTGTGCTTTGCGCGAGGAAATTCCCCACCAACCGTGGGTGCTGTTAACTACGCAAGTAAACATACAGAGATACAAAAACAAGCCACAGCCTCTTATACAGTTTGCTTCTGACAGAACAGAACAGCAGTGGGTTCACACAACGGAGAGGAGGAATCGAAAGACAAAAAAAGAAAGAGAAAAAGAGAGAGCAAGAACTCTCACTTCTAATCAAAGCAGCCGCCTTCTCAATCTCTCACACTGGGTCCCTGGTGACAAAACACAGCACGCAACGTTACGCCCTCCTTTCTGAGCACCTGACCCCCCACCAACTACTGTCCTCTGTGGCATTCAACGATTCATTCTCTGGTTCTTTCACTCTATCTCAGTCTTTCTCACTGGCCTAACCCTACGCCCTCTGTTTCTCGCACTTGCTACCTACCCTCAGCCCTCCCTCTCTCTCTCTCTCTCTCTCTCTCTATCTCTTCCTCTCTCTCTATATCTCGCAGCGCGAATGGATGGGCTGTTGGCGATTCATTAATCTTGATGCAGCACCTGCACTCTGGCCGAGTGGGCGCGTCTGCCGCCAAATGTCACATTTCATCGGATTAAATTAGCTTTATCTCTGGCAAAAGCCTTCCCCTGCAAGATCACACCGATTTTTTTCGCACCTCCCAGGAGCAAGGGGGGCCCGCAGGGGAGACATCATCATGTATCCATTCACCTCAGCGACGTTAGCAACGAGAGAGACTAATTGATGAGAGGGGGAGTCATTACCAGGAAAATGGAAGAACAGATAAATAAAACGAGGGAGGGAAGAAGGCTGGTGGAGTACACATTCTCTTCCCAGAAATGAGTAACAGTCAGGAATGTTTGAGCAAATGGGCCCTTAGTGTGACCACGCTTCTGTATGCTGGAGGGCTCTTGTCATTCAAACGTAGGATGTTAACTCTCCCCCTTGTTTTCTCTCTCTCTCTCTCCCTCTCTCTCAATATGTGAATGACAGCTGATATGTGCTAGACAGGGTTCCCCTCTTAACAACACAATCACGTCATGTTTGCCTTCCAAAAAAACAGACATACAGCGTCACAGCTGAGAAGACGTTTAGATGTTAACACAATACTTGCCTGCATAAAGAATTATATAACATTGACGATATTTACCAAAAAGATCACATGTCCAGGCTTATAGATCGCATATGTAATTTTCTTATTTATTATAAACACTTGAGAAATTTTTATAGTTTTATAGCGCTCTATAGTTCATAATTTGGCCTCAGTGGAATGGAGCACGCCTGTCGGAGAATGTGCCACGCCCTAAATATGCAGCTGGGCAGAGGAGGTGTGAACAGTGATTGGATGGGGAGCGCCAAAAAGTCACGCCACCCGTCTCACATGGCGACGCCCACAGCAACAGGCACCAGAGCTTTACGGTATGACGTAATGCTTGATTGCCTTTGGGAACCAAAACTGGAATTTAAAAGCTTTTTTACTTATAGTCATGTACTTCAGTAACAGCAAAGTACACAAGCTACATTTTAAACCCATTAAACCATGTTACAAATAACATTGTCGATATTGACCGAAAAGCTTGTGTAGGCGTAAAAATCTGACCGTAGTGGCATCAAACTTGAAAAAAAATAACAAATGAAACTAAATGTTCTCGTCATTGATGTCTATATGCCTGTAACTAGGACAATATCTGAAAACCTGTCCTCAGGGTCACAGAGCAGCCTGGCAAATCGGCGGGTTTTAAGCATTAGAAGAGCTGTGGAAAGGACAATAGGTGACTCTAAAACATTGTCTGAGGCGGGCGATAATCTCTCAGCAGTGTCTGACTCTGACAGCGAGGCTGTCAGCGATGTCATCTTAAGTATCGGAGCGGGGAGGTGTGGAAGAAATGCCATCTTTGGACACGGGAATTTCTGTAAAACCGCCAGACCCTGTCGCCTTCGAGCTCCCACACTGCCACTCTCTGTGTTTTTAACGGTAAAATCACTATTTTTTATTGCTCACTGTCTGTTGTTACCTCTGGACTGTATTATGTGTCATGTAGGGTGAGAACAACTATCCCTCAACCTTTTGCACTCTTTGTTGAGGCAGACAGGCATTCACACGAGCGGACAACATTCGGAAGACCTGCTGCTTTACAGAAGAAAACATATATTGCCCCCCGCAGGTGTCTCTCCCCGCTACATAGAAGAGATGGATCCAACCATAATATGTCTGAACCAATTTAGCTACTGTCAATTGTCTTTTGAAGCATGTGTGTCTAACTACCCTCCCCTCCTTCAAAACACACACACACACACACACACACACATTACACTTCGCATTTCAAAGCAGCGGGGAAACTCTGAATGAAGAGGGAATCCTATTTAGCTGTGAAAAATCCACTTGCTGTTTTGCAGATGATGTCTTTGGATGCTACACTACTGTTTGCTGTTCCACTTGTTGTCTTATATGAGCTTTAGCTGGACCTGCTGTTATTCTAAGAGCAAAAATAAGGACACATGTTATTCTTATTGTCTGGTACCCCTGGGGTCTTCACCCCTCTCCGATGTAATGTGTTAAACTGTACAGAAACAAAACGACTTAAAAACAACAAAGCTAGACCTCAGTGACTTTAGCAATCTGTAGAACAAAGAGGTTTTATTGTGGTAGAAGATAACAATAGCAGATATAACTGTGCATGCTGGCATACAGATATGAAAAATGAACAAAGTAATATTCAGTAGAATTGAAGAATTTTAGAACTAAGATTAAATAACCAGACAACTAAGAAAATTAAAAGTGTTTTGTTAAGCTAATCTTAAATATAAAGATTATATATAATCTTATATCTGGGTGCAATATAAATAAGGATTATATATAATATCTGCCTACATATACATATACATATACATATACATATACATATACATATACATATACATATACATATACATATACATATACATATACATATACATATACATATATTTTAAAAGACAAAGCTGTTGGTGCAATAAATAGAATGAATGATCCGGTTTAGGGATGAGGTGATGCCGACAAAACAGCCAACACCATTTTATGGGACAAACGAAGAGACTGCACTAAAATATGTTAAACTGTTTCCTATTTAAACCCATTTGCTAACTTGGTTTTTTAACTCGTATTTCCTTTGTCTTCATTAAAATACTGTCTCAGTTTTTACAAGGAAGCTTGAGTGCGCGTAACACCTTTTATCCATGGAAGCTTGCTGCCTGTCCTGATTTAGCACGGGATCTATTTCCGTCAAGCCCTGGGGAAACACCTAAATTTGCCATAGTGAAATACACATCTGTGAATTTTATATGAAGCTGACGTGTGCTGTTATGTGTGCTTGACAAAAGTTTTTTTATCTATCTATCTATCTATCTATTATCTATCTATCTATCTATCTATCTATCTATCTATCTATCTATCTATCTATCTATCTTTATTTATATCTGTGCGTGCATGTGCATGCATGAGTAGTGTGGCTCTGCATGGATGCATATTTAGTGGCATTGAAGCATTGGTCAATGATTCTCATCTGCAGAGCAGTTTAAACCCTGAGGGTTCTTTGCAAACTGAAGTCGGAGATAAGGCAACCACGGCAACCCTGCAACAGCGGTAAAACATCCCAATCAGACACACACCCTCCAGTTACCAGCCCAAAACTGCACCTCCACCAAAAAGCACCTGCTCACCGGTGTAACTGTGTCCCAAACCAGAACCCAACAAGCACACACCAGCAAAGCGTATACTTACACACACTCACCTATAAAACAATGAAAACACAAAATAACACTCGACTTAGATGACAACAGAGACTTTGAGACAAATACACATGGACACACAATGGCAGGTGTTGACGTTTAGACAGATGCCAGCTACTAGAACTGGGATGCTTTGACGGGACTCACCTCTGCCTTCCTCTGTCGGGCGAGCGGTGGAGCAGACTGGCTTCCAACGGCACTGTTGCCGCACACAGAGACAATGAGGCAGAGCAAGAGAGAGAGAGAGAGAGAGAGAGGGAGAGCGAGTGAGTGAGTGAGAGGGAGGGGGAGACAGAGTGAGAAGTGGATGAAGGAAAGTGAAAGAGCAAGAGGAGGGAGCCGGAGAGGTTCTGAAGTAGACGGCCAATCAATGTAGAAATCAGCAAGGGGATCTGATGAAATAGCCGTGGATTAGCGATCAACAGCTTTAATCTACCGGCAGGGGTAGTGGGGGGGGTAAAGTACCCCAGTGAATGACTTAGGGTGTGGGGGGGGGGAGTGCAAGAAAAAGAAAAGGCTAGAAAAAAGTACAATATAGAGAGAAAAGGGGATCCCAGACTTGGCCAAGTTTCTTCTGTGAGTGAAAGAACGAACAGCCGACCTGGCAAACCAGAGTCTTTTTTCAAGCTTGGCTGTAAGCAGTAAGTTAGGACAACAGAAGAGGGTGAAGAGGATAATTCATCTATTCTAACTGTTTGTGCATCTTCACTACAACTCTTGAGTAGTTTCAGCTTATTGTCTCGAGAATAAATCTGCCCCTCATTGTGTTGCTGTTGACAGGTTCATCAAGATCTGGGCTTGAATCTTGACTTTGTCTTCTTCCATTTCTCTTTCTGAATATAAAACCTCTGCATTCATCTTCTTGGAGGTCTCTCGTTCCTCATTTCTTTTCAACTTCATCTCCAGCACATCCGGATCATGAAGGCCCAGGTCTTGGGTGGTTGGTGCCCCCCTTCCCAGAGATAATAAAGTGATTTGGAAGAGAAAAAAACAGCTCCAGGTGTTTTGTCCGGATTGGTTCAACTTGCTCCTATGGCACGATTACAGTGGAGTCTCCAGCTCCAATTATTTTGGTCTCAAAAGGAGGGAGAGCAAGAAGAAAAGAAGCTCTTTTAGAGCTGAGGCTTAGAAAAGAATTCATTAGATTGAAAAGTGCTTTTCAGCGCACAGTCCAGAGAATTCTTCACAATAAGCGCCCAAAACGTCCCAAACATTGAGACGGGGGGTGTGTTCGGAACGAAGACGCAAGCAAGAAACAAGTAATCAAATTAGACAACGTAGAACAAGTAGAACAGAGAAATATCTGTTATGTATTTTAGGAAAGAACAAAAACGATTGTTTCTTCACAAAGTCCCTCTTCAAGTTGAAGAAACATTGTTTTCAGCACGGCTCTTTTCTTCTCTTCGGCGTTTTGTCCCCGTTCTGAGTTCTCCTCTCGGGATAATCCATCAGACAGAGGGGATCAGGCGGTTGAGAGGCTTCTGCAGGTGCTGGGTTTATCTTTCCGCTCCCTCTCTGGACAGAGCTCTCCTCGATCCGACGGTCGTCTTTGCTTCTCACGGCTTGCCGGCCGATCATTTTCTTTTCCTTGGCCATGACAAAACGAGTGGGATAGTGGCGTGTGGGAGAGCTTGAAAAAAGAACAAGGGAGAGAGAAGCAGAAAAATAAAATAATGGTAATAATAATACCAACACAGCAAGAGGGAGGTTGACATGAAAATGACAAAGAGAATATGATGAATGGATTAGTTTGGAGAAGTGGGTCTGCCAGTGGAGGACGGCAAAGGGGCAGAAGGAACGTTGCGGGGCGTCCCGACCCACACTCACTCCCCCGTGCAAAGCGGGGAGAGAGGGGTGGTGAAGTGGCGGAGGTGGTGGTGATTCAGTTAACAGCCTCGTTTCTCGCCGTTCCATCTCTCCTGCTCTCTTTCTTTCTCTATCGCGCTTCCAGAGGCGAAGCGGCTTACCGGAATCCTCTCCGATCTCCACCCTCAGCCCCTCCCTCTCACACACGTTCACTTCATTATCATTCGCTGGTTCTTACTGTGACACGCTTCAGTAACCCACTCAGTCAGACGATGCAGAAGAGAAGCTGAATTCTAATGCAGGAGAAAGAAAAGAAGAGAAGATATAGGAAGGGGGTGGCAGTGTGGACCAGCAGGTGTCCTCTCTCACTTTCTGGTCCATCTGTCTGCAAAAGGCAGCCGAGCCCTTCAAGAGGCTGTTTCACTTTATTCTGTTAGTCTCTCTCACACGACCTCCAAACACTCCACTGAAGGCCAGAGTCATACAAGACGTGTGAACGCCTGTGAGACAAGTGGTATTATATTAGATCAACAGGTTTTGTGATTTTTAAGCTTGGCTAATCCCTACAAAATTTTACCATGGTAATCAGTGATGGGAAATAACCAATCTGTTTATACATTTAATAAAGCTATACTTTTTTTTATCAATTTATAGATGAATAAGGTCGCTACATGCCCAGTTACTACAGTTTGTAGTGAAGATAACTATGCATAGAAATAAAAGCAAATAAAAAAAGACCTCTTTTTTATCTTAACTGTATTTCCTAGACAACAATAAGATTAAAATGAAATGTTTTCTTCTCTGTTGCCCTTGAAAGAAAACATAAATTTCCCATGTGTCTTAAATTCAGAACACAATGTCAGAAACTGTGCTCAAATTTGGAAAGACAACAATCAAATGTCAACTATACAAACACACTCAATTTTTCATCCAATTCCCCCAGCACCACATTACCTAAGTTATATCCACATTAATTATAACTGTATATACTTTCTGTATTTCAACAATTGTCTTTGCTTTGTGCTTTATCTTGCTTTTATTTTGGAAAAAGAATTATGGAACAACCATCAAAGACAAAACTGATACCTAAATGACACTTCTACTGATTTTTTTTAGCTACAAAAGAGGAACATCTGAACAATCATTTTCCTCTGAGTAGTAACCGGTTTCCATGGTTAATTTTTGTAAGGGCTGAATCTGTGCTCCTCCCATATGACTCACTACCTAGTTAGGCTAACTCACAGCAAAGTCACTGTGGAAATTTGACCAACGCATTGCTTAAACTCGCCATAATTAGACAGCTTCAAACTCTCTTAGCTGCGCAAATCCCACAAAAGGGCAACTGTGCGCTATTCTAGGATATTTGTTATCCGTGTTGACGTTATGAGAAAGTTTGCTTATCTTAAATGTCAGAATATAAAGGGACGCCCTCACCCGCTCCTCCAGTGGATCCAGGTTATTATTATTAAAAAAATCATTGTCATTCACCGTATTAAAAGCGAGTGCCCTTTTCACAGATATGATTGACAGAAGTGAGGGGCCAGAAGAGTGGGGAGGGGAGGGGGGTATTTGAAAGTGACAGCCAACGATTTTGTCTCCGTCTCTCTTTCACCAACTCGCTCTTCGCTCCGCTGTGTATACAGACATTATAAATGCAATAAAACTGTCATACTGAGACCGTGCCCGTCACTTCACTTGATTCCCACAGGAAGCGATTAAGGTGCGCACACACCTTCATTTCCACACCCGCACGCACTCCTATAGCATCTGCGCCTCAACACCCTTCACCTAACCCCCATTTAATTAAAGCAGGATTCAGCGAGTGATCACACACTGCACACTTCTGTTTGAATGGGACGACATCAGCACCATGACAGAATGACTATTTACAGCTAACTCTTGTTATTTAATCCAGAGCTGCAGGCACACGGTACGACTGCTGCAACTTTCTGAGCTGGACCAATTTAGGAACTTTGTTGTCATCTGCAAAAGTTGAAAGCATCAAAGAGCCGCAGAGTCGGCTGATGAAAAGGAAATTAGCTGACAGGAGGAGAACCTACAAAGACTCAACATCTCAACTCTTACGGTAAACAAAGCCTTGCTGTGGGATCAGGGTTTCTCCTTTTCTGCCCCAGCACAGTCACGATCTACGACTCAGTAATGAAGACAATTAGAAAAGGGAAAAATGGAAAGGTTCAGAGATGCCACCTCCGCCGACTGAGCCCTCAGCAAAGTTGATGGTTGAGGATTATTGGGAAGGACACATCACAGAGCCGTCCCACGCACTCCGAGCCAACCAGCAGTGTCTCCAGACGCCAACGCTCTACCTTGTATTCCCTTTCATGCGGCTGCTGTTATGTTACGTGCTGATGAAAGCCATCAGTGTAATCCCGCACATCATCTTCACTTTACCGTTAGACGTCGCAGTCACGGTGAGGGGGAACGATGAGTCCCTCTGAGTGAGAGGCCTTTGAGCGTGTCAAACGTATGCCAGAGATCATGAAAGTCCATTGACTGCCTTAAACAGGGTCTCTGACTCACTTCAGCTTTGTTATGTTTCTCAGCAAGCATTTGCTCTTCCTCTATCAACACAATTGAAAGTTCGAGCTGTTTCCTGCTTCAGTGGAGCGATAATGTCACACATTTTGTTTTTAGCAGAATGGCGCAGATGAGGCCACTGAACATCATAATGGTGGCCCTACAAGAGAAAACAAACTGGGAACATGTTATATTAGCCATATGTTCAAAAAACAACGAATAAGAAGAAAACTAGGAACTAGCAAATCAGTCCCGTAGCATGCTAATGCTAGGTATCTGTAGCCATAGAATACAATGTGCATGATGTTTGTATTGGTATTAAAATATAAATAACACATAAAAAGCTATATAACTGATATTAATATACACAAATGTTTCACAAGACAAAATAGTACCTGAATCTACACAAAGTATTTGCCTGCTCAAGAGATTTTTAATATTGTGTGTTGTTCTCACGATGATCAATGACTGTTTGTATGTCTTGTGATGAGTTGTGCGTGAGCCTCTGGTTTGTCCTGAGCAGTAAATCTGCCCAGTGTTCTTAACAAAGAATCTCCAGGTACTGCACATTCTTTGGTTTCTAGGATCTTCTGCTCATTTCTTCTACACAGCGGCTGAATCAAGTTTTTCACACCTAGGACATCTGAGAAACACACACTACTATTATAAAAGGTTCAGTGATGCACTTTTAAACATGCAGATGTGTGTAGATTATTATATTGTTATCTACACTGATGTAAATATCTCATTTAGCTTCTGAGGGGCAGTAAGTTATTGACACATTTGCCTATTTGAGCAACAAACTATTTTAGGAGCCACGGAAAAGTATTGACAACCTTAAGATGACTGTAGAAAAGTCTAAGAGATGTCCAACATCTGGACCAACAAAAGCCCCGTTGCTCTTCACAAACCCAGACTATTGTCTGTACGTCTTTGCAAGAATGTATTTGAATATTAAAACACTTCCTGTTGTGCTTTCGTTACTTGAAATTATCAAAGCTCAGCAGGAGGCAGATCTCATCAACTGCTGTCTCCCCTGACAGTCCGACTGTCTCCAAAGCTGCTGAGAAGAAAAAAAGGGCAAGAAGTTTGACATGGAAATTCTCGAGTTTTCAGAGGAACGTGATGGCATGTGAGAACAACCTGGCGCTTTCTTTGACCTCCAAGACAACTTGAAAACAATGGGAAAATAGAGGAGCCATTATTAAACACATGCAAGAAAAGAAAATATATATTCTTTGTTTAATTCATTGCTGAGCTTCCTCATCCTTGGAGGATCTGTCTGTTCAAAGCTGATCATCAGAGGTAAACAGTTGTTTTTTGAAGAACACCATTGGTTGCGTCAGTTGAGGGCTGTAGCTGTGGATCCAGCTCAACCCCTGATAATTCCCCTCATTTTCTCAGAGAGAACTGAAGCAGAGGTATTAAGCTTTGCCCTACAAACCATTTGCATACAGGCAATTTTCAAATCCATTTGTGAATAAATACGAAGCCAGACATTTGCCAGCTGCTTCTTTCATCATTTCCTTAATAAACCACGGAAAGGAGGAACGGGGCAGAAGAAAGGATCTTATTAAGGCTTTGTATTAGTCAGATATTAAAACCCAATCTTTAATGTGAGCCAAGGGGCATTTTCACATTCATACGCGATGTGTAAATTTCCCATGAATCACTCAGGGCATCACTTCACACGCTGGCTAAGGGAAACCCCCTCAAGGGAAACAAGTCAACTCTTTCATTTCACAACTCTGTCTTTCTTCTGCTCTTTCTCTGCCTCTGCTGTCTCCTTTTTTTCTTCCACTTTCATCAGCCTGGTGTCACTTGAAAGGCAGAAGTACGAAACAGAGGAGGAGAGGCCGGTGAAGCGGGGGTTCCTTTAGAAGGTGCACTGCATGGATGCAGCCAAGTATTGGAGGTAACCAAGTGAATCAGGCAGGTGCAGTCACAGCCGTTGCCCACTATCTGGATTTTAATGCAAAGAACTAGTAAAGCTGGCTAAAACTTGGTGAGGTGGTGCCACTGAATCTCACAATTCACACTGCCCACGGCGGCATGCATAGCAGACTCGGTCTGCCATCGATTGTCTGGTTGCCCTTTATGTTCCTCTCTGTCTTTTTGCCTGTGGATGTCTGACTGCAGGACTGGCAGTCACGGTGCGCAGAGCGGGAAAATGCGATAGAGCCGTCTGTGTGAAATTTCTTTCATGGGGGACTAGGTTGCACATTTCTCCCTCTTTTTCTGGAAGCCACAGCTAATTTTACGCACCCTTATCTGGCCCCCTTCGCTGGCCAGGCGCCTGCTTCTGCATGGATCGGAGGCACTGGGCCATTTGCCACGCTGAGAGACAGAGAGAGAGAGTGAGAGGGGGGCAAGAGAGGGAAGAGGAAGCTTGCAGTGTTCCTTGGGGTCTCTCCCTGCTCAGAGGATGTGGGGTGGCTCTCCTCCTGTTTCCATGGCAGCGCCTGGCTTATTAGAATCCCATTCCAGATGCGGCACAACAGCCTTCCATCCCTGCCCCCTCTGTGCACAATACCCTCCCCCAATGCCCCTGACTGTTTTCCAACGGTTAAAAAACTTGTCAAAAGTGAAAGATGGCACTGTGTGTTAATAAATGAAGCAAAATGGGATAACCACCCCACGATTTTACACTCTGATAGCCCGTGGCACTGCCACCACTCAACACGGCCTGTTCCCGGTGGTACCGGTGGTAGGGGGAAACCGCTCATCGCACAAGTCTTTCCTGTCACAAATATCCCTCTGGCCTCAACCTCCACAACTCACAAGATATGACACCTCTGTTCGAGTACACCCAGCACTCTATCTTGAAAACATCGCTCATTGCCGAACACAATGCACCCAGGCAGTAACGCACAGACCCCATTGAGGGCATGTAGAACACCCTTTTTTCAGAAGTACGTTCCGACTTTGAAATCTAAATATATGTTACAATCTCAGCTAAAAAATAAGAAGTGATAGAAAGGAAGGAGGTAATTTAGCAAGCTATTATGGGGTTTTATTTTTTGTCAGACAGCCTTCTGGGTGTCGGATGCTAAAATGTGGACTTGACGCCCATTAGCCGAACTCACCCATGCGCATGTCATGGTCAATAAGACACGACTAAAATGTCATCGCCTTAATAGCTACTTACTAGCACACACAGGACCCATCTTATGCTTCACTTATCACGACGGTTTGGTGGCGTCCCATGCAGCTTAGCGGGAGATAATAGCTTTTCAAGCATCACCATTCAGCTTCTGGAAAAGAGTGGCCAACTTATTCTGCTCCCTGCCTGCTCCTTTCACGGGCATGGTTAGCACGCTAGTCTCTCCCTCTTTCTTACAGTATTGTACAGAATGGATAGTGCAGGGAATAGGGATCCAGTGATGAATGATGGGCAGAATACTAAACACTCCACTGGGTATTACAAAAACCCGTCTTACAGGCGGAGTTAAATTTGTTTGTATTGCCAGCTCAAATGCTGAGGATTAGCGAGAATGTGAGGAGAATTCTTAAGTCGGCAGATGTGAAGCGACCTTGTCAAAAATAGGAAGGACGGCTGTTTGCAGTAGAGAGACTGTGGTTATAGATATAATGCATTCATGGAAGTATATCAGGCTGGTATTGATGGGGGAGATGAGGCTTCGCTATTTCTAATGAGCTGGAGACATGTGAGAAAACTGCAAGAGCAGAGAGAGAGGAAGAGCATTAATGTAATGGTCATTTGTGAATTGATACTAGCAATTTAGAAGATAACACTGCCATAAAAAACAATTAGAAAACAAAGAGTTACGCTCCTGAATGCTGATTGGTCAATCCCCGAGGAAAATGTTACTGCACAAAGTTTGTCCGTTCATATCTCAGGAGATGTAGGAGAGTTTATGTTTCATTGAAGAGTCAAATTTTGTTTAGATGGTTCTCATAAAACTCCTAAGAAAAAAAATGAGACAATTAACAGTAATAGTTTACAGCAATAAATTTGATGTGGATACTACAGCTCTTATAGATCATTTGAAAGAAGCTGATAAGAGATGTTTGTTCATACTGGAGTGCTGCAGACTTCACACAACTGAGCACAGTGTGAGACATGACTAAGGTGTAAAGTTTAGGGCTGCACCTGTAAAAAAAACCCCAAAATATTATTTACATGTCAGGGAAATAATCTTGATGTGAAATTATGTCACATAATGAATGTGCTTGAAAATCATGTTTTACATGATTGTTGCATAATGCAACATTATGTATATAATATAAACAACAATGGTATATTGTAAATACAGTCACAGGTAAAGAAGACACTAACAGCTACCTTTAGCTGAGACTGAGCCTCATTGCTAAATGAAAGAACAATTAAATTGTTTCTTCAGCATTACTGTGCGCTGACTGAAGTGAAGTAAAATGACATGCTGATTAAGTACGGTGACCCATACTTGGAATTTGTCCTCTGCATTTATCCCATCCAGTTATTGCACAAACACATTGGAGTAGTCAGTTGTGAATACACAAACTGCAAACCGTGAACACACACCCGGAGCAGTGGGCAGCACTTCAGCACCCCGGGAGCAATTGGGGGTAAGATGTCTTGCTCAAGGGCACTGTGGTTGTGTCATGCAGACATTGGGAATCAAACCGGTGACCTTCTGGTTACAAGTCTGACTCTAACCAGTAAGCCACAACTACCCCGACAGCCTTGGTCACCATTTACTTTCAATGCATGCAAAAGAACAGAGCAGTGTTAATTTTTTATGATTTTTCCTTGTGTTTCTGTAGAAGAAAGCCAGTCATACAGGTGTGGGCGACACAAGGTGAGTAAATGGCGGCAATTGTCTTTTTTGGGTGGACTATCCCTTTAAATTACCTTTGTCTTGTATTTGCTAAACTTGGTTGCAAGTTTCTAGCCTTAAACAGCGTAGCTATACAAGCATCTGCCTTATATTGCCATCGCAAATAATAGAAGCAGCCAAATGTGTTCTTCATGTTTATGTGTAAGAGTGACACTGGAAAATGCATAATTCATTTTCATTTGTGAGAAATAAATTGGGGGGGAGGGGGGAGGATGGGGAGGCTGTGCTCCAATATCACGACAAACGGTTCTCTCTGAGACAGCTGGATGCACGTGGCTGGGTAATAACATTAAATTGGTTCTGTCAGGTAATTTCTACAAGTGTTAGCCACACTGGAGGCTGGGGTGCAGCACAATCAGAGGAGAAGCCATCTGGGGGGGCATCACATCACAGCTCATCCTGAACTGCTCCGTAGCCTCCTCCTCTCTCCTCACCGCCTGGCCTCCACGAAAGTAATTGCAATCTGGGCTTGACGCTGTAAATATTGACCCTCTTGACCTGTTTCTCTGATGGGATTCTAACTGGAGATGTTACTTTTGGGTGTGTGTGGGAATGTGAATGTGTGTGAGAGAGAGGAAGATAGAAATACTGAAATTGAAAGCTCAGACAGAGCCAAAAAATGTGTGTGTGTGTGTATATATAAGACTTTACATGCATATGCATAAACTAATTACCTATTCTCTTTCATTGCAGTACTGAGGCTTACCCACACACATCCATCCAGTTCAGTCATAATGGCCCCATCCACACTGCAGATAAATACGGGTGTCACTTCTCTTCTGAGTGCTTCATTACATTCTATTGGCACAGAGTTCAATTATGCAGTAACATCACTCTCTTTGAACACTGATAACAAATGCTGATACCAGTCTGTCTTTCATCACCATAGTTTCTCCCACCAGCACTGTGATCCTGCACAGTGGTCAAGAAAATTCAAGAAATGTTTAAAAGAAGCAGCTTAACAAGTATAAACAACTCTGTCAATGACTGATCATTAAAACCGTTGGACATTTCCAGTCACAAATATTTATTCAGTCCCAAATAGATAAAATGGCATATTTCTTCCTAAAATCCATGAGATGTCAAACACTGCTATGTTTGTGACTACATAATACATCACAGTTTCAGAAGTGACTCTTGTATTGTGTACACACAGAATGATAATTAGGGGTTTCACACCTGTATTTAAATGCAGTTGTCACTTCCAATACCGCCCAGTGTGTACGCAGCCTACCCAGCTAACAATTCTAGGTTGTGAGAATGTTTCATTAATGTTTCCATTAAGTAACAACATGTTAAAAATGTTATTTTGAAAGTTACAGGAATTATTCAATATGCCCAATTTTTAGATGTTGTATTAACATGTGGTTGGTTATATGAATGTTACTCACACATTTTTTTTGAATTCTGTTAAAAAAACTACTTAAGAACAACATTTTGATATGATATATAACGATACAAGAGTTCTACTAATGTTAGAGCAAGAACGTTTTCTGACAATGTAAAGAAAACTTTTAGAGAACGTAAGCCAACGTTTTGAGATTGTTCTCTGTTAGCTGGGTGTGTGTGTGATAACTAACATCTAAAAACACGTTGGCCTGCAAGACATTGTTCCTGTCAGTACAGCAAACACGGTTCCTGATTCACCTGCAGGATTCTGCAGCTCTCGGTTGCACTAATAAAGCCCTGCGATGGCGTTTGAGCTAAAACAAGTTGCTCTTTTAGGAAGTTTATAATGTTGTACTGTCACCAGCGTCTCCTATTACACTTGATCTATGGGCTCTGTAAGGTCATTTCATCCCCGTGGCAACACCAACGTCACGCTGTTCCTTGACTCACAGCTTAGACAAATGCCACTGGCCGCTACTGATCTCAAACAAACAATCGCTTCTCCTGGCAAGCGGTCCTTCCCTTCGTTAATGTCAGGCGCACAAACACTAACTCTGACTGACCCAAACACCAACGCATAAACAAAACAAATAACCATCAATGCGATCATGTCACTCTGCAGCACAGTTCCCCGACATGTAGCCTGTGTGTGTGTGTGTGTGTGTGTATGAATGGCAAAAGGTTCTGATAATATGATTACTTCCCAGCAACAGGGAAGGTTCTCAGAATGTTGGCTAACATTCTCTAAAAGTTCATTGAACATTATCAACAAACATTCTTGTTGTAATGTTAGTAAAACTTTTTAACATTATCTATCATATGTTAAAGTTTTTAGTGGAACGTTTTAAAAACAGAATGAAAAATGTTTGAATAACGTTCTGATAAGCAATAATGTTAGTAAAACATCTAAAAAGCTGGATGTTTTGAATGTTCCTGAAACTGTCAAAATAACATTTGTAAAATTATTGTTACGTAATAGAAACATTAAGTAAACGTTCCTACAACCTAAAATTGTTAGCTGGATGCGTTCCAACTCTGCACTCACAGTCAAGTCATGTTGAACTTCCAGCCCTTCAACCAATATTTAGTGATGTTTGCAAGAGAAAGCATCACTATTAATAATGCTAATTAGTTTGTTCAAGAATGTGAACAAACCCCCAAGTATTAATCTCTGGTGCATAACACACCTCACAGTTTAGCTTGTTGAGAGGGATGTGCTATTAATTTGAAGGCAACAGATGTACGATCTTCACTTGGTGGATGATTAAACGGGCCAAAAATGTATTTTACATTTATTTTAAAACATGTAAAAATCTACTCTCCAGTCCTCTGTGCTTTCACAGCCTGGTATTTTGTGGTCTAGAAGCATCTACAGATGTAACCAAGTGGAAACAAAGGAAATGAGCCTCAGCAAAGCAAACGGCCGCTGGCCAGAATGAGTTTTAATCATGTCTGATTTATAACATTAGCATTGGGAAGTCTGATGCACCCTAGCAAACCTGTTCATTTGTTTCAATGAACTGGCTGTGGCTAAACAGAAATTTTGTTAGTGGTGCTAGCATGCATGCATGTTAGTCTGGCTCATACTTAGTATATTTAAAGGGACGTTCACCCGAAAATTTACTCACCCTTAGTTGTCCTTTTTCTTCAGTAAAGCAGTAAAGAAGTTTTTAGCTAAAATTGTCCAGATTTAAAGCTGTGATCTGTAACTTTTGCCTTTCTGTCGCCATCTCTGTATGAAACATAAAATTGCAGGAAACTTTGCATACTTTGCATTACATTGGCCGCTCAGATTATAAATCATTACTATAAGCTTATCGTTGTGGATCGGAGTAAGGTAAAGGGGTCGTTTTATTTGTTATGTACTTGCTCAATAAGTGATTTTTGTCATAAAAAAGGTATGGATTGCACCTTTAAAAAAGCAGATACCAGCAAAGCAAGACAAAAATGAAACTCCCACGGTTTTCTATGCAATAAAATGGGTAAAGAAGTTTTGATTAACACTGAATGATGATGAACTTTGTCATATGAAGAGACCAAAATATACCAAACACTTGCAACATCCGCACAGTATTTTTGTCATGTTTTTCTGTAAAAATACCTAAACATCCTTAAATCACAATACAGTTACTTGAAAAGCAGAAGTTAGGTGCTTTTTTTTTTTAGAAATCTAATTTAGAAAAGTTTAGGCTTTAAAGAAAATAAAAAATTCAAAAGAGAAAACAAGCATAAAGTTTATAAATGAAATTACTCTGCATAAATTAAAAAACTCTGCATAAATCCACAGCAACTTACAGTGGCATGGTGGTGGTGACTTTTCCATAGGCAAGCAGCTCTGATGTTTCCTGCAAATAAATAAATAAATCTAAATAAATATAGCTGTACAATTTGTTGTTCGCTGTACAAATGTCAGTGCCAGATGTTATAAAAGTTCTTTCTAAAAGTTAAGTGACACTTCACAAAGTGATTCAATGAACCCATTAAAAAGAACCAATTAAAAACAATGATAATCCAGTAACATTAGTGATATGTTATAGTTTCACAGATGAAACCTCTGATTTAACAGTATAGATGTCATTACCTGCATTATTGTGCATGTATTGTGCATGTAATGCACAATAATTGGTTCATTTCCTCTCCAGACACCATGCAGCTGTTTCCCTATTGCTGCAAGTTCCCAAAATATCACACTGTTGTAAAACTATGGCCTACAAGCTAGCTAATGGTCAATGCTTTTGTCCTCTTGGGCTGCTTTGTGCCACAGGTAGAAGCAGGTGCAAATAACCTAATTCCTTTTTTATCCCCTTCCAACCTCTTCCACACTCGTCTCCTCCTCATAGACAGCCAATCAATACTTTATCAGCGACCAGACAGCCAAAGCTACAGCCCCACCACCGGAGAAGCAATTAGCTGCCTTAAGAAAGACAGACGCTTGTGTTTGTCCTAAACAAAAGGAAGGAATGAACACGGGGAGGGAGGGGAAAGAGAAAACAAACTCCACATCAAGGTGTTTTTGTCACATTACATTTAGATGCCGACCGCCTCACGCCAGACCCTAATGGATATTGAATAGACAGCCGCACATTAGGAAACCACAGCAAACAAACAAATAGTCCTTATCAGGACAGGCTATTCATTTGAAAAGCATCGTGGGAACCCTGAGGGGACCCTTGAAGAGAAAACAGGCAAGGGACTGAATTAGACCGCAAGAGAGAGAAAGATTTCTTTGTTCACCCATCCCCCTGCTATTCACCACTGTTACATTTTTCCTGCTATGATCATTCAAAGCTAATTGGGTGACAGGAGTTCTGAGTCGGCAATATTGCGTGTTTGCTTTGACACAAAGGAAAAACTCAGCGGGACAAGATGGCGCGTAAACAAGCATGACAGTTAGCGCCTTCCGACGGTCCTGACGCGCTACTATTCAACTGTTAATTAAGACGGATGAGTCATTATGTTCGCGTAAGCTATGTGTGCTAAGGGGAAAGATGGAGAGAGACGCATGTTGGTGTCAGTTGTATAATTGATGCTGGAGCTTGCCGGAGATCTGACGCGACCTTCCCTCATGTTTCCAATGAGACACAGGCCTTTCATTCGCCGACGACACACATGGAGCAGCGTGGGTAAGCCCTTGGCAGTACATACACTAGCCTACTCGCTTGATAAAGGACATCGTATACTGTACTTCAACATGTACACGCACACAAGCATACACAATGTCTAAAAAAAACACTTCGGTTGAGTCTCAAAGGGCAAGCCAGATTCCTGCTAGTCACAGACTCAGATGGCACACTCACATGCCGCCCACCGGCCATTCACTGACATTCTGATGCATACTGCACACAGAAATGGCAAGCGTTGGTTGAAATGGCCAGTTCCAATCCGATTAGGTTCCTTAGAGCGAACAGGTTTTTTATCTGCCAGTCTGGAAACTAAGTTGTTTACAAGCAGAAGGTTGCTAGAATGAGTGCTTATTTTAGCAGGAACTACCTAATACACAAAAAAACAACAAAATGCACCCTATGACATTAAATTGGAAAATGAAAATGCTATGCTTTGTATCTGAATCTATCTTTTTTTGCATTGTCTTAATGCACGTTTAAATTAAATGTATTTGTTAGGTATATGTATAGGCCTTATTAGTTAAATTCTTAGCTTATAGTTTATAGATTCGTTATACTCTTAGTCTGAAAGTAAAGAATTTACATAAGATTATCATCTTACTTACATATGTGTTTATATGTTAAATGTGTAACACAGCAGGCACAGTATTTCATTCCTTTGTATGTCTCTGTATGCCTTTGTACTGCAATATATTTATTGTAAGTGAAATGACAATACAGCTCACTTGAACTTAAAAAATATAAACTGTCACTTTACATGTCAAATAGTCTCTCTAAATGGGCAGTTCTTTGCCAGAATAAGCATCAATGAAGACCAGATGAATGCTGCCAGACAATAATCTACACAGTACTGCAGATTCTCTCTAATGTTGGCAGGAGGCCTGTTCTACTAGAATGAATTAACGTATAGATACGCTGTGCCTAGATGTCCTTGGCTGGGTGCGCGTGACGTTCGTAGCAAACAGTGGGAGTTGGTTTTTAATAGACAGTGGTAGAAAACCTCCATGTTAAAACCCGGGAGCCTCCGCATGATACACTTTGATGAGTAACCTGATTGTGGTGACTGTCTAAATGGGTTCGGTTCAAGACTTCAACATTCCCCTCAACACGAGCACGTATGGCAGACTGAGGACGTGTAGCGGACAGAACATTGGGAATCAAGCCCACTGTCAGTCATCACATATCCACAGCCCCCCTCCCCCAATTCTTTCTTCCCACCTCGATGCACAATCTATCCCAGAATCCTTCTCTTTCATTACCCTCCTCACCTGCTGTCTGCTTTCACCTCGCAGTCTCACTAAAGTGATCAAGACCAGAACCACATTCATATTGCATCTTCGACATTTAGAACCAACAAAATGCTGCAAAATAAATCGATTTCCCTGTGGCCCATTTGTGAGGCTTCACCTGCGTTACTTTAAAGAGAAATCATACAACAGTATACACACACACACATAAAGATAAATGATATATATACATATGTAGAAGTTTATTACTTAATTCAATCAACTTTGAAACCACTGACGATCCTGTAGTTTTCTTCTCTAACTTAAAGGTGCAACTTGTACCTTTTTTGGTTAAAACTAAACAAAAAACAAAGCAAGTACATACCAGTTGGGTGGCACTTTGTTCATATAAAATTATTATAGTTAATGGCAATGATATATGCTGTTCTTTATTCTCCATTCCTGCTCATCTCTCCCTCTCTCACCATATGTCCCTGTTTGTGTTTATCCCTCTCCATCTCTCTGACATGCCTGTCTTACGTTATCTCTCTCCTACACACTCTGTCTTTTAAACCTGTGTATCTATCGCTCTCACCCCCGTTCAGCTCCCCTATTCATACACTATCTCTCTGATGGACTGAGCCAGGAAAGGACCAACTTCCTGCCAATACCTGTGATCCTATCTGCTTTTCCACCCCCTTTTCTTCTCCACCTTTAAAAAAAAGCCCCACACAGGATTCTCATCACTCTTCAGAGATCTTTGACAGCTTAGACAAATCGCACAACGTATAGAAATGGCTCCGCGGTGGTGAGCGGTTACAAATTATCAAATCAAACAACAAATAAACATTGGAATTATTTGTTTGTGGTAGGGCAGCATCTTGGTGAGCGTGATTACGGGGTATCTGAGTGTGTCCTCTATGAAATGACTTTTACAGGAATTCATTTGCTATATATGAGGGAATCAGGTGCAGAATAGAACATCTATTTTACTGGTGTGATAGACGTGGAGGCATGTGACCTTGAGCAACACACACATACACACACACACACAGGAAAGTTTGACACTGATTGTCATATCTCTTTGTTATCCAGACAATTGCAGTGGAGCAGTATGTTGCTTCTTTCTCTGCTCTATATAAAGTGTTCGGCTGGAGTGTCTGTGAGAAGAGTACAAAATTTTCCACAGAGGAACTTACTGTACAATTCAAAGTGAAACTTTAGTGAAGAACTCCTGAGGTTTGGGCCGTGTTGAGCATTACAACATCCCCAAAAGGACAGACAGGATCTGAATTAACTTAGGAACTTTGTCTGGGGCGTACAATACAATAGTTGTCATGTATACTGGGTTGCTATCATGAAATTGTTAATTATGTTTTTGTAACGTTATATATCATATATCAAAATCGTTATGAAGTACAACATTTTTAAAATGTCACTGAAATGTTTTAAACATTCCTAGAACCTCCAAAATATCATTTTAATATTTTTGTTACTTAATGGAAACATTAGGGAAATGTTGTTGTAATGAAAGTGTTAGTTGGGTTGACGGGTTAAAGTAGATCTCACACTCAGTTGATCTCTATGATATTTTGGCCTCTAAATATGGCTTAGGTCCCTCCTTCAATATGTCTGTCAATTCAGAAAAGCAACAGCACACCTTTCCTCAATAAACCACATAATGTAAAATATCATTTGTATCCATGACACAAACTACGTAGGCTCTGTTTTGCAAACCTCTAACTCTACATGTTAGAGCATCACTTACATTCGCAGTAACTATAGTATTTTGGCAGAAACTATGATTAGCACAGTTGATTTTTGTTAGGCACAACTTCTGAGACAATTATCTCCGAACGCCGAAATGATCCAACAATTACATCCAGTCAAAGTGTTTTAATCAGTAAAGATGACAGCAAAGTAAAAACCGATGCTTCTATTTGCAGCACACATTCATTCGCGTCATTTTATGGATCAAAACTGCCGTGCAGAAGGGCTTCATTAATCAGCATTAACTCACATCGACGGGCTCTGGACATGACAGATCTCACTTGATGGCTTTTCTCTCACTTGTAATTCAACACACTGACTTAAGCTTGGACAGCAACTGAGCTTTTTTAAAAAGATGCAGTAAAAAGCTCAGAGGAGCTGGCCTTAAAACAGGATGTGACTAGCTTACGGCTCAAGCTTTTAGACCTCCAGATTTCTCCCAGGACTGACAAAACACTCCCTACCAGGCGAATATATGCATGTGGGGGTGGCAGGGGAGGCTGAGATCGGCTCAGACAGACACATGTGGACGCTCAGTGTGTGTGTGTCATCCGTTTTTCACCGGGTGAGACGGAAAGAAAGGAGCAGAGGACAGCGGTGACACATGGAGGATCAGATTTATTAAAATTCTGCCCACAGCTTTGCCCCTGACACTGACTCAGAGCCACAGTCTACCCCCTCCACCTGCTCCCACACAGGTCGATCTACTAATGATGCGGCCACCAGCCCCAAATGGTGCTGGATTGCAGCCGATATAAAGAAGAGGTGTGTTTTGTGGGTACTGTGGGGGCGATGGGTTCAGTGGGCTTTGTGGGTGGGCAGGGCAGGAGCGGGGTGAGATTTCTGGGCTCTGAGTCAACGTGTGTATGGGAGAAAAGGTAAGGGTGTGCGTCGGTGGACTTTTGGGAATACGGTGCATATTTCTCCATAACTTTGAGAGCTTGGAGCAATAAACACACTGTAATTACTTTCATGGAAGAAGACCTGCTTAGAGGTTATGGGCAGAGAAGAAATATCACTGGACTGTCATTTACAAACATCAACATAGGTTATGAAATTGATGGTTTGCTTTCCTAATGTTCCTGCTCATGTTGTAAATGATTTATTGCTGCACAATTCTTTTAAAGAAAAAGTTTGATTTCATAATCAGACATCAAAAACCTTTCTGAAATTTATATATAAAGAGTATTATTTATATATTTAAAACATTAATTAACATTAATAACAACAGATTTGACAAAGAAATCTTACCTTTGGAATCTATCAAGATGCTTTTGATGGTAAAACTTGAACTTCAGCCTCCACATCCTGGTCAGAACATCTTCTCAAATGTGGGTTTAACTCTATAATTCATTCTTATGAGTATCTTGCTTCATTCAGAAAACATCAGATGACAAGAGTAAAACTGTTTGTGAATGTTTTTGTTGACTTTTAGTGTCTCGCCTCTCAGATCTTTCTTTTGATGAAAAGCCAGTAATCTCACATGCGTCTCCTCTAGAGTTTCAAAAGAGATCTCAGTCTTACACACAGAGCTCAGATTTGACAGGATGTCTCATCAGACATTAGAGATTTATGAAACCATGACTTTTTTCCAAGACCACTATATTTGAGCTGTGCTCCAATATTATATCCATTCTTATATTCAACATTTGTTGGGATTGGATGTCCACAATTGTCTATTTTTAGTTTAAAGGAAACAAAGCCAGAACAAACAGAGCTATGTATGTGTAACCTCTAAGCAGTACAATTTTGGACTCTTTTCTTAAGCTGGGTCCAGGCCAAATGTAATGTGCCGACTTACAGCAAAGCATTTAAAAATAACAACAAACACGTCATTAATGCATTCCAGTGCTCCTAATTCTCATCTGTTAGATAATAATCCCACAACAAGCCTTGGCAGATTCAAAGAATTAAGTGTCAGGGTTTTTTCAAATTTCTTGTTTTAATGAAACGGCTCTCCTCAAATTAGTCTGGCACTCTATTGACGGCAGCCAAAAGCCTGAATTTGTATTCCTGCACACAGATTGGATCCTCTCATGAATCAATTTCAAACAGAGAATACGCTGTGAAATTAAATAGCCTTTAGCGAGATGCTACACCCCTGAAATTATTCAAACAGACAGTTCAGAATAGTAATGCTTATGGAAAAGTGGGGGTGGCACTATTAGATAGCCAATCTTATAACCAGCTGTGCGGAAAGCTGGAAATTCTCTTCATTAAAAGACTATTGTCGGAAGATTGTTTGCGATGCGCTGACCTCTGCGTCGAGAGGAATCAAAAGAACTTTTGTCCGATTTCGACCACAATTTCCTAACCGTGCCATCAAAAACGACAGTGTGCTTGTGCGTGATCAAAAATACATTAACAGAATTCATAGGGTTTTGATTTACAATGTCTGCTGTCTCTTGTATTAGTTCCTCTAGTTTTAGACCCACAAACACATAAATGAGTCTTTTCAGATCTGTATACATCACCTTGATACTCAAAACATGTCTGCAGGCTATGTGCTGTATCCCACCACATGATTTCATGAGAAAGATGGTCTATTATATTCAGTACCATCAGTGCAGCGCTGCAGCATCATTTTGTAAAAAAATCCAATATCTCTGTACACTGTAATACAGACAATATCACTGTCTCTTTATAAGAGTGTGATGCTATATGGCCTTTGCTGCAGATGACATGAATTGTTCCATAAGAAAAGGCTCATGACACTGCTGTGCCATCTAGTGGAGGAGCCTCACATTGACTCACTGTGAGCACAAAACCACGTTACAAGAGCAGATGCCATTTCACGGACTTGTGTTGGGCATGGGGCACAGAGTTTGCTATATAACTGCTCAGCTATGATCCTAATGGTAAAGGTGCTTTCTGAAGTACTTCTTGGTAGTTACTGAATAAACGCTGAAAGAATATTTTACAAGAAATTTCTTATCTATAGTATCTGTCTGCTCCAACCTCTGCCTCTCTGTCCATCTGTCTGTAAGGAGTTGAGACCATATTGCTAAACCTGGTGCTTGATATGAAATTCTGATATCTTATTAATTTACAGTTCAAAAGTCCAGTCTTGATAATTAAACTGGATTCACCTTAATTCACTAGAGGACGTGTTAGTCTAGAGGATAAATTACATGTACTCTGTTTTTGAAGCGTTGAAGGTCTTTTGTAAGTCTTCATCAGTTTGTATATTCTCTGTCTGAACCGGATATGTCTTCACATCATCCTGTGATTTTCCTAAACCCTTCATCACATCTTTCTGCCTCTGATTCTGATCAAATAACATGAACCTCTCCTCCATTCTATCATTCGTTCATCTCTCTCTCTCTCTCTCTCTCTCTTGCCCTTTAAGGTCAGCAATTTTTCTAGCGGGCTCGTAGCAAGAGCTGTTGATTGGGTTTAAGATGTGGAGTAGAGAGGAAACAGGCAAGAAATGACAAAGACGGAGAAAACCAGAGAACTCAATGCCTGGCAAGGCATTCATGAAATGAGGGCAGATAAATCTAAATAAATATATTATTTTATTACTGTTTTATTTATTACTGATGTTTTGTGGCTTAGGAGACCTGAGGGATTCTATGTTGTTACATTTGAAGTTGATGTGCACACTTTTACATTAAAATACTTTCTCATATAGTTGAATTTACTTTTAAGTTTGATAGAAGTAAGCCTTTTGTAGGTTTCTTCCCCAAGAAAATGTAAACAAGTGTCTCTAAGGTGGTTTTAAACATTGCTCTGTTTGAGTACGTGCTAAATGGGCTAAAACAACATTGGCTCAAGAAGTTTGAACTAATAGGGGAGTGTTCAGAAAACCTGTTTAAAACATTATTTTTGCAATTTTGTTTGGTGACATTCTTGGCGCGGAAATGACAGTATTAACTAGGATCATCTCAGATGTTTCTCCTGTAATTCCTCAGAAGAAATACATATGGAAAACGAATGAGACATTTGTTAGACATAAGACATATGCTTACAGTAAGATCACAGAGCTATAAAATGAATTCATAATTTGGCCTGGGATAAATTTTATGAGAAATGTTTGAGATACATATTGAAACCACTGACCTTTTCATAGCAGATTTCAGTGTCTTGGCAAACCTGAGCATAATTCGAGACACTGTTGACATCTCTGTTGAGAAGAGTTTTTCACCAGTAAAAAATATTTAAGTAATCTCCTTCTGTTATTTTCTTTCCAATGGAGCTTAGTGAAGCATATTTCATTTTAAGCAAATGTACAAATCTTTATGTTGTACTGTGGCATATGTGTTGATTGCTCAGCCAGCATTAAAATATGCCAAAAAAGTTTTTGCAAAATCTGCCAGTTGACAAAAAAACTCCAAAAAACATGGCTTGTGGAAATTAGACATGATCTAGCACAACTCCCCTCACAAATTAAATATTCCATCTACCCTGAGGTCCATATGCTAAGAAACGGAAAAACTGTGTTTTTCAATGTGACATCGATTATGCTTCCTGTTCAAGATGCCTTTGCTGCTCACTTTGGAAGTCTGAAAAAGACACATGCATAAAACATCACAAATTCATTGCATAAGTGAGTTTAGTGCTCTGAGGCATAAGATAACACATGTATTACAAAGAGAGGTGTAAACTACGTTTCAGAAAACAAGAAGAAAGCGTGATGTGACAGCGGTGATGATGGAATGGTGAGATGAAGCCAAACTAAATGTAATGCAGTTTATTTCCCAGCGAGCAATATCTACTCAGGATTGTTTTTAGTTCAGCGTACATCATTTACTCAGTGTAACCCCACACCAGTGCTCGCTTACACAACAAATTTGATTTAGTTTGTTAAGCGAGCACCATCAGCCCCCCCAAGTTTCACATCCGTCCTGTTTTCAAAACGCAACCTGAAAAACTTTCTACAGAGGAAAATAAACGCCTCAGCATCTCCTGAGGCGTCGCTTCGTCTTTCAACAGATAAAAGCGGAAAAAACTGCAAACAAATGTTCTACTGAAAACAGGCATAATTATCTCGCTGTAAAGGCAGTTCACACGCTCATGGGGAGGCGTGTGTGTGGACTATTCTGAGCTTCTATCAGTTTAATGAGAAGACCACTGCCAACACAGACAAACTAATGCTAAACAGATCTAGTCCAGGCTGAAAGTGAAGCCTAAAGATAACTCTGCAATGGCCATTTGTGTTAAAAATGGGTGTCAGCTGAGCACAAATTGCTAAACGGCAGTTTGAATGTGTCACTTTTCAGGTTCGATGTGGATAGCGTCGAAGAGGTGTGCATGCTAGCCGTGTAGCTCCTTCAACATTTTCGGGAAATATGTCACCCCATACATGAGCTGATATACCAATAATGAATTTAAAAGTTTCCAAAAGGTTTTTGAGAACCTCGACTTAAGAGTATGTCATATTTAATTTAACGCCCAAGGAAAATTAGACTGTGAGGGGGTGGATGCATAGGTTATTATATATGCCGTATGCTCTTGTGTAACTTTCTGTTGAACATTTAGCTGATGAAATAGTAAAAGAACGTCTTTCCACAAATTTCCAGTGGACCCAAAAGATGTTTTTAATGTTTTGTCGGCTAATCGTTAGTCTCAAACCGAGACGACACACCCACGGCTGATTGCAACAACGACACACTAATTTCTGGGTTTTGGACCAACTATTTAATTATTTTCCACACAGTCTATTACTGTGGCATACATTTTTGTGGATAAATCCACCCCTGAACAATGAACAAAAACCATACCAGAAAGGTCAATGGTTTTGCGTGTCAGTCACACAGTCTCACCTGTTTAATTGGAAAAGTCTTTGCCAAAACAAGCTTCAAAATAGAGCAGTAAACACTTCCAACTCTGTTTCTTATAAACTCACACATCCAATTATTTTAGTGTATGAATCTGTACTTAGTGTGTGTGTGTGTGTATTTATATATATATGTGTGTGTGTGTGTGTGTGTGTATATATATATATATATGTGTGTGTGTGTGTGTGTGTGTGTGTGTGTGTGTGTGTGTGTGTGTGTGTGTGTGTATATATATATATATATATATATATATACCATTATAATTTCTGTTTCATTACTCATTACTCATCAAACATTTGAAATACGAGAAGATTGAAGAGGAATTCTTGGCAGAAAACAGTAAAATACTGTGCCAGTTTTTACTGTTTTGCGACTAAACCGTGAAAAAGCTTGTTCTTTGAATGATGATATACAGTAATAATGAAAGAGTGTCTGTTTGTTTTCACACGGAAGCTTCTGCCTTTCATCTCTTTTGTTCCTCAACTTAAAGAAAGAAGAATCAATTTGAAGCTCCTTCACTGACTGTGGAACTTGCATTATTCAAAGGCCTGCTGATGCATTTGTTGCCTCCGTCTGCATCTCCGTGTTCGTCGTGAAACCTGCAGCTGACGCAGGCGAGCTACAGCCGCAAGGCAGATGGAGCAGACGCTGATCTCAGGGTAAGTTCTCTCCTGATGTTCTCACTGCGTAAGAAGACAGATGAGAGAGATTCTCATCTGTAAACAAAGGAATGAGACGATCTGAAAATCTGTCATGACCCTCAAGAAATCCTTTCATATGAAACCTCCTTCTATAATCAGTATGGCTCCATTTAATCTGCAAAGGCCTAATGCACACGTGTGATATTGACACACATTTGACATTTTGTATCATCTATTTATTTTTACTTTAAAGAAGGTGGTTTACTTAAGGTCCCTGACTTCATACAAACATTAATAAACCCCTACCTAATATTTAATGTAGTCTAGGCCATATTTGAGAAGAGCTAATAGGCTTTAAAATTTTTGATATTTTAACTATACACAATTATACGGCTAGTTGCATGTTCAAATCAAACGTCCACATCTGTAAGTCTCTATAATATTTCTAGATAAGGCTCAGGGGGCAAATACAGAAAGATCCTAACTTTAAAATACTACTTTATTTGTTTGGTAACCATGGTAATTCAGTTAGGACCTCATGTAAGACTTTTCCTTAGAGCATTACCTTAACTACAGATAGGAAAAGGGCAAAATGCACTGTTGTCCTATCTTTAAATTTTTTTTAAAGGCAATGGTAATAATGACATTACAGTAGCCCTATATGAAGATAAATGATGCATTTAGTAATAATTTGGAAGAATAATTTGGACGTTTGGTATGACAGCACTTTGGTGCCACGTTAAAAAAAATCTGAAATTACAAGAATAACGTTGAAAACATTTGAGAATAAAATCTGAATAACACGAATAAACTAGTGTATTGACTGAATAATGTTAATCTTTTGTTTAGCTTGCGTGTAGTCAGTTGCTTGGTAACAGACCTCAGAGTAGATTATCGAACCCAATGGAGCGGTTTAAGATTTCCTAAGTAGAGATAAGACAAACTTTTGTAAGATAAGATTTGCTTCTGTAATATCAAATTGTGAAAATCTAAAATGATGTATCTGATTTTAACTTAAGACTTAATTTAGAATGCTTCTGTAATGCGCTCTTCTTCAATGTAAGTCTATGGAATTTTTTTCAGCAATTTTTATCTGAAGACCAAAAGCAAACCTTATCACCAAGCCACTTGAATCTTGAATATCATTCATGCCCACAGGACAAACAGTGTGGGATGATTTAAATGGTTAAATTGAATACTTTACATCAGGAGTTTGTTCAAACCTCTAACCCTACATGACCAAAAGTAATAAAGATGCTATCTGTAGGAGCACCAGTTCTTAACTAATAACTGTCCAAAAACAGGTGATAAAATCTTTGAAGGTCATGGGGATGATTATTTAAAGGCTGTGTTTGTTCTGTTTCTCTCTTTGAGGAGAAGGGTGACTTGAGTGTATTTCCAGAATGTTGACGTCACCAGCCACACTGTGAAATCTCTTTTGTTCTGGCCTGTGACAATATATGAACTTCACGCAGTGTAACGGAATGATGACATCACGGTTTGATAATGGAGTTTTTATTGCCTCCAAGGTCATCAGAGGAGTAGCAATTGGCCCTGACTGAACACAGTGTGCATGAGTCCCTCCAACGCAAAGCATCGCTAATCAGAATTAACTCTTACTGGGACCTCAAACATATGCATTCAGAAGAACCTCATGAGCCCAGTTTGTTTGCTTTTTATCTGCTCACCTCACAGCTGGATTCAGATGGAATTTCACCAGGAGAACAATTACTCCTATTTTTTGACCTTGTGAAGTGATTATAGTTCGAGTATCCAGGAGCGCAGAGAACTCATCTATTCTGGCTCAATCAAAACAAGCTTATTGTTTTTAATGTCTGTGCAGTTATGATTCTACTTAAAGTCAACATGACACGGCGTTCACAGCTCATATTTACCTCCATAATGTCACGCATATCTGAGTAAAACAAGATTTGCAGAAAGAAAAACAAAGTTTGGCGGAATTTTATATGAAGAATTGATTAACATTAAACAGTAGTCGTACAACCTAGGTATAAAAAAATGTTTCAGTGGTAAGTCTTTTAAACAACAAACAATTTATTTCTTTAGAATAATGTGCACTGGTGAATTGTTCAAAATAGGACAATTACCATCTAAGTAAAAAAATATATATATATTTTTAATGTTTTGTTGACTTTAAAGTATCAGAAAATATTGCCCTTCATCACGGATCAAAGCTCTTATTGCACTTATACTGTTTGTTGAAGCCGGTGCTCTTACAATACATGCAAGGATTTCTCTGGAATATTGAGTATGAGTCATATGAACTCATTTAAGTCCTATTTGACACTCGGGCAGGCGCCAATCATCATCCACTTCGTTGCATGGAAAACAGCAGCCTACAAAGCAATAATAAGACATAATGTACAAGTAAATTCATGTTTTTCATGTGTTTCTTTAAAGGTGAACTATAATTTGTGTAGCACAACCCCTATTTGTCATGAAACGGAATTGCAAAAATTATTCAATTATTTTCAAACACATTTCCCAAACACCCCGCCCGCGTGCCAACAACACGTTGAGCGTGCTACACAGCTGCAGTGTTTACACTCGGAGAAATCAACGTGCAAACGGCTTATTTAAAGTTTGTACATTAAACTGCCATAGGAGGAGAGCAAACATTTTACTGCACACACAAAATTCAAACATAATGGGCTTTGTACATTCTCTGAAGAATACCCTTTCGAATATTTGCTACAGTTCTGAAGAAAATCACCAGAAGGCCCATCTGCCACTGCTACAAAATGCAAACACCATCACAAATGGAACATACTCCCAAACGAGAACAGGATACAGCTAAATCGATCGAAAGCCACTGAAATGAGCTTTCTCACAGGGGAAACTTGAGTCTTGTTATCCAGTCAATGTGCTGACTCCATGCTTTTCCTGCTAAGAACTCCATCAGACATTTCCTCTCACCCAGGGTGTCCCCTCTTTTGGCATAAATCAAAGTGGCTCTTTAAAAAGCCCCAGATGGTTATTGTGCAAACACGGTGGGCCCTGCAGCTGGCCACATCACAGTCCTGTTTGTTCATTAAATATTAACTCCGGTTTTTGGTGCCTGCTCCCCCCTGAAATAGATTTTCATTTTCTGGAACATTCGTTTGGCCCCGCTCGGTTCAGAGTCCACTGTGAAGGACATCGCTGATCTAATCAAATCTCACTGTGTGGCCTGCAGGGAGAGTAACTCTGTCCCTCAACTGTTCAATCTCTCTCTCTCTCTTTTGTCACTTTACAAGGTCACTTGGCTGCTTCTTTTTCTTTGTCAGATGACTTTTCCAGGTTAGTTGACTGAGTGAATCAGGAAGGAGGTTTGTTGTTACCAACGCACTTTAGTTATTCATACACTCACATTTGTCAGCGATTAAGATGCTTGTGTTGATAATTTGCCTTTGTGACAAGGAGTTCTCTATGATAATCTACTGGTGTGCAGAGGTAATGCTGAACAGCTCAGGTAAAAATTACACAAAAAATGATCCTGTCATTGATTCTCAGATGAATTTCAGTCCATGAGAGAAGAGCTGTGTCAGATGAGATACTAGTAAACTGCATGCTATTCAGCACATACTAAATAATGCTTACTAACTTACATGTTAAACAGTATGCTGTATGCTAAATACTTTTGTTATAACATGGTTATCTTTAGGTTAAAAGAGATGTTAAAAAGAGACTTTCTACAGATACCACATTATATATATTTAAGTTGTATTATTGGTCTCAGAATTTCATTTGCCAAATGCCAAGATGTTATTTTTATTTCTCCAATGGTCAACTGGACATGCATGCATATGTACAGTATATACTACACAGTAAACATTATTGTAGTGTAGCATTAGCAGCGCAAAAGTTTGTGAGTCTGAGACCCAGGGGACATAAATAAACATCAAATGTATAGCTTGAATGCACTGTAAGTCTCTGTGGATTAAAGCTTCTGCCAAATGCATAAATGTAACGTATACTTTACCACGTTCTTTTTTATTTCATTTTGCAGTATACAGTATACTGTGCAGCATGCAGTTAAAAAACTTTGGAACACAGCCAGTATCTCACAGTGTATTTATATTACTGCTTACAAAGTGACTTACATGTATAAAATCAAAGACTGTTTGGGTAATGCTGAGCTTCAAACCAATTAATTTAATAAGCATCATCAGCATCATACGACCTTCTGGACCAATCAGGGGTCACTGGTCTGTTTTCATGCTGAGTAAGCCTTTTGATTTGAATCTTTTACTTAAACAGTTCTTAAAGAAGCTTCTGCATGACCTCTGCCTCCAGACTGAATCAATGGAGCTTTTATGCTCACCAACAAAGTCCTTTCGTTTGAAATTAGTTGGAAAAGCAACACTGAACTTCAGTGTACAAAACTTACTTGTAGTGCTCACTGGAACAACAAGGTTAAGAGGCAAATGCAAGCTTTGATCATGTTCAGACAGGGCTGGAGTGAGGAGGGATGTGATTCACTGACGAATGTTTGATGTGTGTTGGTAGTTTCCATCACAGCAGAGTGCAGGTGATATCATCATCCTGTCAGCCCTGACAACACAGAGGCGGTTTGGTGGTTTTAACAGGAGGCAGATCTTTTAACGCTTCACTAATGTTGTACTTCACGCTAACATTATCATCACAGCGGATGAACGATCAGAGTAATGAAAGCTGTCAGTTTGTGTAAACATTCTCAAATTGTAGTATCACATTGGCTTCAATTATCAATAATTTTGTATTTGGCAATTGCTGTGTACCGTATATTATATCTTTTCACATAAATTTTCACATATGTTCTGTATATTTGGCAAGTTATATTAAAGTTATATTAAAGGTAGGGTAGGCAATTTTATTAGGGCTAGCAATAGAAAGATAGAAATAGAAGCCCCACCCTCACGTCAAAGCTCTCTCCAAAGCCACACCACAGATTTGGACCGAATGCAATGATTGGACGAACATTTTATGGTCCTACGCCATCCACAGAACATATTACGGTATTCACATACCATGTTTTTTTAAATAGTACTATAAGGTCATTCTATCTGTTCTAACCTAGTAAGTTGCTTACCTAGGAAGTATTTTAAGGCATCATAGAGTTGTTTCCAGTGAAAGATTGCTCCAGACTCCTTTTGGCCAAATCCTAATGCAATATATCACATACATCCTCTTCAAGCACATGACATCCCCAAATGCACTGCAACAAGCAATTTAAATAAACATAAAGGTTATAAGTAACATTTTAGAATGACATTGGTCTATTATAAATTGTATTAAAACTTTTGGTAACTGTACTAAAAAGTTTGCCAAACCATTTTTGTGTCAAAAACTAGCAGCATCTGTCTTCTGTCAACCTTATTATTCATTATTCACTGCCCAACTGAAATAATATTAAAACAGAAAACAATTGCACTGGTGACATGCTTCAGCATTTTTGAATTCAATTGTTACACTCTTTGTTCTGCGTCCTTATCTCAGTTTTTCTGCCTCTGTCTGCTGCGCCTAAAGGCGTTCAACCAAAAACCCAAATAAATCTGCATCTTATTTTTTTTAAATTTACTTTTCCAGTTCAGGTGTGAAAAATTGATTTGGATGTCTATTAATGTTGAGTACGACCTGTTCTTCTGCTAGTATGGTCACTGACTGCAGTCATATTTTCCCTGCAATGTACTGCACATATACAAGGAGCAAAAACACCCAGATATTCAAACATTAACAAACCTTTTGTTTAAAACCAAATCTGAAGTTATTTTAAGATGAACTGCTTACTTAATGAACTGAAATGAAGATCAATTATTTTGTTCATCTCAGACAGTACTCTGGGTGCACAATAATCATGTTCCTGAACTAATACATGAACAACATTCATTCATTCAGTACACACTTTTATCCAAAGTGACTTACGGTATATTCAAGCTACACATTTTGTCAGTACATGTGCTCCCTGGAATCAAACCCACAACCTTTTGCTGCTAAGATGATGCTTTACCAACTAAGCTACAGGAACCAGTAATGGTTAAGAAAGGCAAAGACTAACCCAGTAAGTAATAATCTTAACTGTAAAAGTACAGAGCATTCATTAATACATTAATTAATTTATATATCATTATCAATTAACAGCCATGTTAAAAATATGCAAAATGTGACGGTACTTCACACATGAGTCCTTAAGGAGTCACTCTGACTCCAGTGGTAGTTAAGGTTAATACTTCATTACTATAGCTCCTGATTAGTGATTGGGTTTATTTACCATTAGTTTATGCTGAAGCATGTACTGTAATCAAGTACTAGTGCAAGATTATTTCTGCTTTCTACAGTAAACTGCTATACCTGCATATAGGCGTGTAAACATGCCTTTTTTTAATGTTTTACAGGACAGAACATTTTTTGTGTTTTATGAAGTAATTTTCAAAAATAATTCTTAAAGTCACCATGAAATAAAAAAAAATACCCTTCCTGTTTTTATGAAATTATGCAGTGTTTATTATAAATGATTTATATGTGCACATCATTAGTTTTTTTATTCATGCGCTCTTGTAATCCTTATTGAAAAACATTAAGGTCAACATTAACAAAACAACATATTTTGATGACGTACATTATGTCTCACCTCGAGGGTTGCCTGTCCAATGGCCGACAATTACTACCCCTCCAACTTTGACAATCAAATTAATTAGAACGATTAATAAGAATGAAAACTGAATCCTGTCCTACATTTTTTCTCATTTCAAAAGCGGCTTCACTCAGATATGCTTTCAACTTCCGTTTCATGGTGACTTTAAAGTAGTTAAAGTCAGCCCCATTTCTATTTACTTTTATTGTATAGAAAAAAATATAGCTTGAGAATTCTGCAAAATAACTTATTTTGTGGTCCACAGAAAATAGTCTGTCATACCATTTTGATTGACATGAGGGTAAGTATTGACATAATTCCATTTTTGGATGAACTATCCCTTCATAATTTCTGTATCACTTTTAGCAATGCTACGTAATTTTCTAGAATTGCATCATACATTGTATAATTGTATTGATTTTGTTATTAAGAACATTTAAAAAAGACACAATCCTTTGTGTCTGGGTTTCTTCAGTGTATATAAAACATCTTGACAACTTATTAGTATATAATGATCTCATCTATTACAAAATCCTATTTCTCACCTTAACTTTTTGGCCATTAAAACTTAAACAATACTGAATAGTTTGGAATAATCTCAGCAATATTCTTCTCTGTGACATTTAAAATGCCTAATTAGTCCATTGTGAAATCTTGCTAAAACACTCCAATAAGCACAAGTCATGTAAAGACAAGTAAACCACAGAGGACAAAATGCGACCAGTCTGACAGCTCAGTTCAGCAAAACACTGCTTAACCTTCCTCTAGTCACAAGAAATAATTAGCAGTAGCCACAATAATGACAAACACACACAATATTATTGGTCCACAGCCATACTGAACAAGCTTTAGTGTGAAAGAATCACAGTCTCTCTGCAGGCAGAGAGGGCTTGTGTGATGAATCTCTCTGATTGGCCGTTGCTATAACAATAGGGGAGGAGAGACAGCCAAGTGGGGGTGGAGACACAGTCTGATTATAAAATCCTTCAGAGAGACACATTTGCTTCCTGGATGTTTATTTTTTTTATTTTTTTTCTGTTATGGTTTTGTATCTCCTCGTGTCAGAAGGTCTCACATGAACAGAAGCAGGAGGGAACGGTAAGAGAAAAGAGACACTAGTGAGTAGGAAAGGCAAGAGAAACCTCTGTGCATACTGCATGCATGCAGCACAGTAAATAAGACATCTCCAGTTCTGGATTATCAGTCTGGCAGTGCGCTGACCGTCTCAGATCTGGAGGCCGCCCAACCTACTCTTTTTCTTCCATTTCATACTGAGACAAGAGTACTGTAAAGAGTCGGACTCCTGTTTACCTCCTGCAGACCTCAGCTGCCCCTGTGAGTATGCAATTCTGCATGCATCTATAACTGCATGTCGTTACTGCCATAACCTGAACTGTTTTGAACCAGCATGGGCTTGTGACGTGTTTTAAATGTCTGAGTACTGTCTGATTCTGCCACTGTTGCTATTTTAAGCTGGAAAGCAGCCGCGCATTAAGACGGTGAGTTTTGTTTTGTCTGATACAGTTTGGGAACTGTGTGAATGAAGAGGGGAAAGTGTTTTGGAGATTAGGTCTGTGTTTAATGCTTGAATAATACAGTATATCTCATGTATTATCTTCTAGGATCATTCTATACGTTTGCTCATCTTTCGAAAACCCACACAAGCGCTAGGCTGACGTGCTCTGACGCAACATATGTGGCTTTGGGGTCATGTGTGTTCAGCAACGTGGGCTTTGATGCGCACATGATTCATGTCTGCGTGTATAGCCGCACAGGGCTGGAACTATAGATTTGTGCAGAGTGCTCTCAGCACCAGTATCCTGAATAACAACACGCTTTTAAGTGACACATCTGAATGTTTACATAACAAGCCGGCTTAATGCAGCACTTCAGACAACCACACACACACCACTAAACCACATCAGTCAATAACATTAGTGTGAAGGAGAACCAGTGTGAAGCCACAATAGGCAGTTGGCAGTGGCTCATTAGAACAGGAAAGAGGGCTATTAATAAACGAGCCGTGAAACTTAAAGTAAACGCGATCAAAGAACCCGCCGGCTGTGGCTCTTTAAAAATCAAAGGTTCTTTAATGGTTCTTTTCAGGTTGAGCAAAGAACCCACTTTTAGCAACACAGGCTCTCAAAAAGGTGGAACGTGGTTCTTAGAAGTTCTTCATGTTACACGTTCTTAAGATCACCATTGGTTTCTGTGTACTTTAAACCAGTAGTAAATGGTTTTTCTAAACTAGTGAACTAGTGAATAGCAAGTTATTTATGAAGCTTGAAATGGTTCTCCAGTGGAACCAGGCTGTCAAACACTTTTTGCTTCTACTGTAAGACTGTAAAACCTTAATTGTGAAAGGGTGTGCCATAATTTGGGACACTGTCAACAAAGAAATCATGAACCACAGCTAAACCTCTCACTTGCCATCAGCTAATTTAGAGGGGCTCATATAAGCATACTGTATATCAACATGTCTGTATTACCTTGAAGGAAAATGACATTTCTCATATGTTAAATTCCAGGAAACACAAAGTAACAGTGTACACTCTGAACACACTGTATGTCACTTTGAAACTCACCTAAAATTTTTATTTCTCTTTTATAGTTCATGAGACTTAATCCAGTTCTCAATTAGGCTTCATTCACAGGTTCTTAGATGCTAAATACCTGGGGGGAATTTAAAACAGACACAAATGAGCGCGTTCTCTCTGTCTGTTGACAGTATTAAGCTATAGCAATAATGTTAATAGCATAGCTCAAACAATTTGGTCTTAGAAGAAATGGATGAGAAAAGTTTGAGTTCATAAATTTCTAACTTTTGTTTGCAGGACACTGTTATCTTGGCACCAATGTGAACACACTGTGAGACATTGTTGAAACATTTCTGAAACTCTAGAAGAGACATTGGATACATCTTTTCTCACAAAAAGCAGGAGACTTTTCTCCATTTAGTCTCATTGCCTTTTAGAAACATAGAAGCCTTTAAAAGAGATCTCATTTGTGATTTTTTTTCCTGTCGGGAAAAACTGTGAAAACCTTTAGTTCATCAGGTTATTTTTATTAGTTAGTCATTTTGACCTGTCAGCTTCCTCATAATTTGCTCCACAAACTTTATTCTATATGTGGGAAGATAATCTTCATAGACAGGCAGAGATGTGGAGTGTGACTGGAATTGTATTATGTCGGTTTATGAATTCTTTTATAGGATGAGAATATGACAGATATTATTACCTAAATCTAGACGGCCTTTTCTTCTCCATGGGAAATCGAGCATTCAGGGGGGGAAATTGCAGTTTGTTGGTCTTCAAACTCAGGTAATTTCATTCCTCGGCTGTGCAGACGTACCTCAAAAAGGCGATCTGAGATAATTGCGCAATTTTGCCTTAGAGAAGAGAATCAAATGAGAGGTTTTATTGCTCATTTGAGATAAACTGTGGCAGAGGCAGAAAATACAGTCATACAAAAAAGTTTCTCAGCTGAACGTAAGGGTCATATATCATGTGCTTGGAGCCTGTGATGCTAATGGTTCACAAAACAACAAAAGCTCCTTGAGGAATTTCCCTGAGGTTTGTTTCCAGGGAGAGATACAATTTCAGACCTCTATGATTATAAAGAACAGCTCTGTCTGTATTCTCTGCCTTTGTAATGATAATGAAATGAGATTCCCGGTACAGGGAGAAATATCCCATCAGGAAAAGGCATAGAGACAAACATCGCCCGGCATTGTGTCTGAAGCTTGTTAGCTAAGAGCTGCTGTGCTTTAATATCAACAGAAAGAGAGGAACAAGGTCAAAACAACATGAGCGCTCAGGTACAGACCTGGGGCAGTGAGAGGAACTTAGTTCAACCTCTGCATTAACTGCCCCCAGTTACCCTTGCGTCATTGGTATCAGTGCTCACAGCTCTGTGGGCTAATAACCTCCCTTTATTCCACTAGCTAGCTCCATCTCTGTTCATGCTGCTAGGTTGTAACGTTGACACATTACTAACATATTTATCATCTGAAACAAGATGCTGTCGATCAGCAGGCTGATAAATGTAGATGAGGCCATGTATATGTGCTGACAGTGACCAGACATAGGAACACCAATATGTATAGCAGAATATCTACAGGTCAGTATGTTTCTCAGTTTGTTTGGTATATAGCTTCCTTTCTTCCGGCCAGACATAGTACTTATGCATATAATCAGTAAATTGCTGGTTGATATGAGAAAACAGGCTTATTGGTTAGTACTTTAATTAATATACAATTGAAATAATGAGTAATTAGGACTCAGCTAATTATATTTACAGAGAGACACGCTGTGTTGTAGAAATACAGTCTGGGTGCAAATCATACAATGTCTTCCAGAACAGTTAACAGTTTGGAAGCAACTTCTTAGCTGTTTATTAGCATGCAGTCTGCAACACTGCCCAAATTGTAATTTAGGTCCCCTAACTCATCGTTCCCCTGATTTTTAAACACAACACTACAGTTGTTTTGTGATACACAGTACTTTGAAATGTAAATTTATTGCAATCCAATGAATAATAAGTGCACTTGTGTTTTTTATTATAATTTACCGTGCTATAGTGATCACACCAAAAAGCCCCTGGGTGGTCTACTGTTGCTATAGTTACCTCTTCAGGCTAATGTGACTTCTGTTCACATGACTTTGTGCACGCCAAATGGACGGTACATGCTTAAAGTAACTTTTGTGGTTACTAAAACATCATCTGAAAACACTGTTGAAACATAGCTTAATAAGTAATATGCAAAGTTAAATATCTTTATTGTAGCGTATGTATATTTCACACACAGCAAAACTACCACACCGCTGGTGTTGACTTTTTGGGTGGGTTTAGATCTTAAAAACCCAGTAGTTGTTATCCTGACTACAGACACAGAAGGAAATACAGACAAAAAGAAAGGGCGAGAAAGAGAGAGAGATACTATTGATCTGTAAAGAGCAAGGGTCACAGCATTTAAGGTCTCTGTAGGGCACGTAATGATTTACTAGAAATCTCGAAATAACATATAGAACTGAAAGCTTACTGATTTATCATTGTTTTCGACAGGACCTCAGATGACATCGCTATAAATCTGAGAGCGATTACAGGAGATTAATGAAGCGCTAACTTGACAGATAATTAGCCCCTCATAATTTAACCCACCACTACTACAGTTATTTATTACACAGCATATGGCACTAAGAGATGAAGAATGGCCAAAGGTTGTCTGTTTAGCCCTGTGTATTTTAATTACCAGGTGCAAAGGTCTACTCTGTGCTGTGTATTACAACCGCGGGCGTATCTGCATGTATTTCAAAACTGGCACTGCCCCTTTAAGGAACACAAGGCAGTTTCAGTGTTCATGAAAACAAGCTATTACTGTTGTTCCTAATCATGCTCATGAGCTAGTAACAAGTACTACATCTATGTGATACCACAGTACCATCCTGTACTGTGCTAAAGACATGACAGATGAAAGGAGCTGGAAAAATGTCTAAGCAGCCACCTAGCAACCTCCTGGAAACCACTCAGAACACCACAGCAAGCGCATAACAACCAACCCATCCCCTTTACTTTCATTCATTTGACATGCGATTTTGTGGGTCTGAAGGTAAGTAAAGCAATTAAAAATGACTTATAGAATGCTGATGATTCACACAGAACCTGTGTGACTCATAAGAACCTATAACAACAGACCAGCACTAACTGTTAGTCACGGTAAAGTTCCTCTGTGAAGCTTTTGCTTGTTTGTGGTTATATAAGGACAACTTCCCCTGTTCAAGCCTTTTATTTCGTCACTTTAAAACAACAACAGACTGGTCTCGGATCTGCCTTATCTATGAAATATCACGTCACCCACATTGTAAAGAGAGCTAGTCAGTCAGCAGCTCTAAGGTTGTTAAGCTGTCAGCACAATTTTATTTCTATTAATCATAACCCGCAGACCATTTATGGGTCGTAAACTTGTGTGCAGCCTCCAGAAAACCACACAGAAACTTTTCCTTCAGCGCTGGCTTTATTTTCTGTAGTTTTAAATTCATTTGCATAATGACGTTCAGCTACAAATTACAAATGAGATCTCAATGGTTTCTCTTTGACAGCAATGAGATTAAATAGAGACTTTTTGTCTCCTGCTTCTCCTATTTTTACCTCAGCATCAAAACATCTTTTCAGAAGAGATCTAAGCAATGTCTCACACTGTGATAAGATTTGCCAAGATATCAAAGTCTGCAATAACAAATCACAGATTTGATAACTTTGGAAAATGATATTGCTATAATTTGTTGAGAATATAAAAGTGTCTTACATCAGAAAATGCCTCCAGTCGAGTTTTCCTGCGTGGGCTCCATCCATTCAGAAAGTTTCCTGTAGTCAAAACATTGAAATAATATGATTAATCACAAATTACTTCTGCAAAATGTTTGGCAGTTTGTTTGACAAATCTGCCATCGAACTAAATGGCCAAAGAACGTTTAATCTTGTTTTGTTTTAAAAGTAAAGGGTAAAAAAAGTAAAGGGTAAAAGTAAAAGAATAAAATGACAAAAGAATAAAAAAAATTTAAAAAACACTTTTATATATATAAAAATGTTTTTTATTCTTTTTTTATTCTTTTGTCATTGTATTCTTTTTATACAATTTTAGGAGAAATATGCCTCAAATGAACCATAACTGAGAATACATAAATAATAAATTTCAATAACTAAAAGCAACCCAACATCCCTTTGGGGTCACCAATCCATGTAAAAAACTCTCTTCTTCTTGGTAATGTTTACTGTATCTAGTCTACTGTTTGCAGTAAATAAAAGACTGCTTTTCCTGGAATGTTTTGCGACACTTCAAGCAAATCCAGTTGTACTCATAATACTTTGACACACTGTCCATTATAACAAACAGCAGTAGAATGCTGTTTACACCAATCGCAAGGTTTGATAGCAGCTAAATCCTGCTAGCAATCAGCACAACAGGAGGGCAAAATGACCATTTAGTCTCAAAAAAAGAAAAATCACAGTTTGTTCCTTTTACCATATTCAGTGTCTTAACACAGAACAGCCTGCTTAATGGGGGCATATCTGTTATGCAGAACATTTGAGATGCAAAATTAATTTGCAATTAATAATATAAATAAATAAAAGTGAGACAAACTACCACAAAATAATACCACAAAACATCACAGAATTAACAATATACTTTGCTAATATCAGTCCATGCTGATGCTGTTGCATTCCTGTCTTACAGGAATGACCCACAAACATTTGAAATAGTTTAGCTGATCGTTTGTTTAGTCATGTCTGCAGATGTTCCTTTTTGTTTAACTATAAACACTAGCGCTTTTGTTGCAACGTGACGTCGATTGAGTTTTGTCAGGCGTTTACATTAACCAAAGAAAGAGCTTCTTGTATTGAAACAAAAAACAAAAGCTCATCTTCATCGCTTCATCACAAAGGGAGGAGGAATTACAGGCCTTCACTGCTGGTGAGCCGTCTAAAAATATACCATCAGTCCAGACCCCACATTAATGCTTGCTTTTCATTTGCGGCCGTGTCAAGTGTTTACCCAAGTAATGAAAAGCAAATGAAGGAAAATTATATGACGCTATCACTAACGACATCACTAACGCATCATTCACAACATGCTCATTTCCAAAACAGACAGAGTAATATGGCAGTTAAAGTAATCTGCATCTTTATCTATGTCCGCACATGCCGGGGAGCCGAAGGCGATGACAAATAGCCTTTCCTGTCATGTTATTTTCAGCCATGCTGCATATTAAGCCCTTGCGTCTACCAAACCCATTTGTCTTAGTTTAGCTGCGAGACTTTCAGTCTGACAGGCAGGAATATTGTATCGGGGGGACACACGTGTGAGGTATCGCTATCTGTCTAAAGGGGGACATTTCAATTTGGCAACGCCTAGGTCTGGACGCAGTGCGGCAGGAGGTCAGTTACAGTGTGTTCCATCAACTTAAATTACCAGCTGAGCATCGTTCACTACAGTGCCAAAGGTAATAGTTAAACAAACAAGCTCCACAGTAAGGTTGGGAGACAGAGTTAAATGATACCGCAATATTTTTCAGTCTCTCTTTTTATATACTGTATGTCTCAATATTTATGTATGTGCTCTGAAATGTCTGAAATGTCAAAATGTGTAGCATAAGAACTAAAATAGCCAGTAACATCTATTTAAAAGTAATCAAGGCATCTCATACGCTCTAAAAATGGCTGGGTTAAAAACAACTTAATGCTGGGTAATTGTGTAACCCAGCAAAGCAGGCTGGGTTGTTGCAAAAACTCAAAATGTAGTCATTTTAACTGTTGATGGGTTTAATATTGGGTTATTCCCAGCTAACAATTTTTGGTTCCCAGAATGTTCTTATTTGGTTCCCAAAAAATAACCAAGTGGGAACCATATGGGAATGTTCTGTGTTTGCTGGGTTCTTACTGGGTTATTAGTATCGGTTTTAGAGTATAGGAAGGAAAAAAATTGGATCTCTGGACTGTCAACTGTTTCCTAGACAGCAATGAGATTAAATGGAGAACAAAGAGAGACTGTTGGATTCTTTTGGGTTTCAGAACAGTCTCAAACTGTGCAATAATAAAGATCAAATTCTTCAATCAAAAGTCACATATTTTAATGTGAAGTCAAACAATTCATATAAAAACAAGCAAAAGAATAAATGGAGACAATGATGAAACATAACTGAGAACCTCTGAAAAGCAACCTCTGAAAAAAATTAAAAAACAATATATGGGGTTGTAAGTTTTAAAAAGGAGCAACACAATGTTGAGAATTTGTGAGCTTTCAAACAACAAAGTATGCACTTAAATGAGGGTTCCTATGTTGTGTACTGAGGCGTAAGATAATCTAACTACAGGGCTGAGTTTGGCTGTGTTTAACATTTAGTCAGAAAAGAAAATCTAGGTTATGTCCTAATTTAGCCATTAAAAACATTAAAACACATGAAACCCATCTTCAAACTTGGACCATGTATCACTTACTGTATTATGTGCAGATGAGATAAAAATCACACTCACACAAATTATATCCATTCAATGTCAACGCGACAATAATAGAGAGTGAATATGTGAGTGTTCCTTCCAGTTCAACATGTAAATATACTTCCAATAGCCTCCAAACACTATGCGGGTTTCATACATAAATGTAGTATGTTTTTTTCTGCATCTGTGGTTTAAAAATATAAATATAACTGTTTCTAACTAGGGTCCCCCCAGTTAATCTTTTTCCACTTCCTTCACTGACGCTATCCACATTAATTGCAATTTTCCAAGATTTTGTTTTATAGAAAAACAACCCACAACCTCCTGAAAGACCATGACTCATTACATGGTTGTGATAAATTGAGAACAAAGGTAAAACAACATCTTTTCTGAGTGTGGACCTGGCAAGGGTGACTCTTTTGCTCATTAATCTAGACTCCTGAATGTCCCTGTTCATTGCACTTCCTCTGTGTCCTCACAACTTCCTCAAAAACTTGCAGCAGAAGCAAATATGGAGAAGTAAGAACTCTGTTCTTCTCCTGTTAGTCATCTGTGCCTTTACTCATTCAGCTGGAAAAACAGCTATGCTAAATTACACATCTCCTCCAAATTGCCACTATCACTTAGAACATCAGCGAACGTGAGGCAAAATATGATGGCTTTTTTTTTTATTACTAACATTAAAAACAGCTCCACAGTTTAAAGCTGAGTATATTTTTGATTTTTTGTTGAAACGGGAATATGACAGCCAAAGGAAGTGGCATTATATAACAGATACCTTTATTTAGCGGGCTAGCATCTTCTGTGCTCCTGAGAAGGCATTACAGCAGAACACTTCCAGATGAATGAGCTAGCCGGTCCCTTGGGCGTCTGATAGGATCTAGGTCATCTTCTGCAGACACGTATTTTGAGAATCTGGGGTTTTGTTCAAAATATGGTGAATGTTTCTGGATGATTTGTTCTCAAGGAAAGCTGCAGCATGTTGATTTCAGAGCAAAGCCTGGGCAGTTTTTTTTAATACATGTAAACAGGGTTAAAAATTCACTCACACAGCACCAAATGTAAGTAAATAAAATGGATCAGCTTGCTAGTTAGCTGATGTTTAAATCCAACTGTAAAAACGACAGTTTGCCCTTCACTGACGTGCCTTCTTTCTTTAACCTGAGTGGAAATCGATAATATACTACATGTTTATACTAAATGAGGGAATGATCTAATATTTCTACTAGTAAGTGCAATATGCTGCAAAATTACTGCGAATTACTAAATTGTTGACCATCAGTGACTTTCCAAAGTACGACTGAAGAGCTTTTCTGTGTGCATGCGCAGAAGAGATCCAGTTTCACCTTCAAAACAAATCACACTTCTCCTCAGGAACAGACCATTGGCTCCTCTCAGGGGTCTCTGCATGTGGCTCCTCTGAACAAAAACTAGCTTTTGATCAACTGCAGGACTGAATGAACTCCACCCACAGATGTCAAAGTATCAATTAAAGTGTAGGTGTAATGATTTCCCTTCTCTGCACATGAGCTCTCAGCCTCCAGACCGCTCCGACGCCACTCTGCTGGAGGGCTTAGCCGTGTTTGCCAGAGGCAAATGTCATTTCGTTTTTCCCATTGTTCAATAAATGGACTTGGTGGACGGATGTCTGTGCAGTAATGCCAATACAGTAATTGCAGAAGCAAAGCCAAATGAAATGTTGAAAACTCTTAGCTTTCATGGTTCAGACTATGTCTGTTGGGTATTCGGTTGCCTAACAAGTCAGGAGATGCTACGTTCGTTTCCTACCCATACTGTATGAGGGATGACAATAAAGAGAATTGTACATCATTAAGAGTATATTCTAACTAAATATGCTTATTAAATCTCTTTTTTTCTTTGAACAATAGCCACATAATGATGAACTTGTGGTTGCATGATTCTTTGGGGAAGCAGCAGTATTGTTAATATGACGTTGCGTAGGGGCAAACCCAACATCAAAAGCAACCCAACTGTCGAAAAACTCCTTCATGTTTTCCCTCCAGTTTGGACGAATGCAGAAAAAAGCGAATAGATCTGACATGCTACCGTGGAGAAGCAGCTTGAGACATCACTGTTTCACCATCAAGGTCTTCCTACTGCCAAATGATGGGTTTCCCATTCAGAGCCCTGGGCCAAATCCATCTGGCACGAGAAATGGAGCAGATGCCATTTGATGATGGCAAGCCAGAGACGGGGCGGCCAAACTCTGTCGGAGAGATCAGAAACTTCTCATTATTTTCTCACATCTTTCATGTGGGAAGTCGTGTTCCCAATAAAAAACCGACATACCCTGCAGAGTGTCCAGTCCACAGAGTTTGCAGAAAACAAAATTAGTCAAGCTACGCTTTGTTTTTGTGTGTGTTTTTCAACATACAGCTTCTGGTTGTGCTTTTCGCTCTGCATGCGAGGTCGTTCATGCTTCTGAACAAGACCTGCATGAATACTGGCCCTCTGGCTTGCCTCACAATGTGCCAGTGTGCTGTCTGCTCCGTGCCGAGCCAGATCTGTACTCTGTAAAGAAAACAAATAGGGCACATCCTGATTTGGAACACTTTCCTGGCAATGAGCAATTAAGCCGTTTTTGGAAAAAAGAGAGAAAATTAAAAAGAGGGGTAAAATGCATACAGATAACATGTCTAAACTGTATTTATACTCTGCACACTTTTACGAGAGATATTTACTGCTGTTTGCTATGGCAAGTAATATTACATTTATACATTCAAACTACAACATTAATCAAAATGTAATATTCAAGCATATGATACATTGTTTCCTGTAATCAATACTTCTGTTTAAATACATTTATGCAGCCTTAGAAAGGTGTGATGTTATTTTTGCAAACTTACGTATTTTGCCTGCATTAACAGTAAAATAGGTAAACAAACAATACACTTCAACTGAAATATATATACGGGCCACAATATCACATAGACTTGTACACTTTCATCCTTGGCCACTAAGCAACTCCCTAGCAACCAGCCACAATACACTAGCAACTGCCTAGCAATGACATAACACCTAAGCAACTGTACATCAATTCTCTGGCAACCACCCAGACCAGCATAGCAACCATTTAGCAATACCTAGCAACCACATAGCGACATGCTAAAACCACTCAGAACACCTTAGCAACTGCATAACAATAAACTACCCACAATGCCCTGATCATCAATGTCAGAAACATGATGTACCAAAGCACCAGTCACAGTTTCATCAATGTAAAAATTTAGTTTATCTGCTGCTCTTAAGCTTGTTTTAGAAACAAACACCAAGTGCACACAGAGGTTAAACATTCTCCAATGTCTTTGCACACCTTACCAATGTTAATGCGATCTTTGATCTTGACGTCTGGCGGGAGATGGAGAGAGGTAGCCAGCAGGGGCTGTTTGGGGGGGGTCACTGCACAGCTGCGCCTGTACTCTCTGTTTCTCTGATACATTCACAGCCTCATTCAGAGGTCAATAAGTATCAGACAACAGTGTTTGTGCTGGCTAACAGTGGAGGGCTAAATTTAGACTACAGCTACCTATCGACTGGTTCTGGGAATGAAAACAGCCATGGCTGTGACAGAGGGAAAACTGAATATTGAGTAACAGGGCAGCTGAGAAAAGAACAAGGGATGTGATTAAAAAGGCTAACAGAGCGTGATTCTTAATGAATGTGTCATTTATTGCTTGGCTGAGTTGTACTGAAAGATCTGACATGCATTTACAGTTATTTTCTCACCCTTATGTCGTTTCAAACCCCTATGCTGCTATTTTTTGCAGCTCTTTTTATAGAATTAAATTTCACAGTGACTCATAAAGCTATAAAGATCATAAAAGAGATCCAAAATCACCATAAAGTGAAGTCTTTGTGTTTTCATTGTTAACCAGGTGTTTTGAGCGGTTTTAGCATTTAACTACATGGTTGCTAGGCCTTATTTAGACCCATTCAAAATACCTCACCCCTAAATCTTTAAAATACGTTAAAATAACATTAATGTAAATGTATACATTCTTTAAGTTTAGGGTTTTTTTAACCAGATTTATCTTCTGATCACTTAGAAACATAATATTGCACCTCCATTTCAGAACGCCAACCACATTATATCAAAAACATCGCAGAAACCCATACAAATTTGCAAAAGCCTCAGAAAAGAGCACAACTCCACGCACCAGTTATTCTTAAATTACTTTTAGCATGTGCATGTGTCACAGCTGAGCTCAGATCCGCAGAATACGGCCCACTCAAGGAACACACAGTCCATCAGGCTCCATATGCCACTAACCGCCCAGCTAAATAAAAACCTTATTAATAGATTCCCTGTCAAAGAGAAGTCACGTCCCCACTGAGCGTAGTGAGTACAGAGCGCCGAATGAGTCACTCCGAGTATTTCCACGGCTGCCACAGACGCGTCTGAAGCAGATAGCATCACGCCGGAGGAGAGGTGTCTCTATTCTGAGTCATCGCGGTCCTCACAGAACCTTATTAGATAACAAATGGAAAAGGCAGCGAGGCGGTCTGGCTGATGGACGGGGTAGGTCACGCAAAACGTGAAGGCTTTACATTACGTTTCTTTAGACGAGAGTCAGGTGGCAGCACATTTGGTTACGTCTGATACGTACAAATTCAGTTTCATAAGCGACAGTATTAGAAAGAAGAAATTCACCTTTGGAGAATAAGAATTAATATAGAATAATAGAATAAATAATGGATGGAAAAGCAGCTAGCACAGGAAGTTTTGACAGAGAATATAAGGTCACCTCTCTGGATGATTCGGTTAACATCTGCTTATGACACCCTCACTACGTTGGAGGGTCCCTGGAGTTTGAGACGTAATTACAGTCGTACGCTTTGATGAGATTTTGGATTCAATCAGAGTGAATACGTAAGAGGAAATTCGAAGAGAGACCATCAATAAAATATTTCCACTGTGTGATTATTCTACAGAGCTGTGAGACACAGACACCTTTTGAAATCACATTAGCGTTTTGTGCTTAGAATCTGTGCTTTCCTGACCTTTCCTGGCCAGTATCTTTCTTCATTGGTGAGAATTATGAAAAATAGCTGTGCGTTATAACACATTTTTTTGCAAGCATCAAATAAAATAAAAAACTTTACGACAAATGTTTGACCAGTAGCAGTTCCTAAAATCTGTTACACTGAAAATGGAAGTCCAACGCATTGGAAGTCCAATGCATTATGGGATACAGTAATGCCTGCAGTTCACTCAGATCTAGTCATCCGAGTATGCTATCTGCAGAGAAAATTTGCATACTGTGCACAATATACATGTACTACACAAATAGTAACAGTAAAGGGTAAAATGCTATTGTGAACACAGCTAAAGAAAATAATTTTATTCATTTAAAGGCACAGACCTCTCAAAAATGAAAATTCTGTCATTTACTCACCCTCTTGTTGTTGTTTTTTCACCCGTATGTCTTTTTATTTCGAGGAAATGTTGACAGATACAACACTTACTGCACTGTATGGAAAAAGATACAATGAAATCTTCATGTCATGTTTCAATGACAGAAAGACTAAATGTTATCTTCAGCAAAAAAACAGCGAGCTTACTTCAAAGTGCAACATAGCCAACAGCCTAGCCAGAAAGGAAATAAGAAAATCAAACATGCACACAAAACAAGAACGATAAACAACTGTAACTTTTTATGGTATCGCTATTTATTTGATTTTTTTTTTCAGAGAATCATTTGGGAAACAACAATGCTTTGAGACAGTTTTTAAGGGGATCACTGATGCTAATTGGCAATAAGGGTATTGGCTAGTCTCCCACTTTGATTTTAAAATAATTAGCAAAGCATACAGCACAATCTCACACCCACAATTAAATGAAAGGAGCCCTTAGCAACTCACTCGCCTGGTAACATGGGAATGGAGGAAGGAAAAAGAGAAGCAGAGAGTTTGATAAGCTATGGTGAGACTGATTTGTGTACACTGTGTACCGATGTGGTCCACACTGCTGTTCATTAGTGCAGGCCGGGCTGCTATTAAATAGACGGTTTAACATAAACGTGGGCAGTCATATATTTTATGGTTACAGCATCATAATCACGAAGGTTTCTCACTAGTTATCGCATCTTAGCTTTATGTATGGTCCGTGTGGAATGGGGAGGGAGCTTTGAATTATGAAACTTAGATCTTTTTCAACATACTGTAGTTGACAGAACGCTTTTATTTCAAAAACAAGTTTTTCTCTAACCAACACTAGACGCAGCTTTTTAACAGGGCGTGAAAGCAGCCAGAGGTGACAGAACAGAGGCCAATCTCTGTGAAAAGTCATAAACAAAGCCATATGTCCACTTCAGTTTAATTTAATTGGATTCTTGCAGACAGAGAGCATCAAGAATGTGAGTGTTCTAGCAAAGAGACAATATCGTAACAACTCGCACTGGCACTCAGACTTGCATGCGGAGAACAAAATAAGACGAAAGACATCTTCTCATGCTGGAGAAACAAAAAAATCAAATAAACAGCAAGCAATTATTCAAACTGTTCTTGCTTCCCCGCAGGAATTCTGGTCCAGCGAAATGAATAAGATGAAGAACTTTAAGAGGCGTTTCTCACTTTCTGTGCCACGAACGGAGACGATAGAGGAGAACGAGTTCACGGAGCAGATAAACCAACTCAACATTCGCTGCAACGAGGGTACTGCTTTCCTTTCCATATTCATATCTCTCATTCAAAGCACAAGATGTCCGGCCAAATGTAAAGCCTACGGCATCATATGAACTGTTTGTTCTGCATTCATTTCATGCATAATTAAGTGTCTTCAAAGTTTGTTTGCAGAAATTAAAATACAAAAACGCATTTAATTTGGCCATCTGTAATGGAAACTAATGCTCAGAACAATTGTGCACTGGCCTTTTGTGGTTTGTTATGATGTTATTTTTAACATTATATTATATTATATTGATAGATTATATTATATTGATATATTATATGATATACTGAAAATATGTACTAATGATAAACTCAAAAGTTGTTAAAAAATGTTTTTAAAAACAACATAAACAACATCTGCAATGCATTATAATGCTGCACTATTATGCATTTATTAGCAAAAGTGTATAGAGTATTTAAAAAATAACGTAGAGCAGGACTTGATTTCATCCATTGATAGGATTGTAAAAAGTGAGCTGTAATTTGATTGGTTGATTTTTTTATTCCCCACCCAACATTGATTAGCTCAGCAAGGGAGAAAAGTGATTTCAGAAGAAAGGAAGTTCATATATTTTGATGAAAGAATGGAAATTGATTAGATAATGCACAATGAGCCTTACTTACCAGAGTGGATCAAGGTGGTTGAAGGAAAGTAAACAGGGTAATGGATTTCATGTCACGTCATCTGCTGGTGCCTTTTCTTGATCTGAAGCCCTTTGGCTCTATTTCAAATGGAAAGAGCCTATGAGAGTCCGGTAATCTCTGCGAGAGATGGAAAGTGCTATAGGGGAGGAAAGGCCATTGAGCTGGTGGCTCTACTGGTCTGTGTGACCCTGCGGGGGTCAGGGGATCCTCCAGAGAAGAATATGAGGGAACAAGCTTCTGACCCTCCAGCATCTCCACACAACTCACCAAACATCTTGACTGAAATTGCAATCATGGTTATCGTACATTATTCATGCCGAAGTTCTGCTTTTCTGTCTGTCTCTATAGTCCTGCCGCCTTCCTGAGTCAATATTACATCGAGAGTGTGAGAAAGATCACTTTAAGAATTTAAGAGTGTCGAAGACTTAAAAGGTTTTTCCAACACCTGCAATCTTCCAATAATAAACACATATATCTATGTAAGGGGAAAATCAATAATGCCGGTTATTGGCCAGTAAGTATCTTTTCTATGTACTTCAAATTACAATCAACTTCATGTGAACCAAAAAACTACATATTATTGTAATTGGAGACTGAAAAGAAAAAAATAATCATAAGATGGCACACAGTCAATTCAATAAGACTGTTCAATATAAAACTGATCTCTGGATTTGCCAAATTTGCCATTTTAGTAGCACCAAAAATATCAGATAGATAACAAAATTCAAGCAAAACTTAAAATTCTACTTCTGTGTTTTTTGAACACCTGAGTCTGTAAAATAATCATTACTTACGACTTCTGGACACAGAAATTCTGAGCACAAAGTCGACAAACAACCTTTTGTTAAGGTCATCATGCCATTATTCAAATTATTATGTTTATCAGTTTGTATCGTAATCTATTTCTGATTAACCCCTCTAAACATCATAACAACAAAATGAACTGTGGTTGGTTACTTTGCATGTGGCGCAGGTGTATTTTTCACAGTTCTCAGCCAAAATATGTTCCAAGGTGGACCAGATTTAATGCTGAAAGTCAATGAACACTGACTAAAGTCATACTGAGAAAAGAAACCAGGCGATGAACCTCCAGTTCGTGGTAGGACAGGGATTTAGACCTAAGTGCATGCTGGGAATGAAACATTTGTTTAGGGAGGAGTTGGTATCATCAGCTGTCTGTCTGAGGCAGCTGTTTCTACAACGCCCAATTTTTCCACACCACAGATCAGCTTCTCTGATTGGTTGAGAGGACAGCACGGTTTGACTCGTCTTCCCCCAGGAGAAGCGGCTGTGATGGAGACAGCTGGAGCACGATGGAGTTTTGAGGACAGGCGGGAAAGAGACGCAAGAGTGATTTTCTTATATTTACATTGTCCTCCTTCTCTCCAGCTGCAAATGAACAAGCCACGTGTTTGTGTGGGGAGGGGTCTACACCAACTGGGTAGTGTTAATGAAATTACTGATGAAAATGTTTGCTGATGAAGGGACTTTTGATTTTATCAATGATAATGAAACTGAACAAAAAATATACATCATGGTACAGGTTTTATATTTGCATATGGCAGATGGTTATATCCAAAAGTGACTTACAATTGTGTACTTCTGTCAAAACACTGCTCCTGGAAATCGAACCCATGACCTTGGTGTTGGTAGTACCATGCTCTACCAGGTTAGCTACAGGAACATACTGCTGCCACAAAATGACAAGAAATAATAAGAAATGTACAATGCATTCACAATATTTTAAATACAATTAATCATACAAAACTGACTACATTTAAATACACATTTTATCTTCAAAACAATGAAGTAAAACAGTGAACAAAAAATAAAATATCTATCTATCTATCTATCTATATATATATATATATATATATATATATATATATATATATATATATATATATATGTGTATATGTACACACACACACACACACACACACACACAATGCTGGAGAAATGGAACACTTGTCTATATACCTTAGATTATTAAAACGCAATTACTGCAAGGTTAATATGGCATCTAAATGAGAATGACGATCTGATTCACGTTAGGGTGTCAAGCTTCATATTTCTCCCCTGCCAGTATGACTCCCCCCATTATCTCGTTAAATTTGTGATGTATCGTTGATCGCAATGTGACCAAGTAATTCTCCACGGAGAGGCGCCCATGATGGAGTCATCATGCAAATGTTGGAGGCAGTCTTTTGGCTAACAAGTGTTTCTTGATTACCAGAAAGATGTAAGCTATATTTAACGATAATGCTTTCAAAATGGCTTTTCGACAGATTCCTTGGAGGGTCTCGTATAATTAAGACCCAGAAACACCCACCCGCGCACACACGAACCAAGTTATTATAGGATTTATAAGCATACCCGATTTTCCTAAGTAGTTTATACTGCAAAGAATAAATGTAAAGTGTGTCAGGCAAAACAGAAAAGACAGTGGAATATGATAAGAGTTTCATTTAGAGTCAGTCAAAGAACTTATCACCAGCTGTCATGTGGCCGCTGGCCAGAAATGAATGACATGTGTTCTTATTTCCAAAGAGAATGCTTAAGAGCTACGGTGAATCCAAACTAATCTTATGAACACCAGCAGCAGGTGTTTTAATGACCTGAGTTCACATAAAATAACTCATGCCAAATAGCACTAAAAGTGTAAATATTACGCCCTCTGAGTTTTGCCATTAATTTGGTGGTAAATGACGAGTACTAAGGCACAGTCAGCTCTGATGGGCATTTAATGGTAGACTGCATAAGATTTGCTTTGAGGGTGAGGAAAAAGCCAGGACAGTTTGCAGGAACGCAGCTATTTATATTTCCAAAAGCACAACTAAACAATCATCTATCTAAAAATGCCTCTTCACATTGGCCTATGTTAGAGTGTGTGGCAGTTAAATGTTTCTTAACTTTTGGTCAAGCAGAACATTGCTTTCACAAACCCATGTGTTTCTCCTCTATGTCCTTGTTACACAGAGCGTAAACTCTAGTGGGTAAGAGCCCTAGTAGTTTTCCCACATAATCAATTGCGGCCCAGAGAGTAACAGCCTTATGACATGGCCTAATTTCAACTGGACACTACAATCAATTCTGTGTAATTAGCTGAGAGCGTGTGCCACCTATAGCACCAACCTAAGAAGCCTTCATTTCACTTAGTTAACAGGGGTAGTGAAATTCTTTTACCTACATACTACCTATAGGTGAGCAGACTCATAAGTCCTATGGGGCCATGGGACCTGCTCAAGAGCTCAATGTTGATAGCTGATGGATCTTCAAAAGGTGTTTCCTTATAAAAATAAAGTTGTGGAAAGACAGTGTGGAATGTTAAATTCCCATTTTCAAGCTTTTAAAAAGTTCACCCAGAACTGACAATTCTGTCATAATTTATTCACCATCATGTCATTATAAACCTGTAAGACTTTCTATTCTTTTGTGCAAAGAACAGATCAAAATTGTCTTTACCTACTGCAGAAAAGACCTGTGTGAATATTCTGCCAATTCCAAGAAAGGTCATATGGGTTTGGAGCAACAGGAGGGTGACTAAATTATAGGAACATTAATATATAATTTCATTTAAATAAATATATGTTTATATATAATAATTTTCGATTTTTCTTTATTAATACTTCGGTTGCCTAGCAAGATCATATTAATATCACAAAATCAATGTAAAGTCTCACAGCAGCAGGTAGTGTTAACAGCTGATTTACGTCCCCATGGACCTCAACGTATCTTTCATACAGTTGCTAGTAAAACCCTGCAATAGAAAAAGCCTCAAATGTGATTCCTCCAGGGAGTTTCGAGCTGTTGTAAGATCACAAAGGTTCATAATAGACAAGATATGTGTTTGGATGTGCAGACGGACTCTGTTGGAGTCGAATGAGAGTCTGTCTGGGCCCCGGGGCCTCCGAGAAATAGGACACACAAATACTCAGACATTAAGGGCCGACAGCAACCTCTCTGGTAGGGCACACACAAATAATAGCCAGCGAATAAGGTTGCATGGAAAGTCATTTTAGGGCACAGTACTGGGAACTCAACTTTGCAACAGACAGTCGGTGGCAACAAGATGTTACTTGACATTTCTGTATCTATTATTCCTTTTGACCTGTGCTAGGACATTGGGGAGCTATTACAAAGGGTCAGACTGCAGGGCACAGTTTCCGTTTTCCACTCTTATATTACCATCCCACAGTAAACTCTTCTGATCTGTAAGCATTCCGTGCTTTTGCCTCAAAGAAATGAGGCTAGCACAGTCTCTCTTTTTTAACACCCAAGGGTCTGGACAGCTCAAACAGAATGGAAAGACAAATCTACTGAGCTCACCCTCCCCACAAAGCTATATTCCTTTACTTTCTGCAGTGTGGTGGGATTTTGTTGCTAGAGACGATGAGGATGTAATTTGACATGCTCGGTAGGTATATAAAGGTTTGGGGAGGATATGAAAGATTGGAGGGGAATCTAGATTGCAGTTGGATATCCTGGAGAGGACAATCTCCTATAAAGGATGAGAAAGAGTGCGCCAAAGCGAGAAAGAGAAGAAAATGACTCGCCTGCTACGACCCCAATTACCGCCGAGGAGATCAAAGCGCTCGCTGCCACTGTGATATTTAAATGATGAGCATGGAAAGGGTCTCGCTTTTCATATCTGCAAATGAAGGAAAACCAGGCCCAGTACCGCTCGCTCACTCTCTCTTATCCGCAGTGCTTTTGTGCAAGGTTGGAAAGCCGTATACAGCTACTGTTCCTGCCTGAACACAGAATGTTAATAAAACAGAACGATATCCATTTCACCAATGCTCTGTTTTTCTGCTTTTTTAAAAAGGCACGGTTCACCCGAATATGAAAATTCACCCTTGTGTTGTTCCAAGCTTGCATGACTTTGTAACACAACAGGTGAAGGACTTTTTAAGGTCCATAACTAGGATATTTCAAAAGGTAAAATATGCCAAGCTGCTTGTTTCCATATAATAGAAATGAATGTGGACTGTGTCAGACAAGCTCCAAAATGACAAAACACAACTGAAGTGCTCGGATTTTCACAGAACAAGTGAATATTCACCTTTAGTGTTGGACAAAAGTGAGAAATTCATGGGGGTTTGGACTAACAAATGGATAGGTAAACAATGACAGAATTTTCATTTTTGGGTGAACTGGCCCTTTAATTAGAATATGCGCGTTAGATGACATTTACCTCTCCTAACAAATCAAGCATACCAAAACATTTACCCGTCTGTGTTGGAAAAACCTTCCCCCTGCTGCATTCCTAGGCCAGGTGTGAAAATAAAATGCAATTAAATCAATGCAGGAACGATGGAGAAAGAGCATGAGAAGGACAACAAACATCTAAGGCTGTGTGTGGGACCTGCTATTGAATTTCAGATGTACTGAAGAGCAGGATGTGATATAAATATTGATGAATCAGATGGCTACCTGAGAGACAGAATAGCTATCTCTTGTTATCCGAATCCCAGCGTTGCCTTTGTTAACCGTCCATGTCGCCATAGCAACAAGCAATTAAATGGCAGCATGCATTTAAACATCAGAGACAAGTTGAGATTCATGCTGCCAAACAATAGAGAGGGAGAAAAGCAGACTGTGTGCGCGATTGCTAGGGGAATCGAGAGGAATAAAAAAACATTTTAAAGTGAACTTGAAAACTTGTGAGGTACTGCGTGAGGGGAGACAAAAGAAGAGTAAATGCTACAGTACCCCTGTATCTTACAATATAATGAAGCTTAAAGCCTGGTTTAAAAATTCTATTGTAAGTCGTCAGGCAAACTAACAAACTGATTTAAGTATATGAAAATAGTCAAAAAAAGAAAGACAGAGACTTAAAATCTACATTTATGAGGCATTAAACTTCTACGAATCACTGTGAATGACAAAAAAGACAATTAAAGGACAATAAAGACAATACAACATAAAACCATTAACTTATAGTCACATATTATAGGTACAACCTAATCCAATTTATTTTCAATATATAAGTTTCTTGCTAAATATTCAAACGTTTAAGTAGTTTAAGAGTATAGGAAGACTAAAAAAACATTATTTACAATGCTTTATGGAAGCAGGCAATTGCTGCTGAATTCTGAGTTTATTTGCATGTTCCCAGCTAACAATCTTAGGTTGTAACAAAAATGTTAAAAACTTTATTTAGAATTTTCTAAGAACGGCCGAAACATAATTTTTTTAGACATTGTATTCATGTTATTGCTTGGTTATAGGAACATTATTTAAACATTTGTAAAACATTAAAACAATTTGCTATACATTATATATGATATTAAAAAGTTCACTTAATGCTACTGCAAGTATGTTTTTGATAACTTTGAGAGAACTTTGACAGAATGTTCTGAGAACATTCCCTGTTAGCTGGGTTAGCAGCAACTCTGGTGTATGATTTGTTGGCCTGTTTTAAAAGGTTTACACATCACTTAGAAAATCAGCTTCTCTATGTACAAAATGGGGATGTTTACTTCCGGAAGTAATGTAGACAGATGATTGGTTGCTTGGCATTCTCCAATTAGAAATCAAGCTTGAGTTGGAACATTTACAGAGGGAATTCATAATTGCATCTTTAGGAAGCCAACGCCGCATTGAGCGGTGCTGACACACTGAGAAAATGGAAAGCCTTAAGGGTCCATTTTAGTACAGCTCTCCAGTTATAATCCTATTGCTAACGATTTTCCATTGAAAAAACAAATTACCCAAATATGAGCCTTTGAATATGCTAACACTAAGCTGCATTTATTACCTGAAACATCAAAATATTGCTGGATGAAGTAGCCTGTGCAGCCTCACAAATCAGCGTGTTAATGGTGATACTCAGGTTTGCCAAATAAAAAGCAGGAGAGGCTGAAGCGTTAGTCTCATTATATATGGAGAGGAAGGGGGCGAGACAGGCTTTTGATCACCCCGCGAGGCCTTCTCCTGCTTTCAAGACTGTCATTGACATAAAAGAGCTTTAGCGATTCTTTGTGCACCTAGAAAGGGTTTTAGAGAGGAAGAAAGAAGAGGCATAAAAGAGCAGAAAACAAATGAGAAATCTGAATCAGGTGATCTATCATATATTCTCTCTGTTTACACAGATAGTAACTGTGAGTTTTATTCTTCGCTGCCCACAGGTGCATTCATTTCTATCAGCTATACAACAGTTGGCCAGTTTTTCCCGAATAGAGCGCCAAACACGGCCTGACTTTCTTTGAGTGGATTGAATTACGTAAACACTTGCAATTTGCAAATGATAAAATCGAATCCATTAGAAACTGCTTTCTCATTCATTAAATGGGGAAACCGATAAAATAAGTGACAGCTACAGACACTAATGTATATTATATATATTGTTACATATACATTGCCTACCAGATTTTTATATTTGTAAATATTGTACAGTTACATAGTGTTCCCGTAGCTCAATTGGTAGCGCATTGTGTTTACTGAACAAAGGTTGTGGGTTCGATTCCCAGGAGATACGTGTACTGCAATACCTTGTATACTTAAATGCACCTGGATAAAATACTTGGATAAAAGTGTCTACAAAATGCTTGGTGTAATAATGTGTTAAAACATTAATACAATTTATTTATCAAAAATCTGATCCTGTTTGTTATTTTGCTATTCTGACTACAGACAGATTGTTGCTGTTTGTCTGAACAGGGTCATTTTAAAGACCATCCTGCATGTCACAAAGTGCCTTTATGATGAAACATGAGCATACATTACAGCGTTTGTCATTTCCTGTCTGTGACCTCGGAGTTGTGTCTTTGCCTCTGTTTAATGCTCAGCACAACTGGATATATATCACAGTCCTCATGCAGCTTTGATGATCATAAAGCTTCACATCTTTCCTGCAGTATCCAGTAGTTAGAAACCAGCGACCGTGCATCGTGACAGCTTGGGCTAGCGTGGTGGTCCGAGGCGGTGCAGGTGGTCATCTCTCCCTTTCATCACATCGCTGTTAGCCCGAGTGGAGAGAAACGATGAGCCTGTGATGTTGCTGGTCAGTTTGTGTGCCAGCCTGGATCAGATGAGATGGGCTTTGATGTTCGATGGGGGCCTGGGTCACTCAAGCGATTCAGATCCAATTTCTGACCCTGTCTTCCCTGCACGCTTGGGGGTCAGGGCTCAGTTCCCTCTAATACCCCCAGCCTGTCAAAAGGGAGGGGTTCTGATCCCTGCACAAACTCGGGACAACAGCAAATGCCAGGTAAGATTAGATCCGTCGCCCTATGCTTTCGGGCTTGATATTACCCTGGGCACACCAGAAGGAATTCAGATGTCATATTAGGCAAGCGGCTAAGAGGTCCACAGCCCATATGTATATGTTGTGACTGTCTTTGGCTTAAATGTTGAGCCATCAGGGTCATAACAGGGAGGCACCAAACAGCTGTCACCATCATCTCAGATAGGTTAAGCGCAGCCATGGGTAATGCGACCGCGCAGACGGCCGTCTCCGCCAGATGTGGCGTTTCCCTGCGCTCGCCCCTAAATGACTGAGATAAAGATTTCACTTCTGCGGTCTGGAGAGGAGGAGGCCAACATAAATGAGAACGGATGAGGCTGGCAGGCAATTCTCATTCAGTGGCAGGCTCGGCCCAATAATGAGGTGGATCTCAATTATGTCGCTATGGCGCTGTGAAATGGACCAGGGGCTCCCACCCCGACGCCTCCGGAGGCCCTTCAAGCCCCTTCGTCCAAATTGAACTGATGGAGCAGAAAAGTCATTTTGATTTTCGTTCTCACCTCTGAAGACACGGTTTGGCAGCGATAATGCCAGGCAGGCTGCTGTGGGCATCTGCCACACGCTCACAGAGGGGGTCAAGCGTAGCATCAGCGGGTCCTATTGGACGTGCCATATATGGGTGTAATTAGATTTGTGCCGACAGTCTGTTGACACAAGCATTATTAATTGGGGTGGCTGGATTGACACACACTTAGATAGGCACATCATAAATGCATGAAACTCATGATAATTGTGATCGGTCCGGTAACTGCGGCTGGCTTGATTAATGATCGCTTCCGTCATCAGCATATGCCAAAGCTGACCTCACCGTTATTGAGTTAGCGGGCTAATCAGAGAAGAGGTGGGACGTCTATGGCTCTTTCACACTCAGGAGCAATAACAGCTTGTTGAAACCTTTTAAATAACACTTACAAAATGATGAATGCAATGGTTAGCACTAAAAGTTAGGAAGTAATGAAAGCAACAGTCAAATGTACACAGCAGGACTACCAAAACACATTTGTATGGGATACCTTCATGGTGAGAACTGGGAGCTACAGAATCAGGCAGAATAAAGGGTTGTGATGTCTCTCTACAGGTGTGGTGCCAAATAGCCTGGGCCTACACAGTCTGCAACCCAGCCCAGTGGCACCAGAAAACCCAGCCCAGTCTCCCACCCAACTCCAGTACCGCAACAAGGTCCAACATCGCCGGTTCTCCATGGAGGTGAGTAACTGCTCACTCTGTGTTAAAGACCAGGTCTTGGCCAAAACAAAACAAAAGCAATTTAATCACTTCATAGAAGGCCCCTCTCAGAGATGTAAACTCATGAAAGAGACATTCGGGTGTCAGAAATATGAATTTAGTGAGTTTGGTCTGTTTTCTGGTATGTCAATTTTAAAAATGTGTACTCCAGCATGTACATGACCTCAAAACTAACAGATGTCAACAAAGCTACAAAAAAATGATTTCATTGGCTCTGTAAAGATCTAACCTGCAATCCGAAGCCTTAAATTGCTCACAGGAACTCAAAGGTTATCTGTGGAAAATATGTTTGACATATTTATTTGTTCATTTCTACCAATCACCACATGGAGCTCCTACAAGAATCTCTGATGGAGCCCTTAACAGTAATCTTTTCAGAACAACAGGGGTCAGTACCAAAACTCTGCTTGGAATTCTTAACTGTATTCTTGATAAAGTCCTTGCCAGAGGCGTTAACGTCCTATTATCAAATGCTTTGTTTCTTATAATCTTTTTATGTTTGAAGGTGAAACCTGACAAATTCAGACCTGGAACTAAAGCAATGCCAAGACTGTCTGACTGCTTAAACACATTAATAATCTTTTTAAATTCAAAAACATAAAATTATCTTCTCTGCTGTGCTCTGTTACGCTGTCACACATATAGCACCACTCACAAACAATATTGTGAAAATGCCAACCCTGTTTCTTTGTTACAGTAGCCGGTTAATCAGAGCCCCTACCGGGCCACTGCTTTGATCATCTCCCGTCTTTTCTTCTGCTCTTTTTCACCATAATCATCCATGCGATTCTTTATTGTACAAGAGAAAAGCCTCAGTCAGAGTTGCGACCCAGAAAGATGGAGTCCATCATTAAATGGAGTGGAAGTATTACCTGTAAGTTAGTCCAGCACCACAAAAGAGAGACTCCACATTCACAATGTTCTCTGCTTCGGCTGTCAGCTTTCGTATTCAGTGACCATGAATCCAGACGTGGAAAATTGAAATGAATGCCCTCTCCCATTTTCAAACCCAACGAGTTCTTTCTGCTGTCGCAAACCTTTTATCTGCACCGCAGACCCTTATTTTATCCCCACGGGCCCGCGGGGAGAGCGGTGAGGAGAAAGGCAGGACTTTTTATTCGCTCGTTTTATTGAGAATCACTAGCGAGTTTTATTGCACAACCTTACAAACTAACCCACGAAGCAAAGCAGGAGCAGGGAATGCTTTCATTTTTCACAGCACATGAGAGAGATTCCTCACATTGCTGTGCTATTTTTGCGTCGAGTTATGAGCTAACTCTATGAAAGCTTCGACAATGTGAGGAGATTGGTAGATATATTTCAGTTCTTCTCACCATGCAATATATTGTCCTATACTATCTTGGATTACACTCGTTTATTAAGAGTAAAACTTGAGAAAATGACAGGTTTTCACATTGACTTGCCAAGCTTTTTACAGGGAGCTAGTCAGTTCTGCCTATAGGCGTACAGTTGTGTTCCACAGTCGAGAAAGCTGTCAAATTCACCTTGACATTCTGTGTTTTTTTATGTCTGCTGGCTGTACACTATTAGCTGTCAGCTCTTTGATGTTGTGCATGTGTGTGTGTGTGTATGTGCAGGATGTGACTAAGAGGATGTCTCTGCCCATGGATATTCGTCTCCCACCAGAGTTTCTGAAGAAGTTACAGATGGAAAGCCCCCCACCCTGCAAACCCCTTAGCCGCATGTCCAGGAGAGCCTCGTTGGTTAGTGGTACCATGTTTCTAAACACACACAAAACACACACAGCGAGACACACACACAAGCTTCCAAAAGAAAAGGGCTGTCTTCCTAGGCAACATCTGTAGTGATCGAACACTGTTTCACATGGGATATGGGCCCACAGAGCCCCGAAGAAGGCTTTGCAGATTTAACACAATTGGAAGATCTGTCATTCATAAAATTTTACAAACCTTCTCCCCATACATGTTTATTTATAAAACATTAAAACATTTAGCTAATTTTATTATGTTCTCAGCTCCATTTAACACTTTTTACCATAGTTTAAAGAGGAATAGTTTAAATCTATTCCTCAGATTTTCCCCTCCAAATCAGTTTAGGCTTTATAAAGGCCAGCACACACTGCTGCAAAAAACACCAACAACAAACTGATCCAACAAAATCTGACAATGTTGATGTTGTCATTTGTTGGGGAATTGTGAATAAGCCCTAAGAAACATCCCTCACCAAATTCTAAAGCAACATCACTTGCATCCCACAATGCATTGCAACAATCTCAGCAGGGCTTGTTGGGGAGGCAGCCTTTAGGTTTCAGATCAATCAGATTGATCAGATTTTTCACTTATTCACTTTTATACTTACTTTCAACATACAACTTACCAAACTGTTTACAAATGTTGCCAACAAACTATTTTAATAAATGAAACACAGATCTGGAAAGTCACACACCTACTTGTAGTTGTAAAGATCCAGTCTTGTGCTGTGCTATTTCTTTTCCAGTCGGATATTGGATTTGGGAAACTGGAGACTTATGTGAAGCTGGGCAAACTAGGAGAGGTAAGATTGCTTTGTTTTCCCTGGGTTAAGATAAAATAAAACATGAATTAGGCTATAGGCTTCGTCAAAATTAAAAACAAGAAACAGAAGCCATTGAAATCAACAATCAAATCTGTTCATTACAACATGATTCCCTGCAGGCTCCAACGACTTGTTGAACGAGGATTCCGATTTAATGGGCTTTTTTGGCATGAAGACTCTATAATCTATCACTCTATAATATGCTCAAAGCCGTACCACTGCAAGCCCGTCAATTTTCCATTAAGTGCAACAAAGCATATACACTGCAAATCGTGAGAAATAATGTATTACATGCAACCCCGAGGAATACTGTATCTAATGACTGTGTGAGAAGTCCCCGGAAAAATACTGAACAGAGACTGCAGTGAATTCTCTCCAAGACAACAAATAAGAGTCTAGTGAATTTCATATCTTTGCATCAGCACTTATGAATATTTTCATTAATTAATACAGGTGTTTATTTTCAAACACAGGCCTGGCTGTGATCCACTAAAAAAATGTCAGATAAACAGAACGGTTTTAAAACTTACAGAAATCTGTAGGCGGTTTGATCATTCGTTTACGAAAAGAAACTACTGTAACCTCTTCTCTGTTTTTATGAAGTTGTAATATAGAACTGCTTTGATTCTCTAGCTTATACAATAAATAGTCATTTTAGCCAACATTTTTATACAAAGCAATGTATATTATTATATAAACAATCTGTCATTAGGACATAATGGTTATTTAATGGTTCTTTTTAAGTTGCAAGCCCAGATCATGAACCACACAGCTACACCACCCCACTGACATTTTACATTTGAACCTCGAACCCATAACTATACTGTTGCTAACACTATGTTCAAGAAAATAGTAATACCATTTCTGCACCATGGTACCACAGTGTGTGAGGTTGTCTACAGAACAGAATTTAGTTTTCCAGCTTATCCTACCGGGCATTATTGTTACAGGAATATAGAAACTATACGTTCCCAATAGAAGCAACATTCCCAAAGACTGAATCAGTCCAGAGACTGACTGTTTCAAAATGGTTTATTGTGCACACTCCTGTTACGCAGAAGAGTGACAATCTTTTCTCTCTTTCTCTCTGTCATTCAGGGCACATACGCGACGGTATTCAAAGGTCGCAGCAAGCTGACGGAAAATCTGGTGGCCCTGAAAGAAATTCGACTGGAGCATGAGGAGGGGGCCCCGTGCACAGCCATACGGGAAGGTACGGTTTCGCATAGGGAACTATCGCTTGAATTACTTATGATTCTGAGCTCCCCAGTTGTTCGAAGCCCAGATTGTCACGAAGTGTACACATTCTAAACTAGTGAGCCACGGGCATCTTCTTCAACAAGCCTGAATCACTCTATCTAAATGAGATGGAGTACGTGAGAAGGGTTGCTAATGAAGGATGCCGGTGTGAAGCAAGGCTGACACCCAGTGGCTGCTAAAGGAATCAGGCACTTGACATAACATAATACGATGATGTATTGCATTCTAAAACATTTTTCTGGAGAACAGGGTTGGGCAAATCGGAGCATTCTGTTTATTAAACAGAATGAAATATATGTAAATAAAATCATATTTTTAAAAACTCTATATGAAGCCTTCCAAACATTGTCTGTTAAAGCTGTAATCTGTAACATTTTGTGCAAATATCTGTTACTGAGCAAATACCTACATCAGTGTTCAAAACTGGCTCCTTGGCTTACTTCAGTTTGCAATGAAAAGCTGTTTGTTAATTTATGTTTCTATGGTTCTGAAAACCTCTTGACCTAAAGGCTTGAAATTAGTTTTACAGGCAAGCATGTAAATTGTTTTTCTTTTTTGCAAAATGATTTATAACAGAGAAGCAGCCAACACAGTTGGGAAATCTTCCTATAAAGTTTAAAAAAATATTTCAGGATGTCCCTCCTGAAATTAACAGGTTGCACAGACTGCCCAGAGCTTTATGTTTTGATCTGTTTTGAACATTTTTGGTCGCAACATAATTCCCATGGTTCCATTTGTGTCATTTCAATAAGAAATGGTAATAATAAAGAACAGAAAGCATGTCCAAACTTTTGACTGATAGTGGCTCAATCCAAATTCAGAATTTAAATCTCATTACCAGTTTAATTCTGAATACCGCCTGCTGGAAGTGACTTGTGATTATGACTCACTCTCATAAAGCTGGAGGGAGGAATTTTTCATATTTTTTTGTTTTAACAGTGTCACTACTGAAGAACCTGAAACACGCCAACATCGTAACTCTGCACGACATCATCCATACAAACCGATGCCTCACTTTGGTCTTTGAGTATCTGGTAAGTCATGTTGTAAAAGTCTTTAAGATTTCCTCGTTTAAATTCTATAAAACAAACAGGCTTAATGTGAGCTCTTAAGCCACTCTTAAGCCATGTTATCTGCATGTCAGGAAGTTATTGTCCATCCCATGACGCATTGTAGTACTGGGTGGGGTGCTATTTGAAGTATTTTCTTTTCTTGCCAGAAAATCTAAACACTTTAATTACATAAGTGACCTTCAAAAAGTGACAGGACCGGTCTGAATTAAACAGTGTTGTGACGTGATGTCACTGTAACCTCTTGTCTTTGTAGGACAGTGACTTGAAGCAGTACCTCGACAACTGTGGAAACCTAATGAGCATGCACAATGTTAAGGTAACAGCAGCCTGTCAATCAAAAAAACATCCCGACTTCACAATTAAATTGTTCAAACCCTAGTGGGCTTCCTTGCTGTTTACCAACTACATGGTAAGCTACCTTCTAAGGCAGAAACGGAAATGTAACCACATTTAAAACCCTCTACATCAGTGTTTCCCAATGTTTTTTTAAGTTATAAAAGAGATAAAACTCTACAATTTTAATGGATCCACATTTAAAAGTAAGTAATTCAAAGTCATTCAAAGTTCCTGCAGATAAAAAGCGTTGTCTCATAACATTAAAAATAGGGCATTCCAAAAGTATGTGTTTTCAAGATATTCCTTAATGTCTGGTTATTTTTATAACAAATACATATCTTTCTAGTTATGCCAAGCTCTAGATTATTTTATTGGGTGGAAATTGTGAGTTGGGGGCTCTCAAATATTGTTATGGACAATGGGAGGCCTTGAAGTCAAAAATGTTAAGAACCACTACTTTGCATGACATAAAAACCACTACCTACAAGAAGCACACAAAAGTCAGGGTTTGACTGACATGTCAAGCTAACAATGCAATACTCTTACAGGCATACAATATACACAGCACACAAAAATATTTCATTATAATAATTCATTATAATTACATGTAACTACTTGTATCTACTATTTGTATTTGCACATTTGTCTGTATATTAAATGTTTTTAATGGAACACACCACAAGGCATTCTGGTATTTTCTGCAAGGGACATGTGAGATGCTCCCTGAGAATTTGAAAGCAAGCTATCTTAAGAGTTAGCTGCCTACTTTTTGAACATTCTTTGCATTAGGGAGTGCCTCTTATACCTTAAAATACTAGATAGGTAGGAAGCTCATTAGCTTATGGAACAGAGCTGACATCTTTCTCTCTTTGTTCTTGTAGATATTTATGTTCCAGCTTCTTCGAGGGTTATCATACTGTCATAAGAGGAAGATTCTCCACCGGGACCTGAAGCCTCAGAATTTGCTTATTAACGACAAGGGAGAACTAAAACTAGCAGACTTTGGTGAGAGTCCCTCAAACGATCCCAATATTCACTGAAGCATTTACATCAGTGTGTTCTACAAAATGATGTGGCTTGTTTTTTAGAGCATTACCCAGAAGCCATCTCCCATGTGTCACCATTTCAAATCAGCTCCTGGCTCAGATTCTGGGTTACCCAGCAACGTTTGCTCATTGACTTGAAGTATGTGTCTTCTCTTGCTTGATAAGGTTTGGCCAGAGCGAAATCAGTCCCCACAAAAACCTATTCGAACGAGGTTGTGACCTTGTGGTATCGACCCCCTGATGTTCTGCTGGGTTCAACAGAGTACTCCACACCGATTGACATGTGGTAAGATATAATTCCCCTATAGTGCCGACAGAAAATACTAAGCAGAATAGTCCTACAGACTTGTCCACAAGCCTTGAAACAATTATGAAAGCATTTAATTGCTTAGACTTAGAATTAGGGATTTAAACAAACCCTTAATCCTAACTATTAAATTTCTGTTTTGAATATCCACACCATTTGAGCTACGGACAAGATTAAAACTTCAAATTGTGTGGCTTGTGGAGCACAGCTGTACTATCACTTCTCTAAGCTTTTTAAAGCAAGTGACAGCTTTTGCCAGTCAAACTATGGGGGATGGGCTATTTTACTTTTCACAGAACACCTTAACAACCACATAGCAGCATGATAAATACACTAAGAACACCTTGGCAATCGCATAGCAACACCCTGGCAACCAGTATCATGTTGAACACCATTCCCTTCATGTTGAAGGGAATTACTTATTGTAAAGCTCAGTTTAGCTCAGAATAAAGCATAATACCAGTATAATGTTACACAGTATCAGCCATTTTTTTGTAATATCTGTTTTTAAGATGGTAGCTAGACAAGCATCACTGCAAAGACATTACCGCAGTGGTTTGTGTTTAACTATCTGTAAGCTATACATCACCCAAATATACTTCAGACATGATGTTTATTTGATTTATTCAAGCACTTTTGGCTTTCATGGCACCCAAACACATTCAATTTCAATCTATTTTATTTTTCCATTGTCGCAAGTCAACAGAACAAAATGAATTGCTTCATCTAACCCTTTGTTTAAAAAAATGGCCCATTTATAAATTTTATGAAATAATACATCAAACTGCCTTTTGATCATTTCAAAGGACTCTAGACTGCCGTCCAGTCCTCAGGAAGAAACATTCAGTTTGAAAATTGAATTCTGTCTTTCCTGACACAACCTTTTAACGTCACACAAGCCCTGACACACAGTCCTCAGGCAACTCTGGATAGCTGACACGGGCTCAGACATAAATGCTTTTTTAAAGTTAAGCTGTCCTGTTCAATACAAATGCTGTTGTGTTTAATCCGCTGGATTAGTCCAGTGAGCTAATCAATCGCGTGTGACAGCAGCCATATGTGTCTTTCCATATCTCCACCTCACAGACGTCTCAACATTCCCCTCCAGTCAAGCAGACGTCAAAATATGATAGGAAAATGTTCTCAAACATGCCTTATCCAAAACGACGATGACAGCCCCGATCTGATATATTCAAATGATGTCTGCTGCGTTCATTTAGCAGCTTTGACATATAGAATAACAGTATTAAAATTAAAAGATATTTTATGACTAATACAGAAAGCAGTTGCCTGGCAATAAAATGATGGATGTGTCTTTATGAATCAGGGGCGTGGGCTGTATCCTGTACGAAATGGCGACCGGGCGGCCCATGTTTCCTGGGTCAACAGTGAAGGAGGAGCTACACCTGATATTTCGACTCATGGGTACGAGGACATTTAATGACATCATTTAAATCGTATGTGTAAATGACAATTTTTAAATGGTCTTTTAAGTGATTCATAAAGCTTTATGTTTGAGGCTTGGTGATTTCAAATATTATTTTGCTAATACTCATTTGGAGACTTAAAGGGACAGTTCACCAAACCTAATTTCTGTCTTTATTTACTCCCCCTTCTATGGCTCTCTAATCTATGGCTGGTGTTCCTATACAAATACAAATCTATGGCTTGTGTTCCTACATGGCAGACAAGGAAATTGTCTTTGGTACTTATACAATGAAAGGAGATGAATGCTGTTGAACTCTAAAACCAACAAAAAAATCATAAAAAGTGCATTAAAATTCTGCAGTGCCTCTCAGATTTCATTTGCACTTTTACATATTCAAATCGGTGCCATTAGTACCTAGATGCATGACAACCAATAATGCCTAACACCACCAAAGTCAAACCTGGCCTGCTTTCACACAGCATTTTAAAATACACTTGTCCATTTTTTCCTCATTCGGTCTCCATTCACTTACACTGCATAGAAAAAGCAACAAAAACATTCTGACTAGTATCTTTTGTGTTCTATGAAAGAAAGATCATACAGGTTTGGAACAACATGAGGGTGAGTAATTGATCACAGAATTTTTGTTTTTGTGTGAACTGCGCTTTTAACGATGTCATTTCTAAAACACCCAATCTTTGATTGTTTTTGTAACCAGGCACCCCGACTGATGAGACCTGGCCTGGAATTACAACTAATGAGGAATTCAGATCGTACCTGTTTCCTCAGTATCGAGCACAGGCGCTCATTAATCATGTGCCAAGGTACCAGAAAAACACAAAAGACTGGCTGGCATACAATGGGACTCTAGGCTCCTTTAAACAGAATGTGCAAAAAAACACCTTTATCTGTACTGGAGTTTAACACTGGAGTTAAATGTATATGCTGTTAATTTAGTGGCAAACATTAAATGCAAATTTTTAAAATACAGAAAGAGGCACTGTTGACATATATTTGGTATTATCTTGTTTTAGACTTGACACCGAAGGCATAGACCTTGTAACAGCTCTGTTGCTGGTGAGTACAAACATCTGAATCACCAAAAAGTAGAGAATTAACATTTTGCAGAAGCATTTTGTTTGCCTAAGTTTGTAGTAGACATAGTGCTTGCTGTATTTACTTCTGGACTAGTATATGTTTGCTAGTAAGGCATTTAAACTGCACTTCCTAAGGTAAGCTTTGTTAAGCTGCCAGCCTCCACCCGATCTGCTGAGATCACCACAACCTTCCAGACATAGCTGAAAACAGACCTGTTCTGCATACACTTGACTAATCTAGGTGTTCCTGCAGTCCTGTAGCTGCTAACAAATTATCGCATGTCACATTTTTCAGTAACACTTTACAATAACAGGAAATGAATTATCATTTAGGTATCATGCACTAATACCTGAATTAATAATTACTAGACTATGAACTAATGATGAGTTAAGACATGTATTAATCAAGAACTAATAAAGAACTAACTTAACTACGACATGAGTCATATGAATTACTGCATGAATAACACCACCATGTTAATTCCCACATGTTAGTTAATGTAACACACAATTCATACTGTAACACATAATTCATCATTCATATGACTCATGTCGTGGTCAAGTTAGTTCTTAATTAGTTCTTGATCAATACATGTCTTAACTCATCATTAGTTTATAGTTCCTGTTATTGTAAAGTGTTACCCATTTTTCTTCAATATCATACAAAATCAGAAGCGTTTGTTTTTATGTTCTTGCATTGTTGTCTTACTGGGGCACATGTGGTCTGCGTAAACATGACTTTTCCTTCCTCCAACAAGCTTACATAGTCACAGAACCAATACAATAGAAGACAAAATACAAGACTGTGGTAGAAACCAGAAGTAAAACTCCTGTAGTCATGTATTGAAGACCATCTAAACTCCAGTAATACAAAGCTAACAATTTACTTGGATTCGTCTTGCTGCTGAAAGAGGTTATTTAAAGATAAGATTCATCAGAATAGCAGGCAGCCAATCGTCACTGTTACAGAAGAATATTGCTGAATATTTTGATAGGAAACCTGATAAATTCTCAAAACGTCACATGCAATTCTATGTCCTCATAAACTCCTAAATATGTCTGTGTGAACTAGAGCTAGACTGCTAATCATTTTGAAACTCTGGTATTAGCAGCCAGTCTCTACGTTTTACATAACAGCAAAACATAAAGTATAAATAAACAAACAAATGGCATCAGTTTATAGGACACTAAAAATAATCTAGTTCAATCTGTGAGCGCACATTTTTACCTGTCTGAGTTTAAACAGGAATGCACACACACACACACACACACACACACACACAAACAATGAGCAGAGGTCTGTGTGGTTCTGTTTAATACTACAGAACTGCAACTGTCTTGGCTTCCACAAATCCCCAGCGGGAGAAAAGCTCTTGTTAAGAGTTCCGCTGGCGAGCCAGAGTGAGCTCAGAAGCTAATTATGGTGTCGACTTCCCCTCTCTGCCTGCTCTCCTCCAGGTCCAATTAGTTTGATACAGGCAGCGGTGTCAGGAGCAGAGCATTATAGCGTTATCACAACACAGGTAAACAAACGCGCTCTGACACCTCTACGCCTCACTCAGGTAGAGAGAAGAATAAGGACCTTTCAGAGAAAAATTGTTCAAGATCATGCTGGTGAAACGATTGGACTAAAAGAAATGCCGCGGGGTAAAGGACCTTTGATCACTGCCTGGCTGTAAGAGAGGTAGATGTTGCATGAGGTAATGCACGTAGGGGTTTCTCACCTAGAAATACTTTTGGGGACAAAATTGCAGAGATGTCCCAGAAATGTGGCTTAATGCAAGAAGGTTCCATTGGGGATATCCTTAAAAAGAAATAATGTCTCATTTTTAGCTTCTTAAAATGCAAACAGGATCATACAGTTCTGACAAATGTCGCTTAAAGGACATTAGCTATCACAATATATGTTCCTGTAGCTCATTCGGTAGAGCATTGTGTTAGCAGTGCAAAGGTTGTGGGTTCGACTCCCAGAGAACACATGTACTGATAAATTATATAACTTGAATGCACTGTAAGTCGCTTTAAGCATCTGCGAAATGCATAAATACGAAGGGTTCAGATAACTAGGTAAATGATAAAATGCTTTTTAATGTTTAAATGTTAAAAGAAAAATTTCAGACTTGGTAAGTGAGAACAGTCCTCACTTGTCAAATGCTTTATAAACCTACACTTGCAGTATAAAATGTCAGTAAAACACACTGATGGTACTGCGGTACTTTAATATATGCCACGTTATTAACATATACAATGTAATTGAGTATGTCTATTCTCAGGACTACTTTCGGGGACATAACTCAATAACATTATACTGAGTATATGTAATATATAATTACATTATATATGTATATGACGAGTGATCATTTAATAACGTTTGCTTATTTAATTACATTTAATTAAAGTACCACAGTATTACCATCTGACACCGCCAGTGCGTTGTACTAACATTTAATAACATTTAATAACAGGTTTATACGGGGTACCATTAGCTACATTTTATGAACAAATGAAACCAAAGAGCGACGCATCCGTGCGCGTTCTCAAGGCGCGTTCTGGCGGCGCGCACGCAGCGTGAGAGCGCGTGACCTGTCAGTATGATAAACCACCGCGGCGCGCGCGATTCGTTAATGGTGACAGCGGCCTTAATGAGTCCGAACCGCGCACCTGTTTCTCATCAAACCCGCTGACGGATCGCGCTGCCCTCGCCTGAAACGCCGCCAAACTTGGCTGGAGACGATTTGATAACTTTGGGTGATGTGACAGCGGCGATGGCAGCTTCATTATTTAAAGCGATTTTGTAGTTCAGGGATCAACAAGTCAGAAAAGCGTTTGGCGGCAATCGAGTTGTTAGCAAGGAGGGTAACTTGAGCCAAACGGTGTGGGTGCGCATGCGCAAACGCACGTATCCCAGCAAAAAAAACCCATATTTTTAAATGTGATCCCATAGTTGCAAAGCAAAAGGCCTAAAATTAAAAAAAACCTTCAGCATTTCAGAAGTAAAATGTTTTTGAACCATTAGTCTTTCAGGAACATCCCCACAGGGGTTTTTAATACATTAGCTAAATGTCTGACTGATGTATGTTAAACACATTTTAAAGCTCTGTTTTCCCCTCTTCTGCTTCATCTCTGTTCAGTATGACACCAAACATAGGATTTCTGCCGAGTCATCTTTGAGACATGCTTACTTTTTGAGTCTTGGCGAGAACATCCACTCCATACCAGACAGTAAGTTCATCTCTATGTTTACATTTAAAGAGAGTCTTGCTTGTGTAATACGCAAGCCTGTATTTTACCTTGAAGACACAAGTAATTGTGAAAGACAACAGATTCACTCTGATCCTCAACCATGTATCCTAACCTATGCCCTCTTTAGCCTCATCTGTGTTCTCCCTGAGAGAGATCCAATTACAAAAAGATCCAGGACACAAGAGTTCAGTATTCCAGCCTCCAGGTATTCAGTTCCGTTGCTCTAAGATCTCTTTATTCTCGGACTGTAATTTATTTATGTTTAGCCATGTGTAAAGCACTTTAAACCCAACTCTAATCTATTACGCCTGTTCCACACCACACTCGGAAGCACCCCAAGATACAGTTCCAAGTAAAATTTTGGTGCAGAGTTTCAGAAAATGTAGAAAATTCTCTATAAACCTATTTAAAAACAATCTTTTGCAATTCTTCAGGTCGAGGCAAGAACCGCAGACAAAGCATATTCTGAGCAAGAAATGAAGCGATGGAATCACCAGAACAAAATCAGCTGTACACACCCTCACATTACACAACGATTTATTTTCCCATTCAAGACATATATACATGCTTGCATCCTTTCATACACTCAAAACAGTGTGCTACAGTCTGTGCCTCAGAAAACAGACTCAACAGAACTGAATCAGCCTCATATTTTGACATGAAGAGATCTGAATCTGATCAAAATGACCACCATGTAACCAGGTAAAGTTTATGGTGGTTTTCTTAACACTGTTAAATAACTACTGAAGTCTCTTTCAAACCTGTGCTATTCTTGAACCTCAGTGCTACCGTGGTTTGACATTTAAATGGGCCTAGATACTGGTCACAGTTTCCATCAGAGACCTGAGTTGAACTCATCTGGATCTAATGTGGTACTTTCAGGTGTTCTGATCTATAGAATTAGTGTTAAGCGTGTATATGTGTATGTGCAAGGAATATGCTAGCTTTGTGTCCTGCTTTTCCCATTACTTGAGTGAAACATGATTTCTTTTTGAGTTTTGACTTGTTTTGCCATACGTGTTTGAGTCATTGCACAAGCTCATATTTAACAAATATTTAATACTTTAATATTTAAAAGGGTTAAAACATGTTTATATATACATATATATTTTACCATATATATATATATATATATATATATATGTGGTAAATTATATCATAAATATTAAAGCCATTGAGCAGAAAACCCTTCTGGAAAAGAACTTGAATTCTGTCATATTACCAGTGAACTCTGGATGTTGAAGATGTTGTAAATGATTCCGCTGTTTGTTTAACCTCCACCAGATTTAGTCTCTAATTCACCAGCCACTGAATTAGACCATCCCAAATTTCTTCAGTCCTCTCCAAACTCCCACCTTCCAAATCACATCTGCAAACACAAAACGAAGCTTCCTGATTGGCTAAAAAAGGGCACGCCCCCTGATAAAATAGAATCACTTACAACATCTTTACCGTTATAGTTACTATTGTATGAAATCATTAAATGGTGCCTTTTGAAGACCACAAGAGACAACAAGTCCAATGTAACGCCTTTAGAAAACGATCTACTTCAATTTTCGGAAGGATCTAGTGCACATAACCTTAAGTTACTCTGTTGCAGTTTAAGCCAATTGCTACTCCGTGTATTTGCACATGGCATGCAAGTGTTTATTGAATTTAGACCTAATGTTGTTCACCTTCTACTGTATCCTGTAGTTCAGTATGAAAGCACTATGACTTTATTGTGAACGGTACAGAGCACATGCTAGTTTTGCAGATGGTGGAGAGTTTCAAGGCCACAAAGAAACTGAAATATTGTGAACAAAAAAAAAACAGAGTCAATTCTACAACATATTAAGACTTACAAGAATTTAGTTTAACATCACTGCAGCAGTGGTACTGATTTAAGTGTTTTGTGGTAAATGAAAATATTTTAAATACTCTATCGAAAAGAATTAATATATAAATATATGTATTTTGACAAGTGTTTTCTTTATCCTCAGTGAATTTTTGCCAGAAAAAGAGACCACTGTATTAAATGATCTTAGATGACGTCTAAATGTTTTATAAAAGATTTAGATTTTTGTATGAAACGTGACATTAAATATTTTGTGTGATTTGTCTATACTATTATGATATTCAGAAGCTGAATGTATCGTGACTGCGAAAATGCCCAAAGTTATTAAATAATAAACTAAATAAAATGATGAAACGCCACAAATCTTGTCTGAGCTTGATTCTCGCAGCCATGCGCGCGCGTGCGTGGGTGCGTGCACGTCTACGTAAACGCGCACGTAAACTGCACATATAAATATATAAAACATCTAAACATGCATGTCGCCCTGATTTTTTCACCCTCCAGTGTTTTTAGGTTTTGATGCATTGGGTAGGTGGATCGAGTTTGGTACTACACCTGTTCACGTATCTCCTCTTCCTTGGAAGTGCGAGTCATTTAAGCGAATCCGTTTGTTGAAGTGACTCAAAAGTTTCATTAAAGGCGTCCAGAAATGATGCTGTCTCCTGTATGGTTTATATTTTCGTTAAATACTACTATATTCGCTACGTGTGTGTTCAATTGAGTTGTAATGTCAGGCGTTTCGCTGTATTGATCCTAAAATATGTCACCCACCTGTTTGGCGATGCCTTCACTCGGCGTGATTGTTTTGGGGATTGTCCTGACACAAATCCACCACAATGTTGTGATTTTCAGCCTGGGTTTAGACTTCCTTCAACAAATACAGAAACACATCACAGATCTAATCCACAGGCTGGCCAAAATTGGGGAAACTACAGCTTGAAAACGTTTCCCAAACTCTCAACGAGCGAGTGATTCACAAGCGCTCGACCGAATCACTTAGAAGAACCGATTCACTTGAACGATTCAATGAACCGGACAAACGTTAGTGTGCTTTCTGTGTGCCTTCAGATCACCTTAAGATCATTTAATTTCTGTGTAATGTTCAAGAAACACATTGACAACACCTGTACGTGACTTTGTTCAGCATGAAGCATTTGATGAATGAACGAATCTGCGCTTTATTCCGCAATAACTGGCAGCACACTTTAACATATTGGAGCGTGTTCTTCAGTTTTGGACTCTGTGTCGCTTTCTTGGGTCCGACCATCCTGGACCTGAGATGTCAGACCCAGTCCAGCTTACAGGAGATCATTCTGGTCTTCTTCTCCCAGCAGTTTTTCCTCTTTATCGGAAGCACCATCGGAGGATTCTTCAACAAAACGTGAGTATTGGGATAATAATAACATTACATGATGTTATTATGTTAAACACAATTATGCAATATGTGCATCGAGGCAAATCGACTCACTTTTCGGCTCATCGTTGTTTTCAATGCGGAAAAGTTTGTCTTGTGGTCAAAGTTTTCTTTCTCATGATTTAAAACATTGCAGAGGCATATGATGAGGATTCACAGACATAACATCAATTATGTAACACACATCATTGTTTGATTTCATCTACGGGATATTGACTGAAGAGTTTCTAAATAAGTTAAATTATGAGCCATTCACAGTCTCTGGGTCTGAATAACCCTGTTGTGGTGCTTTTATTAAAGTCATGCTGTTGGTGGGGTTGTTCACTTAATCTCGGAGGCAGAACACATGCAGGCTGTTCATGTGTATGGCAGACAAAGATGTGATAAACAAATAAAACAAATAAACAAATTCATTCTTCCTTTTTGTGACTGGGTACAAAAACGCTGGACCGGTGTGTTAAATCATGTGGTCGTTGGTTTAATTTAAGTGTTTTCAAGTTGAAAAAGGAAGTGGGTTTGTCTATTAAAAGTTTGTATTTTTAAGACAATATGCCCTTTACAGAGTTCTCCCCGCTGATAATATCTAAAGTTCAGTTTGTTTACACAGTCTGCAACATGGACGGCTTCCAAACATAGTTTTTTGTTTGTTTGTTTGTTTGTTTTCACCTTATTTGTTTTAGTCATTTTTTGACACTTGAGTTGCCTTTAATTGCTTCCACTTTTATCTACAGCAGAATCTACAGTATATAACTCTTTCAGATATTAACATACACTTGCGTCTAGCTGTCCTGTGTAAGATCTTTATCAACCTTTTTACCAACAGGAGTGAATATATTTAAACAAGATAATATTCTTTCACTGTTTATTTGGCCATTGAATGTGTGGCTTGAAATTTAGGAACGGGGAAACTGACTATAATGGAGTGTTACCTATCTGCTGTCATGTGGCTGCAGCACCATGACTTGATAAGACATGCAAACAGAATTTTACTGGGCCAAGGTGAAATTAAAGTCAGAAATATGCCAGCCTTAGGCAGCACAGTTATTGCAAAAGACTCACCTGGGCCTTATTGGGCCTTGCACAGGATAGGTGTGTTTTTAAAACTTTGCTTTATATGTAACACCCTGTTTTTACTTTTGTAAAATAAAGTTTTACCTCTGTTACAGAAATGAACGAAATAAAATGAACCCTAGTTTTATAAAAACTGTAAAATGGAAGTACACTCGGATGAAGACTTTAAACAGCTGTTTTATTGTACATAAGGAGGGTCGCCCCTGAAGGTCACCTTACTGTAAAGTGTTACCCTACTTTTTAATGCAGTTGTGTTTAATGCATAATTTAAAACGTAATATCTTGTTGTCCTTTTAGGCTTCTGTGTTCTTTGTCCGCACTGGCAGTGTCCACTCTCACCATCTCTGTGGTGTTTGCCATCATCCCACTATGCCATAAGTTACTCATGTTGGCATTTGCCTTAGCAGTGTCTGGTCTTGCCATGGGCGTCATTGACACCATATCTAACCTACAGCTGGTCAAGATCTACCAGAAAGACTCCACTGTTTTCCTGCAGGTTAGTTTGATTTCAGTATCAAATCAAAACTGTCCTTATTTAGTCCCTATTCATATTATTGTCAAATTATCAGCATGTTATGCCAAATATTTAAATAAATACTTATTAAAAGTTTTACTCTTATGATTTATCCCTCAGGAGATGGGAAAATTATTGGGAGATGAAAACACTGCTTCTAGATCAGGTTGTAGGTTTATTTCAGCTGGTGCTGTATTGTGTGTTTCTTACACAAGATAGATGGAACACAACTAAATGCTTAAGTTGTGCTTTCTCTCATCTCAAGAATAAGCTGTATTTAATTCCTCTGAGAGACATACAGGAAGTGCTTCTAGAAGAGCAGGGTGTGCACAGAACCGGTTCCCTCCTGTCATTTCTAAAGATACTGTTAATGCAAAGCACATAATCTTCCAAGACAGTAGATAAAAGATGTACGCCCACAGTATGCAAGAAGAATGTTAGACATCTAAGGCATCTATTTCATCAAAGCCACACAAGCACTGTGCTGTTGTACTACAGGTAATTACTGTGCTGATATTCAACAACACAATATTATTGTGTGATATTCTTTATTTAACAGCTCTGTGAATAGCAATAAGCCACTCAAGCTGGTAAAGTAGGTTTTACCATGGTTGGGGGTGGGTTATGACAGCTTCCTTTGTGGCGCAGCCAATCAGACTGTAGAACTATATTATAACTATCCTGCTTTTCAGACTTTCCAATGTATTGTCCTATATACTGTCCCGTTCTTTTCCTAGCAGAAGAAAGTTGTTGATTCTTCTGCTGTTTTCTTTCTGATCTTCCTCCAGGCTCTTCACTTCTTTGTAGGTCTCGGGGCGTTAGTGAGTCCTCTGATCGCAGATCCTTTCCTGTCTGAGACCAGCTGTGTGGTGGGTAACAGCACCGTCAATACCACATCATTAAGACATCTGAGGAACACGCTCACAGGCAGACATGTGCTCAATGTGTCCGGTGTCCACCTGCACACTGATGGAGAAGTCGTGACCAATGTTTCCTATGCGTTCTGGATAATGGCTCTCACCAACGTAAGAGAGAACGAGTCTTTAACCTGTGACTTGAGTTTATTTACAGACACTTAGACATTAATGTTGGCATGCCGTTAAAAGACTGACCAAAACTTCAGTAGTATGCATACTAAATGTATTTGAATACAAGAAGATTGTCTCCTTGGCAACTGTCTTCCCTCTACCAATTTTTGCATATCCACAGGGTGTTTAGCGTTTAGCTGTATCTGCTTTGCCTGTTAGTAAATAGTACAATAGTAAATAGTGATGATGTAGTATGGGTATATATATATATATATATATACTGGTAATATGTGATGTGTCTGTCTCTGTATTTAGCTGCCTGTACCCATTGCAATATTTATCCTCATGTACTGGGAACGAATGTTTGCATGTGGTTCAGACCCCAGTCGTAGCCTGCTAGAGGGAGATGTGCTGGCCATGAAAACCTGGGGAACCACAGGACAGCCAGAGGACAGTGACCATCTGAATGAAAACCACAACAGTAAGAACTGAGACTGTGTTTGGAATAGAATGTATGCTTAACTCTTGCTAGAATTGAAACAATTAATTGATACCAAGTATCAGACATGCATGTGAATTCACCAGCATGTCAATACCAATGACAGTGATAAAGTAATTACTCCTTTGGATCAAACATCCCAGCCAATCACTTTTGATCTTGCAAGCACATGTACTTGAATGTCTGTGTATGAGATGAGGCAGGCAGCCAAACATGTCTTAAGACATAAAAGCATATGCATAAAAGCCAGAACGGATACTGTTGTAATCTCCTTCTGTATATCCAAACCCTTCTCTGCTGTCTCCACAGGCCATATAGACTTGTTCAGCTGCTGTCTCCTTGGCAACAAGCGCAGTCTTCCTCTCTCTTTCTTTGGGATTCATATCCTCGGGGGTCTGGTGCTCTTCTTCTCTGATGGTATAGTGGTAAGCAGGATTAGCACTTCACAGCCATGTCAGTTCTGTAATTTAAGAGCATTAGCTTAATTATTTGAATTCATGTATTATTTAATATCATATACCTCAGGGCTCATACACAGGCTTTGTCTACACCTATGCAGTGGCGCCCCCTTTAAATCTACCACACAAAACTGCCGGATACTTGACATGCATATTCTGGGCGGCCATTACGGTGGGCCGCCTGTCTGCCATACCGCTGTCATCTCGCTGTAAGCCTGTCAGATTGCTAACCGTCAGTCAGGTATGAACTTTCCTTCTCTCTCATATGATTCATCAATGTCTGTTCATTAACAGACAATTCACACATACTTATGTAGAATAAAAATATAATAGTTAATACCACAAAATATATATATGTATTCCTCCCAATTTTCCACAACAGTATTTGAAGGCCTCTCGGTCACAAATTCCATTCACTTTTAATGCTTTTGTCTGATTTTAAATAATTTTAAGTCTTCTTGGCCCCCTGGTTTAGAAACACTGCTCTAAACCACAACTTAATACACTAACAAAAACATCTTGAAAAGTTCCTTGTCACTTTATACTGTATGTACACAATGTGTTGTGGCAAAGGGGATCAGCCTTTTTGCAGATTAGACTTTTTGGCCACATATACCTAAAGCAATAGACCAGCATTACTATTTGTTTCTTAACCATGGCAATTCTTTATAGCATATTTTTGTGTCAAACTGTACATACCGGTAAAACTACTTTTCGTGTGGGTAGTTTTTACAGCAAATTGTCCTTTGTTTGATTGACAGTCTGTCTGAGTCACTTCTTACACTCTTGACAGATTTGTGTTGAGTTAGACTATGGAAGTGCTTTATGCTTTCAAAACTGCACAGTCACCTGGGCCATAAAGGTGTGCCACTCTTTAATGCACCAAAGAAAACTGTGGACAGGAACAAACATCCTTGTTTTGCATCCTGCTCTGTCCTGTGCATCTGCCAGCTGGGAGATTTGTTTGTCTGGCATGACTATACAGTGTCTTTTTCATTTGCACTCTTTAATTTGCACTAAAATCAACTCTTCACTTGTGTTCCTTGTAAGACAAAGCAGGGGTGTTTGTCTCAAATATCAAATGTTTGCGTTTACCAAATGCAAATCTTCTTCCTTCTATTGTCTCACAGGTGGGTGTGATAGTCACACTACTTCTGCTACTGGTTTTTTCAAACAGCACAGTGTTCCTCTTCATTGGTACCTGCTGTCTGGGTCTGTTCATCAGCAGTATCTTCCCATGCATGCTTGCATTTACTGAAGACATCCTGGAATACAAGGGTATTATCAAACACAATCTGTTACTGTTTCTGGCATTGTTAAATTGTCTTTGCATTATGGCTTTGATTGATATTACAGTAGCCATTGGTGATTTAAGTGATACGGTATTTAACTTCTACAGCTGAGCTGAAAGCAATAGGACCCACCCATTTCTAGTTTACACCCATAATTCTTTCTGTTGTCGGCCTTTGACACTACAGGAAAGTTGAGTTTGACAGGTGTTGTGTCTTACTGCAGAGACATTCCTTTTGAACGCAGTGTTAAGAGCTACAGGGAGGAAGTATTTGGAAATAAATGGCTAATTACTAAGCGCCCTCTGCACAGTGTACCTGTAGGGGACAGCTGGGGTAGAGCAATAAAAAATATCAGTAATGAATGTATGTCAGCCGTCCCACCAAGGCCTGCAGGTTTGGACTTTAAATTAACTGACTGGTTGCAGCTGTAGCAGATGCTGAAATCATGCAGTGTTGAAAGCACAGACTGCATAATAAGGAATCATTGAGTTTTGTGTTGTCTTTGCAGGCTGTGCCACCACAGTTCTGGTCACCAGTGCAGGGATGGGCGAGATGTTACTGCAGGTGCTAGTTGGATCGGTAAGTCTCCACCGTTTGTTGTATTTGTATGCACTAGATATTTTTACAGGTTTTTTTTTTTACTGTTATTGTGTTATGATTTGAGTCTATTTCCTATTACAGGTGATGCACAATCGTGGTAGCTATAGCTTCTTGTTGAGCGGAATGATCTTTGGTTGCTTGGGATTTATGTTCTTCATTTTGTTGTTCTTCATCCAGCAGAATCACAAAAACTGCACGGAAGGTTTGTTCACATTTGGGATTAACATGTTCATCCATAATTAGACTCACACTAAATCGGCTGAGTATTTACTGTTTTCATATTGTTGTGACTGTATTGTATTGTTGTGAAATTCACAATGATGGATTTAAACATGGTAAAAATGTTGTGAAAGGAGCTGATTTGTTGCAGGAAGTGTCGTCACATTACACAAAAAAAGACTTGAATGGAGCGAAGGATGTTTAAAACATTCCATATTATTTTCCATTAAATATATATGCCAAAATCCTTTCAGCTACCAAAAAGGATATAGTACTCTGAGCTGTTTTTATCAAATACTACCATATTTGAATCCATTCTAGAGAGTTTTTACCAACATTCAGTAGATGAAATGTGAAGTGTGCAGAATCAGTGTGGGCCTACCCATAATGCACCACATTACAAAGTATTATGACCCGCCTTATGTTGACTTAAACTAATATTAGCCAAAACCTGTCACCATTCAAACTTATACTATGTAGTTTACCAGATTAAGTTTAATTACAGTTAATCTGAAGGATACAAAGGTCATTTCAAAAAGTGTCTTCTGATATTTTTCCATACAGCTTTACCCAATAATTCTCCGGTGGAAAGACTTGAGGAAAATGGCATCAAGACCTGCTCTGGTGCCGTGTTGAACACATCTCAGGAAATCTCAGAGCAGAAAGCACCAATCCATCCATGGCAATAGAAGTTTAAGTCCAGCCACAGAGAAGATTGATGAAAATATGACAGCCAATCAGGGATGGAGACATTCTTATCTTCAAAGGAACAGCAATAATGAAATCAGTGACAATCTACAGATATGAATATACAGCACACCTGGCCACCAAAGGAAAGCATATTAAAAAGGTTAAAAATCCTAAACCAGATATTTATTTTTGTAATTATTTTTGTGAATAATTAAGGATGCTGTATTGCTTAAATATCACTGTGATTATGCTCTGTGTTTGCAATATAAATGTAAGTGCAATACTGTATCTTCAATTAAAAAACTAATAGAAATGGAAATTGTTGTGTGCTTATTGATAAAAACAAGTTGAGCAGTCAGTGTGTTTGTGTTTGTGTGTGTGCGCGTGTATATATATACTTATATGTATATGCATGTGTGTATATGCCCCCCTGGCCATCCAACTTGTTTATACATTAGTTACATCAGTTTCTTCTCTCCCACAACCAGTGTCCTCAAAAATTTGTGGTGAGTGAATTAAGGTTGAACAATGAAATCTACTGCCTTTCCATGTGTTGTGTTATATAGCTTAAGGTCTAATGGTCTCTCTGAAGTCTTAGCGTACAGGTGGGTGAACCTAAACATGGGAGGTTGCACTGTCAGCTTATTTCTCTTGACCTTTGTGAAAAGAAACTTTATTAGTGTTTCTGGTTCTTGCAGGTGTCAGATGTGCTAACCTGAACACAACAGCATCACAACTGACATCATGAGGACACAAACCAAATTACAGTTACAGTTTTTTTATTAAAATCTTCCCTTCCAACATCCACAGATTAGTACAACAGGTACGCCAATGAACACAGTTTTGTAAACATTTGAGCTGCATGAGACACAGTCTGAAAATATATTTGCACTAAAATAATGAAAACATTTGGTGTCTTGTACCATAAACATACCATTTTTTCCACACTTTTGATGTTTACATAGTCCTTTATCTTACAAAATACATTATTTCTGCTGATGAGAAACTATCCTGTTTCAAATACAGTACTGTTTGATTTGTGCCAATGCTTGGCAAGATAAAAGCACATCTGATTGCATTGGAGGGCAGTAAGTCTGTGAAATGTTAAGAGTTAAATACAAATCAAAAGTTGCTCCTACTTTGCATCTATGACATGCTGAGAATTACCATAGAAAATGTTTTTGACATGTCCCTCAGTTTGCCCCACTTCTATCCTAAGTGTGTAATTGTAAACATATTAGGCTTTGTTGGTGAAACTTAACAGAACTTGTATTGAACACAGAACATTTCTTACATTTTCATCAAATCGTAGTAAAATAATCCTTTTGGTCTGTTTGATCTATCCAATCTCTTTTTAGATCGAACATGCTGTCATTAACTGATTAGCAAAAGAGACTATAAAATAGACTAATTTATCCTGGAAATCCTTTGTCTTTGAAATTCATTACAAAATCTCTGTGCAGCAAAAGATTAGATGCATAGATGCCTAATGTTTTATCTAGAAGCCAAAAACTGTGTTTCGAGTAGGTAAATCACTAATAAAATGTGAATTCAGCTTCACAATACAGATTCTAAAAACACAAAGTGCCAGCAAGAGTAAAAATGGGAAAAACAAAGACAAATGTAAGTGTTTTAAACTCACATCGAGTATAACAGATGTTCTTTGCGGCTACAATAGTTAAATGCAGGAACAAAACATAAAACAATGCTTCTAGGCTAAACGCATACAACAAATCCATTTTAATCCATTACAGAACAATTTATATTTTCAGAGAAACAAAACAATCTATTGACTATATAACAAATTAAAATAGAGAGAGAGATTTTAAAAAATGAAAATGTGATTACGTTGAGCTGCTTTTTCTCCTCCAACACAAAGCAGCTCTGTGGGTAAGGGGAGCGTTTAACTAAAATAATGGTAGTAGCTTAAAAAAACTCACACTGCACAAAAACCATTATTCACTAGGTAAAATGCATAAAGTAACTCAATAACCCCCCGATGAAAAGGCAATTACATGTACAGTGCTCACAATACAAACAAGAGCAACAAAAACAGTCTGAAAACAGGAATGCAAATTAAAATGAGTTTTACTACAAAGTCTCTGGAAAGCAGATCAAAGAGAAAATACAGCACAACACTATTGACAACCATAACACGTTATTGTATGTACAACGAAAAGTGTTACATCACCTCCTGAAATAAACAGTTCACCAAAAATGAAAATGTATTCGTTATTTACTCACCCTCAAATCATCTATATGACAAAAGAAACGTCACTATAATTCACCATTAACTTTCACCATATGGAAACAGGCAGCTATACAAACATTCTGTGTTCAACACAAGGAAATTTTCATTTTTTGGTGAACTATAACATTTAATTTCTGCCGATTCTGGTGTCAGTGAAAATAAAACACTGCTGCTGAAAAGTTATTTGCACCTTTGCCTTACAAAGGTGACTAACATGGCTATAAAAGTTGCAAAGCTAACTATGATCCATGAGTACAGCCTGAAAATACTAACCTGATAGTACTGAAGAGAAAAACAACAGTAAACAATAGTAAACAATATTTCATATGATCCTGTTTTAGTGGATCTGAAAACAATCCTGAACAGACTTTAGCTTTTATTATGCTGTTCATGACATGTTACTTTTAAAGGAATGTTCGAACTGAAACTGGTATTTAATACAAAACAATAAAAACATTTACAGAAACAGAAAATTATTCATCTGTATTTAAAAAGGAATATTCCTTTAAATAAGTGAAATTAGGTCTTAGCTCATAACTCCATAGGACAAAAAGCTAGTCTTTCAGAATAGAGAAACAAATAAAGATTGTTGCCCATTTTCATTTCATTGACAACAGACAACTTCAAGGCACCATGTCAGTGTGGGTGTAAAACAGCCATTTTAGTAAACATTTCTATTGGATTTCATTAAACACAATAAATGTTATATTTATTGATCACACTATAAAGACCCTTTCACATGACTCCAATGTTCCTGATCGATAAACTTTGGTGTCGATTTGCGTACTTTATAATTTGATGCCCAAAGATCAAATTATATTAATTTTTATCGTGTTTTTGCAGGGCAGCCAGTAATTACCAGATAATCTAATGCAGCCTTACCTAATACTTATTATTACTGAAGGAAAACAAAACTTGTGATCCTGTGCCAACGTAAACAATACATTTACATTGTCAAAGGCATATCATGACATCCAGAGATTGTCATATTATATACAGTAAATAATACATCATAAATTTAAAGCCAAATTTCATGCCAAAGAGACTTTGAGTTTGCTGGGTCTGAAAATTTTGTGCACATAACACTTTGTGAGAGGCTAAGGATTGTGGGTAATCATTTACCTGAGACCTGGATCTGAGATGCTTAATATTTTTTTAATATACATAAATGTGTCCCTTTCTTTTTTTAATTTTTTATCATTGCACTTTAAACGGTCCTACAAAGAGGGACTAAGAAAGCTCAGTTTCTAGTACTGAGGTCAAACGCACATTAGCTGCAAATAGACTGTCAGCAATTAAGCCTCATTCCAGTTTTGCATCTAAAGTACATCAGTTTCAAATCATGGCTTGTTGAGTTTGTTGAGGAGATTCTCAGAGGTAGGGTTTTAAATTGTGCAACATTGATTCTCTATATTAGTTTATATGTAAATGAAGATGTGAGATTGCTTAACACTTTAAAAAAAGAACAAACCCATACTGCTCTGAGATCAAATGAGGATTGCAAGGAGTGCCCGTATAACTTGGAACAGATAATTAGCAATCTTTGCTGGTGTTGAGCAAGATTCAATTCCCCTGCAAAATTTGATCCTCCTTGGACCCTAAAGCAATTTCACTGGTTGAAAGAATGTGGCTACGCTCAGAATTAAATACCAATTTATTTCTGAACAATGTACAGTATACTTTTAAAAAGCAAAATAAGCAAATTAAGTGTAAGCATGTAAACAGTAAGCAATCTATCAAAATAATTAATACTTTTAAAAGAATGCTACATTATCCCACAATACTTGTAACATGACCTCATTGTACGGCATTGTGTTTTCTGTATATATAATTTACATTGCATACATTGTAACATTATATACAATGTATTGCACAATATTAACTATATGAAATATACTCATATTTTGTTCTGCATTAGAATACTTGTTTGGCTGTTTACACAAGATCAGGAACAGACAGTTCTAATCAGGCATTAAAGGTTGATGCCTCTTGAGGTTTAGGAGGATCGGATTTTGCAGGGAGACTGAATCTTACACAACACTGGGAAAGCGGATAGGAATGATTTAAAGCATTTGGCCTGGGTTCTATGACTCAGCTTTCAGTCTAGTTCCGGTCCATATCTAACTGATCTCCACCAACCCAACAGTCCTAATGGAGGGATGTGGCCAAACTCTTTTAAGCACTGAGCTGGTTCAATTCCATTTTGTGCTTTGTATGCTCCATTAGCTTAATGGTGAAACAGCAGCCTACTGAAGCAAAGCGAGGCTTCGGGTTTTTCCCACTAAACTGACATCTTTTCTAATGGGTTCCAGTCTTTTAGAAAAGGGAAATGGTTTGTATGAAAAGATGAGCATTATAAGCATCATTTCAATTCACTGTCTGGCAGTGTTATGATAATGGTTCGATGGCGTTGGGGCGTGTCTGTCACATAGTCATTGAGTGTGCAACAAGGGTGGCACCAATTTGGCCAGCTAAACGGCCCTCTCGAAAATGTGTGTCATTGTCAAAAGTGCAGAAATAGAGTGACCAAATTTCTTATAATTGCATCTGCATTATTGAACTGAGATGATGCATTTTAACATCCGACTGATACACATCACCTTTGCAAATGAACGCAACCTCATTCATAGAGGTCATAAATGATCTTCCACATTAAAGCGTAAAGATATATATTGTATCATCTCATATGCGGCAATTGTTCACGTGGCTGCAGACGGTCCTCGCAAGTGTTTCTGGATAGAGTCTGTGTCCTTGACAAGACCTAAGTGCAGCTTGTTTTTATCTAAGTGCTATTTGTGTGGTTTCTGTGATCAAACACTTTTAAAACACATGGAAAATAAGTACAGCATGAAGAAAGATACAAGATAAAGAAAGATAAAGAGAGGTCATGTGACCGTTAAGAAAATCACAAGGCAAAACGGGCAGTTCGGATTAGCAAAGATAGGTTTGTTTGAGGACTTTCCCAAACAAAAGGCAGACGTGGGCTAAGGTGAGGTGAACTTGCGTTGTTATCTTCCTCTTTATCCACCATATAAGGCCGTACAAATACACTTTTCAACGTCTTCCGTGTTTGAACAAACTCCTTCCAACAATGCTCAATAACAAACAAGAAAATTCAATTAAACACTTCCCTGGTCCTTTTACAATAAAAACAAATACATGCCCATTTTGTCAGCTTAGTAGCAGCTGTGTAGATCAACAGCCATCTGTATCAACACATCATAATCATTCTTTAAAAGCCAATCCCTGATGACCAGCACGTTTAAACAGAGACACAAAAAAATTCCTGCAGACACACAATATGATGGCTTTGATACATGTGAGGGGACAGTTTCCACACGTAACTGTGACATCATAAAGGTTTGAGAGCCTAGAGGACATGCTTGAGGCTTAAAAGATGGTCGTGAATCTTTGTTACCTGAACAGGGGCACAGAATGAGGTTAATCTGTGTTTATAAATCAAGAATGAGGCAAAGATGAAGCGCAGTGGTCGATCTTTCTCCTTATGTCTTCTGTGGGTCAGGTGAGATGGGGCCAGGAGTGTTGGTGCCATCTAAATTATGCACCGGTACAGTGAACTGGCTGGAACTCAGGACAGAAGGAAACTGATGCATGGAAGAGAAAAGAGGATTGGAAAAAAAAAAGAGGAAATTGAAAGCAGGGCCTTATCTTGTGTTATTGTTTAAATTATTGGGTCTATTGAGGTTCAATACAGGAACATGTTTTTCACACTAAATGCTTTAGATATGGACCAAACTCTGAAAATGAGTTTGAAACTCAGGTTTTAACCAAGTTTTAAAAAATGTGAAAATGCCCAGAATGTGTTTTTCAGTTAATAACCAATGATCTGTTGAGAGGAAATCAGGGTGACACTGAAATACATTAAAGGTGAGGAACTCACCTGGAAGAGGGTATGCGCACCCTGTCTTCGGGCAGGGCTGAGGGGTGCGACCGGACTGAGTGTGCTCCAGAAATGTATATTTGACAGAAGTGGACTAGGGGTGAGCAGCAGGGGTGTCTGCAACAAACGTGAACCTTGAGTCAAACTGAATCTCTCTAGTGTGCATTCGTTAACAGCGGCTTGCCATAATCTCACAAGCAAACCACAAAGCATTTGGAAGAGGCGTAACCTCGAATATAAATGTTTAATTAAAAGTTACTTAATGAGACTCTAAGATGCTATAAGAATTAATCACAGTGCAAAGGTTCTGTATTTCACAAAAAAACATAAATAATAGATTTAAATTAAAGTATGTTTCATCTTTCATCTAGCTCAAAAGACAGCAGGGGTTGATCCTCCGGGACAAGCTATATGAGTGCTCATAAATGCAAAGATTGTGGAATCTTAACGAGGTGATCCATCAAAGTAGCATCGAGCTAAACCTCACCATATGATCACGCTCATGTTACAACCAATGAGTATCTTCAACTCCCCTGTACTGGCCTAACAGAGCTCCTCTGGTTTGAGTGCTACACTAGTGCCCTCTTGTGCCCAAAACTAACCATTTTTGAGGCGGACATTGCTCCCATCAACGTGGAAGCTACTTTTTTGTTACTAGCTTACAGCGTAAGTGTTGGATTCTGGATGGAATCTGACTGTAGTTTCACAACATTAAAACCATAGTTTGCCAAGCGACAAGCAACTCAAAAGCAAAACTAGCTTTCCTCAACACTTGTCTTATGTATATACCCATGTGAAACGGATAAACAAGACCTGAATCAACGGTAAATGATTGCATGCTGTGCAAAAGCCTTAAGCACATTAGATGCAAGGAGTCAAACAACAGCCAAAGTGTGAACTCACCAACATCAAGTCAGTCTGAGTTTATATTAAGAGAAAAAATTTAGGCAGTCTTAAAACCATTTTAAAAACATTCTGGGTGAAGCATCTACTGTGCCTATTCACCCCAAGAATAATATAGTTATAACAATAACAATAACACTGTTTATTCTATGCTTGTACGCTGCAGCAAATGTGGGGGCCCTTCAATAAAAAAGATTTTTTGTTTATCAACTGTCATTAAAAAAAAAAATCGCTCTGAAAGTGATCCCAACGATATCGTTCATCTGTGTTGTTATTGTTGTAGTTGTGGTGTAAACTCAACTATTCTTATAAATTTAGATCGATTTTTAAAAATTTATAGTTATCGTTATAGATAGATATATATATATATGTGTGTGTGTGAGAGGTCAGAAGAGGTCATGCTCACCTGCAGAAAGGCTGGGGTGAGAGAGGCTGTTGGGAGGGAGGGGCTTAGATTGAGCGGGCTGATGATGTCAGAGCTGGTCACCACCAGCGTGGGCATCAGCTTCAGGCCTTTGGGTTTCTTAGACTTTCCGCTCTGACTTTGGGGTGGAGACTGTGATGACTCAGAGGTCATTAATGTGTCCTTGTAAACAGAGGAGGGCTGGACCTAATACAGAAAGCGAGAGAGAATGTGTGGCCTTCTGTTTTAACCTTTAAAACACTGCAGCATTTCAATGTAATAAAGGGAGATCACAACTAATCTGAACATTTGAATATACACAAACATGTTTACAAAATATTGTTCTTTGTTGGTGTTGTACCTGCAGCTGAAACTCTGAAGGCTGGGAGGAGAGGGACTCGCAGTCGATCACCAGCTCCTGGGAATCAGTCATTGAAGATGATGAGGGAGACTGGGAATGAGGGATCAAGGAGGGAGAAACTCCTGAAAGTGGGAAGCCTGTCATGGCTGTTTCTGCGGAGGACGTCTCCACAAACGCACACACTACATGTGAGAAGCCCGTCTGTTTGGTCTCTGCTTCTGTTCTGGTGAACAGCGGGGCTTCGGTGAGTGGCACTTGAGACTCAGGCCTCTCTGTAGGAGACTGTGTGGTCGTCTTGTTCTGATTCATGGTCCCAAATTTAATGACCGTGGGTGGTTGGGGTGACTCCTGGATGGCCTTTTTCTCTGTTAGCTTTTCTCCTGGGTTTTCAATTTTGATGGATTTGAAGAGCTGTGTTCCTGACTGCAGCGAGTTCAGCGTGAAGGAGGTGTACAAGCCGGAATGGATATAGTCATTTCGACTGGACGCTTTGGATTGACCCGCTGTTCCGCCACCTCGGTCCGGGGCTGCTTTACTGTCTTTATCCCCGGAGATGTTCACAGGTTGGTCATTAAAAGGCAGAGTCCCACCAGAGCCCCCATCTGCACCCTCCGTTCTGGTCATCATATCTCCTTTGAGAATATCAGGGTAGGACACAAAACGGTACACAAACTTCTGTCCGTTTACCTTTTTAATTATGTTCTGAAGAAGAATTGAAGGGGAAAAACACAAGAAAATAAATTCTTCTCTTTAGGAGTTCAGAGAAATTTCACTTTTATTTAATAGTATTTACTTAGTGCTTACGTAGTGCATCCTTAGGGATGTGACAAAAAAAAAGTACTGCATGTGAGCAACTCTTGTCATACTCCCTCAAATTTTGCTGTATGATGATCAGCAACTAATGAGAATTCACATTTTGGGGTTAATTAACTCTTTAACTATGATCACAAAGTATGTAAATAAGTGTACATTAAAAAGTTTAGTGTTCAAAGATTTGCATGTAAACACCAATTACTGACTGTTTCACTCACACAAGAAAGTTTTTTGTGTATATATGTTTTACAATTATTGTAGGTATGAGAAAGTCCTGCATCATCTAAAAATATATCTATAAAAATATCAAAATGTTTTAAAACCTATCACACAAACAAATCAGCAGAAAAAAACATCACTTCAAATCCTCAGTGGTCCAATCAGTGGCATTTTCCTACCCTCTGTCACTTCGACTTAACGTAACTTGTAATTAAGTATGCCCGCCTTAAGAAACCAGGAGGAATGTGGAAAAGCGATACCCTTGCACCGGGTGCCAAAACAAGGCTTAAAAACACCACAAGCATGCCAAACGCCCAATCATGCGGCTCTCACTCTGAAACAAACCTCTCCTGACTTCCTTAATTCTGCCTACTGCAGCCCCAGACCCTGTGACCCTCTTGTTTCAGCTGGAGACTCCTGATCGCAGTGGGTTTACAACAGCAAATAAAAAACTATACCATACCAATGAAGAGGAGTGAGTGTGGGCAGTGAGAGGGCCCAGAGCTCATAATTACAATAATCATGGATTTAAATATAGGACCACAGGACACAGCAATTTTGGAAAATATGCTAAAAAGTTCTGTCATTATTTACTCCCCCTCATGTTGATCCTTGCTGTTTCGATTCTGGTTTATATTATATTATATACCCTACAAAAAAAACTATACACTACATGTAAAGGAATGTTTTTAGAATATTAAGAATCTATAACTGTTATATTATGACCCAAATACTGATAAGATTATATTAGGCATCTGTCTCCATTCTTTCATTGTATGAGATTACGCACCTTATCGTAGTAGTACCGCAGAGCCCGGCTGAGTTTATCGTAATTCATGCTGGGTTTATTCTTGCGGGCGCCCCATAATCTGGCAACTTCCTCTGCCTGCAACAGTTTAAACTCTCCCTCCTCATTGGTCCAGCAGATCAGGTGGTCATTGCTGGGGTCCAATAGAAGCTGCAGCAGGAACTGCCACAGAGTCACTGAGCTGTCCATGGTCTCCGCCGTTGACAACTGTTACCTTACGGGACTCTGATTACGCGTCACGTCACATTGCTGCAAATATCCTGACGATACCTGAAACATAAAATCATCAATACATATTAATTCAATTGACAAATAACAAAATGTTTCTGCATTCTTTACATAGCAGCATTACTTGTAGGTTTACACCCAAAAGTGTAAACTAGATTTTTTCTGCAAGCTTTTGTATTTACAAGCCTTTGTTATTGATTAGTGCAAAGAAATGACACTGAATGACACAAGACGAAGTACATTCAAACATCCATCAGGTCAAATCTTTAATCAAAGAGATAGACTTCCACTAAATTTAGGCTTAATAGAATAAATATCAAGTGACCATTCTTTGAATTCATATAAACATGATAAATAAGCGCACAATATTAAACACCAAATGCTACTGCCTGCAGAATAATCCTGGTATTGTGGTGAGTGCAAGCTGAAGCTGTATGTAAGCAGCTTAAATTAAAACTAAATCTGCTCTGATTCATCCAATATCCAGCCAGGAGTTGCAGAAGACAGAGAAAACACCCACATACAATCTGATGGAACAGAACATACAAATATAGAAACACAGAGGCGAGACATTACGCTTATTATAGACTGTGGGAGAGAAGGTCTGGGAAATTTAAACTACACAAGAGCCAAGATAAAAAAGCCTAAATATTATCACCATAAATTCACTTAAGTTAAAATGTGTAACATTTTACATACAATAAAATATGACTATTTACTACTGCATTTACTACTTTGTTCATTTACTCACTGGCACTTACTACCTGAATCATTCATTCATTTTACTTTTACGGTTTAAAACTGTGGCATGTTACGTGATGGTAGTCACTGCATCATATTTATGAATTATTTTCTGCATTAACCACCATATTTTTCACTGAAAGACTAAACCATTCATCTGATTGGCATTAGCTTTATGTAATATAAAGGCTGAATAAGGAGCTCACAGTTACTGTTGTGCATTACAAATTGTGCATTCATCACCAACGTTATTGACTAAGGCAAAGACTAAAATTACAATTGTTACTGGTCTGGCAGTCTAATGCTGTCATGCAACAGCATGCATGCATGCATTACAAGCATTTTAAAACTGTAAAAATATCTATTTAACAGGACAGCATACCCCTAAATTGCATTTCTATGTCAAACTTGCATGAAAACAGCATGGATTTCCAAACGTAAACATAAGCATGCAGTCTAACATGTAGCCTAAAGCACATTTAATAGTGCAGACGGGTCAAAGTACAATATTCCCCCTTCGTTTGCCTCCCGGATTTATGCATTTAATCCCTTTAAAATACTTAGTTATTACATACCAAAATGATCAACTGTGAGTTTTAATGTTTCAACATGTATTAATAAACTACAACCTGTTGGAACTTCAGTTTAGCTCATTAGCATTTAGCCGCTGGCCGTCAAACTTACCTGAGAGATTTGTGTTCCCCAGAGTCCGTCCTCGGGCACTTTTACAAGTAATTAAAATACAAAAAAAATAAAAATAAAATAAGCAAAAAAAAACCTGTTTCCTGTATGTTTACATCGCGTTAAAATAACTGGTGGAGGGCTAGCCTAGCGCACTAGCCTGCTAGCGATGAAAGTCTTAGCAAAGTTGAAATACCACGAGAGAATATAAATCCGAGTATTTAAAGCGGTTTCCTGGCGTATTTACGATGAAAACCACGATTAAAGGGGCAGATAAATAAGTACAAATAAACAAAAGGCTAAAGTAAACGTCTCTCCATCTCACGGGTTCACGTTTAGCTGCAGCCACAAAAACACAAAACAGGAAGCAACGAGAATCAAAGACCCCCAGATGAAAACAGTCTATCGGAGCACATTACAACTCCGTAACATCAGACTTAATATTAAGCTCGATAACTCATGTGAGCTTAAAATGTGCCATAAATGAGGTCCATTCAGTTCTTCATTTTATCCTCCAGATGAAAGTCATGCAGCATAATACATGCAGATTAGCAGCTGGAGCGCTGCGTAAGAATGCACATCTCATGTCATGCAACAACTAAAAAACGAAATCATGCATATGCATGTAAAATATTGAACAAATGATGACTAAATATGAATTTCGCAATCTCTATTCTATATTATAGGTACTATTGTATAGAGACGGTCGAATCCTTACAATGTTATATGATATTTAATACTGTATTATATTAAATACGTGTTTAATATTATATTATAGGTGCATTAGGGGTTTAAAAAAATCTATTTAAAACTTTGAGCTCATTATATTAAGTTTATTTTGCATTAGTTGTAGTCCCATATATGAATGATCTAAAATGGCTCTACTCTTTCTGTAGTAGTCAAACATTACTCTGTGGCTGGAGATTTGAGATTTGATGTTATTATAATGACATTATAATGACAGAGATGTTAGAAAACCATCAAAACATGCTTCATGAGTGAGCAAATTGTCACATTACCAAAACACACCTGCGTTATCTGACAGGTATCAGAAGATTAATATTCACAGTACCTCTTGTGTATCCAGAATGTATCTAGCCATGCTCAGTGTTAACCACCTACATTTTGCCCCTATTTCCACACCTTAAGGGTAACTTCAATTACACAAGCATTTATTTTTAACATAGCCACATTTCTTCTTATTTGCCATACGTGTAGAAAAGTGGCAGGATTAAAGTGTCTTACATGCCAGCCGATGTGCCTTCCAAACACTGCAGATAAACATGAGAAATACATGCTGGAGAATTACAAACATTCTTGCCTCACACGGTTAGTAATTGATGCTTTTGTGGATTATTTTGCAGTGTGCACACATCAACAATAAACATTTGTCAGGAAATAACAGCTTATACATTCCTAAGTCAACCCTTTAAAAAGAATTAAGTCAACCAAAACATCTCCAAAACTGAACAAAGAATACATGTTTGCTGTTGAGAGCTTAACCTGTATTTAACCCAGGCTGATTAATCTAAACCTTAAATGCCACATATCACATCTTTTTCAAACAACTGTTTTTTTTTTTACTTTATTTTCTTACATAGGAAAATAGCATTTTTCAGTTATTCAAAAATATAACCTAAATTCAACCAGCTATATGGTATGAAAGCAGCTATACTTGGATGGGCTGGTAAATGGAAACTGTTAATGCATTAAATGATGTTGCAGTTAAAGGAAATAATTTAATGTTTTTATTTGGATGAGGAGTGAAGGCAGAGAATCAAGGATGAGCCTTTGTTAAAGGAAAACAGTGTTATAATTCCCAAAACAGAAGGAGCTCAATATAAGGAAGAGAAGGAGCATTTTAAAACAGGAGTACATGATAGTACTAGCTAAAATACTGTAAATCAGAATGATGTAATATTAATATTGATGGACCTACTTGATTGTTCAGGTATCTTACAACAGCTACAAACGTTTGAGCATCCATGAGTCCAGATTCTAAGCATATTTGTGAAAACCTACATGAGCTAGAAAGGAGAACTGCGAAGACAACGAAACAAAAATGCACAAAGTAGTTAAGACAGATGTTAAAGGCAAGATGATGTCAGAAGTATAACAGGATACAGAAATCGACCTCCATGTGTTAGAAGAACGTGAACCTTGTCAAACAGGAAAGTGGAGTCCAATGGATGTAAAGTAGAAGCCTTCAATGATGTATCGGTTATATGATGTCCAGATAGCTTCATTTTGACAGGAAGCAATCAGCTGCCAGTTTTTGTGAACAGTACATCTGTTCTCAGCGATTTAGCTTATCAACCATGACGGCAATACGTAGAAAAATGCATTGATCTAATGCAAAGCACATTACAACAACAAAGGAAACAATTTTCTTTTGTGATTACATATCGAAAATTGTTTCTAGCTTATATACGTTTTACAGTACGCAAGTTCGTTCTTACATGTAGTGATGTTATCCAAAGCCCAATAACAAGCGGGGCTCTGGTTTGGCATACACTCTCTGAGAGAGATGAGGCACAAGAAAATAGGATAAGCTACTTGATGCATTAATACCTTTCAGTCGGCGCAGGGATGTGATTGGACCAAGGAAATTCCTGATATTTCAAAGCAACTGGGTTTGTACAGGAAGTAAAAAAATAATAAAATTAAAGATAAAGTAAAAACAGTTAAAATTTAAATATGTTTGAAACACTATGACATCTTACAAATAATTGCATTGGACCAAAGTTTGCATGATGTAACAACTCAAAAAAAAGTTTTAAAAAGTTATACTCCAACAGAGTAGTTCAATAGTGCTAAAGTCTGGGTCATATTTTTTCATTTTTATGTTGGGGTCAAATAAGAAACTATTATTGAAATAAATAAAATTAATTATAGAAATAGATTTTTGTTGCATTGCAACATCATTTTCACAACTATTAAACACATTTTCTCTTTAATTTCGTTACCTGACAGTAAGGCTACCAACTGTACAATTTTGGTCTTTTATCATTTAGTTTGACTACATCTTAGCCTCTGATGAAGTTTTTGGCAGTGTCAGAAAGTTTGCAGTGTCTACTTTTACTCAACAATAGTTTCAGTTGTGATGTTTTAAACCGAAGTATGACTCTGATGTATATAGTACAGTCTGACGAGCAACAATTAATTACTAATTAATTAACAATTACTGTCAAAATCATACAGTGGGGACCATATCAGTCAGCATCAATCAGCAAACAGTATCAATCAGCATAACTTCAGTACAACAGAGGAAATCATGATATACTTACAATTATAAGAAGGACATCGGACCACATTACAGTAAGCTATTTACAGTTTGGGGTGGGTTAAATGTGCTGAATTGGACAAAATAGGCTTAATGTTCCTAATGCAAAATATAAAGTTTTTCTCCTTTTGATTTTGAGGTGACATATGACCCAGACATTACATGACAGTTTTGCACGATGTTCACTGTATAATGACAGAGGCCATGTTTTATAATGCATATTATTATAGCCTAAACCATAGTGCACATGGTCTTGGAACGTTCTGCAGGATTCTGGCTTTAGTTAACACATCAGACTTGAGCCAGAACATTAACAATATGTACAAGACACACTTTTCCAAATCTGTTATTGCCCATTAAATCTCCACACTTCCTGTTTAAAGGCAATGAAAACAAATCTTCTAACATGCTGCAGCTCAGCCTGAAGCTTTACAGCAATAAAGGACAAAAAGTGATGGAATTGAGAGTGAGCTTTACTTGGCCCACCAAAAGCCAGAAATCTGCTTTGAGCTTAACAATCACATCCCTGAGTTTCAAGTTAGCTGACTGTAGCACCAAGAGAAAAACGAACTGGGTTAACATTAAAAAATTTGGGGAGGAAACAGACCATAAAGTAGGTGACGGGTTACAGCTTGTGAGCTTGTTTAGATATCATTGCTTTCCCTCTGGAACTGAGAGACCAGACTCCAGGTTTGTTTGGGGATCTGGGGTCAGACGCTGGCTCTGACCAGTTTGCCAGCACGAGGACCCCGGTGCACCTTGGTGTGTTTGGACAGGTGGTCGCTCCTGGCAAACTTTTTGTCGCACATCGTGCACTCGTAAGGCTTGACTCCCGAGTGAGACCGTCGGTGGCGTGAGAGCTCATCGGAGCGAGAGAACCTTTAAAGTACAAAACACAGCAGGGCACAAACATCAGCTCCACAACAATTCATTCATTTAAGGCCCCATTACAAACTTTGATGTTAATCAGCTCTTTCTGGTTATTTAAGGTTCCGACACCTATTAACCAGTGAATCTCCATGACTTCTCAAGTCATGATTACCAGATAAAGATATAATTTTAGAGACTGCACTGCTGTTGCTTCACAGCAAAAAAGTTCCTGCTTCGGGTCCAGAAGGTCTTTCTGTTTTGAGTTTGCATGTTTTCCTCATTTCAATCTGGTTTTGCTCACAGATTAGGTGTCACGGAGTCACTAAATTGACTATAGGTGTGTAAGTGCGAATGTGAATATGTATGGAATGCCCTGCAATTGACTGGCCTTCTGTCAAAGGTGTACCCTGCCTATGGCCCAAGATGCTGGGATAGGTTCCAGCCTCTGTGACCCTGCAGAAGATTTGGAGAATGGATGGATATTTGCTATAGAACTTGTGATTTTCATGGTCTTTTATTCATTTTTAATACATTTCTAAGATTTCTAAATTCTAACATTTAAAAATACACTTTATAAATCCCTGATATCCAGGTTTTGCATGACAAACTAAATGTTTGACACTAAACACAAAGGACACAAGACACAAAATGTTATTTTTAAAACCCAAACATTTCTTACCTCCACCCACAGTCTGGCCAGCTGCACAGGTAGGGCTTCTCACCCGTATGTCTGCGGAAATGAGCTTTAAGGTGGCTACTCTTGGTGTACATCTTCTCGCACCCCGGGTGAGAGCACTTATGTACCCGCAAGGTTTCTGTCGAGGGCCTGGATGGACGTGGTGTGATGGCTTTGACCAGGCCGGTTCCTGTGATTCCAACTGCCCTTACTGTGATAGGCAAAGGGGCAATCTTTACATACTTTTGGTCTTGGTTGATGGCTTCGCCAACTATGGGGAGAAAAGTTGCTGAGGGCACCTGTGGTGAGAGAAGGGTAATGTTCTGTGTTCCCTGGACACCAAGCACCAGATGGGCCACTCTGAGACCATTGGCCACACCCGTTTGGGCATCTGGTTGTTGAAGGGCATGGCTTAGCTGGAGAGGTTGTAACTGAAGCACCAGTGGAGCACCAACAATCACGGGAGAAGCACTAGTTGGTGTTGCACCAAGACTCTGTGCCACAGGGGTCGGTGTTGTTGTGGTGACTTTCGACTCAGAATCACTAGGGGAAGGCGGCTGCACAGGAGGGTCGTCTTCCTTCACCTTCTCCTCTGGACTTGGAGGAACATCATTAACCAGCTCCATCTTCTCCATCAAGAATTCCTCAATGTCCTCAAGTGTCGGAGAGAAGGTACTGGGAAGCTGAGATATAAAATCTGGAAGCCTTGGCGGCTGAGCCAGTAAGTCCTCAGTGGAGTCAAAAAAAATCTGCAGAGGCCCTTCATCTTCATCTTCCTCGCCCGGGCTGCAACTGAGCTGAGCACCAGCATCTCCAGTTTCAGGGCTGGAGCAGGAGATGGAACTGCCCCTCTCGCTGCTCTCCACCTCTACGAAGTGTAAAGTGGCCAAAGCGTGGTCGGCGAACGATTCATTAGCAGTGGCCACCACTCCTTCACTTATGGAGACCATTTGTTGGTATTGAGATCAGAGGAAGGGTGAAGGTATCGCCAATGAGCACCACAGTTTGTAAACACTACGATAAAACAACAGTAATAACAGGAAAAATGAGGAACAAACGGTGACGTACAGTGAAATCTAAATGCTACAGAGACACTTAAGCCACACATAAAGCAAAATACAAAAACATTGTGTTGAACCCTAAAATAAAAAGCTATATGACTTTATTTTACTTTAAGAAAATGACACAGATTGTAGGATCACTAGGATTTTCTGCATTGTGAAAAAGCACATGAAAAATCATTTCTTTAAATATTTATTTTTTAAATCATGGAAATATTTGTTGAACTGCTGTTTATAGAAGTCACTGTATTGCAGTAATTATTGTTACTGTAAATACATAAAATACAGTAAATGCATAAATGAAATAACAATAAAAAACATTTTTGCAAACGAATGAGACTAATGAAAACTTGCACTGGCAATTGTCACCAAATGCTGAACTGTGAAATTTGTCAAATGTTCATTATTAATGCGAACTACATGCTAACGCACAACATACACGCCACAAAACAACATTGGGGCCAGTCGGCGCAAAAGTAATCGCAGACATAGCGCATTCACGTTAGTTTTGAAAATCATTTGTGTGCACATGACATCTTATTTAATATTGTGCCATCTAATACAACTGAATATATTCTACGAAGATCCCAAGAGCCGAAACAGGTTTTTGAAGCTGATATTTACACGCACAATAACACTGCTCTGCATAACCACGCGTTCAGAGATTAAAGCGCTGGGTAGAAAGAGGAGGGGCTGTTTTAAACAACATCACAAAACGAAGCGCAATGCACACTTAAAGCACGACAAAAACCGTACAGTCTTAAAGAAATCACGTCTATCGCACCAATGCTGCGCTACACGGTACGCGCACGAGGCTCAAGACGCGTTTGAGAAAAGTGCGTCAGCACGGGAGGAAAAACAGGCCTTGAACACATGTCGCCACCCCCAGTCGGGGTAAAACTGCAGCTTTTCGACAGCATGGCCACAACATTGCCCCAAAACACGTGTCAAGTTGAGCAAAGTTAGGTCATTTAGATCAAATCTACGCCCGTTTTAAAATCGACAACGATCGATCTAAGTTCGACATGTTTGCGTCGCATTACCTCGAGCAGATACGGATCGTAACGTCCGGGTTGTGGATATACGACATAAACTGAGTCCAGTTGTCCCTTTTGATGTTATTATTGGGAAGAACATCGTCCTTGCCACGGGTCCATGTTGGCATTTTTCTCAGAGGCCCGTCACATGACACGCATCGCAATGCACTCGAGGGCACGGATCCGATTCCTCGCCTCTGATTGGTTGCTCGGACGGGGGCTCGCCCCCGAACGAGAGACGCGATTGGCTGGAGTAGAATTATTTATGAGGATAGGAAAAACATCCAACGAAAGCAAGACTGAGCGGTAAAAAAAAAATGAAGAATTAGGAAAAATGAACAAATAAATAAATAAATACATTCACAACGCATTTCCACAATGCAGTACAAACCCATGTATTGTTTCCATCATTTTATAGACAGAATGTTTAATGTTAAAATGTTCAATATGGTTTATTTGTCAGGAAAATACTAAACAAATTCATGCCATAGATGGAGTAATGATGGCCATAATACCACGTGTTTGTTTTCAAAACACTGCAACGCTGAATTTGGATAGCTGGAGACTTAAACAACAACAAAAAAACATCAATGGAAACATTTAAGAGATCGTGGAGAATGAATGAAAATATTGTACTCGTGAATGAGCACGTGGGTGTAAATTTAAAAGACTATTAGTTACACAAAACACAAAAATGAAACTACGTTACATAGCCACAAGATGGCGGTAGCAGAGACAGAACAGACCGAACGACATTCAGTATCTGTGTGACCTGTTACTGTTTCAGGGGTGTGAAGTATTCATGTTGTCTTCAAAAACATTTTCAGCGACATTATCTTTTATAACCAAAAATACAAAACAATAAGAAAAAGTGCTTTTAATAAATTAAATGAAATGCAGATTATATTTCATCAGCACATCATGGCACTAGCAACAATCAAGAACATTCCAGTGATAAAATGTGGACCTTGAATAAAATTAAGATTGCGCTTCGAAGAAAAGCGTGTATATAAAGTGTTTATAAATATTACAAATTACCGAGACATCCAGCAAGTAAAACCGGACACATTTTCTAATTAAATTAAGCACATAAATCTGTAACAATGTCTGTGTCTTGTAGGTAATGAATAATCTCTGAACCACATATGTAAACAACACGGTTTTCTCTTTTCCTGAGTTTGAGGTTTTTTTTTTTGATACAACATTCATCTGTTATTAAAATATTAACAGGCTTTGGGGTTTAAAGTCCAAATTCTGCATCTAGACCTACATTCAGAAAATTGACACCACAGATAATCAATACTACATAAAAACTTGTGTAAAACCCTTCTTAAGTATGTAAAACTGTGCAGTTTTGCAGATACAATGGCAAAAGCCACCGTCAGGTGTGACACTACTGGTTAAACAACAATTATTCTGTTAAATGAATGATAAGCTATTAAAAATAACTATTTTAAACATTTTAAACACTTTGTTTAAAATGATCATAAGGCCACACATAAACAGTGGCCCTCTTGTACAGTATCTGTGATGTGTTTAATTGTTTAGATGTTAATCACAGCTTAATATGCAGAGACAACAATATGTAAGTCATTCATAGGTTGACTGCTTATAAAAATGTATAAAGACATTGTCTCTGTTTGTTTCAACACACTGCTCTGTTTGTCTGAACCTCCCAACTAGCAAATATTATCAGATATTAAACAGCCAATACAAATACATTACTCATATTTATACATTAAGAGACAAATTATCATCAGTCTTTTAACAAATATTGCCACAGAAAACAGATCCAGCTGCCTTTCATGGCTTTGAAATGTCTTGTCATTACCCAGAGTACTTTGCTCCACATGTGAAGTCAAAATCACCTACGTGCTTATATCTGCTCCATATCTGCTTTTTCGTAGACAATCTTACTAGAGAAATAAACAGCCACCACACTTAGGAAAGATGCACAGACCATGTAGATGGTCACGCTGTGGAAAAGCTGCACTATGGATCCCATGAAGAGAGATGGAACCACTTGAGACAGCAGGTAAGCACTGTCCAATATGGCTATGTCTGCTCCCATGCCTCTGAGGACTGGTGCAGGCGCAGGCTGTGGATGCATGGTTACAGATACATGCAGATTATGTAATTGTGAGGCTGGTACATTGCTCTGGCAGGGTGTTGTGATGGGTGGGTCACCAGATTGCTCAGTGACGTAGCCATTGGTTCTTTTATGCTTGGTAAAGGACTGAATCTCAGCTGGTTTAATCGGCATTACACCATCCTCATAAAGTCTGTGTCTCGTAGAAGGAAAGAAGACCTAAAAAACATGCAAAAAAAGTGCAAATATGTTATAGTTATAAAGACATTAATGCCAACACTTAGAGGTGAAGAAAAGTATTTTTATTTCTATGTAGCTTAACCGGTAGAGCATTGTGTTAATGGTGTAAAAGATTGTGGGTTCGATTCCTAGAAAACAAACATACTGATCAAATGTATAGAATCAAATGAATGCACTATAAGTTGCTTTGGACAAAAGTGTCTGGTAAATGCATAAATGTTTGTTAACTAGTTCTTATTCACAGTGTCCTAACTAGACACACTGCAACAATTTTTTAAAGCATAAATGCTGTGTGACATGACAAAGTAAACAGTAAATTAGAACATATTGGATGTTTAATATGTAGCTGCTGTATGTGATTAGGACAAAACTCATGCTAGAAACGTGATTACTTGAATCAATACATTCTGCAATTGAATACAATTGAATCAATTGTAGGTGCTTACCTGTGTATCAGAGTGGTATAGACATGTTAGTGTGTATGGTAGAATCTGTAGCGTGCAGAAGGTGTATCCTGTAGCTGCAACCATGATAGTGACCAACACAATGTTTCGGGAGACTGTGATGACTGCTGTACTCACTGCCAGCAGCACCACACTGCTCAGGTACAGCTTTCTAGCACCTATCCACAACACCATCCGCTCCATAACCAATGAGAAGATCACAGAGATCACACATTGTAGGAATAGACCCAGACTGGCCATTCGTACACCTGGAGAGATATAGAAGCACATAAACTTCTATTAATTTTTGTCAATGCTCTATTAAGTATTGACATGATCCTATGTTATGTAATTTAGTAAAAAAAAAAGTGCTTTAGTACTTTTTATACTATAATAGTATCTACTTTTTTAAATAAGTAACACATAAGGTCAGAAAAGCCCCAGATATTTAAAATGTGGGGCCAAAAAATCTCTGCAAATATCTGCATGTCAATGTTTAATAATCTAAGCCTATTTAGGTATGGATTTATACTGTATATGTAGTATTTGTATTTACTCTCTCAAAGCATTTAACGTGTGGCTAATATAAAGTAATTTCATGAACTAAAAATTTTAAAATTAAAAACTAAATTAAAACCTAATTAAAACAAAAATTCTGAATGTAAAGAAGTATCCAAAAAAAAAAAACACAGTAGAAAGCTGAAAAATCTAACAAACTAACTATTTAGGAGCAGTGCAATAGTGTAACATTATTAAATAACATTCCACAACACTAGATATGACATTAACTATGTAGTGCTTATTTTTGCACCTTCGTCATAGCGTATCCTTCCTGGGGAACCTGGATTTTCACTGGGCACCCCATCATACAATCCCTCTCCAACAAAATCTGTGTAGAACAGCATTAAAGACATAAGGGCCATCCAACTCCAGAGTTCAGCGACAAACAGTCTTGCAATGACTTTGGGCATGCGATAACACAGCGAGTAAAGTCGTGGAAATACAGACATGAGGCTGGAGATCGTTCTGGGCAAATGCAGAACCCTGGGGAACACTGCACAAGGGCAATAACAAGTGGCAGAGTTTGCAATCTTGCTGGACACCTCTCCAATCCTAGTTGTGTGCTCTTCAGAGATGAACGTTGTACCTATCAAACAAGCGAAGAAGATGAAGGTCAGCACAACGTAGATAAAGGCCTCTTGTCCACCCAGGTAGACCACGGTATCTGAAGTGGTCCAATCAACTGCAGGCAGCAGGTAGCCCACGCAACCACCCAGGCTGAGCATGAGGGAGAAGCAGGAGAAAGCCTTGCGGTTCTCTTCTTCTCCAGGAAACAGGTCTGATACCAGAGCCTCCAATGGGGTGAAGCAAGCCTGTCCACAGAATTCCATCAAGCAGATAGCAAGGACCAACAGTGGGACCTCCAGCCAATGACATTCACGTTTTGTAAGCAGGCTGGTGAGAGTGGACGTCTGGGAGATGATCAGCAGTCCGAGGAGGACACCCATGCACAACACCCAGATGAATGGGCGTCGACGGCCATATTTACTTCTCAAGCTATCACTAGCTGAACCAATCAAAGGAACAAATATCAATCCCAGCACGGGTCCCACACCTGAATATAAAACAAAACTGTCAACACCAGGAAGATGTAGCTCAATGGCTCAATGCTCAATTAAACATGGATTGTAAAATCAAATTTTTATTTTTGCATTTGATTTATATTAACCCCTAGACAACGAATTTGCTTTATATATTCTGTATAATATATTGTTGTACTATATGTGAATACACACACACAAACTGATTAATTTGGGGCTTGAGGTTTGAGGCTATTGGCTCTGACTGAGAAGTTCATAGCTCTAATTCACACTGGCCAGACAGTGGATTAACAGTTTAATCTCAGACCTCCTGTTGTTGATCTTACCCAGCACCATGGTCATAAAGCGCTCCTCGACCCCTGCCTCCAGCAGCATAGGTGGGATGTAGATTGTCCCGGCAGCCAAGCATACCTCCAGGCCACAGGTTAATGAATTAATCAAGAACAGCTGCAAGATCCTGCCATGCATATCCAGACTGTCCACTTTCTCACTCCTTCTGTCTTATTCCTCTGAATTCTGCTTTGTTGCCATGAAAAAGATGTGATTTAGTCATGCATAAATACTTTCATATTCAATACATTTATATTTGCCTTATTTCTAGTGACAAAAATTCTTAATCATGCATTATTAGTGGTGCTTCTAAGGGATCATTATTGATCGTTATCGTTATTTGATCATCGATTGCTCTTATTTTCAGTTAGACCTTTGCTTGTTCAGTTGAGGTGAGCTATAACCTTCCTAAGCGATTGGACTGGGTGACAATAAAACTGACACTTAATTCACCTAGACTTGTTTAAAGGGGAAAGCCAAGCCATTGCCCAGAGATCAGAATACATAGACACCTGGGCCAGTTAGTAAACAAACAGTGGCCACTCATAACTCCCTAGCAACCTCCTAGCAACGCTGCAGTAGCTACCAGAACACCCAAGCATTTGTTTAACCACGTCCTGCCAACAAGCCTCAACATTGTTACATTATGGCCGTGTGTTTTACCCAGCCGAGCTCCATAAATCAAGTCAGATCCTTTTACATGCATTCATAGATCCTTCTTTACGCCCACATTTTCATATTTACACAAGGAAGTGCAATTACGTTTAAGCACCAATGAGCAGCAGAGGAGGCAGAACGTGTGAAGAGAACATTACATCCTTTTTGTCAACATGATGTAACACACTGTTTGTTCAGGACATATAAAGTAATAATGAGTTTCTTATCACTCAGGTGATCTTTGTCTTTACAGACACCATGAAATAAAACTACGATGTGGGTGTGGCTTTTTTGTCTTTTCAGTGTTGCTTTGAGGGTCATTTTTATCCTGATGTACCCAATGAGAATGACATGAGAATGTGTTACATCCATTTTATTTACATTTATGCATTTATCCAGAATGACAGTGCATTCAAGGTATATCAGTATGTGTGTTCCCTGGGAATTGAATCCACAACCCAAACACAATGCTCTACCAGCTGAGCTACAGGAACATCAACAGATGCTAATGTGTGGGCATTGGCTTCTGCTTAATCTTTGTTTTATGTGACTGGCTACATTTTTTTTACAGTCACAATAAAATTATTGTATTACAGTCATTTATCATTGTATTATTCTAATACAATACAAAACAGGAAACAATTACTGTGTACAGTAACTATAATTTTATGAAAATCACAAAAGGGGACTTACAAAAAAGTTTTTTAAAGATTTTTCCTGATGGTACCACCTTAATCCTCAAATATGTAATACTATATTGTGTAGAAATGATGTGGGATCACTTAAGTTCAGAATCTTTCTCTGTGAACATGACTACAGTAACGGCAACAGCTAACTTCCCCTTTTGCACAGTTATTTTAAACTTATTAGGAAGCAACAAAAGTGATAATTAGGTCTGTAACATAAATGGATGCGTTTGTATTTAACTCCTACATGTGATAGTCTTTTACAATTTAGCTGTCATTTCAATACATTTGACCCCTACTTTACTGAAGAGGTAAAGAGTGTTAAGTATAACTTAAATCCAACACAATGGAGCCAAAAGCTTTGCGACTCAAACAAGGAAAAAGAAACTCAAGAAAAGCACTCAAACAAGCCCTCTCTTACCTGACACAGAACTTTGTAACAGGTCTTTTTGGCACTGCAAATCTACCTGTACTTAAGACATGTTTAACAGGCGTTAAAAACAGTTTAAACACACCAAACTTTCATTAAACTTTATGATTATTATTAATACACCTTTGACCACCCCAAACTTTAACATTTTTTGTTAAAGTATTAAAAACACTATTAACTATTGAGTATGTGTAAAGAAATACAACAGCCAATCAGTAATATTTACCTAGAATACAACAGCTGTTTACATACATTCATCTACTGCTTATAATTTATTAAATAGTACACCAATATAGCATTACCAGTATCAATAAATATTAGTTATACAAAGACAGTAAATGATTTATCATATTTATTCTGGTTCACCGGCACATACAATAAGAGTACAAATTTAATGTCACCTTCTTATAGAATAATATGAAATAATTCTTAAAACAATATTATATAATAATACATATAGACAATAAACAACAGATGGAATACATACAGTTTGAAAATACAAAGTCAAATCTCAATAGTCCTCTTTTGTGCTTAGATTGTCTTTATTGATTCCCATGTGAACGTACACAACTACAGCTCTGACATCAGTAGAAGTTTGAGGAGCGTTTACAGGAACGTAACAGGAAGTGGGAGGGATAAATTGAATGTGTGCACAAGATGAAGGTAGATCACAGAGGCAGTACTTGATCTTCAGCATTCTTGGGGAATTAGCAATAACGCTTAATATAGTCGAATTAAGCTGTTGCTTAAGAACATCAGAACAGAACAGAAAACGTGTTTCTTTTACATGTATATTGGAATATATAGATATATTCTTAATATTCAAAGTGCTTGTGAGCAGATAGGCTACAGTTTTGTGCTTGTTGGGCATTTACTTAAGAACTTAAGATTTCTTAAGTGTATAAATATAACAGACACATTTTTTGATCTTTATTTAAAAAACATTTTTTCAGTTCACATATGTGATCCTGTGTGTGTCTAAAAAACTTTTGGAAAGTACAAATATTCCCTATTTCACTATCAATATGTCACAGTGACCTCATCTCACCTCACAGCAATTACACAAGAATGATAGTTGCTCTACTTTTGTTATTTGATGTCATGTCCACCACCCACCTATAGGTGCAGAAAAATGCATGATTAACCCTGAGGCTGACCCATTTGAGGGTTTAATTTAAAAACATTGAGCATTAATTGGCAGCTTATCTTACTGCTGATACTTTTGAAACGTGGCATTTGGCAATTCAGATGTCCATTACAAAAATAACATAATAAATTATATGAATGTAAAAATATAAAAAACGGTTTTTAGAGTTGTCATTGTATATACAGGTATTGTGACTATACATATTACCCACATGGGGCAATAACTATACAGCAACTGAACCAATGTCAATGAAAGCCAAGGACTGCAACCATTTTCTATGTAAATTAACCAGGAACTAAATAAAAATTAGTTCAGTTAGTGGTAAATAGTTTATTGGTTGGCTTCACATTTAAGACGTAAATGTTCTCAAAACATGATTGTTTAAACACACTGTTTGCAGTATCCACTGCTTACTGGATGGTTGTTATGGCATTGCTATGGATGCTACTGTATTGGGTGGTTATTGGTATGTTTCCATGTGTTTAGGGCAATCCAGTTCTGAAATATAGAAACACTGGCACCATGTGGATGAGTTTCAGTGCAGCCATTACTGTATACAACGGATGACATCATTGCCATAATGGTCATATGTGAACAATTAAAGTGAAAATCACACCTAGATAAAAAAACGTCAGATAAAATAATGTATCTATTGGTGACTTAAAATAATACTTTTATGGTCCATGATCACTGCATGTTCAAATAATAATGCTGAAGAGTTCAGATATCACAGAAGCGTTTGTTCTGCACCAAAGGCATCAGTGCATAAATACTTTGTAAATCAGTAAATTACAAATGCTGTCATTTCTTTAAATGTCAACAAATTATGACTGCTAAATTGTCAAATGCTAAAGAACATTAACAAGAATGTAATATATTATTATTATTTATAAGTACAGTAATACAGAATAATATTCTAATAAAGTGTGAATCTTTGCAAGTAAGAGACATACAGTGATTTTGTCATTAAAATGAAGATACATTTTATTTCTTTTCTTAAAAAAACAAACATTACAAAAAAATCTGAGGAGGAAAAATGAAACCAAAAAAAATTAAAAATAAAAAGCACACATGAAACATTCATACATATTTGGACAGCTAGTTTAAAAACCAAATTTAAACAGCACAAGTTTAAAATATTTAGAGATGCCTGGCGGAAAAGGATCGAACAAGGTCAGAATGCCATTTATGTTTGTGGACAGAAAGACCGTTGAAATGCATTATGGGATATATATCATACATGTGTCTGGAACTAAAAACAAGCAGCAACAGAAATATATCTTATGAGCAAACACATATAATGTATGAATAGTACAATTCTTCTCAATCACTGTGCAAATATGCCTATCTTTGTCATGAGATCACAACTACATCTGATCCAGGGCGTAAAGAATAACATTTGACTATTCACTTATTTGAAGAGCTCCCCACATTCAGTAATACAATCTCTGACAAAACAGGTATGCACCAAAGCTAGCATTGGTAATTAACTTTTAGCTTTGCGGTACGATATATTAAAAAATAAAAAAAAAAACAGGCTTTGTAAGGCAGCGACAGTGCATGAGACCTTAGATTCACATTTCCCTTAGAATTAAGCATTGTAAGGGTTGATCTCAGCACGCTGAAACTGCATGCCTCCTTTAAAGAGATGAATGCATTATACGAGATGATGAAAATAAAACAAACCCACATTTCAGAGGTCAGAGCAAAAATGAACGCAATTTGTAAAAGGAATGAGAAAGTTACGGTACAAGTAGAGCTCTACAGGCAGCATCTATAGCATGCTGTCGATTAGTATGTAAATTAATTTGGATTTGTGCCTCAATTTCTAAACACAAAACAAACAAAAACATACTCAATAGAGACAAACTACTTTCGAATCGGGAATATTCCTTTAAAACAGCAACCGCATGATACAGTTCAAACTACACAAACTGAGTGTTTATTTAACAGGTACAATAAAACAATGAAGAAAAGCAATGAGTATGTAATAGCGAACCCTGGAGGAAGTCATAGGGTACCGTGGTGAAAGTAATTTTCAAAACATAAGAATTAGGTCTCAGTTTAGCCTCACAAAACACCTGCATTTCTCCATCTACGATCCACATGAAAAGAAGCTGGTAGCACACATTGAATAAATACAAAACTGAGTCCAGGGATAAAGAAAACCCTGGCCACTACTAACCAAACAGATGCCTTGTAATATTACAGACTGTAAAACTACCTAATAACCAGCTTTCGAAGACATCACCACACAGAAATTCATTGGACCTCGTTCATAAAATGTGATTTCTTGCATAAACGGTTTGTAAAGCCAATCTTTACATAAATGCTTGCATTTAATGAATGAATGAATTAAACCATCCCAGGCCTGAAACACAAGCTATGCAAATTGTTTGGAAAACCACTCACTGGAAATTTCCCCAATTTAAATAACAATGGATCTCATTCACAGAACACTAACAGATGACTGTACAAGTTATTTATAAAAACATTCTTGGGTAAATTGTCACATTTGTTTAATTACATACGAATTACACAGAAATTCGCTCGTGTTACTTAGGCCCACTGTTGCGTAAATTGTCACAGTGAATTGAAACGACTTGACTGTGACAATTAACATTTGGAACAGTTTTGTGAGCATTCGGCAGACATTCATTCTGCTTCTGTTGCATGAACAAGGCCCAATGGATTTACAAACAATGTAAGCAAAGATCTGTTTCCGTTTCACGAAAGAGGCCCACTGACTGGTTGCAGCACTGCAGAGTGGAAGTTAAGCTTTATACATGCAATGAAAAATGTATGAGGTTTTGCGCAAAAACTGACAACTTTTTTGGAGAATACTGTTATGTTGCCCTGGGCGAGCGCCAACCCTAGTGGTTGGAAAAATGGGTTTTCCTTGAGATTATATACCCATAAATAAACAGACTCAAGACAAATTTTACTCAATAATATATATATGCTCACAAGTTCCAGGAAAATGTCCTTCGTAATTTGAAAACGAAAGGAAACTAAAAACCATTCAAACCATTGAGCCAGGCCACAAAAGACACTGGGGTGGGGAGAAAAACAAAAATCAAACCAACCAGAAAAAAGCCAAAAAGGTAAAAGTGTGTAAAGGGAAAGAGAAAAAAGGGAAGTTATTGACAACATGGCTAATCTTCCCCAGATGGAGCTTCCTCTTCCGAGCCGTCCTCTTCCTCATCGTCTTCCTCATCATCAGGGGCATCTTCCTTTGTCTTTTTGGAGGGAGGAGACTCCTTCTTCTCCACCTCATCATCATCTTCATCTTCAAGGGGGCTCTCTGGTTCCTCATCATCTTTGGGCGATGATTTTTCCAGCGCTTTAGCTGCACTGGGGCGACCTTTACCCTTGCCTTTCATGGGACTGGGGTTCACTGAGGGACAAACAGACAAGTCAGTTTGTTTACAAGACTCAGTGAGCTGCTGCTAGCTTTGTGGAGGTGCTTAAGTAAATTGGACCAACTCATTTCAGCCTTTTTCAGTTTTGAAACTCAACAGGCCACACTTTTACTCATTAATGATTCAAACAAGTAAATCAAAAATAATTTAATCAAAATGTAAAACACTGTCATGATTTACTTTGTTTATAGCAAGATCCTTTACAAAATGAAATACAATGATTTACACTTGTCAGTCTCCAACGATAACTAATAAGCGCCATAAAAGTCCCCATAAAAGCAGTTAATGTGCAACATGTTTGACAAGGTTTGTGAACCATAATATCATGATGGCAGTTCTATGGTGTTTTTTTTGGCCTTTACCATCTATTTAAAGAAATAATAAAGAAAAAGAATTTTGCAAAGTATCATCTGTGTAGATCAGAAGAAAGTAAAGTATGGTTTGACACAATGCAAGCAAATGAAGACAGAACTTGAGTGCTTTCTGAGACAACCACTGAACAAAGTACACAAAGACTAAACTGTACTGTCTTAAAGGTGAGGTGTATATTCTTTATCTTAAGGGAGGCAGCAGCTACCTGTGGCCTTTAGTCGAGGTTTAGGAGATTTCTTCTCCACTCTTCTCCCTCCCTTCTGCACCACTTTTTTGCCCTTCTTTCTGGAGTGGCCATAGTCGCTATCATCATCATCATCAACCATGAAGTCTTCATCACTGCCTGATTCTTCTGCATCAGAAAAAATTGGGAACGTAAACTAGATTTGAATGAAATGCGGGTGCGCTTGCCTGCGCAACAGTTGCAGCTGATGCTAGGATGTTGTGGAAGATTGTCAGCAGATTGCTGTGTTGTGATGGTTAGGAGTTCGAACAAACCCGAAGTATGAGCAAAAGCGATGAGCAAAAGCGATGACTAAGGCAAGCATCAAAGTGACTTCATGTAATTTACAGTAAAAACTTCATACAATTTACAGTAAAAATGTCAATGTATGGTAATAACAACAAACTCACGGTCCATAAAGGCTTGTTCTTCATCATCTTTATCTTCATCCTCACTGCCTCCGTCTCCCAGGAGGATCTCTCTCTGTTTGGACACAGCCTTCGATGCAGCCTGCCTCACCTGCCTCGGCTTCCTGCTGACCTCTTTGTCTTCATCACTATCATCTGCTGACCAATCACAAACACAGAAGCATCCACTAAATGCTGGATCACCTGTTGCTTATAACTGCGAGTGGTAAATCTAAATAAATGATTAAACATCATTCTTCCCAATGTTCATTAGTGCAAAAAATACCTTGATTATTGCAACTATAGTATTTTAACAAATATTACTTCAGTTTGGTCTAAACAGAAAAAAAATTAAATAAACATTTTAAGCCATTTCAAAACAAACACAAACAAACATCTATATATATCTATTGAATATGAAATTTCTAAGAAATATTTCGATTGATTTCTTCATCTATACTGCCAGTGGCTGATAAAATTAGTAACAGTAGGGCAGTAACAGATATAATTAAAGTCACAGAGACTGAACATGCCACTGTTTCTTCACAGTTTCTGGCATAAAATCTTTAAAACATTCATTTTTTGAAAACACTTAGTGGCATGAAAAAGCCAGCTGCCTCTTGGCCAGAATTAGCTTCAGTGTGAACCAGAGTTTATGTTCATAGTAACAAGTATCGCTATGCACGACAAAGGTTTCTCACCGGCAACACGCTTCCTCTTTAGTGACTTTTTTCCTGGCTTCTCAGGCTTTGCTTTCTTTCCTTTTTTGGCCTTTTTACCATCGTAGTCACTTCCTCCATCTTCCTCATCATCTTCCTCTCCGAAGTCATTGTCTTCATCACTACCAAAGTCATCTAACAACATAACACTGATGGTAAAACACTGTTCATGAATCAGTTCCAATCAAATCCGGATAAAACATTCCAGAATTGTTTACCTGCCGAATCATTTTTGGATTTGGAGAGTTTGTCATCTGACTCGTCACTGTAAAACAACAGACAAATGCTCAATAGTAGGTTATCAGGACAGAAATGTCAGACTGATCTATTAAAGAACGTCCTTGTGTGCGGTATTTACTTCCTAGTTAAAATTAACCAAGTCTTATATGGGTCACCAGGAGAAAATGAGTCTGGGAAAGGTTCATGATCTCTGGGGGTTCTAACACACATGGATGACTTTCACACATCCTAACAAGAGCATGCCCACATTTTTCCCATAAATAAAAATAAAAGAAACTTTTATTATAGTAAGGAATTATTATGGGAATAAATATCATATTTATATGATATTTATTCCCATAAAATAGCTTTAAGAAACATAAAGAGTTGTTTCCCATGGTGACATTATTTTCATCAGAATATGAACTCATTTCCACAATTCCCAACATTGTAAAGAATTACAGTATTGACAATTTGCGTGTTATGACCTGCCTGGATCTTTTTGCTCAGATTTGATTCTATATTTTAAAGGTCCAAAACACAGTTTTCTCTCATCACATCTCTGAAGTTTAAAGACCCACAGTTTTCTCTCATCACATCTCTGAAGTTTAAAGACCCACTGAAGTGCCTTGAAATAAGCTGTTTTAAACATTGTCCTGGCGTAATTTCCACTGAAACAGGAGGTTATGGCAGAACATTTTGAGTGGCTCCTCCCCATTTTAAAATAGCTGATGAGATGAAGTGCAGAATGGTCCATATGTTTTGGAGCACACTCATTTAAAAATATCCTTAAGACCAACATATTCATACTGACAGTTCAAAACTTCTATTTTGATTTAATAGGAACTTTAAGGAGATTCTTGCCTGTCCTCCTGTGAGTTCTTGGTCTTCTTGTGCTTGATTTCACGAGGAGGAGCACGAACCTTCTTTACTGTATCAGAATCTTTCACATAGTCCTCATCTGAAGACAGAAACCAGATTAAACAATCCATGATACATACACGCATAATCCGATTATCCAAAAACCAAACAGTCCGTGAAAATAAACTCAGCTTATTAACACAAAATATTATTTATAATAAGATCACAATGACGGAGGAAGAATGGAATTTTATTTTATTACCTGCATCGTCAGATTCATTAAACTGAGAGTAATTCACCACCTTTCTGTTCCTATAAGGAGACAAAATACTGTAAAAGCAGTTTCAAACACACACAGAATTGTGACACAACAGAGTGTAAAACATGCAAAACTCTCAAGAGCTTAAAGACGATCAGAAGACATTCAGTGTTTCTTCAGGAAATGAAGCTCATTTAACACGCCTTGCTTCATTATGTTTATTTGAATTAATGGTTGTTAAACAGATCCTCAATTAGCAAACCTTCAATGAAGATTTCATTAACACTGCAGCCCTGTTCTGTTGAACCACTCAGACCCAACACTGTGTTAAGACACCCGAGGCGTCACAAGCTACTTTAAGAAAAGGTTTTTGGGGGCTTTTAAATTACAACCCTTAATCATCAATTGATAAAATAAACATCTGTTTGAAAGCATGAAAAAATACTGAATCAAACAACTAAATTTAATTATTTATTGGTCACATATATTCCTATTTTAACATTTACATTTCACATTTGACATGCAGCTCTAGTACAAATTTACATTTCACACAACTAGGCCTATTTTAAGTAACAGTCATTATAAAAGTGTGTAATCTATAGGATGTTATTTCTGAGACCACACCAGTCCTGTGTAAAAAAAAAAGTTAGTAGGGTGCGAAATTCTCTTTTCTGTTTTCACTCCCAAAAACAAATGTCAATGCATATCAAAAGGCCATGCAAACAGACATAAAAGAGAGCTTTGATAGTAGAAAAGGCAAGTCTTTGTGTTACACAGACAGTGCTGCAAGCAGTAGAAAACTTTTATTTCTAATTGCAGGCACATTGGTATATTAACTTTGTGTAACCATGACAACCACAGTTAACCCTTACAAAAACCTGTTGCAGTACCATGGTACAGTGATACATAATACAGATTCAAGTGTGAGAAAAGCCTTTCAATTGGGCAGATTGATTTTTATGACGTTGCATTTTTGTTTATGTGACAGCTACGACTAACACCATGTTATCATCACGGTGGTGCGACAGTAACATTACCTGTAGTCTCCATGACATTGTAGCGGAAACAACCTTTCACCATGGTTACCAGTCACCATGGTTACCATGGTGAATGCTCATATGGCAGCGAGCCAAAAATATTACCCCACAGTCATTTCTGTAAGCATAAACACCCAAGTAACACAACCCGCTCTGTTATTGTCATTGCACATCGCGTTGTGCGCCAAATCCCGACCGTCCACATTTTTGCAGAACTAAAAACCGGAGGTGTGGTCGCTCTCCCCGGCCCCGCCCCCCTCTGACGTCACGCGCGTCGTGTTCATTTACAGCCATCAAACAATAACCTCAAACCTCGCTTGCTTGCCCCCTATTGCTTGTCCATCTATTATATATTATATATCTATATATACGCATCGCAATAGGCACCAAATCCGACGTGCAACATACGCGTTTGTTCACAACTAGAAACTGGGGGTGTGGTCGCTCTCCCCGGCCCCGCCCCCCTCTGACGTCACGCACGCCGCGTTAATTTACCGCTATCTAAAAGACCTCGAAATTCGTTTCCACCCCCCGAAAAATACCAACGGGATCACGTTGGTCATTTCGCAAGCTATTGTTTCTGCATCATCAGAAGGTGTTACGGAATTTGCGCATATATCTGCCCGGCTGGACAGGCATTTGCAGGGTGCAAAAAAAAAAAAAAAAACCACCCGAATGGGCCAATGAACACCTCCAGTGTGGGTTTTATAACCCCCTCCCAAAGCATTTGGCGAGGATGAATGGGAAGCCATATTCTCACTGGCTTAACGAGGAAACATACGAAGCATTTCACCTTATTCTCGCCCATAAACATAACGTATTACATAGGAAGGCGATGCATGAGGCAGATCAGATAGCAAGCTCTTGGAGAATGCACATGCGACACGCATGCGTTAAAATTAAACAGAAAGACACCGCCACAGCCCATCGCGACTGGAAAAGACAACCACGAGCAAAATGCATGCACGATTGAGCAAAAAATGTTATAAAGCTCCTTTGTCCCAAACCTAAGCATGCTTTGGCACATGCGTGAGCCCTGGAAAGGCAGTGTGCACACAACGCAGCCATCTAGCAGGACGAATGTAAACCCACGTACCTCACTGGTCTTGCCATTTTGCAGGATTACTGTAGAGGTTAAAATGGTAAAAGAGCAAAAGAAAAGCAGGGGAAATGCAAACAAAATGTGGTCTTTAAAAAGCCAAGGGGGCCTAAAGGTGACGTCGCCAAACCAACACCCTCGCCCTGCGGAGGAAATTAAACAATGCGGAAAATATCCCTGTCCTACCAAGGTATTTAGTTTAAATTTTACCTTCAGCTACTCAAAATGGTGAATTAAACAAACTGAAACTGCAGCCCTTGCGCAACCTAACGATTGGGCAGGGGGCGGACCTCTGAGATCAAACTCCGCCCCACTTCGGTGTCCTAGAAAAAGGATTTGCTCGGAGAGAGACGCCATTGGTCGGTTTGAAAGATGATTTGGTTCGGGATTGGTTGTTACGGGTGTACATCAAGCTAATGTGTCCAAACCCTTTACCCTCCCCCTTCGTTTGCGGATAGGTTGAACAGCATGGCTCAGAAACAAAAAGAGGCCCAAACGACAGGCAAGATGTCCCAGTTTAAGTGCAAAATAACTTTCTGGTTGTTTTCCTTTGAAGATAAGTTTATAAAAACAGGCATGCACTTTATATTATGAGAGCACAGAAACAAAAGTGTAGGAATCTCAAAAATATTGATGGTACTAGGCTATTTACACTACAGTGTGACCAAACTTGAGTTTAAATAATGTTAAAGTTTTTAAAAATACAACTATAGTTTTACAACATTGTTTATTAATAGTATTGTTATTATTTATAGAATGTTTCTATTCCATGCTTGATATTTATGTTGCAAATATTATTATTATTATTATTAATACTAATAATAATAATAAACATAATTATTTTGATGGAAATAAGCACAGTGGGCTATTTGATATGTAATCCCTAACATAAAATACAAGCCACCTTGTATTAAAGGGGCAAGCAAAGCTGTGTATGCATCTAATGTCGTTTGACTTTAAATTTTTAAGCGAACGTTATATGCAGGTACTGTGTATTTTATTGTCTTTATTCTTCTTTGTGGAAATTGGATTTTCTTCTCTTTATTTCTTCAGCCTTTGGTTGCAGACTCTGGAATCCTCTCTGCTCAGCAGTTATTGAAGTGAGAGAAAGTACATCTCCATGGCAACCAGGTAAGGTTCTCATCTTTTCACTTTTTATTTATTTATTTGGCCATCTATCAGTGTTTGCATTTATTTAACGTTCTGTGATCTCTAAAAACATCACCGTATGAGTTTCTGAAGAGGCGGTCTGATAGTATCATGGCTCAGTAATATTGCTTTTGTTTATTTGGAAGCATGTCATCTGTTGCCACAGCAACCACTTACTATTCTGCCTGGAGTACACACAGAAATCACATCTTAAATGCACATACAAAATGTTGACGCAAAAGTAGGACATGCACAACAGAACTGTTCTCAGAGCAGACAGGTGTGAGGGCCATACACACAAACAGCATTGCAATTCCTCATAATTAATGAACAAAGTGAAAATGGCAATAACAAGAAACCCTCAGTTACACAAAAGAGGAACTTTATTATTCCTACATGAATTTGTGACAAAACAACTATCTGCATTATTAATTTTAACCAATTTAGACTATTTTTTCTGTGAACCTGACTCAATACTGAAAAATAAAATGTATTTTTAAAATTCCAGAACACCCACAAGATTTATATGAATTTTATTCAATGTTATTAAAATTTCCTATTTTCAAATATGAATTACAGTTCTGCATCCTGTTTGCTACCTCAAATCCAGGCGCTGAATTGGAATTTAATGGGCATTCTTTATTCAATTCCATATGGCACACTACAAGTCCCAAGTTCACTCTGTAGCATGGGTCTTTTTGCAATGCTTTTGAACTTAAATAAATTAAATGTTTATATGCTCTGATTTATTATGATGTCCTCAGCAAACGATAAAAAATAGTAACCTGTTCATTTCATCACAATCTGAGTAAAGTTTTAAGAACTGTGCAGGGACAATAATGGCACACAAGAGGGCAGTATGACACTGCTATGGCATGGGTTGTGTAAAACGGAATCCATCTACATAAAGCAACTTGGATCATTAAACAATACTGGGTATGTGTTTAAAGTTTAACACATTCTTCGTGTTTGGTTTGGATTCTTTTGCAACATATCTACAGTGACCCTAGAAAGTATTTAAACACTCAAGCCCACTACAAATATGAATGCCATTGCATTAGATCAGTGGTTCCTTATACTGGTGCTGGGGACCAACAACACTGCATATTTATTTGTCTTTCTGATCTTCCTTATATACTCAGTTCAGTTCATGGGTCTCTGCTAATGAGCTGGTGATTTGAATCAGTTGCGTTAAATGAGGAAGACTTTCAGAATGTGCAGTTCTACATGTCTCCAGGACCATGATTTAGAGTCACTGCATTAGAGAACAGAATTTCAAGTAGCATTTATTTTAAATACATTTAAAGCATGTTTTGATTTTCAAGCAAAACAGTTTACAAAGATGCATTAAATGCATTAAATGACAACACAAAAAACATACTAATCAAAATGAAGACAAACAGTATAGTATTTTAACTCTTTGTCTAGGTAATGTGATAAATTATACTTACTCTGCTACGGTTCATCTGGTAAGACACCTGTGTCACATTTGTGGTAAAATAATGTGTAACATTATGGGCTTTGTGTTGTGCCAAACAGCTACCTGTAAACTGTGTTTACAATGCATACATCTCATGACAGACTGTAATTCTTAAACATACAGTCATGCAATTTATTTAGAAAATTATTGGTAGTGCAGGAAAGTACAACTTCGGTTTGAGCATGACAATATGCAAAAAGTAAGGACCATAAAGAAAGAAGTTTTAGAAGGTTTACAGAGTCTTGTGTGGAACAAAGTGAGGGACTGGCTGCACAAAGTCCAGATTTGAACACCTTTGCAGGCAGGTGTGTTTGATTAGGGTTGGAGCTAATCTCTGCAGGACAGTGGACCTCCGGGTGTGGAGCTGAATAGGTTTTCAGGGCTTCCCAGAAGAGTGGCAGCTGTTATAGTATCAAATAGGGAACCAACTAAATGCTCATGGTTTTGAGCTTAAAATGGTTACTTGTGGTTTCAGTGGGCCGTATATTTGACCATGTAGTGTATCAGTTCCAACTGATTTAAAACCTTTCTGGTTTATTTAGAGGTAATTGATCCCCAGCTGAACTTAATGGAGTTCCTTTTAATGCACAGTATATAAGCCTTAAAAGTTTTTCAGTTGTCTTGTAGAAATTAGCATTTTGAAGATTTAATAATTTAAAGATTTTATCTTACTGTGTGGAAGTTTTTAAACCCTTCAATACAGTTAAAGAATGTCTTAAAACCATTCCCTTCAAAGTTTCAAAGGCATTAGCATTGAATATATTCCAGCATTAAAATGCCCTCTGGCTGAGTACAATGGTTCATAGTGAAACGTCTTTGTTCTAATTTAAATAAGTTGCTATGGGGGCTGGAGCTCTATGGTCCCTAATTTTTTAGCCATTTCTTCTTGTTGGTTTCAAAGACCTACTGCGAGCCATCTGGAGTTTGCCGCAGATTAAAACCCAGTGTTGCTTTGCGTAAATGTTGGAGAATGTTTTTGGGGAGGATCATGGAATCCAATTACTTTCAGGATTAAAGAAATCTGTGAAAGGCAAATAGGAGAAAAATGGTTCCTTTTAGACGCGACTTGCAATTGCCAATTAAAAGCACACATAATTTAACGCTTGTTCAGTTCATATGTGTTCAGTTCATACTGTATACTGGCACAAGGACTGTTGTATTATTCTAATACGATTAGTATGAGAGATTAGACCGTGGGATATATCTGTGGCAAATTCACACAACTTGTCGAAAACCTTTGTCAGGGTCATTTTTCACCCCTAAAGCACAAGAAGGAAAAATTATATTTTGCTTGAAGAAAATGAAGCCTATTTTTATAGGCTCATTAAGATTTTTGCATTGTGATTTTTCATGACAGTTAAGCACACCCCTTAATTTTCATTACCAGCATGCAAAACAAAAGAGGAACCAAAGTAGAACCTTGTATTTATTTAACTGCCTTTATGTTTAAAATCATTGTATTAATGATACAAGTATTTTTAATCTAATACAGTCACAATAATGACAGTATTAAAGTAATGAGAATCTAATGACATTTACCATTGGGAATAATATGAATTACACAATAACTTTAAAGTAAATCATTATGAGAATTAGCACTGCTTAATTGTCAAGACATTACATTGCAAACAGTCTTGTCCCAAAAATAGGCTTATCTTATTTTTAAGTCAAGACAGCTCAATCAATTAAGCATCATGAGTTATGAGTCTTATGATTCATTCGCTTAACGTGTTATACATGACTCAACATGTTACAAATGACTCAAAACATATTAAACGTGAAAGACATTATTGCTGTTTCCCGCTGTCCCCACACAGCTTGTCAGCTCTTACTTTTCTGCAGGGTTCTTGTCCAAGAATAGTCTGCCTAAGATTGTAAGTAAGTATGTCTTCAAAATCCCCCAGACTGAGTTCTAGCGCGCATGCGTTTGTGTGTTAAGCGGCTGCAGGGAGCAGAAATCTATTTGAATAAACTCTCCACAGCATTGACTGAAGCGTGATATCAGAGGTTCAGCAGTGGGACACAGCTGCATCTGGATCTCAGCCTGTTTAAGGACAGAGATCCTGGCCAGTGCTGGAGAGAGGGAGGTTTTCAGGCCACCTGTATATACAAATGTAACCTGCACTCAAACCTTTACCTGCTACACAATGTGATACCATGTATTTTCATAAGCTCTTTGCTCAGGAAAAGACACCCATAACTGTCAAAACTGGGAGGAATTTAGCCTTATGATGTACACTGCATTATAACATTAATTTGTATGGTTGTCACGACAACAAAATGGTGTAGCTGGTGGAGCTTGTAGAACAGCATTAGCCTTTCTGGTAAAGATGGCTGTCAAAGATAGTTTTCTTGGTAAAGAAAGAGTTCCAAATAATGAAATTATAAAAATGACAATATAAAACCACGTATATTCTGAAGCAGTATAATTTACTGAACATTGTCTCATTCACAGATGCCACAGATAATGAGACCAGCATCCGAAACACAACATATGTTGGTGACCAGTCATAGCAGACTTATCAGAAGATGTAAAGTAGGTCATACACTTTTTTGTGTACCATGTAAACAATAACATTATTGTTAGCGCAGTATACACAAAAATCTTGAAATTGCTTGAAACATATGTTCACAGTGCTGTTTAACAGAGTCAAATGATCTATGAATGAATCACACATAGATAGGCGATCCAGAGGACATGAGTTTCAAGGGTTTCCATATACAGAATGGTAATCAGATCATTATAAGCCATTTCCTTGGCAAAGCAAATAAGCGGCAGCTCTCTCCATATGTTCCTGCAAGTAAACAGTGATGGTGAATGGTGTCATAACTGTTTATCTCTATAGACATCAGCCACCTGTTTGGAAAAAATCTGCTTGGTGTTTGCGAATCGGAACGATAATGTGACTTGTCAGGTTTTGACATCTGCCACCAGGAAGTCAGAGGTGTGTATTTGCGTGACAGAAATGTGGAGACTTAGGTTTTTAGTGGGCTGAGGTCATTTAAAAGTTCTCCAGAAGCTTGCCTGATGCCGTACATGTGACCTGGTGATAAAATTTTAAAATGTCGCTTGTTTTTTCCCCTCCTCAGTGGCGCAGACGTGTTGAGAAGCTGTCGTCTCTTCTGGTGTCTGCAGAGAGGGATCAAAGCAGAAACGAGCAGCCAGAGAGAGCGAGAGAGAGAGATTTTGGGGTGAAGTAGAGGACGCCGCCTCTACAGCAAAACAGGGTAACCCAGTTGCCGCCACATTGAAGGCAGCGTACTTCTCTGTAAACATATTCAATTAAGACATCAAACTTCAAACCGTGCCATGAAAAAGAATGTCGATGAGAAAAAGAGGGTTTGGGGTCATACTGCGTGCCTCAGCTTCTTTTCTCTATGATTTAAAAGCAGACTTCTTTTGATTAAATAATCATTGCATCGTAGAACTGCAAGTTGTAGATGCACACATAGACGCAGCTGAGATTTAATGAGTTCGGGAAGCTGCTTCAAAAGTGCTGACGTTTTTACAGACCTCGATAAACCTCTTTAGATCAGTTGGGCTCAAACTGTGTTGCGAATTTCCAACGTTGACTGGGAATGCCACTTGAAAAAAACTTTTATCTAATGTTTTAAGAGAAAGGCATTTAAAACATTATTTGACAGTTGTGCAGGACAAATTGTAGCATGTTGCATAATTTATCGTCTGTGTTCTAGTTGATTCTTTAGCCTATTTTCATCACTCTCTGTGACATAGCCATGAGAAGTGGGCTTGTTTTATTATGGGCTTATGCGTATGGGCGTATTATGACCCAAATCCTCAAGATGATGCACTGACCTATCACAGAGGTCTCAGTGAACAGATCAAAACTTTTAGTCCTGTCAAAGATGTTTTGACTAAAGCACATAGACTGAAGGACTCCCATGTTTAAATTACTGATCAAAACCTGTAACATCACTAAAGTGTCAATAATCCCCCCCCTCCATTTGTCTATTACACTGTTCAGAAAACAGTTTTCATCAGCCCAGCTTTCTGCTCTGGATGCCGTACTAGCCTACGGCCGAGTACAAATGAAACCCACTGCAACACTTGCTCTTGCTCACTCTCTCTCTCTCTACATCTCTCTCTATCTCTCTCTCTCTCTCTGTCCACCAGAGAATGATAGAGATGTTTGGTGTTTGACATAATGGCATTTGACATCTTAGTTCTCTGACAGATGAGGAGACATTAATGGCGTGTTATTGCAGTCTGCACCGCTAGAGGTCACTGTAGACGTTAAATATCTGGCCTCACTTTGCCTTCAAGCTGTGAAATCAAGGATGAATGTGATGGGAAACATATTAGACGGCGTTTTCCTGCGCTGCTGCTCAAGGTTAGCCATCATCCGTGGTCTAGTGAAAGAGAATCACAAATGCATCTTGCTTTTTTCTCGTTAGTTATTCTTAAAGGTGCACTCCTAGTTGTTAAAATACGTTCTTGTATACCAGTTTAATGTGCAGAAAGTATTATAAGTGATCTGTTTGTAAGATGATTTCCCAAATTTTCCCAGTGCTGGGAATTTAGTTTGTCTGTACCATGGGTTTTGTCATTTGTGGAGTGAGCTGTCTGTTAGGTTGTGGGTTCGATACCCAGGGGGGCACAAGTACTGATTAAATGTATAACTTGAATGTACTGTAAGTCGTTTTGGATAAAAGCGTCTGCCAAATGCATAAATGTAATGTAAAATGTTAGCTGTGCAATTACTTATTATTATTATTATTGTTATTAAAGAAACTACCTTGTTTGACTGGTCCTTTATAAAACCGGGTTTATTTTACTTTTAGTGTGTTTGTACTGAAATTAATTCCTCATAAAATATCTTCATATTTAGCCTGATATTGCCTGCACTGTCTAATCGCCCACACAGTTCACCTGTTGACATTTAGCAAAATTCAGTTTTCTTCTTCTCTTGGTATTCAAGCTTAGATCATAATTGAATCATTAGATCATAAATTTGAAACTTGGCTCTCAGTCTCAGACTGAACTATATGCACGCTACATATAGATGTTGATGGAACGTGTATACTCGATCACATACACCCTTAAAGCTGAGGTCCATAATGTTTTTGGGGCAAAAATAAGCAAAAAGGTTACTGAGCAAATACGTAACAGATCAGTGTTTAAAACTGTCTCCTGACCTTACCTCAATTCGCAATGGTAAGTTTATAATAATGATTTATCATTTTAGCTGTCGATTGGATTTCTCAGGTAATGTCAGTTTGGCTTCATTTGACTTCAACATACATAAAGGAAAGTATGTAAAGTAACCTGCAATTTTATTTTTTTAATACAGAGATACTGATAGAGAGGCAAAGGTTATGGATTGTAGCTTTAAAAATAAAGGTGCTAAAACAGGTTCTTCAAAGAAATGCCATAGAAGTGATTTTGGTTTTCTAAAGAACTTTTTCCACTACAAAGAATCTTTTGTGCAACTGAAAGGTTCTATAGATGTTAAAGCTTCCTTATGGAACCATACAGCCAACAAAGAACCTTTTAGGAACCTTACTTTTTTTTTTTAAAAGAGTGTAGCTATGAAGTGACTGTGTAAATACCCCCATTAAGGCTGTACTTTCATGTAATACAATGATGTTGCTCAAATTGTCGTATATGATATTTTTTTGCAGTTTTTGATTTACCCATAAAAGCAATGTTCTTCACTAGCTTAGTGACACACTAAAGCTTTTTCTGAAAAAAACAGACCTCCTCAACTGCCTGAAATAATTTCACTAACTGTCTCCTTTTTCAAGTTTTTGACTGTCCTTTGAAAGTAGTGGAACATATGAGTTTTTCGTGCAATGTTTTGACCTTGAAGTTTTCCTGCCTTGTAGGGTATGGATTGTGGGCGAAGGCTCGCCGTCAGATCGGCAGACAAAGGTGTAGCCTTTTACTGTCTGTATTGATCCGTTTTTGTGCGCCGCCGTGGATCTATAACACGTTTCACTCACAGCTGTGCTGCGATCTTCACACACAGCGGGCTGAGGGCCAACAGACACAACACACCAGCTGAGAGGTTCAGAGAGCACACTGCATCAAAACCCGAAGCATTGATTGTTTCTTTTCTTAAGTGTTGCGAAAATGATTGTGTCTAATACTCATAATTGAAACGTTCACTAACAAAGAGCAAACAAAAAGTTTTCTACACTAGTCTTAACTACACTAAATAGCTTCTAATCAAAAATATCTGCTGCTATTGCTGTGTCTATTATCAAGGAGGGACTTTCTGAGAAAGAGAAACAGAGAATCACTGTGAATAATTAGAATTGCAGAAAAGCTCCAAGTAAAGGATCTAAATGCATTATGGGATGGGGGGGGCTTAAATGTGTGCCCATGAAAAAATCTAAAATATCCTAAAATAGGCTTCATTTTTACAATCCTGAATAAAATATTTTACTTTTATCTTTTGATTTCGAAGTGACACTAACATGTTTTCCTTTTTTTGGACAGGCAGATGGACAGACAGCCTAAGTGTCTGAGTGTCAAATGGACATCCGCCACGCAGTATCTCTTTCCTTACAAGCCATTGTTTCTTCATTGATCATGTTGACTAACTAGGGTTCCCTTGAAAAAATGACCCACAGAGTCTCCAATTATAAATGGCTTCCACCACCAAATCTAATAGCCCTGCACCACCGCCCTCCGTGAGATGAGTCTGCTTGTCAGGTCAAGGTTAAACAACACAAAATGAAAAAAAAAAACATGGCGAGTGAGGGATAAATGAAGACACCTGGGTTAAACGCCAGCCTCCATCAACTGCGTCTCCAGATAAATAAACAGATGAATTTTAGTGCAGGCAGTGTCACCACTCCTCTCAATTAATTGCTTTTTCTCAATTTAAATAAGTTGGAAATACAAGAAGTCAATCAGGGGTTTGAAAAAAGAGCTTAAGGTGTCACCACGCACACGTTGAAGTCAGCAATTTGTTTACCTAAACAATTAATCTGTCATTACACCTGACGAAAGACAAAAAACCGTCATTGAGATTGGAAATGTAAAGCATTTCTTCACAGCTACTTCAGAGAATTGAAATTAAATTGAAATTAACGTGCGTAATACGCTGACAAGAGACGTTTTTAATGTGCCATTAAGTCACTGCTGTTTCTGTAAATATTAAAACTGGAATTAATTTGATGTCAAGTGCTTTAAAAACAGAGACCCCACTATATCCTAGCTAACAGGGAACGTTCTCAGACAGTTGGCTAATGTTCTCTAAACGTTCTCTCAAGAAAAAATGTTCTTGCAGTAACATTAGTAGAACATTTGTAACATTATATAGCGTTTAAGATATCTGATATCTTAAATTATAAGTGGAACATTTTATTAACGTAACAAAAATTAAAAATAAATTCTATAACCAAGCAATAACGTTAATGCAACGTCTAAAACTGGATATTGTGAACATTCCTAGAACTTTTATAACGTTTGTGTTACTTATAACATTTGCGTTACTATAGAAACGTTAGGGAAATGTTCTTGCAATCTAAAATTGTCAGCTGGGATATCACACTCTTCAACTTAACAGGCAGGAGATGAGCAGGGGATCGGATACAGAGGGGTGATTAGAGGTCATGTGATGCCACTGTCAGCAAGCCAATGACCTCTGTCACAGCGTCTGCCATTTAAATGTCAAAATGTGCATCCGCATCGGACGGCCATCATCTCCGGCTCGCCATCATTTGCATTTCACAGAGTCCCTCGCTGTCAGTGAAAAACAGCAGCCCGTCAGAGCGCGTCTGCCACCACGGTGGGCATCTCTCCAAACGTCGCCAGCACACGTGCGCTCCAGCCAGATGTTAATGCGCCGCAATTAAAAACGATATCACAGACAGCTACTCCATCTGATCTGGAGGAGCTTAATATAAACTAAAACAAGTGAGATGTTGTCACATCGCAATGTGAGTGATGTTTTCCCAGAAATATTTCTGGGCTTGAAATGATGGAGCGTCAGGGTTGGAAAAACAGCTCAAGCGGGCTGTGGGTTTCACACATTTGAATACAAAACCATACCTGGGCCATTAAATAGTGGTGTCATTTTTTTAAGTTTTAAGCTGAGGGAAGATGCCCCCAATCATTTGCTGTATGACTATTTTATGACAGTAATGAGAATCTAATGAGTATCATCATTGAGAATAATTAGAGTAGAAAAATCTCAATGAGCCTGCGTGCTTATACTGTATATGTACAGAATGCAAAAATCCTAATTGTCCTGATGTAGAAAATCATTTGCTTACCTTTCCTCTGATTTCGAAGTGAAACATGACCCCAGCATGTTTTTTTGTGAGATTTCTCCAATTTCATAGCTTACAGGTATCCAGTAACCTATGATGCCCGCATGTACATTTATGCACATGACAGACGCTTTAACCAAATGTGTCCTGCTATACATATTATCATTATGCGTGTTCCCTGGGACTTTTGTTTTACGTTATTACAGAGGGACTGTATTTAAATAAAATACAATGTAAAAAATTCTAAAGGTAAACACATAGAATAAAAGTCCTGTTTGGAGGAAGTCATGAGGTCATATTTATTCGTCCTTGTCTGCAATACATTTATGTACCTAAAACTGCCATACATTTATGTACCTAAAATTTCAAACAGAACGGGAGGTTTACCTTGAGCAAACTACTAATGACACAGCATCAATCAACTCCAGCATCCTCACTGTGTTTAGTGGCTTGAAACTATGCTTGACGGCCACTTGCTGTTGCCTGTTTAATAGCTCTTTTAAGAACTAATACTAAGAAACAAAAGAGCCTCGTGCTTCCTCATATTTGTGAAGACAAGCAAGACTTATTTCTTCCTGAATCTATTAGCTCTGGCTGTGATTCCTCCGCGTTCTTCATTAAAACAGCTTTGAGGAGCACAGCTTGATAGCAGCGTATCGCGTGCCTCCCAGATTGAAGCCTCATACATCATTTTCATTGCTGTATTTTTTTTCCATTTTTACCATGTCTCGCTCCTCTTGAGTGCTCCTACCAGATAATAAACTTTCTCGAAGAGAGTTATAATTCTCAAAGACAAATATGACATCTCTGGGTTTTAGAGAAGTTCCCCGTTTGTTCGTTGAGACGAGTGAGCCCGGCTCTAATGAAGAGCAGGGCTTTCCACAAGCACCTTTGAAATGAAAATGCAACTCTGGACCGATTATATTTTGAAGTCGGTGACAAAGTTGACAGCTAACACACATTCGCTCCATTCCAGTCACGTAACGCATGCCAGGCCCACTGGCACCCCCTCGCCTCGAATCGCTAATGAGATTTCCTATACGTCCACTCCAGTTGGCCAGATATAGATGTTGTCCTGCTTTCCCCCGATCCTCGCGGCAAGCCAAATTCAAGCTATGTTTTAATCAGCATTCATCCCTTCCTGTTTATTTCCCTATCAGCGGAGCATCTATAAATACCTTCTCGAATGAATCATTGTAGCCTTTGGTCAGTTACCAAGAGCTTCCTACAAACGGAAAACAAAGCAGATTAATAATAAATTGGGAATATACAGTATCCATGGCTGTCTAGTGCAGGAAACAGGCATCGTTTTTACTCTATAAATGCCCTGTCTGAGTGTCTCAAACAGTCTTGGATCGCACGTCGCCCTTTGAAACGATGTAGCAATTACATTGTCTCCCTCACCCGAGGACCCCAAATTAAAAGGAACGAGCCATCAAAGGAACCGTGGGACAGCACGAGAAACGCATGACGCTGTAGGTATAGGCTTTATTTGAGAAAATCTAAACGACACTGTTGTTGGTGTCGTTATTGATGCAATCTTGTCTTCAGACTCCCACTGCGGAGAACAAAAAGGAAAAAGTGCGGGCAGATTTTCTGGTGTGGAGAGCTGTTATCTAACAAACTGTAAGGCAATAATAACAACAATGAAATCAATATTGCTTGGTCTTTCTTCTGTTCCCCTAAAAGCTTGCTGAATTTGTTTTCTTTGACTGCATTGACATGCAATTCAACAGCAATGTACAAACACCTTAAAGGAAACTGTATAATGTGTATTGATAGCCAAACAGTGACAATTTACAATACAATTTAGGCGTTCATAAATAAGCTATTTTGAAATAAGTATATAATTTAGCAAGTCAAAATTTGAGAGCTTTCAGCTGAGACTTTCTCAGTCATTCATATAAAGGAAACTGCTTATTGATAATAAATTTGATGTTTTTAGATGTAACATCTTTCTCTCTCTTTCTCTCTCTTTCTCTTTCTCTCTCTTTCTCTTCTCTGTCAGGATAAAAGGCTGTGAATGAAGCCAGACCTGCAGATTGCAGTGGTTTTATGAAGAAGGCACCATTTGTCCCAGGAATCGGGCCATATTAATTTGACACTTTACCGCTTGGTGAACCCGATCAAGACCACCCCAGTAAGAAACAATATTAAATTGAGGCATAAACTATTAGCAACAACAGCCTAAAGTATTTGATGTTAAACTACTAGTTAACAATAATTCTCTGTGTGTACAGCAAAAAATTAGTGAGTTTTTACATTTTGATGAATAACTGAATAAAGACAATAAACAAAGACAAGCATTTTCTGGCATTGCAATAACGTGTCCTGATAAATGGTGCACCATGAGACCAGTAACGTTTTAGGAAAGTAAAATAAGTAAATAGTAAATAGGTTAGTTTTGATTTCACATTGAAAAGGGCGTTTAAACGAGACATACAGACTCTGGAGAAATTTCCCGCCTGGTATTTGTTGCTTAAAGCAATTAGTGAGCTTGACAAACCCAGCTGAGTAGATGATTACAGATATTTATAACAATGACAGTAACCTGGAGAGGAGGCTGTATTTTTTTCTGTCAGCAGGAACAGGTCACAGCGTCTTCTCAGATTAACAGAGAAATCTGGGATTCACATGGAACATGGGGATGCTAAAAAAACGAAAGGTGTTCAGAAACATCTGTAAGCTTTCATGAGGAGAAGCTTGAAGTTTGGGAGGTTCTGGTTTTGCAAATGACCGGATGCATCTGATGTCCTCCAGTCTGTCACTGGACATCAAACAGGTTTTGATTAAGGTAACATCGGCTGAATGTCACAAATTTTATATGTCAAGGTCATATTTCACCAAAAATGTAGTTTGTACAAAAAAAGAATGCCTACAATATTTTGATACTAGTAAGCTTTTTTTTTTGCAATGTGACATTATTTTTTCAAATTACCCCACTAATTTGTGATACTATAATGTGTCCAGATTTAGTGTTGAGTCCTGAGTCTCATTACTTCATTATAGTCATTTGATTAAAATCAACTTAAAAGCAGCAAATACAACAAATACTATTATGATGTGTACATAAATAACTATTGCAATAATATGCCATTATTCTTTATTTAATAAATTAATTTATTTAATTAGCATTACAGTAATGTGAATTTTAGAGATAAATGGTTTAATTGTCAATAATGTCACAATGACAAAAAAATGCAAAACATACTGTATTTTTTCCTTTATCAATTTATTAACTTCCTTTTGATTTTAGGGTGAAATATAACCTGGACATTAGACCTTTACCAGAGAGTCAGTGAATGTGTTTCTCAGCTATGGGATTTTCTGACTTGCTTTCTCACCAACCACAGGTGGAGCACAGGAGACAAATCTAAACAGCAAGCAGGCGCACCGGTCTGGGAGTGGGCGACTCGGTTGTACCTGAGCTTTCTCAGGTAGATCAAACAAAACGCCTCAACAAAGAACAATTCTGAGAGAAAAGATGGAGAAAGGTCACATTTGGAAAATATGTAATTCCCATTTTCAAGAATGTGATCTGACTATACTCCCACAGAAGGCCATGGTAGCCACTCTCAGAGCGGTTAAAACTGTGTTCAAAAAAGCTAAAACAAAAGACCCCTCTGACTTACCTGCGCATTCTTAGAGGATTAACTTGCACGCTGAGACGCCACGCCAGCCGCTGAGAGGAAGAGAGCCCAGTGAAGGCTTTTAATCGATTCTCAGGCTGTCGGGACCACCGGCCTCACACAAGGGTGCTATTATGAATGTTACCTGCCTTCCAGTACCCAGAGGCTCAGTTCAAAGGGTCTTGAGATGGACTTTCAAGCCTGCTGGGGAAGTGACACCCTACACCACTGTGAACAGAGAGTCCGTTTTGATGATCCGGGAGGAAATATCAATGGGACACTCAGCAGCTGTAAATGTGCCCTCACCGCCCAAGTGACAATGCCGAAGTGCTAGAGGTCAAACCGGGATATGAAACAGGGTTTTAATAAGCCTGTATGATAGGGAGGCGATTAAAGAAAACGAAGAGGATGGGATATGTTTGTAAAGAGCTTCTTGGTAACAGCTTATGCCTGGGGTAATATCTTAAAAGCAAGGCTCACAGTGGCTTAAAACTGCATGTCAAACCATGAAAGCTATAAATGAAGTTCGATGTGTGGTTGCCTGAGCTGAATACAGCATGTAGCTTCAAAATAGTGTTCCAAAAACTCCATTAATGATTAAGATGATTAGGGCATTTTCCTTTTTTCTGTTTTCCTACCCATAATTCCTTGCAATAAAGAAAGTGCTGTAGTGCACTAGAGTTTCTTTGAGGTGAGATTAATCAGTGCAGAACTCTTAGTAAAGATTTTCGGTTGATGTTATCTTTATTCTCCTCGTCTTACCATGTGCAAAACCAATCGTAGTGCCTCATTATAATGTTTATGTCAAAACTCCAACAGGCCTTTTCCTTGGTTTCTGTCTGTGGTTAAAGGAAAACATGATCAAAGTGTGACTCTCGCTTGCTAAATCCCACCAGAGATGTAGGATACAAAAGACGACTGAAGCACGAAAAATGCAAAGGAACAAAACTGAGATGCCAACATATTCGGAGAAGAGAATCAAAAAAACAAAAAGGTCGCATCAATAGTTCATGGGTTTTTCAAGGTTTCTCTTTTTATATCCGAGCCTCTGTTTACCTCTGTTGTGAAAGGATCCCTGTTCTCTTGCTATGATTCAAACATTTCAGATGAAGAAGACCCGAGATGGAAGCTTCAGTTGATGCTGTCATATCTGTGTAGCTCTGTGGGTTCAATTCAAGGTTACGAGGTTCTCAGTGGCATTGTTGCACCTGCCACAGAAAAGAACGGGGCGAAGAAGACGTACATTTAACGTCGTCCGCAAACAGGTGTCCCACAGGGCTCTACAGCGGACAGTCAAGCTTTGTTCATGAACTGAGTGATATCGTAGTATTTTTTGTAGTTGGTTAAGCTCAATGTAACATGCCCTTATAAAAGGATAGAATGAAATAACTAGGAAACACCAGGAGGCTTCCTGTGAAAATGTGGGACGCTCTGGGAAAAACAGAGCCGGTTCGTTTAGGTCATTTTAAAGCGTTATAGATATATCACACCCTCCCTTAGGTGAGAAAAGCATGTGTTTTCCCTATTCTTTAATGGCTTTATTCACAGCTACAACTCACACATACTAAATATTTCCATATCTGCTGCGCTTGTGGAGAAAGTCATGCTTTCACACAATGTTTACGTTTATTCTCAAGGTAAACAGACAGGTGACGTTTCAGTCAGGAAGCTTCTAATCAGAGTTTGAGAGTCTGCTGAAGAGCTTCCACTCCAAATGTCACCTGTGTGTTGAAAATACACTTTGATTGAATACGCATTTCATTGTCTGAGAGTAAAAGTGTTTCGATCAAATGTGTGTCACTGTTTTTGTGTGTGTTGTATACTACTATACAGTTGTCTTAGGCACATTGGATGCTTCGCAAAATGTATTTTAAGATGTTTAATTGCATCTTTTGCTTTAATGTGTCGGTAGGAAATATCTATATCGATCTACAAACATTTGTTGCCATTGACTGCAACAGTTCAAATAAAAATCTCATTGGAGTATTACAGTTAATGGCAAAGAATGTTTCTCAATTCATATGAATATTTCTGTCAGACACTAAAGCAAAAGATATAAAAAACATTTGTTGATGAAGCCTTAGTCTTTATACAGTACAGTATAAATTTTGAACTTGTTAAATGTTGGAAAGTTGTTCATGGAACACTGATTTCATTTCTCTCTATTGCTCACACAAAGCTATCGCATATGACTTCAGAAGACTCGGAGGAAAACGAATGTTGACTTTTTTTATTTTCATGGTGCCTTTTGGAACTCAGCAGTTTAAATCGCCAATAATTTTCATGGTATGGAAAAGAGCAGTTCACACATTCTTCAGAACGTTCCTTTAGAGTTCCACATGAGAAGAAAATCTGGAATAACATTAGGCTGAGTAAATGATGACAGCATTTTTATTTTTGGCCGAACTGTTCCTGTAACCTTTCCCTTGACATACTTGAAGAGTTTTATAACTTTCACAAAGCGTTAATTCCCATTAAATTCTGACAGGCCCTGTGGGGAGGCAGATTTTGAGCTTGGCACAGTAGAAATAGCTTGAGCCACAGTAGCCAGCCACTGTCCGACATCTGCCCGGCTCTTAAACACTTCTCGCCCTGCTGTGTCCGTCTGTTTAACAGAGCTCTATCCTTCATGTCTGGAACAGCAAGATCCAAGATGATGACCACCACTGAGTTGCCAGTATTGTTGTGGGCAGTGACTAGCTGAGAAATACGCCTAGCGCACTTTAGCAGCCTATTTGTACTTAATCGTGGATATTGTTTCATGGCCTTCTCGCATGAAATGATCTGGAGCTGATGAATAAACAAGATGCAGGGAAATGAAAAACACAAGACTGAGGATTCCGTAAAGACTTAAAGCTGGAATCTGTGGACGCAGTTTCAGAAAATGAGCATCACTGCCTCATTATCTTCAATAAGCATCAATTAGCTGCACTGTAGCGATATCGCAAGCACACATACCAACAAGGCCAATTTACACAGGGCTATTAACAGCAAAATGATCTGTGTTTATTATAATGGAATATGTATTGAGTGCAATTCAAAGCTGTGTTACATTTGTTTCTTGGAAGTCGTTAGCATAAACTATTCAAGGTTTTGTTACGTGTAAGTGTTTGTAAGTTATGAACATAAACCAGGCCTGTTAAAAGAGCTCAGATACGCAGTTAAAATCCACAGGGCCAGGACAAAATTGTGATGCTGTATATATATGCATGTGGTCTGCAAGTGTGCTGCATGTCTGCATGTACCTGCATGTGCGCAATATATCTGCATGTGATCTGCATGCGTGCTGTATGTCTGCATGTGTGTGATATATCTGCATGTGGTCTGTATCTGTGCTGCATGTGGTCTGCATGCATGCTGTATGTCTGCATTTACCTGCATGTGTGCTGTATATCTACATGTGAACTGTATGTCTGCATGTGGGCTGTATATCTACATGTGAACACACAGACTAATTAACTGCTTCATTGCTATGAGCCTTTCTCTCATCTGAATATTCTTATTCTCTTAGAGATAGGAAAATGAACTGTGAAATGTGATTAGCTTTCTGAACAAGCTAGACCTCAATGAAAGTGAATTTTTATACTCTGCTTTATGAGTTGGCAAGACAGTGGTGTGTCAAATATAAACTCAAATTCTTATTAGTGGTGTTTGCTAAGGCAAGTATCAAGGTTACTATTGCATGGGTTACGAGTTTAAATAATACCCCAACCCTGACTATTAAACTTAATATAATTTGACCGCTTGTCACCCATCTGAACCAGCTGGGCATTTTTATAACCAAGCAAGTAATCACCTAGCACCACTCACAACACCCTAGCAACTGCAAAGCAATGTGCTTACATCTAGAACACTTTAGCTAATGCATAGCAACGCCTTGGCAACCATTCAGAACAATGTGGCATCACGGCAGTCATTCTACTACGGGCAAGTGCCACTCCAATTTTAAATGTAAAAATGTAGTTTGGTTCTAAATTTTCTGCTAAAAACAGTAAACGATTTAATTTGCTCCTTTCTGTTTCTTAAATTATATGCAATGATCTGATGATTTCACAAAATGTGTTTTTAGATTTGTGCATATATAGGTCTTCTAGGAAAAGTCATTACTAAAATCATTTAATAATTTCTCGCTGGCCTTGAATTGAGTTTTTCTGCCTGTTTTGACAGTAACTTCAGAAGAGTGAAATGATTAGCTGTCAGACAGTGTTCAGTAATGACATTTATTGCAGTGGAGGTGAACCCAACATACTAATAATGTCAATAGTTTTATTGTATTTAGTATCGCTTCCTACATCCAATTTCCCACCAACAAAGTCCTGTCATCTTCAAACCAATCAGCTATTAGTATATCCCTCCAGGTTCATTTGCATATTTATTGCCCAATCAAAGCACTCGTGTTATACCCCAAACATGTGGTCAATAAGTTTCTCACGTTTTAAATGCTAGCATTCCATGAGATTATGAAGAGGTCACAAATAAATATTTTGCCATGTAAATAATCACTTACATCTTGGAAAGCTTCAAAGAAGTAAATATATTTGATTCTGAAAGCTTATCTGTTTTGAATGTGCAGGATTTGCAAATGGTTCTCAGGCAGTAATAATGTTCTGTATTCTTCCTGATAACAAGCTTAAAGATGGATAAAATTAGATACATTTATTGCAGTAATTGCCACCCCAACACGTGAGTGGCTGCACTCGCATTTCTACAAATCAGACGATTACCTTTCTGTAATTATACCATGATTAAGTACAAACTACATTCTGAAGAAAATATGAATGGTGTTTGCCTGGGCAAAACTTTGCCAGGGTGTTGCTATGCAGTTGCTAAAGTGTTTTTAGTAGTTGATATGTGGTTTTTATACAAGGTTCTAGATTGGGTCACTCTGTAAGTGAAAGTCTACAATTTTTGGCTTATTTTATGGCCCAGGCAAAACACGCCCAAAAAGAGCCATATAATTTGAGGTATTCATATCCATGGCACAATTGCACCAGTGTTTAGAGTTAGAAATTTTGAATAACCCCTTATATTTGAGGCTTAGCAGCCCCACTAAATAATATATTAACAATACGGTAACACACGATAAGATTTGAAAAGAAACATTGAAGAGAGAAGAATAGAAAGCCTCTTGTGTTTGCTAATAGTTTAAAAACATTGCATGACTGCTTTGCTGGCACAGATTTTCCTGATATAGCATGTCAGTTAAACTCAATGGACACAGCGGGCGAGAAATTCTGAGGAACCTGCTAAGTCATTTATGATGCCAGCTACATTCATCTCAAGGGTTAGGGTATGAGAGAGAGTTAGTGAAGGTAGACTGACGTGCGAGACTCCTGCGTTGCATGTCACTTAGATTCATAGCTGAAAGCAAGATGGCTCACACCAAAAGCTGTTTCCTTTCCCCTGAGTGCACCAGCGCACACTGTGCGTGTCCCTGCTGCTGAATGTTTGCATGCAGAAATGAGATTAACTATGAAATGATCCTGGCAAATCATTCAGGTGTTTTAGTGATATTATGGAGATATCAAGGATTTTTCTCATGAATCTTACCAACACTTGAGTTATATATAAATGTGACAGCAACTCCCCCTTTCCAAAAGAGTTGGTATTAGTTTCATAAACACATTTATGGCAGTCAGATAAGTCTGGAAATAGCTTGGAGAAGTGATGAGGATAATAAATGGTAAACGCCTGTAAAAATGCCAGATGTCAGAATCACACTGCTCAAGATATAAAGGTGGCGTGTGGGGGTTGAGTGGATGGGGCTGATATGGAAATGATGTCATAATCACAGGATGTTCAGCAGTATGCCACAAAGTTGCTTTAAGGCACTGCACCAGGATGAGCATTCTGAAGTTCTGAAAGCCACTAGATTTAAACATTATACTTGTTGTCATGATACTATATACCTGTGTGTAGAATCACACAGGTATGAATGTCTGTTGTGGTTGACAGCTGTTGATCGAGTTTCACATTTAAAAAATTCCTTTAAATTGTCTTTCTAACAATGCATGCTGGTCTTAGTCTGTTTTTATCTGGTTTTAGACTGTTGCCAAGTTCAGCCAATCGTGAAACTGGAGGGGGTGTGGAGGTTTACTATTGTTTTGATTGTAGGACGAATAGATAAGCCATCAAAGTTTGCATCTCTTGTAACATAGATGTAGAGGGGCACTTGAGTCTGTGTGCATGGAGCACTTAAGAGGCAATTATCCATCAATGTGCCCCAGTCCCCATCCGAGCCTGGTGCTCATCTTTTATTAATACTGTTGAATGGAGCACGCATTCTCCATCGCAGCAGGGGGCTCCTGGGCAAGTCACGGAAGCCCTGACTTAGAGCTGTAAGACTGTGCTCTGGTGTTACACGCCACTTGCACGCACGCACACACATATACATGGACCACTCTCGTTCTAGTTCTGCTACACAGACTGATTTCACCAGCCTGATGTGCTGATCTACTTTTGAGGACGGCCATACACACAGGCAGACATATACACAGTACACTGGCTGCATGGACTGCATAGATAATGTCCTGGAATTGGGGGGTATATATATATATTGGGGTAGATAACTGATTTTCACTAGACAATCAGTATTAATACCTTTAATCCAAAACAACCTGTTTTTGTAGAGATTATGTTTTTTATTATGATATCAAAAATGGATTATTAACCCGATGATTCTGGCCTTAAAATCTGATTGGATCAGCCAAGATTAACGCAGCATTAAAATATAAATAAACAGATGCATGACATAGATCATGGTCAAACAATGTTTGTGTAAATAAGTGCTGTGAATAAAGCAGTCTTTTGGGACATTTACCTACCTACCCATGGTAATACCATGTTTCTGAACAATGTACTAGATTAATATCATGTACATTTACCGTGGTAAATGTACCTTGGTACATTTGAAGTAACCTTCAGTGCTATGTAAAACATAATCATTAAACATTATGATAAATATATAAAGAAATACAGTCTCTGTTACAATCTCTTACCATCACTTTCCAAATTACTTGAAAAAAGTCAGAGCTACTTTTATTGTTGTGTTCCACAAAAGAAGCAGCAGCATTGATATTTTTCCTCATGATTAGGTGCTGACTATGATATAATGATGAGGATGTACATCTTCCATGGAGCACGCACATGTTCATCTTCTGCAGATTCTATGGCTCCTCTGGGATTCGGCATATCCCGCTGGGATTCTCCTCCATACTCTCAGCACGGCTATTTGTTCTGCACCTTGTTAGAACAAGGCAAAAAGTGCAAGAAAAATGTATAGAGTGGAAGAAGGCCTAGGGAGGAGTAAACTATAAAAAGAATTCTTGACTACTCCATTCAGGGTGAGCTCAGGAATAGCTCGCAAGCGCTATTAGCAAACAACCTATTGGTTAAGGTTCACGTAACTTGATTACTGAAGCATGCTGTTTCCTGAGAAGATGAAAATAATGCGAAACTAAATCCTTCTTTAATACAGCTTGTTTCCAAAAAATGCAATAAAGAGGAGCCTGCAAATAAATCAATGTCAACAAAATGATAAAGAACAAAGGTCGTGTACACACTGGTACTAAATACAGTTTTCACTCCTCTTCGGAGGGCTTAATGAATGATGGCTGCATGCTGTAGTCAAATTCATGTGAAACGTGAAAACCACATTTACATAAATCAGCATGTGTACAGTACAGAACCACCTGTTAATGCTGTGATGTCAATCTCTTTTAGCCGCTGACAGTTCAACTCGGATGCGCTGCTAGAGAATCACAGTAACAGAGGTATGTGTTCCCCCTCCTTCCTACAATTTTTAACGGTCTGTCCACTGTTTCTTCCACCAGTCCTGTTGTCCATTGGCTATCAGTATGTTATACTCCAGAGAAATTCTGCTAGTTAAAACTTTTTAAGTTTAAAAACATTAACAAATATGGCGTCACTGTCCACGAAATATTAACACGAAATGAGGTTAAACTGTTGGCATGTTTTTTGTTTACAGCCTTGAGATGCCACAAGGTTGCTATGGGCATAACGGCTTGCCATTATGTCAGGTGTCACAACTTTGTGATTGTCAATACAAAATGTTGTGTGGTGTGTATAAGGCCAGATGTAGTCTTAACATTGGCTATATACACAGTCAGTGTTTGGGAGTCTTATTTACAAACTCACTCTCACTCTGAGAGTGATGCATATGGTCTCACTCTGGAATTATTCTGTTTATATAATAGCTTACTGAAGCGACCATCTGTTAACCAAAGTCAAGCCACTTTTCTTTTCTTGTGACAGCCACAATTAACACCTGTAACTAGTGACAGTGACTGGTGGGGGCGTAGAATGTTGTTGTTTATTTTTAACTGAGTACAGCATTTGGGTCACACCTAGACCCTAGAACTGATGGGAGTGGCTCCATTTTTCCATCTTTGTCAGGTACTGGAAACCCACATGAAAAACCTAAGACGTATCACACCACTGCCATTGTATTCAAACAGTACAGCTTTATTAAACTCACACTTGAAATGCATATGTGAATATGTGCTTTGGTTATAGAATGCAGTTGTCACTCTCATTGGTAACCAAACTGTGTGTGAATGTGACTGTATTTAACATTCTCAATCCAGACTGACAGCTGTTTCTGCTCCTGTGTGACTGCAGCCTTTAAATGTGTTGTTTTCTCCCAATTTACAGAAATATGAATCATTTTCCTGTACTGCTGCCATCCTAACATTATAGAGCTACTTCATACGTGACAAAGTTAATAACAGGACAAGAGGGCTCTCAGGTTTAATTAAAAGGCAGATATCTCTGCCTACACATCTTTAAAAATAGATTTCACACCCGCCGTAACCCCGCGGCTTCCCTGGTAATATGGCAAAGCTTTATCAGATGAAAGAAAGAGAACTAGATAGGCAAAAAACCTCAGACGGTCATTAGAACATTTTGAAGAATCTGCTGTTACTGTTTCAGAAAGTGCATTCAAACATAATAAAAGTTTTACATACGTATGTAGTATATATATATATATATATCACACATGTGATTTCTTTTACTTTACTACATTAAAGGCAGTTTGTTCTTCTTGAGGAAATCAACATAAACGACTTTCTTATAGTTGTCTCTACATTACATTGGGATAGAAGGAAGTGTTTAAACTTTGATTTTTAATTGCAGACTTCCCTTTGAAATTATCTTTTGTTTTTACCCATATCTTCATGCAGGTGTAGCAATGCTAACATTATGTGTAAAATTATTTCACAATTAGAAAATAACACATGCAAAATCTTTATACCAGTAAATGCTATTGGCATAAATTTGCATAACGATGGATTTTTATTGAAAATAAATTAGGTTTTAATTTTCCTGTTGCTGAAGTATATCTTCATTATTGGTCCATATTAGCGAACATTCGGAGGTGATGTGGCGCTTCAGCCAGCCATAACAAGATACTGAATTACAGAACAGTGATGGAATTGTATTTCATATGCGACGTTCTGCTTGTAATAGACTCTCGCAATTATCATTTACACTTTTAATTACTGTTCAGACACGATAATAAAATCTCACCAGCTTCTATTCACCCATCTGTCAGACGAATACGCTACGCACCCGAGCGTAACTCTCTCCATAGCAGACAGTCGGAGCCCAGACTGAGCTCACGGTGCAGAGACATCTTAATGTTTCTGAGAGCTCACCCCTCCCCTCACCACTCAATCCACAGTTAAGATATCTTGTTAGCAGATAACAAGCGGCCTCTGTGGGGATTTCGAAAGGCACACTTTTATTCCACCACTGGATGTCTTTCTGAGCTGCAAGAAGCAGGAAAGGAAAGAAAGAAGGTAAAAAATAAAAGGCCTGCCTGTCAATTATCTTCCCTCCTCTCGCTCCAGGAGAACAGGAGCAGGTAATGTTGGGTCCTATGCGGCCGGCTGTCCATCACGGCCCAGCACTCGCCGGCTCTGCCAGGCCTGAAAAATGGATGGGAGCAGAGAAGAGCAAAAGCTACTGTGACTCACAGAGAAACGAGGAGAAAAAAAACAGCCTGTCTTCTGACCAGTGTTGAAGTTCAGGTAGGACCACACTGGAGTCCGATGACTATATGTGGCTCTTATAATTGGTTCAGATTCACTTAAATGTACTTGAATGATGTTCAGGACATCAACACAGACTCTTAACTTTAAGTATTAACCTTAAGTGTGCAGCCCATCTGCAGGTCTGAAAGGTACTTTAGATCATGTCTGTTGGGGAGAGGTGTGCCATTACACTTCTAAGTGTTGAATTTAATATGTACCTTTGCACAGGGCGTCGAAGAAAATTTTTAACATTACAAAATATTATAGACTGCACCTTCAAAGACTTTGCATATAATTTGTTGTCCGTCTTATGTGAGTTTTGATAAAAAAAACATTTAATATCCAGAAAAGACAAAAAGCCATTCGGATCATAAAATCGAACAAAACATGGTATAAAAAACTGCTAATCTTCTAGTAATCTGCTGCATGTCTATTTAAAATAGTTTAATTGAAAATGTGAAAAATATCTGCTGTAGAAAGTTTACAGATAGTTTACATTTGCGAAGCAATTTTGTCATTTCTGTGAAAGCAAGGTATCAAAGATGTCTGACTTGATATTTTCCCGTCTGCTATTCTTCCGACGCCTCCAAGCTTTTCCTGGCCAATTATTATTCTGAAATGAATCCAACAATCCATCAGGTGCCAAATGACCGAAATCTGAACTCCATTCATTACTGATACTGCATCTAAATTTAAGCTAATGCTAATAGGCTTTATCATATAAGAGCAACAATGAAAGCTTTACTTTCTGCATACTGGCTCCCGTGAGTACCTCAGTATCAATGCTGTACAAACCAATTAATTCATACAGAATGTTTCTGAGAGTTTATAGACCAGGATGACTTCATCATTGCTGATAATTACTTTCATAGCCCTTGGGTTTCTTCAAAATGAGCTAAACCCAGAGAAAATCAGAGTATTGTGTGTTAGCCTAACATAAAAGACATAAAAGATGTATTGTCTTGTACAGCTAAGCTGAACAGGTCTATACCTAGCTTTAAAAGTGCTACTATATAGGCTATATAGATGAGCAAAACAAAAATGACTGGTTGACTAATTAGGGAAGGCCTGTATAATTAGGCAGGCTCCAGGTTTGGCTAACCCAGTTGGCTAATCAGGAAAATTACAAGTAAATGCACAAAGTAAATGTAAATTTAGTAAATGCACAAACAAATCATTTAGTAAATGCACAAACAAATCAATAAAAATGAAATTTCAATAGTTTAATTCTCGCAGCACTCTGTAATTTATTTAGTCTAGTCTGGTTAGTATTTTCTTTACCCTTGCATAGTTTTCTCAGGTCTTCATGCAGGTGTAGCAATGCTAACAATATATGTAAAATTACTTCGCAATTATAAAATAGCACATGCAAAATCTTTATACCAGTAACAATGGATTTTTATAATAAGAACCTCTGTTTTTTACAAGATAAAGGCACATTGCATAACTTGTTTATAATTTCCATTATATAACATTTGTGCAAAAACATCACAAAGTTTGATTAGAGACATTGCCTTTGATGTCTACAACAAAAGACGTGGGAAGCTTTTTCTCCTCTCTTTAAAAGCTGATAATATTTATTTTATTATCTCCACTACACACTGTTATAGCGTTACATTTTATTATTTGCATTTGGTGTCATTTATCCCTACTGCACGTGACTGTCTTGCCACTGAATTGCCACTGGCCATATGCGAACCGCAGCATTAGGTAACGTGTGGATTGCTTCAGTCCAAACTGAACCAGAGGTCACCAGTCTTGTTGGTGTCTAATTTTGTGTGAAACAATTTATTGGGGTGTTCAATGGTTACTGATGAGTTATTGGGGTATTCAGTGTTACTGCTGAGTCCAAGTTGTATCTTAGCACAACACAGCACGTTAGCAGACATGATGTCCTGAAACTTATTTCCCCACCTGAGGGTCAGTTCCTTCGATTCTCAATACACCGTGGAAGAAAAGATTTCATTTAAAGACTTGCCTTTTAATTCATGAAGTGGAAAAAGCATTGCCCTCGAGATAACAAAACACAGTTTCCCTGCAAATTGAATGTCATCAGCTTTAAAACGTCGTCCTCTTCGACTACATTGCAAACTTTTGGCTTCTGGCTATGAAAAGACAATACAAACAAGATTATAAAGAGATTGCAGCATTTAAAGCCTCAGTTTGAGCCATCTGAGGTTGACACAGAACCTTTCTCCACTTCCCTTAAGGTTCAAACGACACTTCAACAGGGAAACAGAGCTGTGGGTTAATTATTTCATCGAGCAGATGTTAAACTTTCTCGCTCTGGGTTTTACATAATTCTTTTTTATCTCACAAATCCCCACAGTGTAATTACAGCGGTAAAACCATTTACTCATTAGCATAGTTATGCAATTTGAACTAATGAACTGTTCAGAATCGCATTGAAACTGAGAGCGTCGCACTTCAGATAATCTTGCGGAGCGTCACATGCCTCCAGCTTCGTAAGACATCACAGAACGTCACGTATTGGTGCAGAATAAGACTGCAGAGTCATTAGCAGGTTATTCTCACCTTAAAGGGAAAGTTCACACACAAATGTAAAAAAAATCTGGCAATATTTACACCTTCAACTTAACAACAGTTCATCTGTCGAGTACCTAAAAGAAAAAAGATCAGCAGTGAGTAATGGTTTAAATATCGTTCTGTTTCTCACACACACACTTCAGAATGCTTACATATAGCTCAAGGGTGTATTGACTACTTATAAGGTGTTTTTCTTTTGCCTTTTTAGAGCCTGAACATGGCCACTATGAACTTCATCTACATGGAAAACACACATCTGGGAACACAAAAGGATAATAATTATTATTATTAATTTAATATACCGATGGGACAGATGGGAAGTTTACATACGCCTTGCAAAATCTGCAAAATGTTAATAATAATTTTAAAAAAGTAATTTAAAAAGTTTATTCGTTTGTCTTCTGAAAAACATATTTTGTAGCTGAAGCACATTACTAAATGAATATATAATGACTTTAAACTAATGAACAATGAACAGTAATCATCCTATGAAAGCTTCACCTTACACACACATACACATACATACACCATGAAACATGAAACCGTTTCCTGTTAGAGAGAGATGAACTAAAGGAAATCTGCGCTGATTTCAGTTTTCAGGCATACACGCAGAAATGTGGATAATACTGCTGAATAAATATTTCTGCAAGGCCGGGGGTTTCCTATGAATAGTTATATCCATTTGGAGAGTGTTTGCATGCATGAATATGATGAAGTTGTGTTTGTTTTAACTTCCTGTGACCTCATGTGCTCATTTACTGCGATCCATCTCCAATCTCAGCTTCTATGGAATCATCAAACAAAACCCCACAGGATTTCACAGTATGAATATCCCTTGTCAGATCTTTCTCTGTACAGAGCAGAATCACATGTCCATCACTGAAAGCCTCTCTCTCTGCACACATCAGAGACCAGTCGATACAGGCGCAGAGAATTGCAGTGTCCTGTCATTGTCGTGCTGTGCTTCTGACAGTCCTAACCGCTCGCATGAACCCCTGTCCAGAATAAAGACCCGTGGCACTCACAGCATTGGGGTATGGCTGTCTGCTGTGGAGATCTGCAGTGTGTCGGGTCTTGTCAGGGATCTGACATAGGGGCACATTTGCATAGAAACCAACACTATCAGTGAGATCTGTCTGCGTCACAGTCACATAGACTGCAAACCCTAAACACCAGACTAAAAATGTACTATGAATTTGAAACTAGTGAGGTTTTTGCTGGAATAACATGTACGAATGAATCACACACAATAACACAAGAATCACGTATTAAGAAAGTTAACTGTGTAAAGTTTGACTTCTGTATGTTGACTGTTAAGGTGTTTGGTTAACAATGCCACAGCTAACAATGCCACAGCTAACAGTTCCCTAATGTGTCCTTTAAGTAACAAAAACATTACAAATATTATTCTAAAAGTTCTAGTAATGATCAAAATGTTGTTGATCAAAAAGATGTTGTATTAACATTATTGTTTAGTTAGAGCATTACTCTCACTTATATACTGTAATGTTTTTAAAATGTTCCACTAGCAACTTAAGAATAACATTTTTCATGTATATAAAAAAGTTCTACGAATGTTACTGCAAGAATGTTATTTAATAACTTTGAGAGAAGATTTTGAGAACTAGCCAATGTTCTGAGAACGTTACCTGTTAGCTGGGGCTGGGTTTTTAACACGCATATACAATTGTTGCATCCAGCACACCACATATTCAGACTTCTAGTCCAGACACGGCCTGTTTGTACAGTCTCTGAGGTTTTGTGTTCTTCCTCTTACAGTAGCCAAAGCTCCTTAAGAGTCTTGTCTTCTGAATAGCTGGGAGCACAGATAAGCTTCTCTAAAATGGGGAGAGAGATCATCAGAGCTTTTCGTTGTTGGGAAAGATTTGGAACACCCATCCTCGTTGAACTTTAATTTCTCCAATGCCACTCAACCAGAGCCCCTTTTTCCCTCTTGCAATTTCAAGATTTAAGGAAAGTTCTTATGGTAGCTGCCCGCAGTTGTTCTTAGCGCTTTGTTTTTGTAGCGTGGGATACAGCAGAGAAAAGGTCCTAATAATTGCAACTTGGCTGCTTTAATTACGGCAGTACGTTTGGCAGAGACACAGTCGAGAATTCATAACAGACCTTGGTCTTTGCCTTTTCAGAATTTGGTGCAACCATTCTGCAAACAAACAACTGTTTCCATTTAATTGTTCTCCTGTGGAACCCTTTGGGAGAGGCATATTCATAAGTGATTCCAATTCATTATACACACACACATAGAGCGCAAAATGCAATTTTAACCCAAAAATACACAAAGCTAAGCTTATCACTATCTGCATTATCTGCATTTCTGAAAGGGTCAATTGTAGGCTTTTCAGCCTCAGATAATACAACCTGCATAATCATTGCACACTGCAGTAGAAATCATGAGATGATGACGCTCACTTTCACACCTGGTACTCCACAATTACTCAACATAAATGCTGCGTCTAAGCTTCATTCTCCCCAATAGACCATAATCAAATGTTCATCTCCAACACCAACGTACCGGCCAGCAACAGCTGGTGAGATCACCTTGCCCCATCTGCCAAATGATGCTGGCTACTGCTTTCCCTGCCCACAAGACCTTGGCCTTTATTCTGTCTTCCTCTATTTATTTACATAATGGTATTTGTGTGTACTTGGCTTTGTCTCAAATCAACAGTTCTGTGGCTGCCTCCCCACCACAATTCGTTTAGCATAGATGTTGGTGAGCTACCACCCTTCATGAAAATTCAAGGGAAGCAACTGATTTTCAACAGCTATACCCTTCTGATCTTCACAGGTGTTCTTACTGAAACTAATTATTATACATATTTATATACAACACAATCTCATGGCACTTAAATCTCACTTATATTTTAGCGAACTGATGGCTGGTTCATATCAGTTCAAACAATCTTATTTCTATGTTTTCGTACGGCCTGCTTTCGCCTCAGTAAGGAATAGGTTTAAGGGTGCACCTGCATTCTGGCTTTTTTTTTTTTAAAAAACATGTATATTTTTGTACAACATACATAGTATAAATTCATACAAAACCACCAACTTGTAAATAGTTCTGTTTGCCTGTGAGATCAAGTTGTTATATACAATATGCATTATTATTTGTAGAAGTAATCATATTGCACTTTCTACTTTATTGTAACAAAATAAACCATATTTTTCAAAACATCTCTTGTGTTCCACAGTAGAAAGTCACTTACGCGGGGGTGAAACCAAGAGGGTGAGTAAACAATGTCCATTGTGTGTGAACTATTAAAAATAATAAAAAGTTGTGACTTACAATCCCTGCTGAGGTTCGAACCTTCACCCAGCCCCATTCTTTAACTGCAAAGCCACATCAGTGCGAGATGCCATTAACAACTCAACATTTCAGCAAGCCCATCCAAATGTAATGAATGATAACCATGACAATTCAAGTAATTAGAGAATGATGGCACATCAAAGACTTGCTTCAAAGCCTTTCGTGAGAGATTTGGAGGATGGCGCTTTGGGCTCTCAAGATGGATATCACACGGATGAGTCGCACATCTGTCTCAGCTGTGCCAGCTGACGCAAACCGTGTTTCTCAGAATAATCCTGACAGCTCGGCTCCAGTCTGATATTCAAGTGCCACTGAGGAGAAGCAGCCAATGCAGAAATGATGTTTCTGAACAAACAAATTGTTTTGGACCAGCGTACATCACAAAGTTTGAACTTGAAACATCCATTATGTTGTCATATGCTTTGAGTTTAATGATGTCTCGTACGGGAGCAGAAGTAACACGGCTGAACATTAAAGCTGAAATCTGTAACATTTTTGGGTTAAACATGAACCAAAACAGTTATTGAGCAAATACATGACAGATGAGTGCTCAACGCTCAACAGTCTCCTTACCTTACCCCAATTCCCAATGGTAAGTTTAAAATAATGATTTATAATTTGAGCTGTTTTCCCCTATAATTTGAGCTGGGTCTGATTTTCTCTGGAAATGTCAGTTTGGCTTCATTTGACATGTAAAGAAAAGTATGTAAAGTCACCTGCAGTTTTATGTTTCGAACAGAGGTGGCAGTAGAGAGTCGAAAGTTATATATTGCAGCTTTAACCTGTATTTATTTTCAGACTTCCTTTAGCCCGGTCCTGCAACCTGCCCACATAAAGGCGCGTGAAATCTTTCATTTGACCCTTCTGGGCCGCGTTCCACCAGGCCTGTCATATGAAAGGCTTCTCAAAGATTCCCATGTCAAAAGGTTGTCTTATCGGTACAGAGGCTATTCCACAGTTCATGGCCTGTTTGACACAGTGTCTAAGGTTCTCATTTCCCTTTCGTTTAAAACACGGCAACAGTGATGTCCCTGGTGGGCCCGGTCAGGGAGAAGCTGTCGGCTGATCCTCCACACCACAGCTGCCAGAACACAATCGAGAAATGGCAACTCAGACATGTGCCCGACTGAATACACAATGAAGATATTTCATGTGTCAGAAAAGAAAGATGCAGCTGATTTGACCAACAGTTTAATCAATGATGACTGATTGGAAATGACAGATTTACTTTACGTCCAGAAATGACTCAAGTCATTTGTGTTAAGGGACTGAAGTGAAGGTTTATTCCTGGTGAGATTAAAAAGCGCAGCTCTCAAGAGAAAAAGCACGAAGCACGTCAGAAGTTTAAGTAAAAGTAAGTGACGCTTCTGAAGTTCTTGACCCATAAAAACGTTTCATTGCTCAGAGGTTGTCTGTGAGACACGGATATGTTTTCAGTTAAGTTTCATCTAAATATCATCTTTGTCTCATGTTTCTCCTAAAAAATCAGAAGGAATACAAAACAAGGGAAATAAGAATTGTAGACATGCATTATTAGGAAAGAGCTTTAGAGTGTGTGGATAGCATAGCTCAGATAATCTGCTCTTTGAAGTAGTTCTGTGAGCTTAATTGCAGACTTTGGCATCTTGACAGATTTGACATTGTTGTGATGTCTTCAGAAACTCTAGAGGAGATGCATATGTATATATATATATATATTTGCTGAAGTGTTCATGCACAAATATTCTACAGAATATATATTTTTTCTATGTATATATTTTTCTATGTCATTTAATGCCATTGCCATCTATTGACATACAAAATAAGAGATCTTACTTTGTAGTTTCTTGTTTAAACTGGAACAGATAGTGTACAACTGAAGTACTACACCTGTATCTAAAAAGACAGAATTTGGGAGTATTTTTCAGTTACAAAACATTCTTAAAACAACACATTTACTTGGGACGCAAACTGTGTAAAGTAATAACACTTTTTAGAGAATATCTTAAATTAAGTTTATCTTTTCCTTTGGCAAACTTTCTCATTTCTTTTCTAGTTATCAACATAAACCTCGGGTAATGTTGTTAGATTTATGTTTAAAATGAGAAAAAAGTTTACGATTAAGAAAAAGTATCTTATTTTTTGAAGTGTTGCGGCTGAAAGATCCTCTCAACTTTCATGTCAGATTGAACTCAATCAATAAAGGTGATGCACAAAACATATTTTTTGCCTCTGGTTGCCATGGCACCATGCCTTTCTGTTTTAAGCTGACATGAAAATCAATGAGAAAAGTTGCTTCTCTCACTTGTATGTACCTGACAGTGCATCATATTGTGGCCTCTATAAATAGTTCTTTTCATTTACTGCTGGCAAGATGAAAAACTGAATCAAAAAAAGAATGCCACCAACTCCTTAATCCAGTGCTGTGGTCTGCATTCTCCAGCGTTTATCACAGCAACTGCCAATATGAAGAGATTTCAACAAATCCCTCTTTGTCATGCATCCCATAATGCTGAATTATACCTGGTGTTTTATTATTTTTATTCCAGTAACTATATCATGGAATCCCCCTTATTCCAGCTCAGCCACTTTTATCCCTGTTTTTACCCTCATACAGTTTTATACATTTCCCATCCCTCCTTATATTTCCCATCTTTTCCCCACGTTAATAGCCTATAACATAGTACAGTGCTGCCCTGGTAACAAAGAGAGGCTTCCTTAGCCATTAATCATGATGACAAGTTCTTTGTTGTCATTTAGCAGCTGTGCGCAGAGGAACATTAGTCTTCTATTCTGGCCCGCGGTGCCGAGTCGGTCCGCGCTGCTCCCCTTTTCATGAGGAATCGGAAACTGGAGGGTCCAACCCCTGCTCGCTTATCAGCTGCTAATTGAACTCCCAGCTGTTAAGAAAATGGTCCCTGTGTGTATTTTCAGCCGAGTTTTGGCAGATATTACAGCCTGGAGTGAACTTGGGAACGTCTGCCAGCGCAGTATTTTCTAAAGGTTAATAATTTGTTTTTGATGAAGGATGATGGCAAACTTTGTGTCGCGTGAAACTGTTCTCAGGTGGGACTTTAAATGACCGTCCCTCAGAGATTTCCCTGCGTGTCAACGTCTTGCTTTTAGCAGTGTGTGAACTTCATTTCCAGCTCTGGGACTGTTTCAATCTGTTAGTGTGAAGCTCTATGCTGTGTTTGCTATAGTTGCTGGCAGGGTTCAAAAAATAACACTAGCCAATATGAGCCAACATGGCTTTGATGACTAACTATAAAATCTGATGTACTATCCTTGTGGCTGGTAAAATACATGTTAATTGCTAGAGCATTAGCAATTAGTAAGCGTTAATTGCTTGCGTTAGCAACGCAAAGGTTGTAGGTTCGATTCCCAGGGAACACACATACTGATACAATGTATAAAGTAAATGCACTGTAAATCATCTGCCGAATGCATAAAATGTAATTAGTAATTTATTTAGTTTTACTTTCCAGTTAAATTATTTAAAAAAATAAGCTTTATTTTAAACAAGAAATGGTTAGATTTGATCAACCTACAGGACATGTAAGACATTTATCAATAGACCAAATAAATTAATTATGAGTTTTAATAACATCCTCACATCTTATTAATTGTGTTTGGTCTTAATTAATTCACATTGGCACTAAAATAATCAACATACACCCCCCTCCCAGTTTGAGAAGTGTGTTTTTTCTCAGTGGAAAGACTGAGACTTTTTCCTCCAATACTCAGTGTGATGATGTGAAATATTGCTTATATAACCAGCCAAATGAAATGTTATGAGCAAAATCAGGATGTTTTCATGTTTCTGGGACAAGTGGAGTCTGGTTCATCGAGTCATACAAGAACCTGTACAGCTTGTCACAAATATACAAGAGAAAGGTAAATAATTATATAATTATAGGATAGGAAACCCAGCTAACAATTTTAGGCTGTAAGAATGTTTCAGTAACGTTTTATTAAGTAACAAAAACATTAAAATATTATTTTGAACATTTAAAAATGTCCAGTTTTTTAGACATTGTATTAACATTATTGCTTGGTTATGAAAATGTTTCTGAAAAAATTCAAAAACATTTTTAAAATGTTCCACTAACAACTTCAGACATACTTAAGATAAGTTAACATTACAATTTTTTACTAACATCACTGCAAAAATGTTTTTTGATAACTTTGACAACGTTCTAAAAACATTCCCTGTTAGCTGAGAACATTCACTGATGTATGCAAAATATGATTTAATGCAGTAACTATTATTTTTGCCTGTTTTTCTTGTCTCAAATTACCCACCATTGGCAAGCGTAGCAAAACATTCGGAAATTCTGAACCACAGTTGTGGGTGACCGACTCGCAATGTTTTAAAAGCTAAAGCGAGTTCTCTGTAGCTGCGGTGAACTCAGACTGACCGCCAGCTATTTCGACACCTGAAACTGCTGCGCTCTAATTGGCTGTGAAACAATGCTTACCTTTACAGGTTTTCTGCTTGACCGTCATAAAACAAATGTGAAATGAAACATCTCATAATAGGAGAAAAGAAGTAAAAATGCTATAGCTATGTATAAACATGACTCATTTTAGAGCTGTTTTGTCATAGTCGTTGTTGTTGTGCAGATTAGGGCCGGTGAAAAGCACTGCGTGGTATTAGCGAGCTACACGCTAACAGCTTGTCGTAGTGCCAAAAGCCCGGAGACAATCCGTATCTCTGGAGCTGCATTTGGAGCTGAGCGCCTCCAGATGAACTCTACCTCACCTCGCCTCCCACAACCACTGTGAGTGCCACTAGCTCGCTTACAGGCCTGCTCTGAAAGTGACAAAAAGCCTCTGCTGTATAGTGACGGGCCTTGTTCTGTCTCGCGCTTCGTCCACCCCCATTTCTTCCCACTGTTTCCCTCACAAGATTGGGAAGCATTAATGTGTGTGTGTTTTCAAGACGCAGAGAGAATGAGAAAGTCAGAGTGTCTCTGTCAGCTCAGCAGAAATCCTTCCCTAATGAAGTCCTTCCTGTCACCTATAGAGTCTGTTTACTTTGTACTTCCTTTATTTTGCATAATATATGTGCATACGGGCTTGTTTGAGCACGAGTTGGCTGCAGCCATATGTGACTGAGATAACAAGTTCCACAAATTAATGATCCATAAACATATAGCAGAGTCAGGTACCAGAAATGTCATTAAAATAAATGAGGGAACATTGAGTCTCTCTATGAATCAATCACAATATAGACATTTGATCAAAGATACTACAAAAGAACTGAGGGTTGTAATCTTCTTTGCTGTTTCTATTACAACGATCCCTCATTAGAAGTGTTGGCTAAAGCAGACATCAGTTTTACCTTTCTCATACTTGCGGCTGAGAAGTTTAACAGACCCCGGCCATAATATTCAATCCATGCTGTCAGTGCTAAGAACATGACCAATGCACCAAATCATACAGGTTACTGGGACGAGGTGTGCAGTTCATTTTGTAAATGAACTGGACCTGGCAGATTTGAACACGGGCAAGCAGCACTCACACTTGCTTCAGAAAACGTACAGATCTTGTTGTGAAAACTGTGCCTGCTAACTAGAAGGGGACATAAGTGACTAATTACTTTCAGACAACAAAAACATCATTTCTCCTTGGCTGCTTAATTACCATAACCCATTACTGAGAAGTTTACTTCAAGTTCCTCTCATGGTCTGTAGACAGACACAGTCAATAGAAAACAAAGTTAGATCAGCACGGATATACCCTGAAAGCTTGAACTGAAAAACTCTTTTGAACATTTGCTGATATATCTAAATCCAAAGAGCAAATGTTTAAAGAGCAGGAGGGCAGAAAGAACGTATAGATTTTTACATTTTCTGAAGAAAATATGAGTAGTACCTGCTTGTACAAAACTTAACCACAATAACAGGGGTTGTGGGAAGTTGCCAGGGCTATTTGTTAGCACATCGCTATGCAGTTTCTAGGGTCTTCTGGGTGGTTGTTAGGGGATTACAATAGTGTTTTAGGTGTTGCTGTGTTGTTGTTTACTGGCCCAAGTTAAGTGTTCACAGCCAAGATATTGTGGTCTTTACTTATGGCTTTGTCTGTCCTTAGATGAACGCCAGCATGTTTTATGAAATGCCAGGCAAAAAACTAAACTTGCTTCGAAAAGTAACAGCAGATAGCAACGTTTTGGGGTAGAATTCATGTCTGTTAGCAAAAACCGCTGCTCAGCAAGTTATTCAGCGCTAAAGTTTAATACTTAAGGAAAGGGTTTTGTTAAGATTCATAACCCAAGTGTATGAGCAACAGTTATAATGATGCTTGCCTTAGGCCTTGTCCACACTCCACACTAATACATTTTCAGTTGAAAATGCATTTCTCTCCATTTTGGCCTTCTGTTCACACTGCGTTGAGTTTTGGCCAATGAAAAGTAAGCCTTTTGACAACATTCTTCAAAGTGGATAAATCTGAAATGCTGTTTGTGTTGCAGTGTGCACTGTGAAAACTGAGACATGTGATGCAATTATGTGACTCCTTCAGCCCAAAGCAAGATGATAAGCAATGTTGTACCGCAGTTGTTTTGGCTGCTCTCTAGTTTGATAGCATTAACTAAGCTTATTAAATAAGCTAAAATGCTTATTTAAATATGAACAAATGACTGACAGTTGTTCAAATGTAAAACATTTTTACATTTTTGCTCATGTGCAGTACAGGGACATACACATTAAGAAAAGCGTTTTAACCGAAAAGAAAAGCGCTTTTACCTTTTCAAATATATCTAGATTAGATATATCTACTAGTGTAGATGTAGCCGTTGCACTGGAAGATGTGAAATTCATTACATTTATGCATTCAGCAGACACTTTTATCCAAAGCAACTTACAGCACATTCAAGTTATACATTTTGTCAGTACATGTGCTCTTTGAGAATCGAACCCACAACCTTTTGCACTGGTAACTTAATGCTACCAAATGACCTACAGGAACACTTTGCAACTAATTCTCCAATGAGAATTGACATATGATCATTGACATACAGTGATAAAGCAATTAAAGAAGATCAAACGTAAGGTTTCCCACTTTATTAACTAACTAGTTAGTCTCAATTCTCTCCTAAAAATAATACAATTAACACTGTCTTTCTTAACCTCATTGAATGACTATGAAATCTACAGTAGGTGTCACCTCAAAGTCATTAATCATAGTTTGAAAGGGGTTTAGTGCCCATAATTCATAGAAAAAACGTCACCATCCGCCTCTAAAAAGTGATAATTAACCCCTAATGATATACTCTCTCCAGGAGGATAACCTTTATGATGACGAACAGAAGGGATTTGTTGAACATGTAGGGACTGAATCCATGTTCTGGATAACTCAAACTAAAGGTAACCTGAAGCAAGAGTACTGAGTGATCTTATACACACCTTCCAATGCTGAGTGAATTGAAAACAATATATTTATATAAAATGTATAATCATATAATCAAGACAATCATAAACATGATGTCTATTTTATTATGTATTATTATAATAAAATTAATAAATATATATTTGGCATTATTTTTATTTTATTTAAAAACATAATGATGTTATGTTGTATATTGTTATTTCCTTGTATATTTACCCACAGAATCAAATACGAGTCGGTCTCCGTTTCTCTACACCAAACTGGACTTGTCATAAACAATTAAGACTTTGATTTTGTTGCTCATGTTTTAGTTTTGGTGGAGAAATGTCAGGGATAATCCACATATGTGTTCAGTTTTTTAAGTTCAGTTGATTTGCGCACATCGCTTATATCATAGAAGGTCAGACTGAGACTCTTGTTTCTACAATTTAATTTAAACCATCTTGTAGTGCCTTATAAAGTTACCAGCCAGCTGGCGAGTTTTATTTAGTTACCAAAGCCAATGTTTATTCGTATTTGGCCCGTTGCTGGTGTTAATTTTGCACCCTGTCTGAAAGTCTACAAAAGCTGAATATTAAATTCCCAGGTCAATGAGCTAAATTCATGAGGGGAGCGCTGTTACCACACGAATACGCATGGCTGTGTTGTATTTACAGTTTGTGAGAATCCTCACCAGCACAGTGTCACGTTCAATAGAGCCGGCAGCTAATTTTCACAGTCTATGAGGAAGAAGACCACATTAATCACTACTTTGAATTTTGAGTCCTGGCACTTTCACGCTAGACGGCTTCCCGTGCCTTTGAGAGAGATAAGGCAATCTTTCACCATCGCTAATAAAATGAAAAAAGAGATAGGATGAAGAAGATCGAAAATGAGGCTGAGGGTGGGCGAGGAGTTTGTCCACCCTTGATTTGATCCAATCAAGCTAGTGGACCATTAATTTTCAGAATAGCTAACAACGTGTATTACTCACAAATACTCACTACTCTAAGTGGTTGGATGACTTACAGAATAAAGACTCATACGAATTGTTTTTAGTCATTGAGTTGCATAAAAAATAACAAAGAATATTTAAAGCCAGAGAGGCACCCCCTCCCAATTTTATTTTCAGTTTGTGAAGTTTATTTGTTGTGGTGTATTTACATTTTAACAAGAAAAACTGTAACCACTCTTTATCAAAGAGAAACGCTAATAAAGACACAGCATTCAGCTCTCATAGACAGGTATGAACTAGACCTTAGCAAACAGTCTAAAGACAAGACTAAAGCAACAGGTTTTAAATATTAAAGGAATGTTCCAGATTCAATACAGGTTAAGCTCTATTGACAACATTTGTGACAATGTCGATTACCACAGAAAATAATTTGGTCATTCTTATTAATAAGTGAGTCTTTTATTCAAAATTCTATTTTGTGAAAGCACCTGTTTAATATACAGGTGTTATTTTGTACAAAGTTACATGTGTTTGGTTTTAATATTAATATACACTATATATGATATTATATACTATACATGATATTAAGCAATCTGTGCAGTACTATATTATTAAATAGTACTTATATTAATAAATAATGCACTTTGTGTGAATGTAGTCAACAGTATATGTGTCAAGGGAGACATTTATTGTCTGGGTATGTGATTGTAAAAAGTATTGAAAACAAATATAATAATATAAAGCATTATAAATGATGGTCTCTTATAGTATAGACTACTAACTAGGCCTGGAAAATACTCCACCCATGACATTGATGTCCTGTGTCTTGTTGATATTTTTTCAATGGCCCTAGTCACTTACACAGTCTAGTTACGTAAGTGATGTAGTCATTTAGAAATAGTCTAAATAAAAAACTTAACTTGTTGATTAAAGGCCATTTACATATGATGTTTAAAGTCAATTTTTCTTGGGTTCACACGGGTGATAAGCTTGACCAGTGTGCTTGTGGTACACACTATTTCTTGACTGTAAATGGCATTGGTTTGATATTTTGTTATTAAATGAAAAGACATACAAGCTTTGTGTGGGCATTAGGTGTCTAAATACTTTCAGACTGCTTTATATACTGAGGCTGTTGTATTATACTGTAAAAAAGACGTCTGTAGTGTGAATGGTGGAAGACGACGCCAAGGTCGTAGGTAGGGGTTCTATTGAAAGTAGAGACTGATGACATGTATACCTGTCTGCTAAATGAATACGTTTAGATCTCGTCTGGTCTTTGCTGTTAATCAAAATCAAGATAAGAAAGAAACTATGAACTTAGATTAGACTTCAGTTCAATGTTTTTTTATTTGTCTGAGCAGTCGTTGGATGGCTGAACAGTATTTTAGATTGCGTCTTATAATTGAAAAGAAGTGTTTGTGAGGAAAAGTTTCTTAAAGGTGATAGTGTGGTTTAGTTTTTCTAGGCCGATTTCTGTAGGTAATGTCTCAAATTTTACATTCATAACTCAAAGTTCCATAGGTGTGATCAGACCCTTATGCAAACATGCCACAAACAAACCGATAACAATAGGACCTCCCGCGTAGAGCCGCTGCAATAAAGTACAGGATGTCCTTGATGAGCAAATGGTTTACCTTTCATGTTTTGATTACAAGAGTCATTTGGATCACACAAATGCAGCTGATTGCATCCGAGTCACAATGTAAATGCACCTGACTACAGTCATCTGAAAATACATGTAATCCTTCGGTCTCAAATGATCCACTTTGTTTAGTAGTGTTGTGGTGGTCTGACTTGATGAGCAAAGTTCCCTCGCTATCATTTAAGAGTTGAGGACCCCATAATAAGATCACCTGGTGGTAACTGTCATCACAGTCTATACGGTTCATGCATGACCTATAATGTGAGATTCTAGAGGGGATTCATTTTTGCAGTGGGCTTAATTTTGAATGTCAGAATGATCACGGTCACTGATTCAGCTGTCAAGAATGTAATTAATGCATTTTGGATCTTCTCAGACTGTCATTTGTGATAAGAGCGACATATGATCTGTGACTTACGGTGTGTGGTTAGCACATTTAAAGCAGCCTTTTATTTTTAAAAGGCCGTATTAGCAGTCATATTAGCATTTTACCTTCTGCTCTTGATTGCTAATTATGAGTTATGAAGAGTGGAAAATGTCTTTGCAGAGATGGCAAATTAAAATCAGTTATGTGAAGGCGTGTTTGTGATACATGTAAAACACGTCCAATCAACTCGATGAGGTCTACAGGACCTGGAGAGAGGCATATGTTAGCATTCCCATTCACCTGAAGGGCTGTTCTTAAAGCCCCTCAACTCCCACAAATATTCCCCTTTGTTTTGTAGCATCATAGCATTTAACACGGATATGAACAGAAGAAAAAGAGCCATTTGCAGGTCTTATTAGCTTATCTCTGTTAATGCCATCTGAAAAATAAATATGTGTTGGTGTTTTCCTCTACTAGCTGCTGTCGTAGCGCATGTTAAAGCAGTGGCTTGTTTTGTGAGTTATGAGAATTCTGGTGATTTTGTACCTTCGTCATGGTTAGCAGAGCTGCAGGGCTTCCCAATGTGATTAGCTTAAATTGGCATTGAATCCCGCCATGGAGAAAGTGATTTGCTGGTCTGTTTGAAGTTGCCGGCAAATTTAGGAAGCTTTTGAGTGGCTGTTTGAACTGAATTTGACCTGGCCATTTTCATCCTTTCAGTGTTCGGTCTGGTGTCCGAACAGCGTTTGATTAAAACTTCACATTAGCCTTTGATGAGAACAGGCTTCTCCTGTGTAGCACACACTCCATCTGGAGGACCGGCCACCATAAGGTTGGCATCTTCATTGTGACATATTCCATGGCCTCTTGCCGCTGTTAACATTTCTAAACACCTGGAAAAGGCTTAGATAAAGCCCTTTTGTTCCTGTGTTTCTTAAAGGAGAAGTTCGCCCTGTTGTCGTTCTAGGCCTCTCTTTTCCATAAAATGAAAGAGAATGTGAAGTGGTTTAGCCCCTAAAAATTGCCTAAATAGCCAAAAGCAGTTTTATTAAAGTAATCCCTATGGCCTTTATGCAATGTTTTAAAGTCTTTATATGCTACATAAATCTACATATAACACTGTATATATTTTGTATACATGTATATATGCTACATGCTACAAGTCTACATATGCTACTGTTTGTATTTTCTATATGTATAGAAAATATAAACTGTATATGCAACATAAGGCTACATTTGCTAAGGTATACATTTTGTCTATACAAGCTTTTAAAATTTAAATCTATACATTTTTAAAATCTTTAAATCTATAGATTTTTTAAACAACATATAGATTTTAATAGAAATATTTAAGTCTATAAATGCTATGTAAATTTGATATATATATTTTCTTTAAGTCCATATGTGTAATATATATTTAAAGCCATTCAATAGCTTTGTGTAAGGAATGTAATCGAAATTTAATTATATTTACTCATCATCACGGTCTTGTCACCAAAAACTTTCACAGAAGAAAAACTCACACAAGCTTGGAACAACATGAGGGTGAGTAAATGATGACAGAAGTTTTATTTTTGGCTGTACTGTCCCTTTAAGTAGCAGAAAGTTGCATTTAGCCATGATGTAATGGCAACAAAAGAACAACAAGTCCTGCCAGTAATTTCTGACGAAGGACAACAATGCATGCCATGATGCATTCGTGCAGAAAAAATAATTTGTTCATGCAAATAAAATTCACAAAAAAACAAAATACATAATTTCTAGATTCTGGGCAGGTGATTAATCATTACAACAATTACAAGCTTATGTTTTCACCATAAATAGACTAATCCATTAGACTACACAAGCGTGTGGCTGCTGGTTTATATATAGAAGTCACTCAGCATCCGAGACCCATGTAGTGACCTGGACCATCTGCCGCCCAGTGCCACACAACAGTGCCACAAAATGGCAGGCCGTGGGGTAGCCAGGCAGGTAATTCAGGATCACTGTGTGGCAACTGCTCTGCCCAAGTGTCCATCAAGCACACGGGCACGTCAGGTCCCCACTAGTGCTCCCTAACCACCATTGTGATAGAATTTATTAAACACCTCGAGGCAGACACGCCTGGCTAGTGTGAACCGTATACTGCATGATAACACATTAAGACAGGAGGGGAAGTTTGGTGTCACACGAAGGATACAGCCAAGTTTGTGTTAAATCCAGCTTAGGGCGTCTCCAGGTCATTGTGATGGTGTTGACAGGAAACAGGTCTGGCTAACACAAACCGTCGATGTGTGCCATCAGTTCTCTCTCCTTCACACTTCTCAGCTGCTTTTGAGAAAGCACACAGTTTTCCTCCCCAAAAATAGTCACAGGCTTGTAATTCTGATTGTGCTTTAATAATGTCCCATTGACAGTTTGCCAGCACACAAAGAGCTCCACTCAAAGAGAAATAAAATATTCTTGATTTTAATGAGAGGGTTTGGGAAGAAGTAAGACATATGGTTTACACTGATTACTGGTTTATCACAGTCTCTCTCTCTCTCTCTGTCTTTCTCTCTCAATGTACCTGTCTTATATATATATATATATATATATATATATATATATATATATATATATATATATATATATATATATATATATATATATATATATATATATATATATATATATATTTTTCTCTGTCTCTGTATCAGAGTAAAAGATATATTTATATGTATATATTGTTGTGTTTGCACTGTAGAGTAAAAGATAAATTGAAATGAATTATTGTGGTTTTTGGGCAATAGTTATCAAATGGTTTTAAATGACTTTATACTGAATATACAGATTACTTTTAAACGCTGTGTGAAGACTCTCCTAAAATCTCTTTTTCTCTCTTTGTTCCACAAAAACACAACAACACAAGTTTGCTGTTCACAATTAAGGCAGATGACTAGGTATCAAATCACCATTTAAGATAATCTTCATGCAGTATATACCCTACCCAAAGCAGCCTTGATGTTAATATGCAGCAAAAATCACCAAATTAAAAAGCAAACCTAAGGCAGCACCATCTATGTTGGGATTTCTTCCACATTAGGAGACAGTTAAAGATGTCGGACTGCTCTGCAATCCATCTGTGAATTGATAACTCAAGAGCTAAAGAAGCATCTATATGCCCAGAGGATTAGCACATCTGCTAATCTGAAAACTTTTCCAGAGCTAAATATGTAATAGAATGTATATGAAATCAATCTGTTTGATTTAGCCATTCATCCCTAAAATACACTTATGTTTTTCTACACAACTGAGACACAACTGGAATTTTTTGTCTAGATGGTCTCTAGTCGCTTTATAAGACTTTAGATGTACAATTTTTCACCAGGCGAAGATTGTAAATCAGACCGATAAATCAGAAAAATAATAGCAGTCTCATCAACAAATGTTGTGATTTTGAATTACACAATATCGTTTAATACTTTACAATTATCTAACCCAATGCATAAGCAAATATAATACTTGCTGTAGAAATATAGCATATACAAGAATATAGAAAGCATATACAAGATATCTGGCCCTAATTTACTAACAGACACTTCTCCAAATGTCTTGTACTTCTTGAACGTAGGAATGTTTTTCTGGGCAGTGGGGTAAACAGTGGTAGCTGTGACCCAGCACAACATCTCCCCTGTATTCTCAGACCGCGCAGGAAGACATTGGCAGGCAAGATGCAGAGTCGCTTTGGCTCAGTATCTCTCTCCTCTCCTTCCTCTTTTATATCTGATTCTCTTGTCCGGCTGCAACACTCTAGATGATAGAAGACCAGCAGCACTCTACAGCAGAGCTGAGATACTAGACGAAGATTAACATGCACTGTGTTTTTGCAGTTTGTTTATGGATATGAGATATACATTTCTGGTAACAAATAACAACAATGGTATATTTTTCTGATTGTATTTTGCTTTCTCTTATTGTATTCTGAATGTTGTTTGGATCCATCACAATTGAAATTAAAAATATATACATATTTATATATATACAAAATATATTGCTTTGCAAGCGCAAAACTTTTGAATTCTATATTCCTTTTATATATTTTATTTAATGCTTAAAAAAGCGCTTAATAAAGATATAGTTTACCCCTAAAATGAGAATTCGGTCATGTTTTCTCATCTTAAATCTCAAAATAGAATCAGCAAATCCACGTCAGCTATAATGTATAAACATGCAGCAAATTTTGCGCAATGTGAAAAAAATCTTTTCCTGCGCTGTTTAAAAGTTTGAGTATTTCAGCAGAATTCTGAAATGTGCACACAAAATAATTATACTGTTTTAGGGAGTGACACCAGCAGACAAACAACATCCTGTTGTGATCAATAGAGATTTTAATATGGATTGAGTTCAGAATCAATGTCAGAAACGCAAATACTGACTCAAGATTGGAGGATGGGGTCTAACTGAATCAGATATTGCCAAAAGAAACACTCTCAGTAGAGATGGACTGCAACCCGATATGCAGACATCACTTTATCTGTGCCTGAAGCTTTTAATCAGAAAATCCATCAGACGATGCCGACTGAGGTGCCCTTTTGTTCATAAATAATAACAGTCTGATGTGAGGTTGAATGCATTTCTTGTTTCATTTGCTGAAATAAGGGGTTATTTGATACATTGTATCTGATGCACAGTATGTGCTGTTTAGCGAATTTGCGATTCAAAAGATTCTTCATTGCTGTCATTTTATCATTATTTATCATGCGGTAATACAATATTGTTGAGCATTACATTTCTCATGCCACAGTGTTTCTGGATATCACTTTCATTGGATGGAAAAAACATGCCATGGAAGTGAATTGTGACTGTGGCTGTCAGTCATCTATCAGTCATTCTGTCTTATATCTTCAGTTGTATTACACAGAGAAAGTCACACAGGTTTGGCACAAGATGAGGTTTGGTAATTATGACAAAATTGTCTATTATGGGAATTATTCTTCTGACAAAGTATTAATGTCACAGTATATAACCTTAAAGATAATGACCTTATTTACATCAGACGAAATCTTTTCTTTACAATGTAAAAAATATTAATATAGCTTTACAAAAAACATTCGTTAAGCACTTCATATAAATATATGTATAAGAATGTGGCAGAGATGGGAGGTGTGGTGAATGCAAAAGAGGGTTGTGCATATTCCAAATCCTACATCCTGACTGGATGCTCTATCTGACAGGCAGTGCTGAACATGCCCCCATGCTGCGCCTGGTGGTGTTGCATGTGCCCAAGTGCAGGCAGGCAGTTTTGAAAGCAGTTCCTGATAGAGACTACTGCTCCGATTCTACACTGGCAGAGAGCGTGAGAGAGGGAGCGAGCGAGGGAGAGGGAGACAGAGGGAGAGAGAGAGATTCTCCTCCTGCACTGGATCCACATTTTCACGATGGCATCAGATCCGGGGCTGCTGCCCCTCTTAGTGTGGACTATATCAATGCAGGTACTGGGGTCCAGAGGAACGGCCAGCAATGAAAGTAAGTGTGTGTTTGTTTGTGTGTGTGTGTGTGTGTGTGTGTGTGTATCATAATGATGGGGGTTCTCTTGCCTATAGTTGACACTACACAGGGCAATATGTGTATACGTCAACATCTATGTTAAATCTATAATACTCATGAATCAGAAAACTTACTTGAGAGTGACTTTTATGTGTATGCGCATCAGAGTGCCTTTGGAGCAGCTGGAAGTTATGGAAAATCTTGCAGTTTTATTTCTGCAGGTATATGTGAGTGTGTGTGTGGGGGGTCACACTGTCGCGGGTTTGGAGTTTCGCTATGTGTGATAAACACACACTGTACATGCTACAGGAAAGCATTTGATTGTGGGTATGAATGTGCCATGTTTTATTTCAGTCATTTTTCAGTGAACTAATATTTGCGAACATTACATTATTTAAAAGCACAATGTGACAGGAATATGTGGGTCGTAATATGTTTGATCTCTTTAAAGGCATTTCAGCCAGTTTGTTTGTGTGAGGGTCCACACTAAGAGGGAGTTAGTTAATGAACATTAACTGTTATACATTATACAGCGTAGTGATGTTAAGTATTGTTATTAATAAAACATTCTAAAGTGTTACTGAGAAAATCTAGATTTCTTTTGTATTGGGGTCTGTTTTGGCAGAGTCTCGGGGTGCTGGGGTCTGTGAGTGCAGAGAGACTCCCCGGTTTAAACAGAAGACAATAGTCTTTTCATTATAATGTACACATAAGAAAATTGTTTAGGGTTTTAGATATAAATCTACCATCATATCCCACAAAACAAGTACCCTGCAGTGCTGTCTTTTCAAGTTTGCAGTACTCATCATGCTTTATAGTTAAGCTTTATAGCCGAATAGATCTGACATGTATGTATTATGTATTATGAAGTGATTTTTAGAATTAATTTGCATGCATTTGTGTTATTTATTTTAGGTAGTGGTTGTCAACTTTGTCTGACCTAGTGACCCCCACCACACTATCAGTTTACTTATGGACCCTCTAAAATAAAAATAAAAAAGATTTCTTGGAACAACTGTAAAATAGCTTTCAATAATAACTTTATCAAGTACTAAAATATTATGCTGATCTAGTGTTGACATAGTTTCTTTAATTATCTACTTTGTCCTGGGTTAGTTGTGCTGGCACTGTACTGTTCGACAGAAAGCGATTTACATTTGTTTGATGGTTTTACATTCCATTAAATAATCTGAATCTATGTCAGTATTTGGAATCTGTTTATAGAATCTATATTGTAATCTATTATAGGCAGTGATCTGATTCAGATTCACCAATATTCAGATGTAAAGTATGTATTTTTACAGTAGGTTTGGATAGGCACTGTAACAGCATATATTTATATTTACAGCATATTTATTAATTCTCATTATTTTGCCTTGCACATCTAATTTAAGTTATTAGATTTATTAAATAAATAGATTTAAAGAAAACTTTGAATTTTGGAAAAAAAATTGTAGTTTAAATTTATTTAAATGTAAAAGGGTATAGATGCAGTCAGTGCTTTGTAAGGTTCAGTGTTCAAACATACGAAACATTTGTGCCCACAACCAACACTTATTATAAATGCTAATAAGCTTATGTTGATAAAATAGCTTGTTTCTTTTTATTTAAAAAATCACCACATTTAAAAATAAAATGTATAAGAGGAATTTTAGTTAACCATTTTTAGTTTTAAAAAAACATTATAGAACAAAACAACCACATTTAGAAATACATTTAATATTATACGCAGTATATTACAACATTTTCTGGATAAAACTTTATGCTTTACATATCAGGCCACGCACCCTCCAAATTATTATCACAGGCCATCAATGGCTTTCGAACCTCCGTTTGCAAACCCTGGTAATAGAGCTTTGAAATCCCCTTCAGTTGATGCCAATCATATTGTCGTATCATGCGTGTTTACTATGAGGACGGGAAATGTTTGTGACCTCTTGACCTCCTCCAGCCTCTGTAGTTTCCACTCTTCAGTCATGGCATGTTTCTCATCCCAGCGGTTCTCACATCAGAGAGGGTTTGCGTGTGGCAGAGTCGCAGCTTGACACGGATGTTCCGCTCAGACACACTAAGTGAACACACGGTTTGCGTGCAATTTCTGCCTCTCCACTCTCGGTCACAAGCGGTTCAATATAGCGTAAAAGACCGCTGAGGGAGGGAGAGACGCTCTGAAAAAACACTGTAGACAAGCATACTTGTAGTAAACAAAGGAATATTTCTATATAAGAAAAAATACACCTTTCACGTTCACCTATAATTCAACACCTAACACATTGAAAAGCATTTGGTTGGAAATTTGGTTTGAACAACTTGCAAGGACAAAAGAAAACAAGAGACGTTTGAGTTCTTGATCGGCAAGGACCATAAACGCATGTTTAAAATTCAGAATAAATGCATGTTCTTTAACGCTACGCTGTTCGGTGCATTTGGTGTTGTGCTGAATTGTTCCATTAACCTGCATGAAAGTGTTTTGGAAATCACTGTCAAAAAGCTTTTTATTCCTGCCCTGAAAAACAGGTTTTGTACAAGTGTGATCTTAAGCAGGAAGAGTCTGAAATGCTGTGATGTCTCTCTGCAGTGATAAACACACTGAGCGTTTTTTGTGTAAAGGATGAATCATATTGCCATAGACAATGAAGATCAATGTGCCTTGATTATGTTATTCCTGATTATAAAGGCACTTAAAACAAATCCACTAGGCATAATGAGACCTAAACTCTGTCTTATTATGAAATAAGACAGAGTTTTGTGTTTTATTATCGGGTATACGATCAGAAATGCTTCACAAGCAGGTGTACAGACACAATTGATTATTGGTGTCAAAATATGACCACAAAGACACATTATAGAAAATAATTGTCAGAAGCTCAACTTTTTAATGATTAAATCATGCACAAACTGATTTTAGTGTACTTTTAAATTATTATTTTTTATGCTGGCAAAAATAAACACAAAACATCACCAAATTAGTGTCACTTGCTTATGATTGGGAGGGATGACAAAGCAGAAGACATTATTCGTTAGAAGACATTATTATTATATTAGTCAAAAATCAATTTTTTAAAGATTTAAACCACTGCATTAGCACATTTTCATCTAATACTTCACTGTGTCATTTTCTAGATTGCCTCATAACCCAAAGCACCATTAGAATTCCTATCATTGGATATGAAGTGCCTTTTACAAACACGTTTAATTTTGGTTAGCCGGTTTTCACAAACTTTCATTGCATTGGGTTAAATGAAGTTTAGCTGGAAGGCTGATTTTGAACTTTAAAACATGTCTACATGATTGGCACCTTTCTGATGAACAAAATTAATATGGATGTCATTTTGTCAAATAATGTCAAAAAATAATGTTCTAAAGATTTTTAGTTACTCTTCTAAAAGAAAAGGTGTAAAAAGAACATTTGGGGAGATCCTGCTGTATTTTTTAAAAATTTTTAAATAAAAGTAAATGCATTTCAGACATTTCAAGATGCATTTGTAGGTCTTATATTAAATGCTTGTATGTTGTTTTCATTTGGCAGTGCAATTTATTCAGACCAAATTTCTGCAAAGATATTTTAAAGGTGTTGGGTGTTAAGGGTGAAATGAAAAGGTTCATTTTTAAACTGCTTTACCACTTTTGAGACCAAATGTTGGTTTTTAGTTAATTAATAAACGTATATTTCATCTATATTAGCAAGCAAGATTTGACAAATAATATAAAACAGTATAAAAATTATATAAGATTACTTATTTTCGTGCCCTGCTCAAGGTCCAAAAGAAGTTATTTTCTGTGTCATAATTTTGTAAATTTTGATGTGTTTAAAAGTTAGTTCAAAACTTAGTTCATAATAGATTATACAATAAACATTTTAGCATTTGTGCCTCTAATGTTTTTAAAATTGTTGTGAGAGATCTGACTGTGCTGTTTATGAAAAGTCTGACAAAACTCAGTTAAACAAATTCAAACCACATGAAGGAAATTGCAGACTTTTCAATATCCATGCAAAACATTCTACTTCACTTCTGAAACTTTTGCAGCACACAATAAAGTTAAGATGCATCAAATCTTTGCACTTCACATTTCTGCATGTAGTGGCAGGTTAAATCAAAACTGCAGCACTTCTAACAGCAGGAAATAAAATGAGTAACCCTCAAAGTGTGACAGTGAAAAAAAACCCAAAGCAAATCCTTATCTTACACAGGAAGGAAACAATAATTCCCGAACAGGACTGTCAAATCTCCTTTTAACTCTGTGTGGGAGGCCGAGGAAAGACACAGCGGTCCTGCTCTGTAATTGGAAGCCCAGCGTTGCAGAGTTCATGTACGATTTCTGTAGGTCACGCACAATTTCCCAGACTTGTCCTGCTGTTTGGAGATCTGCGCGTCTGATGAAGCTTCGTACCGCCTTCCGTCTGTAGGACATATTTGCTCTGATCTATTCATCACTGGTTCACGTTGTTTTTTATGAAGGAATTGTTGATAAGACCATATAAATGCAGTATGCTTTCTTACAGTGAAGTGGTTTATTGTGCTTTCTCCCTGTGGAGAAAAGAGAAGCCAAAACCTGCGTGTTGGTTCCATTGTCTGGAGGATTTAGTATTGATTGTGATCCTTTTGTAACTTTGATGAGTGGGAGTTTGTGAATATAAGAGGCAAGAGGCACTAGACTCTTTAAGAGAGCTGGTAGTGTAGTGGTTAAGGATATGGGTTGACAGCCCAAACGTTGTGGGTTTAATTTTTAGAATTCTTAGAGAAGCTCTGTGAATAAAAATATATGCTGAGGTTTCAGAACACCGTGGTGTCCCTACAGCTGTACAACTGTACCTGAGACTTTGCATGAACAAAAAGTGACACTAAATGATGACTGACTTTTGACACCAGCAGCTTTAAATTACAAAGCCAAACATCAATGTGAAAATGTATATACTGACATATACTGGCAAAATGTATAACTTGATAAAACTGTACAGCGTCTGCCAAATGCGTAAATGTTGAATGCACCGTAAATTGTGTAATTTTACAACATTGTTAAAGAAAGTTCAAATACACTACAGTGAAACATTTGAACACAACTTCCCATTATAATTAAGATTTTGCCACATTTTAGAGTAATTGTAAAGTTACAGTAACAGAAAGAAGTATGGAAATTGTAGAGTGACCACAACTGTATATTTTATTCTTCAAAGTAGACACTCTCTACTTTGAGAGTGCCTCTACAGATTATTGTTTTGCACACTCTGGGCATTCTCTCAAACAATGTCATTATATTAACAGCATTGAAGGATTTCTTATATACGCTTGATGCTTGCTGGCTGCTTTCTTTTGCTATCCAGTCCAAATCATCCATTAAAACATGAATTATTAAATTGTTTAAAGAAATTAATCTGTATGCATATTTATGCTTAAAAGTTTGTCCAAATGTTTGACTGGTAGTGTAGATGCGTAGACAAGTTCCTTATCGGAAAAACACTGTTAACATTAACATTTATGCATTTGACAGACACTTTTATGCAAAGCAATTTATGGTGCATTCAAGGTACACAGTTTATCAGTATGTGTGTTCCCTGGGAATCAAACCTTTTGCAGTGCAAACACATACTCTATCAGCCGAGCTACCGGAGCACATTCTTTCACCTTTCTGTCTGGGTTTACAGACTAGTATCCATGTTTGCAGTAGTACACTTGGAGGAACAGGGAATTCTGAATCAATACCGGCACTTCGGCACTTGTGTTTGCTGATAGTCAAGTTTTCAGTAGGCCAAACATATAGAGAATACTCTTGTTTAGCACACTAACACATTTCTTCAGGCACTTGTGCTGAGTTTGGCCTTAGTTGTTACTCTGACTTTTAACATTCCCTTGTGGCTAAGCGGATAGAAGTAAATGAATTAAGCTTTCTAACTTTCTAAGCAAGCCTTATACTTTTAATGAACTTGAGAAATATACTGTTGAGTAACCAGCTAGTTTTTTTCAGTCTGACTTATTTTATATATATTTATATATTTATTTGGTGCAATGCATTCTGGGATTGCCTTTTCCACAAAGGATATATGTGAGGTTTCTTTGGAAAGCCTGTTTATGATGCTTTAAAAGATGCATATGAAGGCAGCACACTAGCTATTTTGTTCCTAAATAGGACATAAATTACATGCATTATTTTAACTGTGTCTTGTTTAATGCATTCTGCATTGCTGTTCTCGACCTCATAACAAAGCGATGTGTCAGTCTGTGTAATTTGCTCTCTGGCATCTTTAGAACCAGACAGAACAAGAGGAGAGAACCCAGTGCATGACAGTATGAAGAAAGAGCCACTTGATGCTGTATTTTAGGAGGAATGAAGAGTGAGAGAGGGAACAGAGAGAGATGGATGACATTCCGGCATATTCCAAAATGGAGTGGCCCAGAGCACACATAAAAGAATGTTCGTGTTGAACTTTATGGCAGTGACAATCTTCTGCACCAGCCATAGGGCTATTTCTGTCACACTGACCAGATGCACCTCAGCTTCCCTGGATGATGGAGAGCGCAGCACAAACCCAGAACTCCACTGTGTGCTTTTGCCACAAGAGCCTCAGACATTTATTCTTCAGACCACAGAGACTGTTTCTCCAACCAGAGCTTTAACTGAAGGAACTAATCTGGATTAACAGATAAACAGGATGAGGTCCACAAATAATTTTGAAGTAAAGTCATTATTTAACTCAGGAAACCTGCCATGAACATGTCCAGGTCATAACCTAGCTAACAGGAAATATTCTCAGGACAACTAAGAGGCTAACATTCTCTAAAAGTTTGATCTATGTTCTTCTAAAGTTCTGTCAAAGTAATCAAAAAATGTTCTTGCAGTAACGTTAGTAGAACATGTTCAACATTATATATCATACATATCATAAACATTATTCTTAGGTTGTTAAGTGTTAAGGGGAATTTAAAAATGTTTCAATACTGTTCTTATAACCAAGCAATAAGGTTAATACAATGTTTAAAAAAACTGGACATTTTTCAAAAATACCATTGGTGGTTTCAAAATACTATTTTTAACATTTTTGTTACTTAACATTGCAGAAACATTCTTAAAACCCAAAACTGTTAGCTAGGAATTTAGTCCAATATAAGATTAAAATGCTAAAAAATTGTATCCTGTTTTTAAAAAATTACAACCTTTGTAGAACTCTGAAGGTTATTTGCATCGTGACAATTAGGCACATTTCTGTCCAAATTCTCATTACTGAAAAATGTTTTCTCACTTCTGTAGTGCAAAAAAAGGTTTCAATTCATTACATAAGATCTAAGCTCAGGAACACATTTATCGTCAAGTTTTCTTCTGTCTTTTGTGAGCTGTTTATGTTCTTTCTGGTAGCTATCTCGGATGAAAATGCAGAATTTTTAGAGTCTGGAAATTGCTCCTGTATTCCAGCTGGCACCTGCGTCACAGAAGCATGATACAGTGAACCTCATACTCTGCCTGCTCCTCCTTGATGGATTTCCTCTTATTGTTTCATAGAGAAATAATGTATTTTACACCTCATAATCTGCACATAAATCAAAGGTTTAACCTAATTTAGTGATGGGGTGAATATGGTGATAGTCTACAGTTGGGTCTCCCAACACACCACAGACACGCATTCATCACATTAAAGAGTGATGAACAAATTCATCATTTAAAGCCAGCACAGATGCTTGGAAAGGTAGGAGAAATTAATAAAGACTATTTGAAGAAGAGCAGTGATGGAACGGAAGCTCATTCAGAGGCAAAAGATTTATTTAATATCTCTTTCAGCCCATTGCGTCAGTGTAAGACTAGTTTTTAAGCAGTGGCCCAGATTATCCAAGTCATGCACTAACACAGGCCTGAGCAGGGCATGATATTTTGCATGGGCAAAAAAATACATTAAATAATTACATGTATTTCACAAATAACAGCGATCCTGAGGCCTACGCATTTAAACCCACGAAAAATCAAGTTATATTGTGATGATGAAAGAAATAATCTCTTTTTCAAGCTGTGATGTGCACCATCATTTTTTTAAATGCATTTGGGTTGTTTATTTTCAGACTTTTTATTGAGAAAAGTAATAAAACAGCACAGTGTCATAATGTCATATCGTAAACGAGGTGGCTTTGAAATGCATTGCCCATTTTCAGTGAAGCGTGCCTTGTAATTTCATGGGAACGGTCGTCATTGTCACTCACACCCGCACCGGTCTATCACCGCATGATCGTTTAGTATTTGCTCTATTGTACTGGACTTCTTTCCATTAGATGCTTAGAGCGTATAGATCCACCTCAGTGGTTCCGATGAATGACAGCCCAACACTAAAACCATTTATATGGATTAAAATGTATCTAACTGTCAAAAAACGGCTTATCATTGTTCATCTTCGAAGCCTCGCGTTGCATCACCGAATTGGGTTGCGACTTATCCTGACATAATGCTATATGAGAAATCATACGTTACTCCAAAGGATTAACTGATTTAGTCAAATGATTTTGTCTGACATCTGCTGTATATGAACACGAATCAAGCTTATGTTTGTCATTTCATAAGCTCTGTCATTGCAACCAGACATCTGAGCATCTTCCAAAGAAATTAAATACAATAGATGCTTTATGAATTGACAGCAGAGAGTGTGAAGATGTTCTGTCTGTATTACTGCTGTCTTTGAGATGTATCTTTTAGAAGCAGATACATTATTTATCAGAGAGCTGGTGTTATTATGACATGTTGTTATATATATATATATATGTTGTTGAGCAATTTGGGGTCTGGAAGCAACTCACATCGTACATTTAATTACTGCATACATTTAATAATGCAAAATCAAATCTACATACAGCATATGGTTTGAATTGTAAGCAATGCTAGACATGAAAGTGACATTTTGTCAGGTATGGTAACTCATACCCAAAATGTGACCTCTGCATTTAACCCATCACTGGTGAGTAGTAGACACACACACCCAGAGCAGTGGGCAGCACTCAGGACAGCACCCAGGGAGCAATTCAGGGTTAGGTGCTTTGCTACCTGCTGATGCTGGAATCGAACCAGCAACCTTCTAATTACAAGCCTGACACACTAACAAGTAGGCCACAACTGCCCCTGGGACCGCAAAACTACAGCATGATGCTTCACTCCATAGATTTCTGTGCATTTCAGAATGCTTACACAATTCATGTAAACAAAGACTTATAAGATACAGGGTGCAAAATGGTCATAAGAAACTATACACTGTAAAAAACACTTTGCTGCCTTAAATTTTTTAATTTAATCAATTTGGTTGCACAAGCTATTTCAACTTACTCTTTGTAATCTTGACTGGTGTGGAGTTGAGGTAACTTATAAGAAATAAATGGAAAATTGCTTAACCTATCTTTTTAAGTTATACCAGTCAGGATTTCAAATATTGAGTTGAAATTACTTGTATAGCCAAGTTGATTAAACTTAAAAATTTAAGGCAGCAAAGTTTTTTTACAGTGTACATTGTGTTTCCATATAAAGAACGTATATAAGAAGTTCATGTCTGTGTGAAAATCAAACTTAATTCAGGGAAAATTATAAATTCTGATAAATATTCATATATTTATCAATTAAATGGTACAGAGCTGAAGAAAATGTACATGACAATGTAAGTTATTGTAATGCTTAACAGGAAACTAATGATCTCAATTGGTAAACTTCTTCAGACACAATTAAACCTTAACTCCCAGCTTTTAACTAGTACAGACTACAGTGATATTAGGTAAACTTGTCCAAAACAGTTCCAAAACAGACTTGGACATCTATACATCCCTATAACAAACAAGTGAGCAAGCACTCCCTGGAGAGCACCCAGCTTTGACGCCATGTGCCCGTTTGTGCCCACTGCATCCTCCAAGGAAGGATGAGACTTTGTGTCTCCAGGTCTCTGCTCACGTAAAGCTGTAGAGAACATGAAGCTGTAGCATATAAACGGATGCATCAGACAGTTGGAGTGGCACTGCTGGAATAATTGAAGTCTGGGCTGTGAGGAACCAGGCAGAGAACAGACAAACATGTCAAGTACAGCAGGGAATTTATCTCTGGCAATATACAGCATCAACAATTTATTACTGTTCATTGAAGTAGTCCTACAACTGAAAGCAGACTGATATTCAGCCCAGACAAATATTGGCCATATAATGACCTATTCCTGAGAGTGCTGTGTTTTCAGGTGAGGATCTCTCCAAAGCTTTGAGGACAGACCTTCGTTGTGTTTATGAAATGAGTCCTCAAGGATTTCTTCGCTTAGATGATAAGCTAAAACAGAATGTTGTTTTAAATGCACGCATACAAACTCCCCACAGCAGATAGAGCATTTAGGCTCTCTGCCTTTGTTGTTTTTCGTGTGGTGTCATTTCAAAGAGAGGCTGACGATGACCGTTTTTATGCAGAAAAGAAGTCCAGGCACACAGTCGCGGTGTGAAATCTGAAGTCAATTTAGTTATAATGGAAAAACAATGTCAGATTAGCTTCCTGGATAAAATTTTAAAATACATCAAACTGAGAGAACATCAAACTGAGAGAAAAGATACAGACAAATTAATCGGCTGGAAAGCACAATAGGTACAGCTGAGCTATATAGTTTATTAATTTTTTGTATAAAATATATTTTAACATAGAGAAAGAATATTTTCTGAAAAGGGAAACTATGTCCTTATGCTTGTTTTGGAGGAGTCTGCAGTTATGCCTGTTCCTTTCAGACACAGAGAAAAACACAAGGTGGAAGATGAGGGGTTTGATTGATCAGTCATGAATTAGTCAGTTGGGGAATTAGGGCCATATGGATGTCCTGCCTATCAAAAGTCTCACAACCCTCATCAGTACTTCCCGAAAACTGCATCTGTTGTCATCGCTCCATCTGGAACTGGCAAAAAGATACAGATGCTTGATTAGAAATGAAATTTAGAAGGATTTCACTGTGCCAATGAAGGATTTGTTTAATAGCTCATCCTGTTAGGATAAGTTGACAATACTTGCATTTTAACAATATCAGATCAAATATAAAAAACCCTAGATTTTTATATTTTTTAAAACATAGTGCTAGAGAATACAAAACTCGCCACCAGGACGCTATAGGGTATTTAAGGTGGTTGCCAGAGTGTTGCTATGCAGTTACTAAGGTGTTCTGAATTGGTGCTATAGGGAATTACTTAAATGTTAGGTGCTTGCTTACAGAACCCACCTCCAAATCTCTATTTTATCCTTTTATGTCACCAACAAGGCAAAAGTTAAAGATTGCTTAGAAGACAAAAGTAAGTTTGTTCAGAAAACCAATACTACAATACCAGATACATGGTGTAATATAATACTCAGGATTTGGGCTTTGTTGAAAACATGAGCTATAGTAACAGTGATGCTTGCCTTGCAATGTACCACCCTGTGTTTGAAAATGTGCTTTTGATAATTGTGAAAACAAACTTAGGTATATTTAGTGCTTTTGTGGTTTCCTCCCCAGCTTGCATTATTCAAACATCTATTCATTAAAAATGCATTCCAAACTAATGGTGATAAACATTATGCTCCCATCCCCATTAGGCCGGCATACATATTCCTCTCTCAGTGGGAAAAACTTTACAGTTCTTACCCAGAATGCATTGTGCTAATGAGGATGTTGGCGGTACACTTTCTACATTCACCTAGATGACCAATACGTCACCCTGTGGCGTTTCAGACACCGCAATCTCTCTGCCAGTGACCCGGACGGTTGGGGCACAGCAGCTCTCCATCAATCTAAAGGTTTAAAACATGCTTCCACATGAATAGCCAGAAAAACTGGAAATGGAGAACAGTTTGGAGAGTAAAAGAAAAGATGGAAAAGTTAACCGTTGCCCTTGGGACATCTCAGTTTCTGAACGAACACAACTGACTTATTTCACAACAGGTCGGGGACTTTTCTGTTTTGATGGATAGACTCTTAAAAATGATATTTTCTGAGGGGGGTGATAGATTAAAAATTGTTTAAAAAAACAGCCGAAGTGTACACCTAATTCCCCCAAGATATCTCTTTGTCGCACAAAGTCATTTGTCACAGCTGACAGCCGACAGGCATCTCCATGTGTAATTGTAACATGGACTTCTAAAATTGGCTGTACCACCAGGTCATTGTCTGATCTGCCCAAAACAACAGGAAGCTGGGATCAGTGCTGGGGAGCAACTTTGAAACTGTAGCTCAACAAGCCACAAACTGCTTTTATTTTAATACAGTTAAAAGGTGCATTCAGTCATTTTTTTCTTTATGATAGTCGTGGCGTGGATGCAAAATCACCAAGACAATTTTTTGTCTGTTAGGGTTAGTTAATTAAATCTAAATAAAATGTATCATTTAGTTTTTAAGATTTACAGACGCAGATATGGCTGATGCTTTTATCCAAAACGACTTACAGTGCATTCAAGCTATACATTTTTTTATCAGTAAGATTTTTTGTAGATTTTTTGCTGCTTGCAAAAAATCTGAATACTTTTGAAATTGGCAGCTTTTGCATGGCAGTCAATTGAGAAACATGTTTTTACTGGCAGAATAATGTAATTATGACATCTACCAGCAGGGGCAGACGGCTGAAACTCAACAGCCACTTTGACTTTCAGGGTGAGACCAAGGAGCCAAATAATGAGGCAGAGGAACGCAGAGAGAGAGAGAGAGAGAGAAAGAAAGATAGATAGAGAGAGAGAGAGAGGCCATCTGTTCTTACTTTCTGACCCAGTGCCCTAATCAGAGGCAGCCTTTCCAAATTAGGAGTCCAATCACCACGCACACTAATACTGCTGATTACAACATGTTCTCTCCGTGAGGAAGAGAAGAGAGAGAAAGTTGAGCAAGATCTTCAAGTGAGTCAGAAGAAAATAAACCAAAGTGATGACATTTAAAAGAAAGGAACAAAACCCCACCGACAACCTGTTAATGAAAATACTGCGGGATGAGCTGTGGAGTACTGCACCATTTTCAATTTGATAATGCAGGAAGACATCTGCTCAGAGCTCAACTGGGGACTCATGCATTAATGAGCATCAGAAAGTGTGTGTATGTACATCAGGACTTATAAATCAACCTGCATTTGTCATAAGGACAGAATGTTCATTTTGGGGTAGGCTACGTTAATAGCCCTACCATGACAGTAAGGATTTTTGGCTCACGTTTTTGTAATTGTAAATTCTTGTAAAATATGGATATTTCATTCAAAGAAAACTTCATTAATAGTCAAGGTTAATCGTAAATGTGTGAGATATAGTGTAAAAAGACACAATATACTGGTATTGACAATAAATGTGATATTAATAACCACTAAACATATTACAATAAACAATATTCTAAACATGGTAATATTGTGGATAAATAGCACCAGTATCTGGTTGACACTCCAACACAGTAGGCGGTGCTATTGCACCCGTTTAACATTTTACCTTAAGAGCCACAATGGTCACAAACTCTCTCTCTGCCTCTTCACACTTGTATTTTGAGTGATCTATTGGTCAAAAAAAAAAGAGAAATCACTAAATAAACAAAATTAAAAATGAATTATATTTCAATAGATACCATTATAATACCAGCCCTAGTAACATAACATTGGTCTGTGTCAGTGTCTCCTATTTGCTGTCCTGATAGGTCCAGTGACACAGTACTGCACATTATAACACAGTCTCGCTCGCCCTGACCCACAGCACAATGATGAACATGTCCGTGGCCCTGCAACACTATAGAAAACATTACTGCAGATGAACAGCACATAAGTGTCGCCTGTGAAGGCAACAGTAGGCTTGATGTTGTTATGTGACACCTGAGGGAGGTTGAAGCCAGTTTGTGTTATCCGTTACCGCGGTACACGACACACATCCACGTGGCAGCTGGCATTTTTTCAAATTGAAGGTGACTCTTTGTTTACCCATTTCTAACTTGTAAGCTGCACTGAATGTAAAGCAGGATTCTGGGTCTGTGGGATTTAGGGGGTAAAACTGGGTCAGGTGAGCATCTCTCAACGGCTTCTCCGCCTGCACAGATGAGCACATCTGTCACAGCTTCCCCACATCAAGTGTCACGCAACCGGCTTGGGGCCAGACACGCAGCTCCTCGTCTGTTTCCCATATGGATGGGTCCTGGAAGACACAGTTTACTGTGTGAATTTGGGGGAGGAGTTTAGCATGATATGGCCCTCATACCCCCTGCAGTCACGAAAGGGAAAAAACGCTAGTTCCACGGTCACCTTGAATTGTACTGAAAACAGGCTAAAGGTGTCTGGTCATCAATAAAGCCGGGGGGAACACCCCACTAGCTGTGTCAGTACAGCTGAATGTTTGATAAGGTTCAGTTTGGGGCTTAAAGTTAACTAAAGCAGTCGGCTACGAGAGGCTTTTGCAGTAACAGCAATATAAAAAAAAATACTAAATAATTACAAGTTGAAGTGAGTTTGTTAAAAACTTGCAGAAACACTCATTAAAAAAATTAACTATTAAAAATAAATTTGACTATTATAATTATAATTATTTACTATAATAATAACAAACACAATAAACTGTTCTTTAAGCATAGTTGATTAGATTCATTAGTTATTGAACTTATCAGAAAGTTAAAGTCATTTATGATGATGACGATGATGATGATTATTATTATTTATGAATAAAATAAAAAAATATATTAAACTTTTGCTGTTGTTGTTTTTAAACATGGGCCATCCAATCACTACTAGTGTAAAAACTGGAGTGAGACAGTCCAGAGTGCATGTCTTATTCAGTAGATGTTAGTCTGTAAACACTGGCTTAAACTGCCATATTGATCCAACCACTAAGACGTTCAAACTCAATTGGAGGCCATTAACCAAACATTTAGAACATTATTAATGGCTTTGGCACTTGCCTTAGGAAGACAATGCCCTGTGCCAGACGATGTAAGATGATGCTATTAGATGTGCATCTCAGGGGGTTTGGAGATCATGTCCTCTGCTGGTGAGGTGAAAGGTCATTATGACTGATGAGCAGTTGATTTGATTGATAAGTGCTCTGAAACATCTGCAGCCATTTTAAATGAAGACATGGTTATAATATAGCAAAAATTCTCAATTTACTACAATGGGTGTCAGCTGACAAACTTCTGAATGCAGTTGTGAAATGTATAAATGTGAATACAATTGTAACGTGTTTATTTTCAATTTACAGTGAATCTTCTGGATACAACCAAAATATCAGGAGACTGGGGATGGCTCACATACCCTTCACATGGGGTAAGAATAATCTGTGTGTCTTTAATATCAATATTAATAAATCTTTCAAATGTTTTAGAGCTAATGTGTGTCATTTATGTGGTAACCTTTTTATAAAAGAACAAATTCACTGGAGGCCATATTGAGAATATGGCCACGGCTGGAGGGGTTGCAGGCATGACTCGAACCTATTCAGCCGTAGCTCGATTCACAGTATGGCACAGCCTCCAGTGCCTTACTGCTTTTAGACTTCAGTTTGGAAACAGTTTTTATTTTTGCAATTCAGTTTGACATCCGTTAGTGGAACAAAGATTACATACAGAAGCTTTAAGCTTTATTTGTTTATAGCGTTTACAGCTTATTGCTGAAATTAAAAGGTCACATTCCATGTTTGAGAATTATTCTGTTTGCTGGGTAGCAGATAGAGATGTGTGGTGTTGAAACACTCTCTCAGCACATATGAAGAAAACATAAGGGCTATTTATACTTAAAAAACGTTTTTTACTGATTACACAGCTTTTCAATGCCTTCCAAGACACATTTGAGTCAAACAGCAATCCGATCATCTCAGGAGGTGCATAGACACACACAGCCAATTAAATGCATATGGTTATGTCATTCCTCACAATAAGCAGAGTAACTGCAAGACAAAAAAATGCTAAATGCCATATTGATAGCTTTATCAGAGAAGGTGCATGAAGTGACCATGTGTAAATAGCCCTTTAAACGAATTGTGATAGCAGCCATATTTACACACATTTACCCATGTTTACACACACACATTCACACTCACATTCCCTAATCCTTAGCTCTTCTGTCTCACTTGTCATTCTGACATATGATTCAACCACTTTCAGGCTGAGAGGGAGGGGGAAGAGAGAGAGAGAGATAAAGAGAGAGGGAGAGTGTGTGGGTGAAGAGAGGACGGGGCACGGGCGAACAAGACAGGAGAAAAAGGAAGGCGGTGTTGAATTGGGGGCTGTTGTCTGTTTTCAAGTCGGGAGGCATTTGCATATTCTAATGGAGAAAATGATGCATGGGGTATTAAATTAGCAGCGCACAAAGTGATCTAAGCGTTGAACTGTCACAATTAGCGCGGGCGGCTGTCAGAGGCTGACGGCGTCGTGATGTCCCTCAGAGTAAAGCGCCTCCCCACCAGGTGACAATTACCAAACCCGACAACACAACGCAGTCACTGATGTAACAATACCTCCATTATCAGTGCAAATGCTTAACTGTGACGGAATACAAGTTAATGCCTCAAACCAAAGAGAGAGAGAGTCTTTATTTGAAAAGGATTTTAATACATATTACTAGATCTCTGAAGAATATATGGATGGTTCTGGCCTGTGCAAATGCTGGGGTGTTGCCATGCAGTTGCTAAGGACTGTTTTTAACAGGTTGCCAGGCATTTTCTAGGGTGTTTGAGGGTGATGGCTAAAATGTTCTGAGTGGATCTTTGCATTTGCTATGTAGTTTCTCACTAGCAAGTCTATGGTTTTTATTTTCTGTCAGATTAAAACTGCATTGCTTTGAAAAAAAGGCACACCTACCCTTAACAGACCATATAATTTGGTCATTTGAACAAAACCCTCACTCTAAGTACTGTAAAAGCAATAGTAACAGTGATTCTTGCCACAGCCTTTTATCGTTATAATAATATATTTTTAAGGTCTGAATGTAATTGTTGGGACAGAGGTGAGTCGGTTTTAAATGACTGCACAGTGTAAATGTAAAACAGATTTCTCTCTTCACAGAGAACACATGAAAGGTGAGAAATGTGACACACATGGTTTACTGAAGTGTGCTTTCAATGCAAGTCAACAAGCTTTTACGCTTGGAAACTGCCACATAACGAGCATCCGCACAAGCGTTTGCCCTCTAATTATTGTTTGTTAAATGAGTCCCTTTGCGAATAATGAAGCTATTTACTTGATCTTTGCCTCCTTTTTACATTCGCATCCACTCAGTTACATAAACATAGCAGCCCTGAGACGACTATAAAACGTCGTCTCGTGGGAAGCAGGTGGTTATTTCTTCTCTCAACTGTAAAAACAATTTCCACAAATAGATTATGTTAGCACGTATATTCACACTGACACAGCAAGCACCTCCTCCCCAATTATTACTTGACAGCTAGCTAAAATTAGTTGCATACTTTAACAGCTCGGCATTAGTTAGTGTACCTGTCTGGTGCGACTGTGGCGGTCCCTACTGAAATAAACCACGACAAATGCATCTCATTTACACGCCGCAATGCTTCATTTGATACAGGAACTTCTGCTTGTTTCACTAATAGCTACTTTCACTTTTTATGTTGGTGCAACTTTAGACTTGTTCCAAACACAAAGAAATCAACATCGGAAATGAGTTCTCGTTAATATCGCAATCTTCAAGACAGCAGCCAGATTTAATTGAAACGTTGGCTTTTGCATCTCTGATTATTCTTTGGTTGACTTATCTCAAATATGTCTCCTTGATACATTTTGAGTATTTCAAAATGTGCTGAGATTCACCAGGATGCCAAAGTCTCCAATCAAATTCTACAAAAAACATATTACACAAATTTGGAAAATCACAAAAGCAATATCTTTAACATCTCAATATCTTTGTTTAGGTTCTCTGATTGTTCGGAGTACGGACCTTTTCATCACATCTTCTCTAGTTTTAGAAAAGTTCTCAACAATATTTCATAATGTACTCAGATATGGCAAAATAAAGTTTACTATAAAAGGTCAGAGATCTCAATATAAACTCAAATGTTTCCCATGAAACCAAATGATCTAAGCTATACTATCCACATTTGTAATTATATTATTTTTAAAAAGGAAAGTTTAACTTTAAAATAAAACATAACTGAAAACTCTTTTAGGTCTTATAAGGTAAAAGAGCAACATCTGAGCAATACTTTTCTCTAAAGACAGTTCTAGTTGTTGGTCCAAACAAATGATCACGCAACATGCTGATCACGTAGAGGGTAAATACAGTTTGTTTGGTTGTCACAGACCTGACCCTCATGTTAAAGCAGTACAGCGCTGTCTACACGAGCAGTGGAATTGGTATTGATGGATTAAATACTTCAGGCCTCTTTGTGCCCTATGATTCCCTTTTACAAAAGGATTTGCTGCATGGACACTTTCGTCTGAATCCATCTGTCTTTTTTTTAAAGATTCTGCAATTCCATTTCCTTAAAATTCCATCTTGCTCTGAATGCTACGTGACTTCGGAGAAGTGTGCCGCTCCGCACAATGCACGAGACGTTCAGGAACAAAAAGAGCACAACACAACGAGATTACAGTTTCTATTTTAGTTAGTTTTTTTACTCTGTGTACACGTAACGTATAACCTGTCAATGGCAGAGGGGCCGTCTCACCTCATGGGTCCTGTGGGTTTGATGATGGCAGATTGTGTCGTGCGAGGAAGACTTCAGCAGCTCCAGGTTGCTTTACACACTCACTGAGCACAGCTACAAGAAAATGTGGCATACCGATAATGCAAATATGTCATTTGCTTATTCATATATGTTGGGACTGAAGGTTGTTTGGTTTGGGTAACACACCATACTGTAGTAAAATACATTATACATTTAAATAAGACTGAAGTTACATGGAAGAAACACATTTTGCTAATTACACATATGAACATTAATACCTTGAATAACAGCTAATGCTTTCATTATTTATCAAATCATTATTTACAAACAGATGTTTGGCTACAATGTGCTGAAAGCTTTACCTCACTCAGAATTGTGACAAATACCGTATTGTGCTGTCTGTGACAGCCACTCACATCTCATTCATGTCTCAGTTTCAGGCCCTGAAAGCCCATTATATCTCACTGTGTTTTAAAGTGGGCTCAGGCAAAACCTGGAGTTGGATCCTTAAAAAATAATCTAACCATTTAAAATACTATGAATTGATAAATGATTTCCTCCAGTGAACATCATAATAGACTTTGTCCAATGAAATAAAGCTGTATTCCTTCAGATAAAATGTAAAGCTGTGTTACTGTCTGTGATATAAATATACGATTTATATACTATAGTGTAATATATATATATATATATATATATATATATATATATATATATATATATATATATATATATACGATGATTTATATACTATTCCCGTATATGCTCTAGAATTTTGGCCACATTTAGCTACTTTTTTTTATAAAACCACACCTTTCAAAGAAAGCAGCACATGGAGGCTCGCTGTATCACACATTGTCTTGTGGTTGCAAGCCATTAAAACCCAAACCAAATGGTTAAATAAGCTTTGCATTTTATATGACCTTGTACAGGTTCAATAACACATTATGTATTGCTTGTCAATGGCAAGCACAAGATCGACCAACAAAAGGCGCCTCAAATATATAATCACGTTGTTCAGCTTACGTTGTCATTTCCACAATTTGAGATTTGTGGGTGAGGACATGTTCTCAGCAGTTTCTGTCACCCAAAAAACACATGACTATCATTAAAAGGTATTTTATATTTTGGCTAATTTGACTCTCCACAAACATGAATGGGGGTTTGTATCTACTGATTTTTGTACATGTATAGATGAAAAACAAGCTTCATACTCAGTAGGAACCTGACAAAAGGGAATTAAAATCATCTCAAACTCTTGCCCAGGAAGATGGATTAAAATTGGATTAAAGCAGCACCTTGACTATGAAATCCATCACATCCTCTCATGCAAGTAGGAGGCTTATGGAAGTTTGTGTGAGCATAAGGCAGAAAGGAGTGATGAAGAACTGACATGGTCAGAAAAGGGAGAAAGATGGAAATGTTGCTCTTTTTAGCCCCGTCCTGCTATGGTTCAGAGCACACCTGTTACCTGTATGCACTACCCAGGGATCAGGAAGGAACGAGTAAGGTGATAGTGTAACTTGATTGGTTGTATTTGGCCCATGGTGTGGATGTGGGAGGAGCTAGGACCACCCAATCGAGAGAGAAATTATATTTGTTTATCTGTTATCTCTCTGATATAATATGTTTCTTTTTATAAGCCTATCTAGTTATAGACTTGTAGATATGGGATACATGTATTCACTGTATTAGAAGCAAGTTGTTCAATGTGCATCTAGTATGAAATGAGAACAAACAAAAAAATTTATGTAGACTTTGGTATGTTGTATATTTATTGTATATGATTTTGGCTTAATTGATAGAGCATTGTGTTAGCACCGCAAAGGTCATGGGTTCGATTCCCATGGAACACACATACTGGTCAAATGTATAGCTTAAATGCAATGTCACTTTGTATAAAAGCTTCAAAATGCCAAATGCATGAATATAGATGGTATTAAAAAGATTCCCTTTTATGTTATTCTTTGCTATAGATTTCCAAACATTTATAGCACCCATTCTTTCAGGGTGCAGAAAAAAGTATTGTGTCCTTAGTGCTTGAACCAGGTCCATCACTGCTACACTAAAGTCTGAAGCCGTCTGAATTTGTCTTGCACTTTTGCAGAACCCACTAGTCACATCATGGGTTACGGACACCTCTGGTCCATAAGAAATAACATGACTTTGATTAGTTCTGCTGTACTGCTAGTTGCTACATCAAATTCCTGCAAAGCCAGAGGAACAGAATGACAATACATCCTGCCCCTTCATGATGGATTTTCAGCCTTTCTGTTTTCCAAACTCTACAAAGTTTAACACTGCTGTGCTTGTACAACACTGACTCCACTCTGAGAACCAGATGCTGTTATTCAGATGCTGAAATCTCAGGCACGTTTGTGATATGTAGAGTGATTAAATGATAGCCGTAATTGCTAATTTTACAGCCCACCAGTTTGTCAAAGTTTCAGAAGATGCAACGGTGAGCAAATCTAAAACTTGCTTTTACAAGTTTTAGATTTTTAGATTTTTACAAGACAAGCCAGTTTACCTCTTCTTTTAATCAGTTGTGACATCCAGGGGTCACAGGCAAGGGTACGAAATCCTAAACTGGAGTTTTACCTGCAGACGCTAAATATGGATGCCAGGGCTTTGCCTGGATTGTTTCTGGAGTGTTCTGAGTGGTTGTTTCTGTGGCCCAGAATCTATGATATTCTGGTCCAAAGATATGGTTTGAGTTTGTCATTCATTGTCTGTGATATATTTCCACCTGTTTTAACTGGAATTCTGATTACTCGCACTGTAAAAAAGAATTAAGTTCAACCTGGCTATACAAGTCATTTCATCTTAATATTTTAAATAACTGACTGGTGAAACTTAAGTGATTTATATAAAAACTAATTTTTATAGGTTACTGCAACTCTGCACCAGTCAAGATAAAGAAATAGTTGAAATGAAAACTTTTTACTGTAGAAATGACAGCACACCTTTCCTTTACATACATTATCTAAAACCATATATGTCTGTAGCACTTTAGAAACTATATTTGTATACTAAATGAAAAAGTATAAGCCATAGTACTAGTGATTCTTACCATAGTAAGTGCCACTAATTTACTGTATTCACAAGTTACATACAATGTTGTAATATTTAATATAGGCATATATACTGAGTGTTCTGCTGTTCACCAGTGCTGACCAAACCAGGGATTGTGTCTGAATCCATTGTCACAGATCCTCACCCCAGACGGCACCATCTGAATAATTTATGTCCCTTCATGAGCTCATAGTGAAATGTCTTTTACTGTCCAATTCAAGCTGGCAGGCGGAGGGGTGACCCTGAGCTGACCCCTGGCAAATATCTCTGCCTTCTGTACATTCCTGCAGGGCTGCAGTCGCCCTCGGCTGTCACTAAGCAAAATCATTCAGAACCTGACAGCCGCTGTCCTACGACTTCATTATGTTCCTATCTGGCTCCTGTTTGGCGTGACATGTCTATTGACACCCACCTCCTTTCCACCCCCCAGCCCGCCCGCCCACCCTGCACAATCAATAGCAGTGATAAGACAGACAGAGACGATGACAAACGAACATTGAGTGAGAGATGATTTGAATGCATCCAGATGTCCGCCCACCCTCCTGTTACCACCAAATGTGTATCGGGACGCTGTCACACCGCGCTGCTGCATGGAGGTTTGGAATCACTGCATGAGTGACTGCAGCATGTTAATGCAGTCTGAAAAAAGGTCATGAGTGTTTCACAGACATGCAATGATTGCATCACATCGACTTCATGTCAGGACTGTTTCCAATAGGCCGTGAGAACACCCCAGGGTGTCAAGCCGCAACGGTAAACCTGCATTAATGCATTAAAACTCAATAATTATGGGTAAGAAATGTGACCATTCAAACCTAATAAACGTGAAAGTTTTAGATTGTTTTACCAGTTGTTAGTACTGCATCTCATTCTAACAGTATTAGATTTTAAAAGTTGTGTTTAAAACTTGAATAATTCATAACATTATGATTCAAATTATAATTCCTAACCTATGCAAGTATGTTGTAGGGTTCAAGTGTCATTAGTTGAAAAAAATTTTGTTCTACAAGTAATTCTCTTTGTACTATAAACAAAGATATATGATGCAAGAATAATGTAATTCAGAACTTATAACTTTAGTTGAGTCTGTTCCAAATATACTGTATCATTATGACACACTTGTCTGCGGAGGTCTAATAGGTGACATTTAATGGCGCTTCTCAGTATCTTCTGGAGTAATTACATCTCAGGTACTTAAGGGGAAAAAAAAACCTTCCACTTATCTACCTGGAACAGCTTTGACTTAGAAAGAAAAGCAGGATGTGCTCTCCTCTCCTGCTCTGCACAGGACCTCAGGCACTGATGTTTCATCACCACAGAGGCTTCACTGCTACAAAGATCTTTAGCAAATATTTTACAGGACCCAAAAGTCGATAGACATTCAGTATCGTGATAATCTGTTTGTACAGCATCATTATCAGTGGCCAGTGAAGATGTCTCCCCAGGGGACAATTTCATTGCTTGGACATTGTGCTTTAATCACTAAGGTGTCTTAATGGAGTTCTCGGTTATGTTGTACTTGAGCATAAATATTGTTGAGATGATTCTCTTTAAAATGTATTAATAATAAAGACAAATGTGATTTGCTGATGAATATAGAGGTCTAAAATTAATATAGATCATAGCCTAGATAATTTGGTCTTAGAATAATTTAGAGAAATTTTAGTTCATATTGAAAATTTTTATTCCAGACATTTGTGTCTACAGACTTGAGCACAGTTTGTGATCTCTAGTGAAAACTCCAGAGGAGGCAAATCACTCTCTTCCAAAACCTAGTGGGCTGCCTACAGCCTACATACCCTGTTGAAAAGCCCAGCTAGTCCCCAGCATACAGTATGTTATGTTTGATGATATGCCGGTCTTCCTACTGGGCTTTTTAACTTGTTTAACCAGCAGGCCTTCTTTTGGTAACTAGCTTCATCAGAAAAACCCTGCTGGTTGAACGCTGTAGCCTCCAACATTCTGCACAAGTAGTATCTGTGTCTGTTCCAATAGAGTTTAACATTTAACACGTTGCTAATGACACAATACTGTAATAAAAACGCACAAATATTGTCCATTTCAACTGGATTTCATCTATACTTGTCAGTATGAAATAGAAGTATGTTTATAATTAAATATTTGTGATCGGTATTACATATTTAATTGTAATGTACTGTTCCAACAAGATGGGAAAGACAAGATATACTTGTGGGAAAAGTATTTAATAAAGGCCAATAGGCCAACAGCGAACACAAGGCAATTTTCATAAATATGGCAACAAGACAACAGCACATATACATGAACAATAGCAGACAAACTACCACTACAGACACTTGTGTTTAAATACACAGACTAATCAATGTAACAAGGCACAATTAGGGCAGGGTAACATGAAAGAACTACAAAGACCATACACATGACTGCAAAACATGACTTAAAAATAAAAGACATGACAAAATAATCAATATTTTATTCTCCATCTTGATTTTTTTACACTTGCCAAAGTGCCTAGTTTTAAAACAGGCTTTGCATCTAGAGTGCACATAAGATATTTTAAAATGCTGTCTAGGTAGGCAGCACACCTGGTTTTGGAGCAGGGCAATATGAGATTACTACAGTCTAAGCAAAAGGCTCCATTTGTTCTCCGTTTAATCCCATTGCTGTATGTATTAAAGAGATTTCATATGTGATTTTTCTCCTATGGGTCAGAAAAATGAGACAGCCTACAGCAAGAGATTGAATAACAGACAGTAAAAATGACAGAACAGCTCAGTACATCTTAGATTCAGCCAGGCAATTGAGATGGTTTCTAAATCCTACAGCTGAATATGTAAGGAAGAAGTGCTCACTTAATGGATATAAAAACTCAATCCTGACTACTTCTTAGCATATTGCATAAGCTAAAATATAATAACTTAAGTTATTTAGTTAGTGTTTGCATGTTGTAAAGTTTGTTATAAGATAAGTCCGCTGTCGTTCACCATACTTACAAAGCCTTTGAATGTTTCTAGACTCTTCATTTATTTGACTCAACGCTTTGAAGCACTGAGCAAACGCCAACAACAGATAATGATTATAGAAGATGTTCTTAACTTCACAGTCTCTGTGTTCAGCATAAGACACAGTCTCTGTGTTTCATGTGAAAGCCTGTATTCCAATCAGCAGGCAGATGATTCAATTCATATCAAGATTTTGTACACTTGAGTAACACAGTTTGAGGGATGTTGCCAAGATTTATCGTCTGTTTAAATACTACACGATTTTGTCACTTTAAATACCACCCAGGGATGGGCAGTTGCTCTGTGCTGCTTTTGTTAATTCAGATTGAAAGGATTTTCACACCTGACATTAATCTGAAATTGGATCACACATGACTTTTCTTTGACAGTTTGTTTTGCGGTTTTGTTTATTCACTTGTTGTTAACCTCTTTTAACCCCAGGTTAAATCCACCTTACCCTGGGTTAAGCAGTGGTTTATACTTTTAAAGTCTTGATTCAGTGTAGATTTTGGTTTGCTTTTGCTAACTTCAATTTTATACAATGTGAAACAACAAATTGCTAATGAAGTGGGCTTTTTAATGCCCAATGCAGACCAATCTTTAATATGGCACTACCATGTTGTTTTTTTACTCTGTTGTTGTGACACGTTTGGGTAACTGCTAAATATAAATACTGTGTGCAGAAGAAGCAGGAACTGATGTGTTTTTGCATATTTTAGCTATTCTCTCATGAATGACCCTTGGGAAGCATTTCTGAATCTGTTTAGTTCTCTGTAACGACTGTTTGTTTACAGCTGTTTGGTTAGTGGCGTCAGGATTCATTGTCGGAACAACAGAAAGACATCCCTCTGTGAACTGACAGAAGTTTGATGTGCCTCATAAAAAAGACATGAAAGAATATTCAGGGTTTTATTGCCAACATTGATGCACTGACATAAATGATTCTCTTGATGTCACAAAATGAATGTGTTGCGCCATGAGACCACGTTGATGTCCTGCACTTACCTGGATATACTGTGACCCCAAAAATGTATCTGGACACTTTTGCTATTGATTCACACTTAAAAATGCATGAATGTCATTGCATTAGATACAAAATGTCAAACCAGGTGGTATCGTGGACAACTGATGTTAGAGTTTTATTTTTCAAAACTAACTTTGCTGTCAAGGTGATTTTTAGTGGATGTTAAAGTCAGTTCTCATCAAGTTGTGTGAACTTGAGAAACCACAGAATGACAAGAAAACAAAATATCAAAGCAGCACTATTCAAGCACAATTCACACCTGTACATTTTTGTGTCTACCATGTTTTTTTTTGTGTCTGTAGTTTTTTTATATTTATATATTTGGTTAAGCTAAATTACTAGCAGTATCAATTAACTGGCTGTAAAACTCTTTTGAAGTTTATAGTCCAAGAAGGCACAGAAAGCACAAGGTACTAAAATCAAAAGAAAGCCCCACATCTCCATGCAAAAAGAATAATACATTTATCGACATGGAGATTATGCAGATTAGCTCCATTTACATATAAAAGTGTTTCAATTAGATGAAAACTATCTGAACAGAAGGATTTTCATTGTGCTTCCCTGAAATATTATCTCTTTGATTGATTTCAATCATCGAATATGTGACAGAGCTAAAACAAAACATAGGCTTTTATCAGGAACCTCACAAAAGCACTAATCAAATCGCTAACACCCCTCGCGTCAACCTGAATGCGCTTCAAAAGGGCCAATAAAAGGTATGAGATTTTTTTCAGTGTGTAAGATTTTAACACACTCTTTCATCTAATCATTAGTCCAAGGACAAATTCAGTTTAACTGCTAAAGACTTAATGTGAGGGGCTGGTTGTGGTGGGCGCTCGAATAAAAACATTTTAATTACCGCAACAGGCTTTTTGTGGCTCTCCCATGGGAAACAGGGGGCCGAGGTGAGGCCAGGGAATTGGGAAAATGTGCTTCTTTGGAAGAACTATTTGTGAGCAGAGGCCAAGTGCACTGTGGTCAACTAGAGCTCCTCTGAGGTTACCGTTTTCCCTTTCAATTAGACTGGCTGTAGCTGTAATGTATTCAGGGGAAGTGATTTACACAAGGCCTGGGAAGCTGAATCCTGCTTTTTTTTGGATTTGCTGAGATGGGAGTAAACTTTTACTGATCTGATTACTGTTCATACATTTGTGTTTTTCCGTGCTTTATCGGGGGATTTGCTAATCCATAGATTTAGTGGAAAGCTTTAAAGGCAGGGTAGTCGATCTTTTCAAAAACATTTTTGCTGGTTGAAAGTCTCTTAACCTCCTGATGGCAATTGCTAAGTAAAGTGCTCTAAATATATTTGTACGTCTTCTCTGGCAGGCGTGGCATCATAAAATGTTTATCCAATCATTGCATTCGGTCTGATTTAGTAGTGCAGTTGTGTTGTGGGTGGTTGCCAGGATGTTGCTATGTGGGTATTCTGATGGTTAGATACGACTTCCCATCTTCCATCAGTATAGATCCAGGTAATATAGGAAATTATTTTCTTGTTTTATCATCCCCCTGGTGAACATCACAGATGTTGTTGCTTAGAAAAGCAATAGCACAACTCGCCTCAAAAACTCACAAGTTTGAAGTATCATTCAAATACCTGTAGCACATACGGTGTGGGATAGGGTACAAGCCACAGTTTAATATTTAGGGCTGGGGACTTTTCCAAATCCTTAACCCTAAGTATGAGTCTTAGCAAGAGCACTTTTGAGTTATAGCCAGCAGGTACGACATTTAGGTCACAGAACAGAGATCGCTTCTCTCTGTAATATCTGTTCAAAAATCTTCTGGCCTTGGGGTCAGAGCTGCTTGTTGTTTGTCTGTATCATGTAAGAGGAGTGTAATAATATTCAGTGATTTCCATCCAGAGAGCAGAAAGCAGATGTAAGACCAGCCTTGAAGAGTAGAAGGCCAATAACAGAGTCCTGAGCTGTTTCACATTAACTGGCAGTCCTGTCCTATGCTGTTTACAGTTCTGGCCTGAATTCATGCGTTTGTTGTATACATAAATAAAAAACCAGCATAATTATTATTGTTTATTTATTATTATTAGTAATATGTCAGATTAGTTTCCACTAAGCCTATAGATCTCAACCTTTTTGGCCTCAAAGTCATTGTCCAAACAATATTCAAAGGCCCTCCATTTATAATTTCTGCCCAATAAAATGCTCTGGAGTTTGGCATAACCTGAAAAATGTGCATTTCTTTTAAAATCAGTAAGAAATATCTTGATTTTTAGTTGTTTTAACTTATTTTTATGCTTGTTTTGTCTTATTTTAAATAATTTTAAGTCATCTTGAGGCCCCCTTGGAAGTTTGTTGAGGCCCTGGCCCTCTGGTTGAGAAACGTTACACTAAGTGCAGCTATAAGTGAACTCATCTTGTGTACAGTGAATGAAATGTTAGTATGATACACTGACATTGATTATTTTTGGCCACTCCCCTTTGGATCAACAGCTTTCCATGCCAAAGTTTCCCCCAAGCATAATGTGTCCGTTTCACCCATTCTGCAGTCCCCTGCATTTAATTACAGCCGAATATTCAGCACTCGCTCACGGCTTATGTGTGTGCCCTCCGCAGAGCTCAGTGTGAGCTCTGAACTAACAGAGATGAAAGACATGCTGTGTTGCAGCACGCAGGAGCCCTTTCTCCTGGGGCTCTACCATATTTGGGCTCGAGGTCTTTCAAAGTGCAGCTAGCCTCCAACTCGCCTGCTTTAGTATTTCATGAGCTGGCCGAAAGAGAAGAGATAATTGCCCATGGACAGCTGATCTGAGTCCATGAAACAACGGCTCGATCCAGTTGGAGTTTCACTGCAGGAAGATGTGCAGATGTTATTTAATTAAGATTGAGGGTTATCGTACCTGGTCATCTACCTGAAAGTCATTGAAAATTGTATAGCATACGTCCAGTTTGTGCTTCGAGCTAATGATTTGAATCATAAAAGGACAGTTGACCTGTACTAGAACAGTCTGTCATGATTTACTTATCCTCATGTTGTGGAAAACCTGTGACTCGTTTTCTTCTGTGGAAAGGTTAGCAGAATATCCAACGTGCTGTCTCACATACAATGAAAGTGCATGAGAAAGCATTATAAACTATACTGGCAACCGTCTGGAATCTTATGATACTAAAGTTATTAGTCACTGAAATCACTGAAATCTGTTCTATAGCTTGAATATTCTGCTATAAATAACTTATTTGTTGTTCCACGGAAGGAAGACGTACGAGTTTCGAAAGACGTGAGGGTGAGTAAATGATGAAATATTATGATAAACTATTTATTCATGCCTGATTATTTGCGTTGCATAAGAAACTGCTTAAATTGCACAAAAAGCACCCAAGAATAACGAGGTATTCTGAATGTTATTTGGAAAACGCGGGCCACATTCATCACAGTATGAAATTAATCTTATGCGCGAAACGCAATGCAAGATATAATTGTTTTAAAGAAACCCTCACGCACATTGCTCGTAACATGCCACTGAAACAATAATGCACTGATTTATAAGAATCTACACATTGAAAAAACGTAAATATCCTGCTAAAAAAGACTTGCTTAGACCAGTTTGAATTTTCAGGGTTAATGAATTTTCATGGTTTATGGTCTAGATGGTCGACCACATAGTTCATCCCATTCTGATGGCCAGCAATGCTGATTGCGTTGAAGATGTGTTTGCAGCAGAACATTTTGAGACAGCTCTTGTGCTGTCAAGGACCCATTTTCAAAATAAGCTGACACATTTCTGAAATCACCTTACTCTCATACTGTCTTTCTTTGCCAGTGGGATGCAATCAACGAAATGGATGAGTATTTCAGCCCCATCCACACGTACCAGGTGTGCAACGTCATGAGCCCCAGCCAGAACAACTGGCTTCGAACCAACTGGATTCAGAGAGATGGCGCCCGGCGCATTTACATTGAGGTGAAATTCACTTTGCGAGACTGCAACAGCATGCCAGGCGTGCTCGGCACCTGCAAAGAGACTTTTAACCTCTACTACTATGAGACCGACCGTGACGTGGGTACGAGCATCTGGGAGAATCAGTTTTCCAAGATCGACACCATTGCGGCTGACGAAAGTTTCACTAACGTGGACCTAGGCGTGCGGAGACTAAAGCTCAACACTGAAATTCGCGGTGTGGGGCCGCTCAGCAAGCGTGGGTTCTACTTGGCCTTCCAGGATATAGGGGCCTGCATTGCGATTGTGTCGGTTCGAGTTTACTATAAACGCTGCACGGGTATGGCTCGGAATCTGGCTGTATTCACCGACGTGGTGACGGGGGCGGACTCGTCATCACTCGTGGAGGTCAGAGGTCAATGTGTGGACCATGCAGAAGAAAGAGACACACCCAAGATGTACTGCAGTGCTGAGGGGGAGTGGCTTGTTCCTATTGGACGATGTGTGTGCAGCGCTGGGTTCGAAGAGCACAGAGACAACTGCATTGGTAAGTGGCAAAGATTGTCTTATTTTTAATAAATATTTAATTTATTTACTTGCGTTTAAAATTTAGTTTTACCCCTTTCAGGCATGTGTGGATGGTTTTTTTTTAACAATTCAATTAAATATAAACATTGTAGTATAAAATAGCCAAGTAGGCAAAAGAGATATTACAGAGATCTCTTAAATATCTTGATTTTTTTCCTAGACAGAAATGAGATTAAGGGAAAGGAAGACTCGTAATTTCCCCGGTATTTTCGCACGTGTCTCATTTAGTTCCAGAAGATATTTCTGCAATGTCACAAACGGTGCTCACTCAGCCTGGCAAAGATCCAGAAGTTTGCAATCAAAAGTTTGAATTCAAACTCCCATTTTTAAATCAAATTGTTTCAGGACCCAGTGATCTGGTCTATTCAATTCACATCATTGCATATATTTTATAGCCCTAAAACTTTATCTTCCCCTAAATCCTATTACAATCTCAATCAGCATTGTAATTTTTGCTCGCTTACCCATTTGTAAGAAATAACTCTTGAGTTTGTATTGAACTGTTTAAATGAAGGACTTGATTTTCTCTCTATTCACTAGCTCATTTTTCCAAGTCTCATTGCATGCCTATGATCAGATACATGACTAAATGGTGTGCAATTGTCATTAATTCAATTTCCCTCTTGTTGCTGATACTGAAGCATTCTGTTTTGAACATGCTACTCAAATCATCACAAACTCATACTTTGTCAGGTAATTTTCTGCTCGATCTGTGGCTAATAGCACTCAAGGCAATCCATTTCCTCTCTCTGCCTCCCTTCTAAAGTGCTGCCTGTGTGTCAGTAAAGGTTAAACGTCTGAGCCACAGAGTCTGGGTTTTGCCATCTAAACTGGGTCGCTGTGCTAATTCTCTCTGAATGTGCCTTCCTTTAGTCACGCACATCTCCGGGACAAACCCATCGCAGCTAACTGGGCTACTTGCGGACGCTTACGATCCACGCAAACTCTGCTTGAAAGCCTTGGGCACCGGCCACGGTGAAAGGATTGCATGTCGTAGCGGCAGAAAATGTCAAAAGGCCCTTGTTTCTTTTCACCGAGAGCTCAACGGCGGGCCCCCACTAATGTATTAAGTGCAGATCAAAACAGAGAGCTAGCTTCACATCTCAATCCTGTCAGCTCTGGTTTGAGTCTTTCAGCTGTAGCCATGGCTTCAGGGCCTTCCAGCCCAGTGTGAAAATGCAGAGAAAATATCCATTTCAGAGGAGATGAGACAGTTCATGCTCATTGGAGGAGCAGGAAGTCTTGTCAAATCCACTCTATTTGGTGACTTGATTTAACCTACTTAGATTCAAGGGAAAACATCTCTCTCGTATGCGCAGCTGCTGCTGTGGGTTTAACTTATTCATGAGAAGTTGTAAACAGGATTCCTTAAAAAAATTTTTTGAGAGGCCATGTTGATTTTTGTGTTGTGGTCCCTTTAAGAATAGGAAAATATCTGAATAGATTATTATAAGCAATATCACACCAGTGTTGTGCTTGAGCTTAACTTTAATTCAAAATGGTATGCTAATATTATTTGTTAGAAACAATTTTGTATTCAATCAGAAACAAATGCAAAATAGTGACCTCAAACGTTTGGATTCAACTCTGTAACATGTTGGAGGCTTTTCAACAACATTCTGTCTTTATCATATAGTTCACCTTTGAACTATATGATAATAGATGATATGATAATTTATATTTATTATTAGTTTTACATTGACACCTTTGAACTACAGTACATTTTTGAGATATTTGAAATTATATCTAGTTATTAATATATGTGTGACAACTAGCCCCGTCTCTGCTATATGTAAATATATGAACACATATTTAAGAGATGCTAATTAAGAACGACTGCAATTGCCTTAAAAATATGACTCCGCTTGCTGAAAGTAATTTAATGACTGCTGGAGGTGCATCATTTTGAAGTTTTTGCACACATACTGTCTTGTCCGGTGTTTATAATAAATAGAGACATAACTGAGAAGACACGAAGCAGAATTGCTGCGCATTGTCCCAGGTTTGCCTTGACGGAAACTGTGTTTTTTGTACTGATAGACGGAGAGAGTTCAATGTTGTTTATTCAAGTCTTTTGCTAGTCGTGGAGTTTGTAAAAATCTTACAAGCTTGACTCTGTAACATTCTCTGACTTGAGATGGTTTCAAAGCCAGTCAAAAGAGGCTTGCTATTCACAATCCCAGCCACCAATTTCCACATTTCATATTCTCACAGATTATAATTATAAACTCCTCCGTACAATCTAGTGTCTGGCTGTGATTGTTCAACGTCTCGCTCGCCTTCTCCACGCAGAGAGTGAGAGAATTTCAAAGTGCTTTGGTCTGTCACTCTTAGATAATCATATTTATTTTCTGACAGCACACAATCGAACAAAAAGAATAGATGGAGAACTAAAAGCTGTACAGTTTTAATGTATATTTATTACATTAGATCATTGTCGTGACATCAGCCAATCGAATCACAGCAGACAGACTGAATTTCATCCTGTAGATACAGTCCACCAGCCCTCTGTTTATTTCCCACAGACACAAAAAACTCCTAAAATATGATGATTTGAGTAATGAAAAATAAATATTTCTTTCATGCTGAAAGCGGTTGTGGGTTTATAGAGTCTGGGAAAAGCAGGACACAGTCTATTGTGAGGCACAGCTGTTGACTTTTGACCCATCAAAAAAAGAGATATTTTGTGTTAGATAAACTCTATTGACAGCATTTGTGATAATTGTGGTAATTTGACCACTGAAATGACTACAGACAATCAATTATCTCTCCATATTGTTTAATGTAATTATGATAAAACACTGAAAATAAGTGAAAATAATCTGGGATAAATCTAAAAGTAGAGACATGAAGCTGATGTTTTTGTTATAGTACACGAATTGTGTGTTATTTGAGCTGAGAAATTGTCACGTCTATAGTGGGACTAATGTTGTAGGTTAATGAATTAGTTATTTGTCACCAGCATAATTCCTGTGTTTGGATTTTTAAACAGTCTCTTTCTAGTATGTCTGCACACATTGTGTAAACCTTACATGCTTTACATTCTCATAACAGGAGTAATATTAGACATAAAACTGTAATTAGGATTGATTTTTAGATTTTAATTTATACAATGATTCGATCACACTGGTCTCATGTTAACTCATGTAACGTTTACATTTTGTGGCTATATGTTAAGCAAGTGTCATCAAGGAAGATTCAAAATCATTTCCTGTGGTATCCAAAAAGCCATTCCTTATATCAAGTATTAATGAGGCCATATGAACAGTCATAGAGAGATTGTGAAGTTCTGTTTTAGTTGGAACACAACAAGTTAACATCCAGCATACAAATAGTCATTTACTTCATTGTTTCATATTAGCGACAATGCGGCATAAACAATAAAAAGCCGAAACACAATGTTGCCCGATAACAAAAGCAGATATTGTGTCTGCAAGCGCAAAGAATGAGGATTTGCGAGAGTGGGCGGAGATGTGGGGTGGGTGACTAATTAGCCTTTTTTGTGTCTTAGCTGGGTGTGCATTGTGTATAGCGTGAGGTTTACTGGCCAACATATAACACAGGGATTAAATGAGGAAACTGCAGCACCAGCGGGCGATATTAAAGCCCTTTACACAACTGTACCATTGTGGTGACGCTGGTTTAATCTGTTAGCCCACCACACAGGCAGGCGGACAGACCAATAGGTATGTGGAGGGGAGGTGGGGGCCTTTTCCACAAAAGAACGAATTTTATCTCTGTGAGACGGAGTCACTCAAAATCTCGCTCCCCTCCCCGACCATCAATATTGGTGCTTGTATCACAAATGTTGAGAAACAGTCTGAACAATAATGACCTGACAAAGAATAGCTACATTCATTTATTTCAGGCAACTGGTATTAATATTGTGCTTGTTAATACCCAACGTACATTCACGGATCGTTCTCAGAATGTTGGCCAACATTCTCGAAAAGATCTCTCAAAGTTATCAAAAAAGTTCTTGCAGTAACATTAGCAGAGCATGTTTAACGTTGATATCATATATATCAAAAACATTATTGTTAATGTTTTTGATGTTGTTTATATTGTTAATGGAATGTTTTAAAAATGTTACAGATTGAAAAAGTTTGAATAATGTTCTGATAACAAAACAATAACGTTGTTTTGTTATCAATGTTAAACAATGTTATGTTCTGATAACATAACAATAACAATGTCTAATATCTATATGTTTTGAATGTTCCTTGAATGAACACTTGTAATAAGATTTTTAACATTCTTGTTACTTAATGGAAACATTTGGGAAACATTCTAACAACCTAAAATTGTTAGCTGGAAACAGGCATAGATTTAAATGCCTGTGTCTGTAAATGTAGATTAAAAGACACTAGAAGGACTAGCATGTTTGACAGTGCAGTGTTAATAATATGGGCAAATTATTACATTTATTATATAATCAGGTTTTTAGATTATAATATATCAATTGTGGTTTTCTATCTTGCATACTTTGAGTCAGTTAATTTAAACCAAACACACTGAATGTTAAAATAAATACCTGCCTCCCTCCACAACTGGCAACAGATCGTCTTTATCAGCTCATTTGCATTGTCATTGTTCGCATGAAACAAACGTGCCGTGTGATAAAATGCACAAAGCCGCAGCATCACAGCAACTTCATAAGACATTTCAAGTTTGTGTAAAGACAAAAGCATGAAACAAGCACGTTCTGCTTTTCTCTGGTAATTGCTGCACACAAAACATCACAGTTTTTTCTTTTAGATCGCTTCATTTTGTCAGTGTCACTGTAAACATCTCGCTGTCACACACTCTGCACACTTCAATTAGACACGCTTTGGTGACAGCAATTCAATCAAACAATTAACAGCCATTTAATGCTCATTACCAGAGATACGTTTGTCTCATCTAATGTGACGTTACACAGTATTTTCAAAAGAAATCACTGTTAGATCCAGGAGATCTATCTGTGTGTGTGTATACATATACATGTGTGTGTGTGTGTACATATACATAAGTGTGTGGTCCTTGTATTAACATTAATGTTTATGGACCTTGTAATTATTTTGACATTGTGGGGACATTTTAAGGTCCCAATGAGGACACAAGCTTATAAATCATACAATTCCGTCTATATAATGTCCTTTGAATCCCACAAGATGCTCTTTGGAACATTCTCAGATCACTCTGGAATAACATGGATCATGAGGTTTGTGGAGTCTGTGTCAGGTCGGCTGTAACTACAGCAGGAAACGTACCAAAGACTAAGAAACACAGAAATCTTTTTACTTAAATTGTTACTTAATTGTTACTAAATTGGTGGTAAAAACTGTATTAAATCAGAAAAGAATGTGAAATAGAAACATTTTCACTAGTGCCCAACTAACAGTTTTAGGTTATAAGAATTTTTGCCCAAAAGTAACATTTCTATTAAGTACCGAAAACATAAAAAATGTTATTTTGTGTTTAAAATGTCCAGTTTTTTAGATGTTGTATTATCATAAAATTCTGTAACATTTTAAAATGTTCTACCAACTACTTAAGAATCACATCTGTAATATGATATATACTATTCAGCATATAACATAAAAGTTCAGCTAACGTTAATGTACAACATTATTTAATGTTATTTCTTTTAGAGAATGTTAGTCAACGTCCTGAGAATGCTCCCTGTTAGCTGGGTGGTCTCAGAAGTTTGGACCAATCAATAGAGATAAACGCTTTGAATGCTCTGTGCTAACTGGACGGCATCTGATCACGGGCTGTCTTTACTGAGACCATATGCACATTTGTATGAGCTAAAATTATTGCCAGCCTGTAAAGTTTTAAATATCTGTGCTCAGGTCCCATCTTCCGCAAGGATTTCCTAATGTGGTGCCATGTTTCATTTCTGCCTATTAGTGCATGTGAGAGACATTTAAGAAATTAATTAAACTGGTTGGCCCCTGTGGGAGCATTCAGGTAGATTAAATGACTTCATTAGCTTTACGCTACAGTGAGTGCACAGTGTGGCCACTGGACAGAAGCACTGGACTGAAGTACAGGGCATCCCTGCTGGGACAAGACTGTCAGAGATCATACAGCACGTGTGCATGAATCTCATTAGCCAGAGTCGTTCAGTATTGACCTGATACTGCCTTGTTTCTATCTTTCTTGTATTATTTAAAGCCTAAATAAATCACATTAAAACCCTGCTTAAAGAAACCGGTTTAACATTCCAGAGTATTTTATTAAAATTTTGACAGTCTGTTTGTGGGTCTCAGATGGCCAAACACATTTTTCTGTCTGGTTTGATGGTTTTTGGAGACCAGGGGCAAGTTGCATAAAGTGGCTTAGCCACTTAGTTAGGACTGTGATCTAAGAACCAATCTGACCAACAGCAGTTAGTTAGGGCTAATAAGTCTTTTGTTTCTGGTTCAAGTTAGTCCAGTCTACATTGTTTGTAACTAACTTAGTTAAAAAGAAAAAATGATGACTAACTTATAAGACTAGTCTAAGCAGTTCATGCAACTGGTCACAGCTTAAACCAGCTAAGACCAGCTAACCACCCAAGGACAGCAAATTTAGTAGTAAGTCTGCTTTAACCAATGCGTATCAGCTTAGTTCATCTCAGCTGCTTTTATCAATTGGGAAGATGTTAAAATAGCAAAAATGACCTTTTCAAGGAAGTTATAACTAATCGTTGAAACAGAATTCCATTCAATCATTTATTCATTCATTTTCCATATCAAGGGGCAGCCGAGCCTATCTGTGCGATCAGAAGGATTCTCTAAGTCAATAATGTCGCCAGCTGCTTCTCCCCTTCTGTTGTTAATGATTCTTCAAGGTCGCCCCCAATTTAGACAAGTTGGTCTCCATCTATCAGGCACTTAGAAACAGGCAGCACTTTTCTTGAGTAAATTGATCTGATAGCAATTACCCTCCTGCACTGAGAAAGTTTAAGATGAGATCTTTGGAGGACACAGTCTAACCACAACTACACACAATAAGATTAAGGGCCAAAATAGAAAACAGGAGCAAAATTGCATGCGCACACACACACACATATATGTATGTTTAAGGACTTAAGGACGAAAATAAACTAGATAATGGACTCCCTTTCCCCTGTGCTCTTAGCCACATAGCGAAGTTAATATCAGATTGTGAGCCACAAACAATTAACTCCTTACGGCCCTCTTATATATCCATTAAAACCCTCCCTCTGGGGTAAACAGACATTTTTACACATGGCCAGTTTCAAATTAGGCTGCTTCTTTCCAACACAAGCCATTTGCACAAATTAAGATATGCTTGGATGTCAAAGGTATATGGTTATTTTGTGCACGGGGGGTTACGTTTGTGGATTTCTTTGACCCATGCACTTATTCTTTTTGTAGTCTTGGGATCAATTAAACAGATAGTTCATTGAAATTTTGTCTTCATTTACCCTTATGTTGTTGCGCCCTATATTGTTTGCTTCCCTCTGTGAGACACAAGGAGATGTTAAACAGAATGTCTGAACTTATGATGTTTACAGCCTTTATTCTCTGTAGCTGATTGACATAAGGGAGAGTAAATGATCACCAAATAAACTTCAGTTTTCTGTGAACTACTTCTCTGAAAATCTGCTAGGCATTACACGCACCGCTGTTGAATATCTCTTATAGGCAGACGTTATTATGACCAAAACTAAGTCTAATATGCAGGTAAATCCTCGCATTGTGATGCAAAATATTATCCGCACTGTTTAAAATCAAAGGCCTGCCTATTTAATGACAATAAAAAGGTCATGTCTGTGCGTGTGTGTTATTGTGCTCGCCATTCATCTGGAATTTCATGCATGAATTGCCATTTTGATAGTCAGAGTCGAAGCTCGAAGGCCTGATCGTTCGCGAGCAATTCATCATCTCTCCTTATCCATTTTTATTTCTTTCTTTATTTATTTCTACCCTGTGGACATTCGATCTCGAGACTCGCTCCCTTGCGGTTTGGGGCTCTGTCGGCATTAGGTCTTATCAAGGCCATGCGGCTTTGGGAATCTGGATGGTGCCAGTCATGGACGGTATCGCTGCTGCTGGGGTTTTTGCCTGAGGACGGATTGGCCAGCTCCAAATGTCACTAACCTTGATTAATGTCACCCCTAAAAGTGCTGTTACTGTCCTCTGTTTTGTCAAAAATATAGTAGAGATGTTGACAGAGGAACCAGGTGGCAGATGTATCTTTGCCGTGATAATTGAAAAGGAAGATAGACATGCTCTAATATTCACATACCGAACATATGGACGTCTTAAAGGGACAGGAACAGCCAGTGTAATTTAGATGGGGTGGAAAATTGATATTATTATTTTTGGGGCATGTAACCTTACATTACTAATACTAAGAAAATAATAATATTATAATTTGACTTCAGATTAACAAAAAGTAAAACAAGAAATGCTGCCATAAAAATATTTCACACTGCATAGTTTTTTACAAAGAAGTCACAAAGCTCTTTTACTGCGCCACAAAAGAGGTTTAACTATTATGTAATATTGAAACAATAGGGCAGAAATGTACAATACAATAACATTACATTAACGTACAATGAGTTCCCATAAGAGGTGTGTGTGTGAGTATGGCGAGTGTTGTAGGAGTATTCATTAGATATTCATGTTAATAGTTACAACAGAAAGGAGATTCAGACCAGATTAAGATCTCTTCAGCTGCTGTTTTATGACAAGTTGTTACAAACCAGCAGAAACTTTTGAGATTTGAGTTTTAAAATTTTAACAACTTTAGTGAGTCTGTGGGAATAATGCTCAATCCATTTTGTACAATGTTGTTCAACTGTGCTTCTGAAGTTGTTTTCCTGAAGTCATTATTTTAAATCAATAGTTGGATCAATTTTTGTGACCTCTCAATTATGAAGATAAAAGCTAAACAGAGTTGTTGTCATTGTTTTGTTATTATTTTGGCCAAAACAAAATCCTGTGAAATTGAAATATATATTGAAAAATATGCAATAAAACATCAATGACAATGTATTTGATCGTTTCATATTTTATTTGAACTCGTAACTCATAATTTTAACTTTTAACTCATAAAATAAAAGTATGAAATTCCAGGGACATGGTTCGCAAAATGTACCATGGAAGAATGCTGCACAAGGTTATATTGAGGTAAATTAAAACATTTTATCTGTAAACCGTTTTGGTGTCGATGCTGCAATTACCTTGCTCCTCCTGCACGATCAGGTCATGAAGAACACAGCTATTCTTTTCAACCATATTTATTTAACTATCTATACAGAGAGTAAAAATCAAGGTCAGCATACAATTGGTTGTAAATATTCATTAAAATTCATTGTAATGCAAATTTGGTTGCGAGGGGCGCTGCCTTCTGACAGGTGCTGACAAACCAAACAATGTGCCAATGCAAAAAAAAAAAAAACAGCAACCATTATGTACTGTATGAAATCACCTCTGGATGAGGAGCCTTGAAATCTTTGGCTTCTCACCCTGGTATTTACCTTTTATCCACTTTGAGACGAGTCCTACTGAACGAGAGAGAGTCATAAAAGCCGTTCCATCCCAAAAGGAAAAGGTCACCAAAGTTCATCGCGATTAACTCGTCAAAATCCTTAAACACGTGGCCGTCTGCAGGTGTACGTGTTGAATTTTTGTTCCTGATTGTATTGCCGCAGGTAGTCTGTCAAAAACTTCAAAGCGTGTAGACGCCACTGTACTTGATGAGCATACAGCCCCGATGTTTATCGTGACCTGCGTTTCAACTCGGGAGCTTTTCAAAAAAACATCAAGGGAGGGAGGATTAATCGGAACACTAAAAGAAAAAACAGACCAGGATAAATACTGCAGAAGGAATGCTTTCTGGACTCCCTGGGGTATCTGTTGGTGCAGATAAAGAACTTGCTATCGCTGTATGTTAATTCTCAGCTTCTCTTTTTCCCTAAAGCTCTGAATATTCACCCATATATTCGCTGTCCTCACTTGAACATCTTTACAAACTCTGAACCGTTACACTTGAGAGTGACAGCATCTTACGGCTTGTTCGCAAATTGTTACATTTCATTTGTTTTAATAATTTTTTGTTCAACATAGTTTGCTGTAGTATTAAAAAACGTGAGTCACGTACTGATCCCATTTTCATGCTCTCCAGTCATTTCCTGACACGCTTGACTGTCTTACCAAACAAAACAACACTTAAATCATAGGAAGTTTAGATGTTTGTTAATGATAATGTTAATTAAAGGTGATGTCATCGCTTGAGCCGCTGTTGCTGTCAGACAAACACAGGGATGTTTACACTCCTCAGAAAAGAAGTCTTTCAATGGCTTGTTCAAAGCTGTCCATCCACATTAAGCTGGGATAGAAGAAAGTGTTTTAGCATCAAACATATTACACACATCATTAAACTTTCTGTTATACCTGCATTTCCTGTCAGCCTGTGAGGTGGGTTTCTACAAGCCCGTGGCGGGTGATCAGCTTTGTGGGAAATGTCCCCTCCACAGTCACTCAGAAACCAGAGCAGCTCTCATCTGCCCGTGTGATGCAAACTTCTATCGCTCTTCTACAGACCCTCCTGCTTCTCCTTGCACAAGTGAGTGTGTATGTTCACTTATCAGACTGTCAGTTAAGTCATCTTAAAGCTGTAATCCGTAACTTTCGCCTCTCTACCGCCATCTCTGTTTGAAACATAAAACTTCAAGTTACTTTATGTACTTTTCATTACGTGTTGAAGTCATATGGAGCCAAACTGGCATGTCCCGGGAAATCGGGCCCGACAGCTCAAATTATAAATCATTATTATATACTTACCACTGGGAATCGGGGTAAGGTTGCAAGACTTTTAACACTTGTCATGTACTTGCTCAATAACTGATTTTTGTTCATTTTAACCCAAAAATTGCAGCTTTAAAAAATTACGGATCGCAGCTTTAAAAATTACAGTTTTCAGCTTTAATAAAAGAAATTTCACAGCATTAACAACATTAGCGACCTTTCTTTTTTTTAATTATTTTTGGAATTAATTTTAGAAAACTGTTGCCAAGGTAATTGTGGTGTAGTTTATCAAATTAACTACGGACATGTTTCGCTAACAAATATTAGACAATAAAGTGTTTAGCTTCTTTTGGTCAGTTTCAAACAATATATCTATTGTTTTATCATTTAAATCCAACAAATGTTTTTAAACAGTTTTTGTGTTGATGATTAGGTTATCAGTAATACAGTATTTTCTGAGAATACTTTAGGGTGCACTGTAACTTTTTTAAAGGTGCACTTCCATGAAAGGGAAACTTTTTTTGATCTTTTAGTGTGAAAATCGTACACCATGATTACTTGTTGAACTGGGGTCATGTGGTTACTGAAGTGCAAATTCAATCATTACCTTTTAATCAGCAGTCCTGATAACCATAAACACCCTCCATCCAATTAACCTGTAATTAACAGCTGTCTGACTCCAACTCTCCCGCAGGACCTCCGTCAGCTCCAGTAAATGTCATATCATCTGTGAACGGCACTTCCGTCAGTCTGGAATGGGGTTCTCCTCTGGACACAGGAGGCCGCAGCGATGTCGTCTACGACGTGATGTGCCAAAAGTGTAACAAAGATGGGACGCAGTGTGAGGACTGTAGGAGCGGTGCCATGGGGGGTAACGGGGTGGGCAACATCAAGGGGGGTGCTGGAGATACCAGTGGAGTGGTTAGAGGAACAGCTGGAGGTGGAGGAACCTCGCATGGGGTCATGGTGGCCCGGATGGGTGTGCCACCAGTACGCTTTATCCCTCAGCAGACCGGGCTTACAGAACCGTGGGTGACGGTGTTGAACCTCGCCGCTCATGCTAACTATACCTTCCGCATTGTGGCGCTGAATGGAGTTACACACCTGAGCAGCGAGCTACCTCAGTCTGTGATGGTCAATATCACCACCAATCAGGCAGGTAGGAGACACTGTTGGGTCATTAAAGCTTGTTAATGCTCATCAAATATATTGAAATAAATGTTCAATGCTTCTAAACAAAGCCAATGCACATAATTTGTTAAACATCCCTGTTAAAAAATTCCAGCCTTAGTAAGCCTAAAGTCACCAAGCTAGTGACACAGTCTTACTAGGTCTTACTACTGTGCTAGGGTTCACAGTTAACCAGCTGAACCCACCAGCTTAGTCAAGGTGGTCTTTTAACTCTATCCAGTTTGACCATCAGAAGTTCAATTTGACTTGGCTTTCCAGCAGAGATAAGCAGCATTCTAGCAGTGTTTTTCATTATATATTATAATTAATTTGAATCATGCTTTGTTTACACAGCTCCATCTCAAGTGATGGCTATACGACAAGAAAACACCAGTCAAAACAGTGTGACTCTGTTCTGGCATGAACCGGCTCAGCCCAATGGAGTTATTCTAGAATATGACATCAAATATTATGAAAAGGTAGGACGATTACTTCATCAATGTGTGTGTACTTGATCCAAAAGAGTTTATATTTATTAAGGCAGGAGGTCTAATCAATGATACAAATGGCTTGACTGAGATTGCCACTCAATGAAGGGTCACATTTTACAGACTACCCTGGTGTCAGGTATGTCAATTTAACCGCTCGCCTTATTGGCAGCTCAGGCTAATTGAAAGGAAATTACCAACCAATAGCACTCTCTGACTAATTTTGTGAGATTATTTAAAGTGACATTGACAGCAAACACAGTGATCTTCGCCAAACACTGGAGAGAACTTAATTGTTGCGTGAGCCGGGAGCTTTGCTGCCTAATGGTGCACAAAGTCTCAGCTGTGACAAAGAATTAGTATACAGTGGCTCTTCAACAATGACACTATGTAAATATGATTTACATGCAAGCCCTGTTTGTCAAGCCGTTTTCCCTGGAGCTCATTGCAGGGGAATGGTGCTTAAAGACCACGTGTTGGTTTTTGACTGATAATGCGATGCCTGCGGTCTCCTCGGGGGACCGGCCGGCATCAAAGGCATTTTAACAAAGCACCACGTAAAATACTTTCAGACTGGACAGAGTTCACGAGCGCTGCAGGGTGAAGCAGGGAATGCTAACAGATTAGTGCGCTGTGCAACTGTTGGCACTGCGGTTTAATCTGTTCAATTCCGTAGTCTTGTCTTAAAATAAGATTTTGTCAGGTCTCAGTTTGAGGTCACACTGGACTGTTTGTCTTTGGCCATTGTTGTCCTTATTTATGGGTTGTATTTACATAAATCACCTTAAATAGATGCTTTACTTAAAATGATTGTCCTTTAGAACGTTGTAACCTCTTATAGTCTTATTTGTCCCTCTGGGACGTTTCCACAGGACAATGAGCAGAACAGTTATGCTACGCTAAAGTCCAAGAACACCAGTGCTAAAGTGTCAGGACTGAAGCCAGGCACGAGCTACATCTTCCAGATACGGGCCAGAACCTCAGCCGGCTGCGGGCGTTTCAGCCAATCGGTGGAGATACAGACAGGCAAAGCAAGTGAGTGTTAAGTTATTAGTGCTGCTTGCTAATGTCCACGGCATTTGTGCTACAAACATAAGTGATACCGGCAATTGCGCAGCCAGGTGTGATATTACTTTTCTGAGCAATTTGACTAATGATATTTGTCCGCTGCATGATTAAAACGGACACTTGCATTGAAAGAGGAACCCGAGCTGTATCTTGAGAATAAATTGTCACAGAGACTTGGCGCTGGACTCTTTTGAGCCATTAAATATCTTGTCTAGCAAGGCCCTATTACCCACCTGCAATACCCTAGCAACCACATAGCAACGTGCTAATAGCCACTCTGAACACCCCAGCAAGAGAATAGCATTTTGTTCTCACAGTGTAGAAATGTAGTTAAATTTACGTTTATTCCTTTAGCAAATGGTTGTATCAACGGGGATTATTATACTTTGATGAATACTTATACATCATACATTTAGTTAAACTGCAAAAATCGGCATTTAGGGGTATTTCTTTTATTTTCTTATAACTGTAATTTACATCACAACATGCTTATAACTTTACAGTCTTCACAAATGATTGACAGCTTAATGATTTTAATGTGATTCTGACACATTGACAGAAACGATTGACTGAATGTCAGTAACGTGTCATTCTGTTGGTGACTGACAGATGCTCCTATCCAATCACTTCAGAATGCGGATCATGTGAGCACTGCTGTCTTCCCTCCTATTGGTAGTCGCTGCATTATCTCGCTGCTCATTTGCATAGAGTCGCACTCTGTCTGCGGTCGCTGTCGCTCATGTCACTGCATTTCAAATCACGAACTCTCATTGAAAATGGATGACTTCCTGTCACTTTGTCGCTGTAAATCAATGTCAGTGAGATACCCCTTTATGTGGAAGATTCACCCTAGTATTGTGTTTAAGTTCTACGTTTAAGTTTTAAGTTTAAGTTTGTAAAGTTCTACGTTTCGACCAAAGTGGAATTTTTTTGCCATGTTCTTTGACAATATGAACTATATATGATATCTTCTGATAAATGTCAATTAATAGCAATGTCTATTATAATTACCAAGTAAGATCAGAATAAAAAATTTTCATTTATACCTTGAATATTCACAAAACTGTTACCATTCACTGCTGTATCTCTTTTTAATCTGATGTTTTTGTCTGCTTGGACGAATATGAATTTGTCCAAACATTAAAATATAAATTTGAACAAATATGAAAACTACAAAACAAACATACATTTTCACAAACATTCTCTTTTCGGTCTAGCTTCCCCCGCAGTGATGAATCTGATTATGATTCAGGGTGTTTAATGATGCGTTCTTGTTGATTCGTGCTTTCTGTTTTTCTTCTCCAGCTCCCCTGCGACACACGAACGTGACGATTATCTGGATCTGCATGGCTTCCATAACAGGACTGCTCACATTTCTGGCCGTTGTCATCTGCAGAAAACGGCAAGAGGAGAACTTTGAATTGTCTGCCTTCACTTTCCCCTGCTTTATTCTGTAATATATGTTAAGAGACACTCATGCCAGCTTTCTGCCCTGATGTATTCACACTCAAACTCCTACATGATTTATCCTGTACTTGTCTAATATTTGGGGAAATGAGAATTTCCACTCAATGTGAGGAAGTTTAAAATGTTCCACAAAGCTATATTTAGGCAAATTCACTTTCTGAAAAGTAGAACTCAGAGAGAATTACATTGATGTAAGTCTAATTTCACTACAGATGTTCTTAGACATATTGCTTTTTGATGTCAATAACTTTCACAAGTTTGCAGTAAACGTGACTTTTGATGGTTTTCTTATCACTTGCCTCAATTCCCAGAAACTTTCTTAGTTTGTTTGATATATAAAGCCGGTGGATTAAGACAGTGAAGTTTGTTATCCCTATGTGAAGCAAAAGTGATAAAAAATGTATTGAAGTGCTTAAATAATTAAGGATTTAGTTAATCAAGTTGTTTGTCGAATATAATGCTGGAATGTTATTAACATGGTGGATGTATGTGATAAATTACATCTTCCACTTCCTGTGTTTAAAGAAAAATATATGTGTTTCTTCTTCTGGTTTGCATTACAGACGATGTGGATACAGCAAAGCTTTCCAGGACTCAGATGAGGAGAAGATGCACTACCAAAATGGCCATGGTACGAGAGACACGCTGTTCCCCAATGATTGCACTTTAATGAATTTTAGGCATGAAACGATTGCTTTTTTGAGCCAATATCGTTCTGTAGTTGCTGCCTGAGCCCTTCAGAGATTGTGACTGTGACTGAAAATTGCTTTCATGCTGCAATATGTGACCAAATGCTAATTCTGTTTATTCTAGTATCATTTCCAGAAGCCAGATTTTATATTGATCCCCACACATATGAGGACCCCTGCCAGGCTGTCCACGAGTTTGCCAGAGAAATTGAAGCTTCTAGGATCAAAATAGAGAAAATCATCGGTTCAGGTACAGTTGTCCGTGGCAGTTGTGTACAATACATGAGAACTTCCTGTTAAAGTATATCAGAGAGTCATAATTGTATCTATATGATATGTGTAATTCCAGTGTTGAACAGTGTCTAATGGCTCCTCTCTGGCTCACATTAGGAGAGTTTGGTGAAGTGTGCTATGGCCGGATGAAGCTGCCGGGAAAACGTGATATTCCCGTGGCTCTCAAGACGCTTAAAGCCGGTTACACTGAGAAACAAAGGAGAGATTTTCTCAGCGAGGCCAGTATCATGGCACAATTTGACCATCCTAATGTCATCCGCCTGGAGGGGGTTGTCACTCGCAGTGAGCACCATCTATACAGCTCTTGACCATATGTGTGCTTATTATGTTTAGTTAAAGCTGCAGTTTGTAACCTTTGCCTCTCTATCACCATCTCTGTTCAAAACAGAAAAGTGCAAGTTGCATTGCAGAGTTATTTCTTGCAACATGGATGGCATGTTTAAATTCTGAAATCTACTGCAGTAACAAACTACAAGCGCTGCAAAATTCAAGCACATGCGATTTAGTAGCCGGGTCCGATTTAGTAACCACATCAAACTGACAACCCTTGAAACCCGACCCGACAGCTCAGATTATAAATCATTACTTTACCCTGATTCACAATAAGTTTATAATAATGACCCTGTTTTGAACACTGATCTGTCATGTGCTGATTTTGTTTGTTTTGTACCGAAAAAAGTTATGGATTGCCACTTTAAATAACTTGTTTATCAAAAGATTAGACTAATAGAATAATAAATAGCAGAATGTTTAACCACTAAATCCCACATTGATTATGTAATTCAATTACAGTTGTCCCAAGAAGTGTTAGAAAACTTCAGTTATCTAAATTCACACAGGTGTTTATCAGAGAAACCATGGGTGTAATTCAGTCAGAATACTTTTTATCTTTATTTTAAACTGTGTCTTCTATCTTCATTTAAAACCTTTTGCAAATTGCTTGAAATATTCTTGTGCATCTTTAAAATAAATGCCAGTAGGTTTGATATTTTGTTATCTAATTCAATGACATTCATATATTTTATTTCATGGCTTTCTGGAATAATTGATTCTGTTTTGTCAATCGTGACATTCAAACCCAAATCAATATTTCATGTCCATTTATTTATTTATTTGGCAAATGGGACGTGTACAGCCAGTCATTATTACAAAATAAGTCCCTTCAGGGTGATTCAACTACCTGATCAGGGTTTATTTCGCAATATGAAGCAGTTCCAATCCTTGATGCTGATTGGTCAATAGCTGTGATTTATTTATGAAAAAACGGCTGTGACCTCAGTGCATTTACCATTCGTATCTATCTTCAAATGGAAGGATGGCATTTAATGATTATGCTTAAACAACATTTTAATAAACATTTTTGTTTTTATTATATTTATTACAAGGTAAACATTTTATGAAAGCACTGAGGCACTCAAGGTCTTATGCTTTGAGTCATGTTAATGTAGGTCTTTAGCCATCACATATTCATACCACAGCCACTCCTTCTTTACTGTATATTACTGTACAACTGTATATTAGCCCTTAAATGACTGACTGACAGTCCATTTTCCCTTATATGACTGGCTGACTGTACATTATCTCTCATGTTATCCCTTAAATACACATAATTTACCCATGGCTGGGGGTAAAGACTTCAAAAACATACATTTTTCTCTCATAACACACAGACTTCATCATCCCTCCAATCTCTTGACAAATTTCTTTCTCTTCTTTGTACTCCCTGTTCCAAGGCAAGCCGGTAATGATCATTACAGAGTACATGGAGAACGGCTCTCTGGACTCTTTCTTAAGGGTGTGTAAACGTGTGTTTGAATCTCTGTAATTTTGTTTCACCTTGCTGTCTGTGAGCAGAAGCAGAACTTCAGGCTTTTTTTATTCCCCGCGAACAGAGACATGATGGTCAGTTCACCATTATTCAGCTGGTCGGGATTCTCCGTGGCATCGCTGCTGGCATGACTTACCTGGCTGATTTGGGGTATGTCCACCGGGATTTGGCTGCCAGGAATGTTCTGGTCAACAGTAATCTAGTGTGCAAGATTTCAGATTTCGGTCTGTCACGTGTGCTGGAAGATGACCCCGATGCCGCCTACACCACGAGTGTGAGTGTCTGTTTACTAAAGTTAACTTATATTCATCTCAGTTATTTCACATATGCTATGTAAGTAGGTAAACACAGACCCAGCTAACAATTTTAGGTTGTAAGATTGTTTCCTTAACGTTTCTATTAGTAACAAAAACATTAATCTTATTTTGAATGTTCTAGGAATCCAGTTTTGTATTAACGTTATTGCTTTGGTTATTCAATATTCAACATTTTTAAAATGTTCCACTAACAACTTGAGAATAATGTTTTTGATATATGTTATGTAACATTATATGTAACATTCTACTAATGTTACTGCAAGAAACTTTTGATAACTTTCAAAGAACCTGTAGAGAATGTTAGCCAATGTTCTTAGAACATTACTTGTTAGCTGGGGACGCAAATGCTTGGCCAAGGTATTGCAAGCAGACAGTCCATGTCTGTGCCATTAAACTAGATGTGTTATTATTTAGATAGCTAGCTATACATATGTTGACAGTTTAACTAACTTCTTGTCAAACTGTTGCTCCACCAAGACAGCAGCTGACCTGAAATTGACAGTCGATAAAAACAGTTTAGACAATAACGCTTCTTGTAGAAAAGGCTGAGATTGACACATTTCAGAGCTCAACAAAGCGTGCAAACGACCTTGGGATGCTAGAAACGTTTTGTGTTTACGTGCTTGTGTAGTTTGTTTCAGACTTTAATAAACAAATGTGAACAAAGCAGAATTATTTTTAGTATATTTGATTGTTTCATATGACATCATTTTTTTTAACTTTTTGTTTGTGTGCTTGTACTTTTGTTGTTCTCACACTAAATCTATCTTTCTTTTCCTGTGGAATTTTAGGGTGGAAAGATTCCGATCCGCTGGACGGCACCAGAGGCCATCGCCTATCGGAAGTTCTCCTCTTCCAGTGATGTGTGGAGTTACGGAGTGGTGATGTGGGAAGTGATGTCATATGGAGAGCGACCATATTGGAACTTGACCAACAGAGATGTGGGTCTAGATCTTGCACACTTTCTCAATGTTGTTTCAGCTCCAGAACTGTGTGCAGTATGCATACTTTGCCCTTCAAGTTTTCTGCATGCATAGAATGATCTAATATATTTGTCAAAATGTGCAGTATACAGCAGAGCACATTGTATAGAGTGCTGTATCCCACAATGCATTGCCAACTACATACACATAATTGTCATGTGGCAGCAATGAACGGATAAACAAAGGCTAATGGGGTTTTGTGGTCACACTCAAAACAAGATAATATGATTTGGTACCACTAAAAATATTCAATGTACACTACATAGTATGCAAAACGGTTATTCATTTCTGAATATAGCCATTGTCATCAGTATATTTATTTAGAGGAACATATTGGGAAATGGGCAAATTATTGGATTTCTGCAGGTGATCAAGTCCGTAGAAGAAGGTTACCGACTTCCTGCTCCCATGGGCTGCCCGGGTGCTCTTCACACTCTAATGCTGGACTGCTGGCAGAAAGATCGCAATGAAAGACCCAAATTTTGCCAGATTATCACCGTCCTGGACAAGCTGATCCGGAACCCCGAAACCCTTAAGTCAATGGACACATTGTGCAGGTGAGTACCTGGCAATCGATACGTGGCCTTCCGAAGGATTTACCTGACAAATTTGTCGGTGTCAGATATGATCCGTTTGAAAAGTCTTACAAAGTTGACGAGAAAGTTTCGTCTGAGTGCCTGGGAATACAGCAGGTTGCTTTAAGACGCAAGTGTACATTTTCCAATAAACCCATCTCAAATAGATGTGTTGTCTGTTAAATAAAGGGCCTCTGTGCTATATTGACATTGATCTTGGTGAACCAAAAAAGAACGCTTCTGCTTTCACAATTGGACTTGTATAAATCGCTCAGCTCGGAGCGCAAGTCCCGTCGAGTTACTGGTGCAAATCGAGATTTTATCCCTTTATTAATCTACCCAAACGGGCCAGATCTACAGCCCCCTCTCACACCTTCTCTATCATTTTAACTTGTATTGATTTTCTGCCTGCACTTACCGCATTTCAAAGGTACATCTCGCTCGTGCTTTCTCACTTGTCTTGCTCTCATTTTAGACTAAACAGCCCTTTGATGAACAGAAGTATTCCTGATTTCACCAGCTGCAGATCAGTGGATGACTGGCTGGACACCATTAAGATGGGCCGTTATAAGGACCGATTTGCCGCAGGAGGGTACCTGACTTTAGGGCATGTGATGAGCATGAATCACCAGTGAGTTGATTGAGTTCTTACTCCATGAAACAATGAAGTGCTTGAAATTAGTAATATCAAAGTGAAGCCCCTTAGATTTGTCATTTTGTGCTCACAAGATCTAAGTGTGAAATAAACTGGCTGTGTGAATCTTAACATTAAGATAGATGGATGAGAGGTCGGAGGAAGCCTTGATTGATCAGCAGCGCCTCAAATCAGTTCATCATTAACTACAAGATGCAGTTCTGTGGATTTGCAGTGATTTGAAGCCGTGGCAACATTAAATACATTCTCATGTTTCAACAAAATGGTCACTGGCTTGGTGGGAATCAGTTTCAACAGTTTATTTCATGGTCATGTCTAGTTTACTAGAGTTTATGTGAGCCACATTTTCAGACGTCTGAAACCTTGCAAATTGGTTTGTTTCAGGTTCATTTCAAAGTAATAGTTCACCCAAAAGTGAAAATCCTGTCATCATTTACTCGCCCTCATGTCATTCCCTACCCGTATAACTTCTGTGGAACACACTGCAGAAAAAATATTGCAGAAGTGCTCTTTTCCGTAATGAGGGCTTGTGGCCAAAAATGAAAGCAAGCAGCATGTGTTGTATTTCAAGCCCTGAAGCCATGCGATTTGTGTGAGGAACAGACCGAACCTTTCTCGGACCTTTGCGGCTTTAACTGCGCTTGTTGCGAATGATTTGTGTGTTTCAAATGTTTTTAATTAATCTTTCAAAATAAAAAATGACCCCATTAAGGCTGCACAAAAAATACACTTTATTGCGAGGACTATTACAGCAGCCACAAATACCTAGATCTGCTTCCATTCCATTGTAAGGTGTAAAGAGCTTCTTAATTTCATGCTGATAATTATCAAGTATACTGTGATTAATAAAGAAGTTTAGTACTTAAGTAGTTAATAAAGACTGCATAAATTTTAAGTAGTTTGAATACAAGTCTTTGTTTTGAACAAGTACACGAAGAGCAACATGCAGTTGCTCCACTCAAAATATTCTAGTGTCAATTCGGTTATTTTTATATTTATAATTACAGTATCAATGGCAACAATTAACACAAGCTTTACAGCTTTACCCACAATGCACAGCAACAGCATCTAATTCCATTTCTTCTCCTTCATCTCAGGGATATTCAGAGGTTGGGCGTCACATTAATGGGCCATCAGAAGAAAATCATGACCAGTGTTCAGGTGATGAGGGCCCAGATACTGAATCAGAGCGTCCCGTCAGTGCACATATAACCATGGAGCTTTCTGAACTATCAGAATATAAATACATATTGATCTGATATGTGTTTGGGTCTTGTGTATGAACTTCAAAAGACTGGCCCTTCCCGAAGCAGAACCTTATATGAACTATTACTGAGATAAGGGCGATGAAATGCAGTCGATTCTGTTCTTCAGCAAGACATTCTGCAGTTATATCTTTTCTCTTATTTACTTTCTTTTGTAAATGTATGGACTGCCTTAAATGACACAAGTTATTTAAATATTGTTGTACATGGGAGATTTTATGAATAATAGAGTCATGAGTATGTAAGAAAGTGGACCTAATGAATATTTAAAAAGATGGAAATGAATATGCATAGTGTAAAGGTTTTGCCACACCCACCACAGCACCTCAATGGCATGGATGAAACTACGAGTGCCTCAAATGCAAAAAAAAAAAAATACATGACATGACGTGGTATAAAAGACTAAATTAATGAAGAAAACAATGAGATGTCATAAGAATAATTTATGATAGAAGCATATAATTTATGACAAACCAAGACACTCAAGAGGAACTCATGGGCTCTTGACAACAGCTGCATAGCGCACACAAATTTGGACAAACACTGAATTCGTCTCTGTTTTGCTTCTGTGGTCATACAAAGGGAAAAGGTAATTATGTATGTCATGTGTTTGATTAAACGCCCCAAAAACTAAACTTGCTCTTATTTATTGTGTGTGAACAGCATTTTCCTATTGGTTCCTCTGGAAAAGAGAAAATATGTCTTATTGAGATAACGTTTATTATTATTTAGATTCAAATCTGAACAAAATCTGTATTTTTTTGTTAGAACTTGAGTTTTTAAAAATTTATTGTTACCCTGAGAAGTTTTTGTTATATAATTTTGTTGTTATATATAAAACAAACACAAAATAACACACTTGTGTTACATATAATAAGTAGAACTTGTAAGGGTGGGACTGACAAATTTATAGTCAACATGAAATCAAATTTAACCATTTACTTTTTAATTCATGTTATTATTATGCATAATTCACCAGTGCCCTTTATTCCAGAAAAATAAGTTTGTCAAACAAAAATTTGTCTTTGTAATTTAATGCCATCCAACATTTTCACATTGAACATGCTGTTTTGTCACACAGAATTATGTCACATTTCAAAAGTAAAATGCACTGGACCTTATTTAATAGACATTAAAAACTGTCTGTCTGTATTTATCTATTTATCTTACATTTTTAATTAAGAGTAAATATTTAATTGTACATGTTTGAACAGTAAGAGAAAGTCTAATGAAATGAGTTACCCAGGAAACCAAGATGTAAATATTATTAAAATAAAGATTTTTTCTCTCTGTTCCTTTGGAAAGAGCAATAGCAACAGAAAACGAACAGTGCTTTTGTGTATTTTTAAAACCAACATACAGTACAACAAATAAGTGAAATGCAGTTAAATACAGTACAACAAATACTACAATGATGTACAGTTACACATTTAATTACAGTTCATACACAAATAAGAATGACAATTTCATTTTGGTTTATTGTACAATTTATTATACCGTCCCCAATGTATGCTAATTTTACAGTTAATTTACATGACAATAATGTGACGAAAAAATCTTAATGGTCTTTGAAACAGGTCTCTTTTTATTTTTTGATTTTGGGGTGAAATATGACCTGTACATTTCTTGACAGTTTACATGAGATTTACCTGCATAAATATTTGCCATAACATTATCACATGCTTGTATTGTGTGATACCTGAATATTCCGTCCCCCTCGCTTCACTCCGAACCGTGAGCCAGTGACAGCAGAGCAATTGCTTTCAACATCCGCTGGGCTTTAATACTCTCCTCCGAGAGGTTTCCTCATTACTTTAACGTTAAAGCGTGAATTTAATGTCTTAAAACTTATTCATGACTACGTTGCATATATCAGGAGGCTGTCAGCTTCCCTATAGCGCATTATGAGAGTTGTCATCTATGTGGAGATAAAATATCTGGAAGTGTTTTGTTTGTGTTTGCCTTTGCCAAAAATATAACTTGCCCATTTGGGTGGTTCTCTGCATGACAAGTTGAAGCCATTCAACCACAAATGTCACCTTGAAGCGGATTATACCCAGAATGCATTGAGGGTGAACATATACACAGAATCTGTATATGCACAACCTTCACAACCTTCATTAAAGCTCCGAAACCAAATATGCCTAGACCTAAAGAATATTTAGTTATTGCATGCACATACAGTGGCCCCAACTTAAGCGAAGTGTCTTGAAACCTTTGTTAAATTAAAATAGAATTACTATAGTTTCTGGTTGTCAAACGTTAGTAAAATATACCCATGTCATTAACATGACAATGAGCTACACCTGTCGCTACTCTTATAGACATTGTGTGAACTTGAGGGGAACTGACTTCATACATTCACTACAAATCACCTTGACAGTAAAAGTGGCTTAGAAGAGTAAAATTAGTGCACATTAAAACTCAGAAATGGCCTGTGGGTGTCCAAATACACTCTGTGGCCTCTGTCTGATAATAAAGAAGCATATTGTCAACACTGAGCTGATTTGCATATCCCACCAGACATACAGACAGTTTAAACTACTATATTCTACTCTGAGATGACAAAGATTCAGCCTGTCCCACACAAGTGTAAAATGAAGACTCAAATTCAAACACCCTCCTTTCACTCCCTTCAGCCTGTTGGAGATAACGGTTTCACTCATGTGTAGATGTGTTTAGATGCTGTACGGAGCTCATCCTCCATCACTCTCTCATTCACCGTTGAGTGAACACAGTCAGATGGGACACCAGGAGGTCACGCAACAAGCTCTGCAGCAACGTGCTGTCTTCCTGCACTACAACATGCAAGGTATTATGAGAGTGTTTTGCCACAGAAGTGTCTTGACTTGAAGTCATTTTACAATATTGATGGACTCTCTTAACATTGTGTTTTCTGAAACTGTAACAAAAGGGGGTTTATTTATTACTGGTACTCATTATAATTCAGGCTGAGGGTTATTTTTACTCATTTTAGTCTCATTTTCAGTTATTATAGACAAAGTATATATCATTCAGTATACCATAATTTTATGTTTAAGGGCATGTTTTATATTTAACAATTTATAAAGTCTTTTGACAATAAAAAATCTGAGTACAAACAGAGACATTTGTGTTATGCGCCAGACATCTGTGATACGTGCGATTGATTCAAACTCTTTGATTAAACAGTTAAAAAACGATATAAAATTGGATTCATATAATGCAAATATATAATATATGGTATGGTAACTTTAAATGCTATAGGCTAATGTCCAAAAAATTATTACAAGCAAGAAGGGGGAAAATGAAACATTTATGAGCTGCAACTATGTGCAATATATCACTGTAAACTTTTACTGTATGTAAAGCAGGTCTTAATTACCCTAATGAATCTCATAACTGCAATGTGAATCATAACATGCTCATACATGCATACATAAAGAATTAAAGACATCCACAGTGACTGACCCAATTACCTGAACAAGTTGAATAAGGATTTCCCTACCCAGGAGCAAAAATTCATGAGTTACTAATAAAATGTAATAGTGCCCTCATTACCATATATGCAAATCAGCATGATTTCAATGCAGACCCTTTACTCCTCTGGCCTGTTCGCGCACCCTCACCACTCAAACTTTCCCTTTGATGTTATAAGCAAAGTCTGTCACCAATGATCCTTATTTGCATGGATCTGATACAATCCTGCTCTGCAAATTATCACGCCCCTAGAGATATCAACCAGACTGAGGAGAAATGAAGCCCTAATTCAGAAGATAAGATGGTTTTAAGGGCCGGAAAATGCAAATGAAATGAAGTGAATGCTGAAGGTTCTATGGTGTTGCTGACCTGGATTAGACCTTATTAGTCACAGTAAAGCCTGACCGCCGGTTCAACTTCTGGGCTAGTGTAGCCGAAAAGAGATTCACACAATAGAGCTGAAAATGTTTCTGGGTATTCTTTGCAATTGGGCTCATTCTTTGTGGAGTAATTGTAATGCGTAATGGGCAATACATATTCTATCCTGTAGGGATGCTATAACAATGATTAGTGAATTCACCTCAGTGTCTTAAGCCTTGGACATTGTTTTGAACAAAATAAGATGTATGCCATTATTCAATATATATCATTCTTGCATGCATTGTCTATTCAAGCACAATAAATAACGTGGACTCATGTAGTTGGTAGCAGTAATTCAACAGATAGCATGAAAACAACCTCAACCTGATAAATTATTTTATTGATCCCAGGCACAGTTTCTCAGAATCAGCAACCACTCTGAGATACAACTCCTTATAAAGCAGAGCAAAAGTTATTGCTAATCTGCAGTTAGATGAAAACCCTTCCAATAAAGCTCTCTGTACACATCATAGCTGCTGATACAGGCAAAATATAATGGAAGAGTGAGATAACCTGTGCCATTTTTATCTATGTTGCACTCACAGCAAGAAGAAAAGTGACAGGGATCAAAGTAATATATAGGAACATTTTGATTTAATAATTCATGTAGTAATTCTGAGTAAATTTTTCGTCAAATATTATATAATATTATTTTATACAACGTTACATCATAAACATGCATGATCTATGTTTATGTATAGTGTTCCTGTACCTCAGCTGGTAGGGCATTGCACTAGCAATGCAAAGGTTGAGGGTTCCTGTAACTCCAGCAGCTTCTGGTAAATGTAGCATTGCATGTTCTAGCAATGCAAAGTTAGAAATTGATGAGAATTGTTTTCAATACAATTGATCGGCCCTTTATAATATATGGTCACTTGACAAATGTGCTCAATTTGCCCTGAGTGAATTTGCCCACATAACACATTACCCACTCTCGCCTTTGCAGCAGAATTTATTTGGGACTAAAATCTAAACACACCCAGCCAATGCTGACATGTAGCGTTGCCTTTAGATCTGTCTGTTCTCTTGTGGCTGTGTGTTTAGATGGCAACTTAAATATCGGAAAAGAACTGTCCTAGTTAACACGCTGATCTCACCCACGGTTTGTTTACCCGGCATGCCGTAGCTCCCCCACTGGTGTAGTACAAGGGGGCATCAGTGTGTGTGCATGCACAGTGATGTATACTTTACCCCAGACACAGGGTTTGTCTCCTCCTTCCGACACTTCTGAAACTTAGATCAATAGATGCTGCAGACCTTGGTGGAAGTTTTCCGTTTCTGAAATGAAAGATTATTACATTTTCTAAAGATGTGAGTGTTACAAAAGGGTGTATGTTTCTGTGTTGTTTAATGTGTTCTGTGTTTTTAGGGTGTTGCTATTGTTGTATGTGTTGTGGGTATTTGTTATAGTGTTGCTATGTTGTTGTATGTGTTCTGTGTTGTTAGGGTGTTGCTATGTTGTTTAGTGTGTTTTGTGTTGTTAGGGTGTTGCTATTGTTGTGTGTTCTAAATATTTGTTAGGGTGTTGCCATGCACCCAAGTCTTTATGTTATTTATGTCCTTTGATATGGCTTGGGTCCCATTAATGTACATTTATGAAATTTGTTTCTCCTGTTTATTTCCCCTCAGGTGAAAATACCAGCCAAAGTAATAGCAGATCTCTTCTCAAAAAGCCACACAGTTCAAAGTGACCCAAAAGTAACCAGATGCAAATGCACATATTGTAACAAATATGATTTGTCAACTAAATTTCACACGCACATCGCCACCTGTATTGCCGTGTATGTTTGTGTGGACAACAACTAAGCAAGACTGATTACCGGTCTGATTACTCTATGCAAATTAATGTCCATGCCAAAAATAAATTGCAGGGAATCAGCACATTTCAATCCGGCTCTCATTAAGCACTCCAATGAGGAAGAGAAGAAAAACACGCCTGGAAATAGAGCATGGAACTTCTGTGCATTGATCTCCAAGCCCCTGGAGCCTCTGTTATGCCCTAGCCTGGTTTCCTCCTGCAGCCTGTCCTCTGGGCACACGTGTTCGCTGGTTGAACCTCTGACTGTAGGTCTGACTTTCCTGTGTGTAACCTACAGACCAGCCTCTTTTCTCCTGGGTGTTTTTGCATCAGAGGTTTATGTCTGATAACATCTTCCGCTGTTTTGATGGCAAATAAAAGTTCAACAACTGTGGATGAAAGCGAACTGCTTCTGTCTTTACGTCAACACAGTTTCGGATAAAATTAGTAACATGCTGTGTAATCTGAGCTGTTGTGCCCACAGCAGCTCTGAACCTTAAAACTTTCTCACCTTGAAAACCTCAAAACGTCCTCAAGATAGACGACCACAGCAGAAAAATAAATTAGGCAGCATTGTACAAGTACTGAAGTAACTCTCTGTTACTGTATAATGCATGTTGTATATATTAGAACAGTATTCTATATATTACAGCAAAGAATCCCATTCGTTTTGTCAGCTGAACCACTGTGAACTGAAATATTTATATGAAGAACCCCTGAGACTTCAAATAATATACTTTTCAATAAATATAATGAAGTGTAATGAGGCTTTTTGACAGTCTTTAGTGCAATGATGTTCTAACCCAGCTAACAGGGAACATTCTCAGAACGTTGGCTAACATTCTCTAAAGTTGACAAATGTTCTCTCAGTTCCCTCAAAGTTATCAAAAACTTTTGTAGTTCTGTGTAATATATATATATATATTTCACAGAACTACAAAAGTTTGAACAGTGTTCTTATAAAGTTAATATGTCAAAAACATTAGGGAAATGTTTTTATAACTTTTAATTGTTAGCTGGGAGAACATTAATAGAGGATGCTATGGGTGGCCTTTTTGGTCTTTATAGCTTTTATCTTATACAGGACAGTGAAGAGATGCAGGAAATCATAAAGGGTGAGGAACAGTAGTCAGAAAAGGATCACCAAAGCTAAGACTTGTGCTGTTTTGCAGTGTGGTGATGCACAAACCACAAGGTTATTGTACTTGTACTAGGTTTTGTGTGGTTACTTACTGGTCCAGGTCAGAAGATCTCACCCCAGAGTCTCTATGCAATTCCGGTCTCTAGAATGCTGATCCTTTCTTCAGTGAAAGTCTATAGGAGTTGTCTGCATAATTTTGTTCACCGTGAGAAAATCATTAGTCTGATCACTTAGAAAAGCAATAACACACCTCTCCTCAATAAGCCACATAATTTGAGGCATTATTTATTTTAGTGGAAAAAGTGGAGTTACGCACTGCAGTACCCTTGAGATTTCAAGTAACGCTCGAACCTTTCAATAAAAATAATGAATGAAATTTCGAATGACCTTTCTTTACTCTTCCAGCAGCTAGCATACCCAAAACACACAGACGACAACAGAACAGGCGAAGTGGTATACTAATAATGTATTAATAATCAATATTAATTTCTGTTATTTTACATGTATTATACACCAGAACTCACAACCCCAATCGGGATAAGCAGTATGCAGAATGGATGGATAAATGGATGAATGAATGGACGGATACACCAGAACCCAACACAAAGATTTGAATAGTAGACCTACACAAGTCTGTGAGTCATAAAAAAGTTTAGCACAAAGTTTAGCCTCCTAGCTTGTTCCTAAGTAATGTCTGCTTTTCTCAATATTTTGCTCAAGCCAGGTCACGCAGTCTGAGGCACGGCAGCACGGTCTCATGGGCCACCCTGGGGCTGCACGCACATGCAGACATGGAAACCACAGTGCTGTCCCTCCATCAGCTGCTCTCACCATCCTACCTCCCTCCCTCCTCACAATGGAGAAAACTACTACATTCACCATCAAATATAGATGGACTGTTCGTGCATATTATGTCATGCATGTTCGTTGTCGTTCGTTTCAGTGCGTGAGCCAGTGGAAGTGGAGCGGTTCGTTTCATTAGCCATGATGTTTCATTCATAAGACAGCTTTCTCTTCAGCCTTTACGACTGAGACCTCGGTGCAGTCACAAGCAAACAGGCATGAATTTAGATGCCTGATACTTTGATTCATACCAGCTTTCTGTTTCAGATGTGCGCTGGTGCCATTACGCACTGTGTGATCTATCATTTTCATTGAGTGCTGATAGACCATAAGATGAAGAGCGTTCATCCATTGTATTCGAACAAAAATCCAATCTGTGCATTTCTGAAAACATTCCACTTTTGTAAGAAAAAACTTGCATTTTTAGAAAGACCAAACTGCATAAGCTTTCATGCAGCCTAATGGGAAGAGCATTGTGTTCGCAACACAGAGGTGTTGGGTTTGATTCCCAGAGAATACATATTCTCAAACACGTACAGCCAAATGCATTAATACGTGCATTAAAAGCATATCTACATAATATTGTACAGAGTTGTGATGTACGACAGATGCCATTTTGTTCTACTGCAGACTGGGTAAACAGGGCTTTTTTTAACCAGCCAACTTTTTCTACAAACAATCTAAGTTACAGACTTTGCTTTCCAGTTTCTTCCTTCAAGCAGAGAGTTAAACGAATGAGAAAGTCAACAAGAGAGAAAAACAGAAACAATTTCTGCCGCATCCCGTCTGCATAGTATGACTAAATTGGAGAACCTACGTGAATGCGGCATTTGATTTGATTGCTTATGTTGATAGAGCCAGAAGCACGTTCCCTCTGAGCCCGTTCGCACTAGAGGAGAGACACGTCTGAGACAGAAGTAAATCTGCAGTGCTCAGAGGAAGTCTGAAATACATTACTCATGAACTGCACCTTATCAGTGCACAGAGTTTGGATAATGGTGTGCAATTAGATGTGCTAATCCTTTACTTAAGAAAGGCTATTGAAAAGCCAAAACCATTGGGCTGGATGCCGGGTGGGCTGCGTAAGTTTGGAGTCTGAACTTTGCATTTGTTTTGCTGAGCAAGTCCTCAAAATGAAGCCCAAGCCTTAATTAACAGAAAAATCAAAACTCATCCTGTTTACTTTTCTTAATAAAAAGGTCTTACTCTGCATGATTCATAACAGAAGAGGAAATGGCATTGTAGAATGCTGATAAATGCACACCTGTGACCTCTTGACTTATATCAATGCTCCAAGTTGCTTTGCAACTATAAACAACATATAGTTACTCTAATAAAATGTCACTTGGAAGAAGAATTGGATATTCTGAATTTTATTGTTATGGTTTAGACCTATGCACTGTGCCTATGATAAAATCATCGTAATGCACAGCCTCTATTGACTTAAAATAAAATATTGACTATTGACCGACATAAAATATGTCTGTTTAATGAACAATGTAAAATCTTTCCACTGTGGCAAATCAGTCATTCATGAAAGTACTGTGCAGATAAAATAAGGTATTAAATCTTGAGTATTTGTATTTGTTAGTATGATCATTAACTAAGCAGTGTACACTACACAAGTGGAAAAGACTTGTTTTAGGGTGAGACATATACCTGACAGATATTAGCATGCGGTGAGGAAAACACATAGACTCAAGTCAGCTGCTGAGACCACCAGATGTCCCTGCTGGAATGTCCTTGAAATGACTCTGGGACTACAATATTAATTTGCCCTATTCAGAGGTGATCCAATTAGTAGCACATCATTATTTAAAACTCACTTACTGACCTCTGACCTGTTGCACTTTCACCTGAGTGTCCATTAGACACTACGAGTTTATGCTGTCATTAGCAAAACACATATTTTAGGTTTGGAAAAATGTAGTCCACTAACAGTTTTTACATTTTTTAAATTTATTTTAGGTTTTATGAAGCAAATGTGAAACTTATGAGGTCGAATGAGCTATGGTAAGATCAGCTTTCATATTTCATATGAAATATGTGAAATATTTCATATGAAAGTGGAGTGGCACTATTTCAAGGTTTTTACAAACACCCTTTGTAAACCATACTTTTAAAATTTTCAGTGGCATATATAGATGTTACAAGTGGTTAGTCTTTGAGATTCAGTCAGCCCACCTGTGCCCATGAAATGGCAATCAAACCTTTTTTGCTTCTGAATGTGATATATATCAGATTTGTAGAGTCATTTTTAAGAGGCAGAAAAAATATTACTGTTTGATAAAAGTTTTTTTTTAATAATACAATGACCTGAATTTTACTGACAAACTCTTTTTTTTCAAATACAATACTCACAGAACCTTGTACATGTGTCTTGATACATTGAGCTGTGGTGCACATGCAAGCAACACAAGTTCAAATCCAGCACATAACACTTACAAATCTGATTTCCCCCTTCACCTCCAATCAGTTCTTGTTTTCTCTTACTATACTATAAATAAAAGTGGCAAAACATAGAAAATAACACATTTGCTTGGTTGAACCCTCTCTCTCTCTCCCTCTCCCTCTCTGTGTTTCATTGCCAAAGTTATGCAAGACTTGAGTAATAATGCAGTTTATTGGAATGTTACCTGCACCACCTGCCCTCATTTGCATCCTCCGTGCACTTGCTAGTATGCCACCGTCTCGGCTGTCTGTCTGGCACACGCTCAACTCGGCAAAACTCTGGAGCTCTTCCAACGGCTCCGTATGCCGGGCCCCTGGGAGTCAGATTGTGTGATAACACTTTGAAATGATAGTTTAGCCCAGGAGAGCACTTGACACGCAATATATTCCCCACTCAGATAGACAGGCAAAGCAAGCTCAGAGCAGGGTAAACATCAGCTGAGGGCGCAGACACGGCGCAAGATACAGAGGAAAGAGCGCTCATCACATGCCAGGATGAAGGAACGCGTTCAGTCTGCTGCACAATTACCACTCTGTCCATCACGGCTCTCATCACTGGAGGCTTTTCTCACTCAGCACAGATGCATTTATTCTCTGCTTGCCCTGTCTGTGTATTCAGACCTGACAGCTGTAAATAGACAACAGGTAACGTATTGACAGTCTAATAAAGAGTGTTGGCACTGGGTATAAATCAAGCAGAGCTGTATGTTTGTTTGTTGTGGGCGACTCTCACCTATTTGTCATATTAATAGTTTCCCAGATGAAATGATGAAGGCATCAGGGGAAGGACGTCTGGTGTTCTTACATGGAAAACAAACAAAAATGATCTTCTGCTCTTTGATCTTTCAGAGCAGAGGAACATTGCAGTATGCAACACACTCTTCAAAGGAAAAGTTTGCTTAATAATGAACATCCTGCCATTATTTACTCATGCTCATGTCAGCCTGAACCTGTGTGCCATTTTGTGTGCAAACAAAAGGAAAGAGTTGAAAGTATCTTTATGCCGCTCTTATCCATACCATAAAAACAGCCTGTGCAGCTCATGAATTTGGTGTTTATTGAGGCTTAAGTGACACCATTTTCCATACTAACTGTTGTTGTATGGAAAACATCTGCGTGAACATTCTTCAGACTCTCCTCATGTTACAGGGAAGAATATAAGAGCCTTTGAGTGTGGGACAACATCAGGAATTAATAAATAATGACAGTACTTTCTTTTTTGGGTGAACTATTGCTTTAAAGTTTCAGTGTGCTGTTTCACACACGTTTTTATTCAAGAAGGGTCTTTTGAGGCTTCAGTTGACCTTCACAACACAGAAACAACCAGCAGCAGCAGTCAGGGTGGGCTGAGAGTGGTTGACAGCTTACATTTAAGGAGATCACAGAAACCTTGGCCGTGTGCAATCATCACACCAAGGACTCTGTTCCACCTTCCACACACACTTTCAAAACGTCTTGCACCGCACCTAGAGGAGATAGCATTGTTACACTATTACATTACATTCAGATATATTGGATTAGCTACAGTGGCTCATCATTTTGTTAATGTGTGATAATAGAATATGCCACAATGGTGCTATTGGAATAAAAATGGCTCTTGCTTAGGTGAGCATGACAATTAATATTGCTTATATTTAGAGTTAGGGTTCTGAACAAACCCTTAACTTTAATATTAAAATTCAAAGTGCAAGTCATGCCACACTGTTTGTGTTGTCTGGCTTGTGGAAAACAGGTCTGTTGTGGTCAGATTTTAATTCTTGCCTGGTCTAAAACTAAATGTTTTAATAACTGTAACACATTTACAACTAATAAAGAGGTCATATCTAGGTATCATAAAGATCATAGAGATGCTAGAGGTGCTTAGCAACTGCATAGCAACATCCTAAAAATCACAAACCTTATATTATACCCATATATTGACACAGGCATGATTGACATTTCCTTAGGTATTGTAAGAATCTAGTATAGATTTAGTTCTTTAATTTTTTTTAAATAGTTCCAGCAATTCTGCTCCAGCACCGAGCCCTGTTTTCCAGTTTTAACAACAGTCTTTATAATCACATTTTTTGTATGTTCATTTCCTCTTGTTCCTGTGTTGTTAGATTCTAACCCTTCACATGGTTCTGTTTTTCAGTTCTAATGTTTTTTTCTGAGCAGTTATTTATTATTAATGATATTCACAGACTCTCCTCTACTATTGGTATGATTTTTTTAAAACATAAGCAACCCATTACTTTAAAAAGTCCAGCACCTAACAGCTTTGTTGACACCCAGACAGCTTATTAGCACCATAACGATGATTTGGAGTATATTTGAGGCAGGTTTACCATAATTACATTGTCCTTTTCTCTCAGCCCCCTGTTGCTTTATTTGAGTGAAAGATGGGCTACACATTTTTAACTTGTTTCTCTTCGAGCCTTAAATATGCTATTAAAGAGAATTTTTTATGGAGTGCCTTGATGTGACAAATAACAGAATATTTGCCAGAACGAGTTACTGCCAAAAACAGTAGCAGCCAGATGGCTGTTATTTTTAAATAAAAAAAATAAAATAAATGAGAAGAAAAATAAGGACCTAGATGCAACAAAGTGACAAGGAAACAAAACATGTTTTTAATTAATTAAATGTATAATTGCTTTTAATTAGGGAGTGTTTATGTGTTGAAAATCACATACCTGATTTTACACTATTAGCCTTAATGGTGTTACACCCGAACCTGTGATGACATTTCTTCACACTGCTTAATAATTAACAGAATTCTGTCACCTTTGAGTATTTACAACATTTCAACTAATTGCTGAAGCAAAATGACAACTCATTTGTCATTTTATTTTATGACAGTTTAAAACTCAACATGATCTAATTATTTTATGTTTGTGGCTCTAAGTGTGATTCGATCATATATTAAAAAAAAAACGTACAATATCAGTTCACTGACACCATCTCAAAACATAATGCATCAGTCTTCTTTGTTGATGTTTTTTAAAACTATTAAAGCTGCAATCCATAAATTTTGTTGGAATGAACAAAAAGCAGTTATTGAGCGAGTACATGACAGATCAGTGTTGAACATGATCTCCTTATTACCCTGATTCACAATGGTAAGTTTATAGTAATGATTTATAATTAGAGCTGTCGTGTTAGATTTTATGGGAAATATCCTTCTGTAAACAGAAAGAAGATGATACGGCTATTACGTTGCATGTCCGGGTACTGTAGATGGTACAGCAGTTGTTTAAAATGTAAACTTGCCATCCACATTAATAACTCAGTACCCTGCAATGTTTGTTTCGAACAGAGATGGCGGTAGAGAGGCGAAAGTTATAGATTACAGCTTTACAGAAGAAGCTGAGGTGAGGTCATAAGTACTCCTCAAATAGCTCTTTAGATTATGTCACAGCTGTGATTATTATACACTCCTGTTACTGTTAGCAGTAGGTGGTGTTTTGGGAAACACTAGCATATAAATGGCCACAAAGCTAACAGACATGAACTAAAAGCCAAAAATGTTGATGTCATGGCATCTTTAAACATCTCTCTTTCTCACAAGCTATTTCCCCACTCCACTGTGAGTGTCATACAGCTGCATAACTTGTTTCTTTTCCCTCCGGTTTATAGAGGACCGCAAGCTGCGTTCTCCGCATCCACAAAGCAGCTGTCCCGAGATCACACCAAACTTCCCAGTACTCGAGTTCAAACCATTTACATATGACACGTGCCTCGCTTTAACCGTACGCGTTGAGCTATGTAATGAGAGGCGGCTGTATGGAAGACTGATTGTCTCCCAGTGTTGATGTATTCTGTCGGGAGGGCAGAAGGTTAAGATCTCCGTGCTGCAACACCTGAGGCAGCTGGTTGAAATCTCTCAGCTGTGGAAGTTCATCTGACAGGAGTAAGCTCTGATTGAGCTGAGCTTTTGTGCTCCGTCATTATCGTTAAGCAAACTGCTGTCTCCCGGCATAATGAAGACTAAAATCGTTCAAGCAGGACATTATGAATAAGGCAATCAAAATTGAAGTGTCGCCCTTTTTAAACTGATTTCACGAACGGGTCACGTTTATTTATGGTTATGAATATGGCAAATTAACATGTGCGTACCTTAATCGTGTCGCATAATAGTTCTTTTATCAGAAGTTGTTGTAGCAACTTAAAGCTTTGCTGTTTATAGCATGATGCTATATGCAATTTCGCACTGAAGATGTCTTAACGTTGATTAATTATTGTTGGAAACATATTTTCATGCTCCTTGACATTCTCTTGTCTTGTCTATTATGGTTTATAATTACAGTGATGCATCCTATGGGCATAATATGCTCGTCAGGGCTTGGAATAAAACTGACACTTTCAGATACTCCAAACACCTGCTGACCACAAATCGGCAAGCTGAGACGATGAGTTTGGGGATATCAGCCAAGAGCACTTGTGTCAGTACTGTACAATTTAAGCTCATATTCACACTCAATTCAGTGGCCAATTCTGATTTTTAGCTACTTTGTAGAAGTCTGAGGTTCCTCACATAACCCTAATGTTCTAGTTAAAGCTGCAAATCTTAAATTTTGCCTCTCTGTCGCCATCTCTGTTTGAAACATAAAAGTGCAGGTTACTTTACATACTTTTCTTTATAAATGTTAAAGTAAATTAAGCCAAATTGACATTTCCCGTGAAATTTAACCCGACAGCTCAAATTCTAAATCATTGTTATAAACTTACTGGTGCTAATTGGAGTAAGGAGACTGAGACTTGAGCATGTTTTGAACACTACTTGCTCAATAATTGATTTTTGCTCTTTTTTAACCCAAACAAGTTATGAATTGCAGCTTTAACAAAATGGCCATGAGCAGAGCAACCTGAGTAATAACACATCCAGTTTAATGGCACAGACATTCAAAGGTAACTCTATTGTCCCCTTGAGAACTAAGATCTGTTATCACGTATTCTTTCATGGAGCAACACGGTGTGGGTGCAATACCTTGGCCTACGTTTCTTGCTTAAGTTGTACAAGCTTTCATATATATTTCAATCCACATCCTTCGTTTTTTTTAATTAATAAGGACAAATAAAGATTCAATTCAATTAAGTGAACAAAAATGGTGGTCATAGAGCTTTGGATGCTACAAATGGCTTTTCCCAGGTGTTGGTCGATAAAAGAACACACTCATAAAATCATATTTTCAAAGACATGCTAATGATTTGGACCCCAGAGGTTTTCGCTGTGTAACTCTCTCAATGTCACAATGAAAGAAACTCTGGCTCCCTGCCTGGTTTGAGTCGGAGTCAGAGGTCAAGCGTTTGAAGTAAAAAGCCGTGTGAAAATCTCTATTGCACAGTGAAGGGCAAGGCAGACTGTCGCTCTTTAACAGTTAACAGAAATGGTTCAAGGTCTCTCCTTGACATCTGAGAATCTGGCAGTCCTTTATTATCTCCCTTGAACCAGGTGAGGAATGGTATCCTAGACTGCATGTTTTCTGCTTTATATGGAGTTTTAAACATGTCAGGATGTTTTAGTATGTACAAAAATGTCTCTTAGCTGATTTGAGTTCAGGTGGGTTGTTGTATTTACCTAAAGATACATTAATCATGTTGCATATTTTATATACACAATATACATTTATATGTATGTATATTATAAAGAACAGTATAAAGTACACTATGTACTATATAGTATTGTATATAACAGTTGAATTAAAGGTGATTTTAAAGAGCTGAAACATATGAGAGAAGCATTGTTATTAATTTAAATTGTAAGAGGGGAAAGATTAATGATGGTTTGAATAATGCATGTTACCAGACTTTATTGTCAGAGCATGAAATAAAGTTAAGAGAATGATAATCTCTCACTTTGTGTTGTTTTCTTATGTATCTCACACTATGCATTCTCTAAAAATAATTGACACAATACATAAACACAATACAAAAACACCATAGATTGGTTACTTAAGCATTACAAACCCCTGTAATACAGTTAATAAAATTACGTAACGTTTCAGTGCCAGTACGATATACCAAAAACTTTAAAGTCACAATATGATCAAATTATACTATTGTTTTTTTAATAAAGAATAATCTATATGAATTTACCTTTTATAGCTCAGATATGCGCATGCGCCACTCGGGTTGCGCTCACCTCAGTCAATTATACCATAACAAAGTAAAACAGAGTAAAATAGTTTTCAGCATGTATACGTGTATTATTATATTTACATCTCTTTGACAAAAACATTTGACAAAACTTTTGAAAACCAATATTTCCAAATAATAATGGTTGTCAAAAAAGGGGTTGTCAAGGCAACCAGGAAGTCGCCGCGTTCGCGTCACGTGTTGTGTGTGTGTGTATTTAGCCGGATGTCAACAAACATCAGACTCATCCGATGTGAGGTAAAGTTGCTTGTAAAGTTTTACTTTGTTTGTGTGTTTCTGTGTTTAATGTCAACTTTATGAATGTTTGAATGTTTTCAGATTTGTTGGGCGTAAACCAGTGAATTGTTTTCATGTCTTTCCCATTAATATGTATTGTGAAGTAAAGGCGCGTTTACTTTTACCATATACAGGAAAGTCCAACCTAAAAAAAGTAAAAGTGTTCGTAAACCCTACCAATTACAAAGAAAAAAACTATAAACACATTTCTTTCAAAAGTTTATAAGTACAAAAAAGTCTTTGTTATGCTTTTGTCACATATACTATGACATAAAACAGCCTAACCCCTGAAATGAAGGTGATTGACTCAAAGATGTCCATTGGTGTTTATAATATTCATCATGTGCAGTGAAGCCAGCATCCCTGGAATTGACTCCTCAAGAACAGATTAGTGTGGGTTGACTGCTTCTGAAAATTGCTGACCTTTCCCACCTTGTAGCGACGAACACAGTAACATCTGAAGTGGCCAATAAAGTTTAATTGTCCAAACATTCATTCTTCCATTAACAAAGTGCAGAGACGCCTCTAATGGAGTGAGGGTCAGGACTCTACTGTCTGTCTGTCTGTCTGTTTATGCAGGAGCTGTCTTGAGTACAAAGACACACACACATATTAAAATAAACACTCGGTACCCTCACATAGATCTGCTGGGAAACCTAATTGGATGAGTTACGTTCAAAGCTGTCGTACAATAAAGCGAACAAAGAGAGACGATGATTTGTGACTTCACCCTGGCTATCAGGGTGGTTCATTTTAATTTTGTTGGAGGCTAACATAGCTACTTAAAGTGTTAATATAGTATGTGTTTTCACAGGTATGCTCTTATCAGCATTTGTAACGGTTGTCTAGATAATATGCATTATGAACCTTGAATTCTTATATTTTGTTATGCATTTGGCACTATAACACTTTAATCCATAGTGACTTACAGTGCATTCAAGATGTATGTTTTTATTTATCATTATGTGTGTTCCCCGAGAATCGAGCCTGGCACTTTACCAGTTGAGCTACATGAACACTTGTGTTTTGTTACCGAGCAGTGGCTTTCACAGGGCAAATCTTTTGATGAGACATTTGTCATTGTGTGTTAAAGCATTTGACACAAAACATTTTTTGTGGTTCTTTGGTGCATTTCATCGCTCAATATTTAGATCTCCTCCCCTTTATTTTCTTTTTTTCCCCATATGTGTAATAATCAGAGTGCTGTTCATCAATCTGTCTGCTGGTCTGAAGTTGGGTTAAGCTGGCAACAGCGAGCCAGGGCTGCGATGGAAACTGTGATTATCTCAGTTGGACGCCCTCTTAGATCAAGTCATATCAGACCTTTGGTGACCCAGCAGTTTGTCTTTCTCTCTCTTCATCTGTTTTTCTCTATTTGTCTGAGGTGAATGAAAGGGCAGATGTACTCAATCTCTGTTTGAAAGAAATTGTGGCTAAGGATAACCAGCTAATAATTTTATGTTTTAAGAACGTTTCCCTAACATTTCCATTAAGTAACAAAAATGTTAAAATGTTTTTTTAGTGTTCTAAGAATACTTCTGTAATGCTTTTAAAACAGTTCACTAAAAATTAAGGAAAGGGTTTTCTGATATGACATATAATATTAATAAAGTGCAACTAACATTACTGGAAGAATGTGATAACTTTGAGAGAACGTTTAGAGAACATTAGCCAACGTTCTGAGAACGTTCTCTGTAAACTGGGCAGAAAGGCCACTCTTTCATTTGCCATAATTGTACGCGCATTCACCAGGGTTGACAATCCCCACTGCCGGTTCTTTCTTTCCATCTTCCTATGAATTCTTTTCTTTAAGACGGGTTGAGACAGACAAAAGAGAATAAACATGTTTTGTTAAGCCTTGTTGAAATGCAGGGCAGTTTTTACTGTGTGTTTGGAGGTGAGAAAAACTCACCTGGATAAGTTTAGCTTTGGCAGGCAGCCTTCAAGGCAGAGCTGTGATCAAAGAGTGGACCACGGGTCAGGTGGAAAAACAAAGCTTGGAGCGCTGGAGTCAAAAAATGCAGTTATCAGCATAGACAGACCAAGATGTTAAGGGAGCGGGGTAACCTGAAGGCCACGGAGATCAGGGGCAGTTTGCCATGGGTCATTCATTGTCATTTATGAGATAGGTAGTCCATTTGCTGATTATTTGATTATTTGTGTATTACACACATAAATGGCAGGAACTTTATTGATTTGACAAGCACAGAGTTTTGCCAGTCAACCTTGAAACAAATCTCAGTTCATAAGGTACAAGGTTCCTGCTTCTGAAGAAGAGCTATTCAATGGATTTACAATATTTGCCAGGTTAGTAGAATCAAATATTTCACAGACATGCAGATTTTTGTTTGCGATCTGTAATAGCTAGAAAACTAGGTATCTACAAACTATATTCCCCTTTGTTGTCTGAGATATGTCTTTGAAATCATCTGTACATGTTACTTTTGAGCGGACAGAAATTCTCATTACAAGTTTACACACGTTTCAGCTAAACAGTGATGTACATGACTGCCAGCATATGAAATTTAAAAACCCTGCTGTAGACAGCAGACTCAGAAATAGAGACCAGTAAGTTGAAGCCTGTTGTAACACTTGTTTTTAGCACTTCCCATCTGTAAATATTGTAAAAATACAGTTCTTAGGTTAGTCATTCATTTAAATGAGGTCATTTCTCTGTTTCCCAGTAATCTAAACAGAAGTGTTTAGAAGCAACTCTACAGATACTAAAATAAAAAATAGATCTTACTAAATAGAGGACTAGATGTCATTAATTAGACATTTGTGCTTTTGTGGTTAGGGGTATGTCTTAAATGCACAAATAATGGTAGCTCTCAAATTACTCTTTGTGGGGCTGGTACTTGCACCTTTTGAAATCCAGCTCAAATCCCTAAACATTAATCCTCATCCTGGATCAACAGATTCAGTGTCCTGTTCAAATGTTCAGAAGTTTTTCCACAGATTTTATCCTTCAAACCTCAGTGTGGGTCTCTGTTTGACAGAATTGTCCTTCTCCAAGTAAGTGCCGTGCAGTGCAACCATCTGTTATTAAGACCTCATCATTCTGAGACGCAGTGGGTTGTTTGTTAAAGCTACATTTTGTAAGATGAATTATCAAATAATATATTCAAAACACCTGCAGTGTTATGGAATAACCAGATAATTGAGGGCAAAGAACAAAACTGGATCCTGTGGTCTGGAAAAAAACACATTGTCAACCACTGTATCGCTCTGAATTAATATATGCAAGACCACCAATATAATATTCAAAGAGTGATGCAGGTATGATAACATCTTTCATTGGCACATTCTTACAGATTAATTAATTTCTCAACCCCTTTTGTTTCATCAATTTAATGCTTTGAAAAGCAAAGATACACCTGCGTCAGTCATAATTATTGTACTGATGCAAACATCAGCGAGCAGAGGTGAACTTTAGCAGCCTTACAACAAAGTCTCAGTAAAACAAAGATCGGTGATCGATAAATGTCACTCAAGATGACTGAGTAATTAAAAGGTAGGAGAGAGACTGCATGGGGAACGCTTTAATGGTAATGGTAGGTAAATGTAGGTAAAATAAGGCTGTGAGGGAAACTAGATACAAGTATGTGCGCTGAATGAATTTGCTTGTAGAAGTAGCTGTTTTGATGCATCAATCAGCACAGACGGCAGTAAACTCATTTCAAAGAGTCTGTCAGGTGAATTGGTCTGGGTTGTCTTGGGGGGTTTGGGGGGATACGAATGTGGCTGCAGCTTACCGTGACAGCTCTAAAACAATATGATACAATGAAAAGTCTGCATTCAAACAATGACCATTGTTCATATTGATATGTAAATATTTCCTTGTGTTCCTCGAACAAAATGTCACATTTTCGACCCAAACCCGGCGATTCCGCTGTGCACTCTTCTGTGATCGGTATGTGAATATCATATTGTCTGAACGTTTCTGTCTGTGTACATCCTTGTCAACGGAGCTGGAACTAGCCGGGTCACGTAGACGCGCCTCAGCCCGAACCAGCTGTCAGCTGTGGGGTTTGGCTCCAGCTGCCATGAGCCGCTCTGGGCCTGTGCTGCCGAGGTTTTCTGCCGATAGTGCCTGGAAGCGGCAGTAATTCTCACAGATGCATAAGTAGGATCTCGTAGTGCATTGTCTTTCTCACATTCAGTCGACGTCTGCGCTGCATGTTAATTACAAATGTTTATTTTCATCACAGGGCAATGTATAATTATGTTTTTTTTCCTGTTTGTATTGCACTTGCTATTGTGGACAAGATGTTTGACTATTTGACGGTTGTTTGAAATGACTGACAAATAATTTTAGTGCAGAGTCACATGGTCTTCACTGCACTGAATGTAGCAGATGTTTCAGACTGCAGCACTGTCTGCAAACTTAAAAGCCTGTATTTTATTAAATATGGGGGAATCTCATAAAAACATGTCTGGGACATTTTTCACCTCAAAATTAGGAAATAAGAAATTATATATCGCATAAATATAGTCACGCCTGTTTTAGTACTATTAATATTTTTGCATTGTGACATTATTGTCATGTTAATAAAGCGCATTGTGCTCCAAAATTCATTGGACAAAATTACCAGACCAGTGTGTGTGTGTGCACGCGCATGTGCGCGTGCAAATGTGATTTATCGTTATGAAAATAATATCACAAAGTATAAAATCTTATTGGTCTAGGGTAAAATATGACCTGGACATCTTCTTGACCAGTTGTGCGAGAATCTTGACTAGTTTTGTGAGATTCATTTATAATAGAGTTTCTTGGAAATGTTTAACACAAAATTCAGTTTAGCAAGAAGCCACCCCCTCACCTCAAAGGTGCACCAAACAAATTATTTGCACATTTTTGTAAAACTATGAGACAGGTGTGTTGATACAAAGAAGCATAGAGTGTAGGTGCAGTCCTGAGACCCTGGCCCTGTTTTGTTTACACCTGTTCCAGGATTTAAACACAGCATGACAGGCATCCCGCCAGGAAATTAGCTAAAGATAAACGCCTCGGCAAGCAGGTGAGCTGTTTCTCTCTGGACTGCCTGATTAATGAAGCCCGCACTGAGATGAAGCACAAAACCAACAGCTCAGAAAAATAACACACAATAACACAGGAAACGTCATTAAAAGCAAGATTCGTTCAAACACTCTGGTGAAATATGGTTTCTGTTTCTCAATACATGCCTGCTGGGAAAAAATGTGTGTCAAGGAAAAGGAAAATAGTAAAAGATTTTCCAATAATTTTAGCTGTAATGAGATTTGCACCCAAAAGAAATTACCAGGAATTCACTATATACAAGAACTTCTGCAATAATATAAACCAGCTAGAAAATGTCTGGTGAATTGTCACCTGTTGGTGTCTGAGGTAGCTTTAAAAGCAACAGTAAAGTAGTGCATAGTTTATAATCAAGGTACAGTAAGTTAAATAGTCAGGCCTAGCATATTTAGAGTTGTGATGGGATAACAGCTGATCACTGTTGAGTTCCTCACTATTTTCCTCAGCAAAATTCCATCATCAGTGTTTACACTTAACTCTCCGATGACCGACAATAACATCACAGATGACAGTTCGCCAGCAATGCACAAACTGGCTTATCGAAAACTAGGAAGTAACCCTGAATATCGCCAATTATCATATGTCAGGTGATGTCCACCTTGTCACATGACTTCAAATTAATGTCCTCTTTAAGCAGAGTTCTTAAAGTTAGGAAACGTTAACTTAATGTAACTACAATAGTTTCAAAAAGCTTGCTGCATTTGTACTGGTTGTTGGCTCAATAATAAAAATAAACATTCCAAACACATTCGTAACACATGTATTCAGGCATTGGGGATTATAGAAAAAGTCCCTGCGATGTTTCAGTCCAAATCCAGCCAACAGCAATCAAATTTACCCCGCCTTAGGAAGCGAGCGCGCTCCTCTCCAGTGAGTTTTGAGTTAGCCGCTCACAGCTGTTTACTGTACGATTACTGTGACCCGCCAACAGCTGTACTTTCCAACCTGTGTGTTGTCAGTTCGTCAAACACGTATGAAGCTGCGTTTGCAATGTAGTTGCTTAGAGAACATCAGCAGTGAGGGAAGCTTTGATATTCTTAGCTAATCAATACGGCTTCCTTGAAGATTAATATGCAAGCTGTGATTTGACCCTCCTCGCCTTTTCCTTGCAGTAGGGCTGAACTCTGGCATCTGTGTACTCTTTTCCCATGCTCCTTTGCACGCACGCCGTAAGCTTTAAATCTACTTGAAAGGAAGCGACCGATTAATTAAATATGACTGAAAGTAAGAGTTTAAGGTGTAAGTTAAGTACACTTTGATGTTGTTATTATTCCATGTTGGAATTACGTGCCTGAATTTCTGGTATTAATGACAATAAGTAGATTGTTGCACAAACTGATGCTGCCAATTTGTTGAAATGCTTTTAGTAATCATAAATTATCGCAAAACCAAAGGTGTTTTATTGTGACACCACATCTAGGTTAGCTGGCTCATTAAATGGATAACTATGAGTTTTGTGGCACAACTGCTCTTTGTGCAGCCTACCTAGACAGCATTCTGAGTCATCATAGGCCCAATCCTGACATGAAAGACTGTTTGAAAAGGTAGGCAGTACAATTATGCTGACTTACAGTGCTTTCTTTTGATCAGCACTGAATGCATTTTTCACAGAGAAGGCAATCCCAGAATGCATTGCGCAGTGAAATGACGGTATATAGTGTCACCACAAGTTGACAGATATGTTGATTTCAAATATTTTTTCTTTCGATACCATTAAATATCATTATAAATCCAAAAAATATAAATGATTAAGTTAAATCTAGTTGATTATGGCAACCAAAATGTGTTTGTTCTTTGTTGTTAGAAGTAACAGTATCACATTTTTTGTCTTTTATATTTTGCAAAATATGAAATTATTGGAAAGATTTGTGTCCAGATTTGCTGCCTATGTACTGTACTGCATTTCTAGTCAGTCATTTTTGAGAGGTCACTTATTCATGCTTATATAGACAGCAAGGCCGTCTGGATTTTGGAACACAGCTATTGTCCTATACTGCATTCACATCATGTCAGAATTATCGTAATTATGAGAGGACTCAGAAGTTCTGCTCAGAATTGATTTGTTTCCATGGTAACATCAAAACATACATGTGTGGCTTTGTTGTCGATTACAGCAAATTTCTTGATGACTACATTAATTTACCTTCATATGCATGCTGAAGAGCCAGAAAGTGCATCAGGCAACACTGGCTATAATGAAATAGCATTGTAACAGAAATATATGTGAGGAACCTATAACTAACTTTAACAGTTGAAGCCGTTGGCAGCTTCTGTTATGATGAGTGCAACATTTCTTCCATTTCATCAGTAAATGTTGAGTGTAAAATATCAAAACGGTCCACTTCATAAGTGCCTGAACAAACATCAGCCAGCACTGATTTTAAAGTGTGTAAAGCAGACCTCTGCTGGGTAATCTCTGCAGCAGACGCTCCGTGACCCATTTCTGCCTCAGCCGTGTGGCACGTTGCCTCTCTTGACTGGCATCAGCTCAGAAGTGCCTCCTACCCACTTGTGAGTCACACAGGATGAGAGGAGGCAGAAGTCTGACAACCTCATTTCAACCTCACCTGCTTAAAAGAGTTAGTACGGTCCCTTTATATCAAGTTCATGACTCCAGCTGTAATGCCTGGGGTTGTGATTTACACGCGGGAGGCTCTAGATCAATGCTGAAGACGCCCTTCACCGCAAGCTCGGTTTAGAAGGATGACGAAACAAGCCCCACAGGCTTTAAACTTGTGGTATCGGGGCTGTCTGTGGACGCCGTAGGGGCTAATTTTATAATGTTTCACGCACATAGTTGTCCAAGCCCAGACGTGTTAATGATGCGGTCGGGGTCATGCGGGGGTCACAGACGTGCTATCAGCACTAAACTCAGACGAGTCTGGGGAACAGGGAGGGGGAGATATGAGGGTATGAGCGCTAATAGGATTTCTACTTCTTTCATTCTGTTTTGAGAGTGTGGGTGAGCGTGTGAGGCCAGACACACAGCAAGTTTATTGTTAAAAGATTTTCGGTTGGTTCTGCTAGCTTTAAATAACATTAAAAATACAAATTTATGAAAGATACATTTTGAAACGGAGCGAGCTGCTGTGCTGTCTGCTTTCCACATAAAGAAGTCTCCTGTTTGAAACCGAATCTTACAAGTGAAGGATTTCTTTTGCTGAACTAGGCACAATGCATTATGGGATTGCCTTCTCCACAAAGGATGTGTGCAATGCTGCCCTAGATGCGGTCAGAAAAGGTATCTTAGAAGGAGGCACAACAAGACTAGGATGTTCCGAGTGGTCGTTATACTGTTGCTAAGGTATATAGTTGTTTTATAGCACATTGCTATGAGGTTGCCAGGGTGTTATTATGCTTTTGCTAAGGTGTTTTGATGTTTTAGCACATTGCTGTAAGGTTGCCAGGGTGTTCTGTCTGGTTGCTTACTGGTCCAAGTGAATAAAGAAGCTTTCAAAGCTCCGTGATGTTCTGGTCCAACATTTGGCAGATACTTTTATTCAGAGTGGAAGGGCATTCAGCATTTTTATCAGTATGTTTGTTTCCCTATAAGAATACCCTGTGGTTGCGTGTAGGTCTTGGGACATTTCTTCTCAACAAGCCTTATGATTTGAAGTTTTATTCATGTTCAAGTTGAGAATTTGGTGTTAGGTGTTTGTTCATATCTTCGATCTGAAGTATGAGCAATGCTACACTGATGCATGTGTTAGCACATTATTGCAGTTCATTTCACTTTTCTAAGAGTTCAACTGAGTCACATGTCATCCCGCATGCATATGTTAGTCACTTGAAACCTTAAAAACTGAATGCATGTCAATGTACAAATAACTTAGTATGTCTTGTTCTTTTCTTTATATTATATCTTTTTTGACAACAGACAGCAATTATTGAAACATCTCTACATCATCTACAGCCCATATTTCATAAGCATTGTCTCATTTATGAGAGCACAGTAATGAAATGCTTAATTAAACTCTCAGCTCTCTCATTTGTCAAAATGAGCAGCTGTAGACTGTCTGACTGGTTCTCTCAATAAAATTATTGTGATCTGCAGAATCTTGCTTGCCTCCCAGCTCAGGGAAATGGGGCATTTCAAAGGTTAACCTCCACAGACTGTGCAAACACTCTCCCAAGCCAACACTAAAAATGACTACTGTTTTCCACAGATGAACTTGATCTGTTTCTTTCTGTGTTTCGGTATGCAATGAATAACTGGCAGATTGTGCTGAAGGATTATGCAGAAGTGGGAATATGCTGCCCCCTAGAGGCTATTTTAGGGACTAATATAAATTAAGAATTTAAAGGAATAGTTCACCCTAAAATGAAAATCTCTCATAATTTACTTGTTCTTATGCCATCCGAGGTGTAATCAGAGTTATATTAAATAATATCCTGGCTCTTCCCAGCTTTATAATGGCAGTGAATAGTGCCCGAGATTTTGAAGCTCCAAAAAGTGTATCCATCCATCATAAAAGTAATCCAGACAACTCCAGTTTGTTCATAAATGTCTGAAGTGAACTGACATTTGTAAAAGAAAACAATTATATTTTGAGCGTGTTTAGCATTTTGTTGCATTTTAAAGTAAACGTATCTAGACACTTAAGATGGTAGCACTTCACGAATCTCATTGGCTCCTGCTTGTCTCGTGACTTTGTGTTTCATATATGACAACTAGTCATGAGACATGCCAATGAGGTTCATAGTTATCAATGCTGAACCGACATGCCGCCATGTTGAAAGTCATACATCTAAGGTGGCATGAGAGTGAGTAAATTACGAGAGAGTTGTTATTTTGGGGTGAACTGTTTGTTTAATATCTAAGAGACTGCAATTAATCAACCTTCCAATTTATTAATTTAAATAATTGTGAAACAGTTCAAATATATTTGCGTTTATCAGTGAGATCTTTAATGGGAACACCACTTTTGTATAGAAATAACATTCATTATAGATTACAAGATTCTAATTAATGCTACTAATTGTTACCAGTGTTACTAAACATAACTAATGTCGTCTATTAGCCCCATAATGGATGCTAGTAGGCATTTTTTCATTCATTTCATTGAAATGTTTCTCCAGGAAGTTGACGCTGAAAGTTTGGCCCCACAAAACAATGCAGTAATGAAATAGTGTTACGCTGTTGACTGGCTCTAGGCGACAGAAAAGCCAAACACTCATTCAGTCATTACTCTTAACAGGAGGGGGTGCTCTCACAGATGGATTGGCAACAACACAAACCAAAGGAAAAGAGAAAAAAACCAAGCCGAGTTCAAGCATGGCTAATGTGTTTGGAGCAAACGCTGTACTTTCAAGCCAGACTCCCTGCTGACGCCGTAATTTTGAGATCCATTTTCAAGAAACAAGAAAACACTTGAATGTCAAACATATAAAATGGATTATGGACCGCTGGTTATCATTGGTTGTTGACAGGGCTTTTGTTTACTGAAATAAGTGAGGTGTGTGCACACACCACCCTAATGCATCAAAAATCGTCTGTTTAAATTCAGTGTCATTTGTGATTCTAAACATGATTTTAATAACCAAGCACAGGCCTTGTCTTTAACTGCCCTTTTAACTTATGTTGGAAGCTTCAGATAGACTTAATATATGTTATTATGAGGCCAATTTGGATTAGAATAAGACAGAGAGTTGAAATTTCTTTATCATTCACTCACATATAGTGAGTGAATGATACAGAAATTTAATTGTTCAGAATTAAATCTAAAATGCCATCAAATCTCTCTCTCTCCGGCTGAATTTATGAAAACTAGAACTAAAACAAGACAATCACAAGCAATAATTGTCATCTTTTAAGGGGGCATCTCTTTAGGGTGCAGCCCTAAACTCATCACCATATGAGTCATGCCATTGCCTGTGCAAATCAAGGGTGCTTAGTTCCATATCTGGAACTTTTCCCTCTCCCAGAATAGTTCCAGAATAGTTGAGATTTCACACATTTTTCCTCCGCATTCATCATCATCTACATAAAATAGCCCCTCTCACCCTCCCCTCCTCACGCTTGTTGACACGGACTCTCAAAATTATGAATCATCGGCTGTAATTAAACATGCTAGCTCAGCAAACCACCAACTGCTGCAGAAAGTTGCAAGAACTGAATATGTAATCAGTTGCATGTGCGCACGCAAAACTGATGATCCAGATCTGAATGCAGCGGTCAGCACGCACGTGCCAGGTTCAGCTACTGAAAGACCTCGTGACCCATGACAGCTGGATGCTATCCTAAATGAGATTGACATCCAACTGCAGTCTGCAGAATTACAATAATGACTGTGAATCCACGCCAGATCAGTCCAAACAAAATAGACGCTCCGCCTTTGCTATAATTGAGCAGCATCAGGGGTCCAGACGCTTGGTCAAGCACAGCATCCATGAGGAAGAACTCATCCAGGTGTAAAGAAGAGGCCTGAATTATGTTCAGATACCGAGAGGGTGAGTCTGATTTCTCGTCTGGCTGAAGTCTGAGCTGTAGTCTGATGGTTAACCTGGTTTCACATGGACCAGTTCATTTTTGACATCCAGCCAGTGAGTTTGGGTGTTTCATTTGGCAGTGTATAATGGATTGTGGAAGGACCTTCTGGGTTTAAACACATGGTCTGCATAAGCACCTTGGCTCATCATGTCAAAGCATGTATGCTAATTGCCAGGCCATGGCATTTTTTTTACATATATAAAGCAATATATATTAACCAAAATGACAGAGATTTGGCAGTGGGTTTCATTCACCTTAGTCCGCTTAGGCTGTTCCTTAAAATGAAATAGATTCATTTGTTTTTCTATTATTTCTGGTGATCCAATGTTGTATAAATATTTAAATTCATTTCCTAATTTGACAGCCTTGGACATGTTATTTTCTCTAATAAGCTAATACCCGGCTAACAGTTTCAGGTTGTAAGAATGTTTCCTAAATGCGTCCGTCAAGTAACAAAAACGTTAAAAATGTTGTTTAAATGTTAAAGTTCTACGAACTTTCAAAACATACAGTTTTTTAGATGTTGTTATAAAATTATTGTTTGGTTATGAGAACCTTTTTCAAACATTTCGGCAATTCTGTAACATTTCTTCCACTAACAACTTAGGAATAACATTTTTGGTATGTATTATATATAACTTTTAAAAAGTAAAAAGTTGCTAGCAAACATCGACACACAGGAAATACACCTTTTGTATAGTTTATTTTATTTTAAAACAGAAAAACAGAAAAGTTGATACATCATGAGATGATACATACTTGAATATTAGGTAACATAACTTGTGGAACAAGAACTAAAACTAAAATAACTACCGACTGGCCATTATCTCTGCCACCACTTTAAAACACATAACAATATCACAAACAATAGTTGTGATAAACAGTGCCTTTCAATGCATGTTGTATACAAATCATCAGTGCACTAAAGAGTTTACATTTAAAAGTATCTTTTTCACGTGTGGGTTTTTTCTGCTAGTTTTTTCACGTTTGTCCTCAAAGCAGAATTAGATGCATCACCCTGGTCACAATCTCTATATGCTTTATGAACAAACAAATGAAAAAAGGAAAAAAGATCATGATAATTTGATTTTACCATAAGCAAAAGATTCATCTCACATACGCCAAGGTAAAATATGTTGACAAACTTCTATTAGCAAACTAAAAGACATTTGTGAGTCAAAACACAGTTATAGCTCAAAGTATATTTATTACGCTGCAAATGTTGAAGATTTGCAATTATGTAAATGCATTATAATGTACCCTGAATCAATGCTTTACAGATGAGGGATATAGTTTTCGGCAAGTATAACAAACTCCAACATTAACAAAAAAAATGACATTTGTCGAACACTGTTCAACAATACTGTTGTGGCTCACTGGACCTTATCAAATTTCTGACATGTATTTTCTGAAGGTTATGTACTACAGTACAAAGTTCTGTTGCTGAAATGCATTGCTTGGCTTAATGAATCTCGTAACATTGTCTGTTTTACAGAGAAACATCTCAGCTGCTGTCACCTGTTATGCATTAATCATTTTTTAATTTTTGACTAAAATATTTTTTTTCCGGAGTTTTTTTACCAAAAGAGAGTGTCTTGTCTGTTGCCAAAATCTAACAGCTTGTGACCCACGAAGACGCCCAATCCCAAACTACAAGTACTGCTCCCCCTTGTCTGGTGGAGAACTTTTAACATTTGCTCTGCAATTTAAAAGAAAAACAAAACATGTTTGAGTTATAAAGGAACTGATGATCAGGGTCAGAGAGGTACTGAGGAGATCCACCGTTTCAAACATCACGGATTCTGTACAGGGCGTTTTCACTTACTGCATCTAGTTTATGGGGTCACAGACATAGGTAGGGTGTTCGGGTCAAGCACACAACAGATATTGGGTGTCAATTTTTCAAACACACTGAACGAGAAACAGACAGACAAATTTTAAGAATGTAGGGTGCAGAGACATTTGTCCAGTCATTGAGACAAGTGTCCAAATTTGGATTCTAGGTGGGAGTGAAGGACAGAGATACAGAGAGCGGAGCTTGAACAGTCCTCGAATAAAGGCAGGGAGGATTGGTCAGTCAGGGAAACTAGTTTCACTCAACAACTCATCCCTGAATTAGAGAAAGAAGAAGACAGTCAGAGAAGAACAGTAGAGGAACTTAAGACAGACAATACACAAGAGGCTCCTGCTTTGTTTGGTTTTGCAGCATCACAAAGACATTTGTGCTTGTTAAATGACATGGAAATGTTAGGAAAAATGGATGTGGAAAAGTGCATAGGTTTATTTTGATATTACATAATTCAAGTAATATCACATGTATTGGCAAGGAAATGCTGGAATTATGAGTCTTCAGTTAACTTGAGTCATAATTTTATGCATAAGAGGTGTCTGCTTAAAAAGGATTTGTTACTTATGGAGTGTTAAAACCATTTTTATCAGGCTAAAAAATCTTTTTGAGCTGAATGAAGACAGAATTTTGGAGACAGAAGAAAAATCATCAGTTCAAAAAGACTTTTATATCAGTAATTGGAAATCTAAAAGATAATGTTTAATGCTGTTTTGCTGATGGGTTTACCTTAGTGTTAAACCAAGGTTGGACTTTCCCTCGAAAATCTTTAAATAACATGTTTACAGCTTAGAAGTATTTAAAGCCAAGTCCCAATTCCCACATTGGTCCCGATGGTTTTAAAGAACGTTCTCTATGGTTCTAAAGAAATTCCTTATGTTCCAGTGGAATTCATAGTCAGTGTGGTGTTAGTATGGCCATAGCTATTAGAAACACACAAAGCTGCAAACACAAAGAGCTCCCACCATGCAACAGTTCAGCCAATCGGGTAAAGCCATGACATGGAATGGAACACTAGTTACAACTTACTGAATACTGTACAGTATACTAAATAGTATAATAGTTTAAATAGTATAAATATTTAGTAGTGTGCATTCCTGCCACATGACCTTATGTTACATGTTTAAATCAGCCAGTGCTGTAAGTAAAAACTAATATTTGGCAGAAATGGATGATAGAACTCCAGTTGTGAATGTAAAAAAAATGTATTTATTTATTTACTTCTCAGTTTGATATGTAGTATCACAAAATCAAACCTACAAAAACCATATTATACCAAAAACGTCCAGTGTAAATGCTGTTTTATTTTGTCTCAGGGATTTCAGCTTTAAATTTGTTTTGAGCAGTTAAAAGTCTTTATTATAAAGCTTATTATGGCGTGCCAGGAAAGACAGAATTTCCACATTCTGTGTGAAAACAAAAGTAGAGCAAAACACAAGCATGTATTGCAACAAAAATCCTTTTACTTTGGGCATAGAAAATATAAGTACTTGTCCATGTAATTGATTAGCAGTTTGTATGTTTGTTTGTATGGTTTGCCCTGGATAATCGGGTCAGTGCGAGTGAAGTGTACTCATGGTGGGATGAGCTCTGTCTCTTGTGCCTGCTGCTCTTTACATGTACAGATTCTCCATGCCTGCTGAGCTTTTATTGTTTGTATTTACACATACTCTCTGGTTGTAGAGGGCTGGGATTGCCGATAGAACTGTTGTCCTCTTCTGTCCTCGTTAACGCAGGAGCAGCAGAGGAACGACCCACCCAGCATCATCAAGATGGCCGCCGCCCAACCTACAAAGAGGGCGGGGCCAAATTCATACCTGAAAGGAAGAACGGTCACACCTGCATTTCTCTGTTTCAGGAGATTTTGATGAATACAGTTATTTATTCATTTTGATACTCATATATGTTCACCAGATTTTATAAGATTTATTCAAATATCACAATGTGATAAATGATGTTCACAAGAGACACTGATCACTTTGTAAAAACGTGGCGCCGATTGATTCTCTGATCATTTTTGCAGTGATCTTGCTGTGGTTTAAAGGGCTACTAACCTGGAGGGTGATGTTGCTGTTTAATTTAATGATTGACTGTCATGGTTTAAATGAGTTATTTATTAAATGTCCCACCTGGCGTTAATTGGCGTGTTTGGGTCGAAGAAATGGTAGGATACTTGTGTGGCATACCAGGACACAGATACCAGCGTGCACAAACCTGGAGGTTATACAGATCACAAGGTCAACACTGTCCAGATGAGAACCTTTCAGTTTGATTACATTCAGCCTGTGAAAATCTAACTAAAATGGCCACTTCCTGTTTACTCCTGCACGTTTAAATGGGTCAAAAATTATACAGTGGCCAACACAAAATGTGGAGACTAATGAAAGAATGTAAATTGTATTAACTAAAACGAAGTTACACTAAATGATTTTCAGGTCTGATATCAGGCATGTTTGACCCAGATAACAAAATGTGCTTATTCTTAGCTCAGTGTGACACTAATGGAGATAGATTAGACCAATAATGTTGGACAGTATAATTGCAATAAATAACAAACTAATACTTTGTTTGTACAGGATTGTATTGGGAAGCACACAAGTTTTTGTAGTATTTAATGCAGTCATGAGTCTCACCTGAGAGCAGGAAGAGGGTTCCACCAGAGATGGCGATCTTGCTCTTAGTAGATGGGTTGTTGTCACCCACCTTTGTGCACTTCATCCCCACGACACTCACGATGATAGCGATAAATCCCATCAGAACCGAGATCACCATCAGAGCTCGACATGTCTGAATGTGGACTGAGAAAAACAAATGATGCTGAGTTAAAAATGCATTTTTGTTTTAAACTTTTATCTGTGTATGACACACCAGATAGGTAAGCTTATAGGTAAACAGGGTGACTTTCACAAAACCTGTCGAAAAAAAACAGCTTACAGCTTTTTACCCTCATATCCAAGAAGTCACATTTTGTTTTAAAAAATATAACTTCCATTTCATCATTAAAATGCTTTTAAATTGTAAAATTCTTTTAGTGGCAACCCTTTCACATTTCTTTAATGTCAATTAAGTAATATAAAGTAAGAAATATTATCTTAACTTATAAATATGTTATAAAATAAACTATTACAGCAATACAGTTAAACATTTAAAAGAGTTTTTTATTTGGCGTGCAATATGAGCTGGACTTGACGAGATGTTTTGATGAGATTCACCATCAAGCTTTCAGAATAACCATTTTACCCATCTGCGTTGTTTTAGCATCGCTTGAAGCTTCGCTACTCCATCAAAATTCCACAGATAACCCACACGATGTTCAGTTCATGCATAATGCTGTAGGAGTGACATTTTTACATGTTTCACACAGAAGGAATTACTGTGGCTTTATCCACAAAAGAGGATTGTTTTCAGTGCCACTGTCTCTGCTATTGTGTAACAGCAACACGCTAATATGCTAGCTGTAACACGCTAGTTCCACTCAATAGATGACAATAGCTTGAGCTCAGAAGCTCACAACAAAGATACAGTGGCAGCCCACCATCGCTTTTAACTGTCCACACATTTTCACACCACCTCTTCAAAAAGTTCAGCTTGGCCTTTTTAATGGAAATTACCTTTGTACTCTAATTTTCTGCTTTTCAACTACAATCCACTGTAGTTCAACCAACGCTTTGAAACTGTGCTGCATCAAACATGAATCAAAGCCATAAAATAAGTTTTAAAATGGCGTATCAAAGAAGATGAGAACTAAGGAGAGATTATTTGAGAACTTTTGATGTATGATTTATTTGTGAAAGGGTCATCTTTGAAGAAATTTATGGCTTCATAAGAAAGGTATTATTTTCTTGTCTTTCATTTTGTTTGCTTCGCTTCTTGATTTATAAGGAGAGCGTTTCACTGGCCCCTACAGAGGTCCACAGTAGTCCCCAGGTCATGACTGAATGGGGGTAGTTAGACTTATGGTGGGGGTGGGTTTCCTCCCACAATCCTTTACCCAAAGCCAGAGTTGACAGTGCCTGGCACGAAGGCAGAGAGGGCAAGTGTGTGCACAGTGCTGGACAACATTTTCAAGCAAAGCTGCATGTGAGGCTTGGACATTGTCTATTGTTTCTGCGCTTGTGGGATGTTTCGCACGTCATCGAAAACATCTCTCAATACATTCCTCACAAATTAGTTATGACGTCATAATCATTTCTGATGCCTTTGTGTTTTTATGAGTTCTTTTAAACCAGTAGGTTTAAATGACTCAGTATCATCTATTAAGTTACAATTAATTTATATTTTTTCCTTAATACCATTGACAGTAATATATTTTTAAAAGGTTCAGATTTCCAAATTAAATTTGTTTGTAAAATAAACATTTTCATAAAAATGTTTTTTGGATAATCTGAACAGCATTGCAGGGCATTTAAAGATACGTTTGAAGTAAAAGGTGATCTTTTTTCTACTGCATGTAATTACACTTTAGTCTTTTATCTAATCTTTTATCATGTTTTGTGTTAATTGATTTGCACTTTTACCAAAAAGACAAGTTTTGTAGAGATTGTCTTAATGCCATGTTCTCAGTTGACTCCACATAATCTAATAACAGTTATTTAATAAAAGACATCAGAAGCACAGCAAATGGCAAACAATGCAAGCTTGTGGGAGGCTGTCTGTACATACAGGAGCCAGAACACTGCAGTCACTATCTGAGCAGATGACCTAAGGCTGGGAGGCCACAGTGGAATCAGATGGTGCTGTCACCCTTTGTGGGCCGAGGGTTACAGATTCCACCATGTGCAGTACAGTTCTTTCAGAGCCGTTTTTGTGTACGAGCGCCGGACGCTATGATGGACATACTGCTATACAAAATCTAAATAATATTCCACAAAACCTCACAGTCATTAGGCATGAAGTGGAAGCAGAGGTTGCCAGAGTTCTTAGGAAGTATGTTCCCTGCATGAATCTGTAATAAATCTTTTAGTGTTAAGTGCAATAGTATTCTGAGGAACATTTACTCAGAGCAGACAGCTGGGATGTTCTGTCAAAGTAACTAAATGCAGTTGGGATGTTGAGAGACACATGGGAGTAAATGTCTGTATACCAATAGTTAATATTATGTGCTATGATGCTTGTTATTGGGGATTCAGGAGAGACTATAAAATACAAAATGCTCTTCAAAATAAAATGGCTGTGGTAACTTGTGGAAACGTAGATTCTTGGGTTAGTCGTATGATTCTTTGGAGTTATTTTTTGATGTTACATTGTAGGTTCTTCTGTTTTGGTTTGTGGGTCTTTAAAACCACACTAAATGGTTTTCTAAGGAAACTATGATATAGAATACAATATGCAATAAAAGATGTAATCCTATGGCCTGTAAAATATGGTTTGTATTGAGATCTATAATGTAAGAATGTAAACATAAGTTGATCGTCTTTAAATGAAGTCTCGATGGATGTGAGCTAATGTTTGTTTTTCTGATCGCTGCTAACTGAGAGCTGTGTGTTTTGCGGGATGTGCATTCTAAGCATTTTTTTGTTGTTTGTCTAAACACTGGCCTTTTATTCTCAACACAACTGCCATTCATCATCTCAACACCCTCAACACAATACACTTTTATTATAGATGATGCTAAATTTACGATGGAAAACTCTTCTCTTTCAGCTATGACACATCTTTATTACATTTTCGGTTGGCATTGTTATCATGAAAACTTCCCATAATTGTTTTCAACCATATTTTTGTTTTGGCCGGCAGTGTTGTAATATTTGACCGCAAATCACCAACAGATGTGAATGTGATGAAGAAAAAATCAATTAAACGAATTCACCAATCATTGGTCACCGTTCATAATTTTAAGGATGACATAGTCTCTGGTTTATCCTAGCAGACAGCAATAGAAGTAGAGCAGAAGTGACTGCCTGTGATTAGACGGAACAAGTCACCACAAAATTGTCAGTGACAGTGGTGCTAAATGTTGATTAATCGCTATGTAATAGCATTCCACAGCATTTCAACAGCCTGCTACACTCAGCGCCTCCACAAGGTTAGTGTCACATAAGACTTTAATTACAATATGTCAAAACTCACATATTTTAATTTGATAGATTAAGCCAGTTGATTAAATTCATATGTACACAGCAGCTCATAGAGTTGATTGCGTTTTTTTAATCCCCCCCAACTTTTCTAGCCAAAGAATCTTGGTGTAATTATTTTTTTCATTCTAAGCTTTTTTAATTTGAGTCATATATCAAACTTTAGAAGCTTTAGTATGTGTGAAATTAAACATTATTAATAATGTGATCCTCATTCAGCTAAGGTCTGGCTATTAAGCATCCTGTGAAGCCCACAAGCATTACAAGAGCGTTGTTGATTTGTTGTTTGTTGGTCTTTTGTTGTCCGGTACTTACCATCCAGGGAAAGCAAGGAGTCAAAGATCTTGCACTGCACCTGGCCTGTACTCTGAGAAGCACAGGACATCCAGAGTCCCTCGTACAACCCCACAGCCATGATGATGGCATCCCCTGCATATGAGGACTGCTTCCATTGGGGCAGCACTGTGGTGGCAATGATACCAATCCATCCACCTAAAGCAAGGAAGTAGCCAAGGAGTTGAAACCCAGAGTTGGCCATAATTGACCCTTAATGTATGTTTTAGAGTTGAATTAGAGTAAGTTGAATAAAAAGTTCTCCAATCAGGATGCCAACTTTTGTTGTGGTTGTTTCCAAACCACCTGTTGCAGTTCCCTCAAGAATGATCGAAATCCTTCTGGTGGAAACTTTTCCAGAGAAAACTGTCCTCTGCGTTCTTCAGAATGAATCTAACAAGTACAAATAAACAGTCAATAAAGTCTCTCTGTTTCTCACCAACACTTCCGTCACTTGCTGTATCCTTTTATTGCTCACTGCCACTATATTATCTTTCATTTGGAGGCTTGCAGTAACATCCTTTGAGCTTGTCTAAAAATGAGGCAGCCCTTGTTGGTTTTGCCAGATTTGTGGCCAGTTACAGTTAACTTCGGTCCCCACTTTGAAGGTAACCCAGTCAAGACGCTCCTGCAGGCTTGGATGGCCGTTAGGATGAGGCTGAAGGCTGCTTTACAGACTGCATAGCTGTTCTTGTCACACTCCAGTGCATCTGGGGGCAGAGCAGAAGAAAGGATGAAAAAAGGAGGGGAATACTTTACAGACAAAAAACCCTTGACACACTGAATGCAATAAGAAGGCGGAGTTTCAGGCATGTGATTACTCTATGATTGGCCCTTTGGCAGTGGGAAACGCCTACTAAAAACATGGCAGGAGGGACTAATTAAGCCCAGATGTCACTTTTGCAGTCAACCCACAAAATGGGGACATGTAATGTGCCACCCAGCCGTAATCCTATAAAATTCCCAAAGGTGTCTAAAAATTTGCACATCTTGTGGAGTCAGTGGAAGGTAAAACAACCGTATGTGCACAGACATACAGTATAAATGCATTGCAGTGTGTCAGCAGTGTGACATCTGCTGTTGGGTCAAATTGTTTTTCCCTTTTGAATGTGTTCCTATATTGACCCTTTTGAAGATACAGGATTGCTTTGAAAGCAGTAGAGAGGCCCATAAATCAGCATTTAAACTGCGCTTATCTGAAAGGAAATGTCACCCTCACACTAAAACTTTTGCCTCTGGTGGAGATTTAGGGGTTAGCCAGTGACAGCTTGAAGGATCTCCATGGGAACGTGCTCAGTTTAATGTCTGAGTGAGGAAAACACACAGCGGGTCTTACTGCATGGAATAGAGGCGCCTCTCGGGTCTGGTCCCAACGTCATTGAACCTGGGAACTAACCTCAGTGAAACTAGTAGCAAATTAAACCAGACTTTTATATTTATGCAAATGAAGCTGGATATTTACATGTATTTGGCAGATGCTTTTATCTAAAGTGACTTATGGTACATTTAAGGTATTTATTTTGTGAGCTTGTATGCTCCTTGGGAAACAAATCCATGGCCTTGGTATTGCTAGCACCGCTCTTTGCCAGATGAGCTGCATGAGCACCAGTTTTGTATTTTCCTTAATTTTTTGGCCCTTGCAAAATTTGCGTTACAGTGTAACTTCAAAAAAAGTTACAGTGTTTGGAAGGTCATAATGTTGGTATAATTTTTTTGTAGAACTACAAAAAATCTCCAGACTCAAACTGCAATCAACTTTTGGACTGATTTTAATTAGATAATTAATCTGGCATCTGAAAAAACATGTTGTTAACTGTTACAAGGCTGTGAACAGAGACCTAAGAGAAACAAGTCATTATTTCATTGACCTCAAAGAGGTGGAGCAGTTCTGTGTTTTTCAAAGCGTCTCATTAGGTTTTTGTTTGAAGCAACCTCTTGAAACAGGATTAGCCCCCACGGTCCATCCTAACATAGAGTCAGGGGTCGACTATGCATTCGGGGGCCCCAGGAACTGGTGTTATTACAGGGAGAGGGGTTAATTATCTAGATAGCAGTGAACCTTCTTTTTTCTAGAGACCACAAGACCATTCCATTCATCCACCCCATTTATCCTTCAATACACACACATATGAAGATGAAATCATACTTGTGTAGCTCACCATCCAAAGCACTGAACACCCCTAGGGTAGCTGTTTACATTTGAGTGTGTCACACTGAACTCTCTAGCTCAGAAAAACCCTTTTACAAACATCTCATCAGCCCATCTGCCTACATGGATTAAAATACCTCACAATCATGCTTGTAAGTAGCTGCGCAAAACCCACTATGGGCAACTAGATAGAACCAAGGATCACAAGGGTCCGCATGGGTTTCACATAAAAAAATAGAGTAAACAGAACAAATGATAGATGAATAGAGAGACAGACAGATCGTATAGATAGACAGACAGACAGACAGACAGACAGACAAGCTAATGGTTCAATATGGGTACAAAAGGAAGAAGATAAGACAGAAAATAGAGTTTCCTCAAAGTGAAGGGACTGAAGTGTTTTGTAGTATAAGAGCCCCTGAACCCCCCTTCACAGGCCCAAACTTCAGCAGCTTAGGAGCTTTCTGGGAAACTTTGACCATTGAAAAGACCATCTGGTCAAGTTCACTGCTGGCTAATTAGCGATGAGACATTCAAAGGTTTTTTTTCACCTCTGTAATCAACAGCAAGAAATTTACTTGCACTTCAGATGAACTGGAGGGAAAATTAGGTGCATAAACGAGAACATTTGTTTTTTGGTGTAAATTGCCAAGTGTGGAGTGCACAATTTATGCTGTTCTCATACAATACACATGACGATTTTAATTGTGTCTAAATTGATGGAAGTAGTTATACAGTAATATTAAGTAATATTCTTTTACTATGAAAATCTAAGAATGCTTTACTTAGTTTACCTTGACTTATAGACAATGGTAAAAAAAATAACAGTTCTTTGAAGTAGTAGTTCTTTGTGTTAATAAAAATAAATAATTTTATACTTAGGTTTAATTACTTTATGAGCATTAGCATAACAAAATATATATTTATATACATATATAAAATATATAAATATATACATATATAAATATATAATATTTATTATTTACTTTTTTACACAATTTCAGAAAAGTCGTAAAGCTTTTTACAAAGACATTGACATATATTGAATTAAAGACAAGGATTGCGTGTTGTATAAACAGTAGACAAATCGCGTGACTCAGTATCTTCTAAACAGGAAACTGCTTATTGAGATTGATGAACTAAGTCAATTAAGGATGTTATCAAATTGTCCACAAAGTACAGTCTCCACAGACTGTTCCTATGTCTGGTATGAGGAAGAATATATATATGATATATACGATTTTTCCAGGAGCCAAGCTGTTAACTGTCAGAAACTCCCTCAAAGAGCATCTGAAGTTTCCTTGTCAGTGTGATTGCGGAAGTAGAAGTGGCCAAAACTAACAGTGCTGTATGTTGTTGGATGTGTATTGGATAAAAATGAAGTAATGTCTAGTATAAGCATAGTAAAACTAGTGTACTGGAAACAGTTTCGATGAAGCATTAGGAATGTTATTGAGTATTGAGAGGGTTGAACATGATCAAAGTGGCCATCTCATGTGATAATGTCTCACCTCATCATCGTTCTGATATGTCTGTATGACCCAATTCCAGCTTTGCTATCAACATGCACTGAGCACGAAATCCTTCCTTGCATTAGGGAAGGCGGTCATATCCTGTCCATTTTTCCACTCTTCTGTCCACAGATTTTTCCAGGTGCTTACAACACTAAGCTGAGCTTATAAGTCAGCTGACATGATCAAAGATACCAAGCCATATTCCAGCTAACGAGAACAGATGCATGGAGAAGACCTCCCAGAGCGCGGGGACCTGTTCCGTGCGTTCTGACATGGGAAAGGAACGACTTTTGTTGGCCAAGCTAGGGAGCCCATTACTGATTCTGTAAGTACTTTTTCCATTCTCATCACACAGTCTTTCCTTCGTTGTCTTTATTGTACTCATACAGCTAAGGGAAGGTTCTTACATTCTTACACACTCCCCCGCCCCCCATAATGTACATTTGGAGGGTTCACGTTGTGTGCTTTTCCTGGTACATCAGAGTGCACTCAACAGGAGGCCGTCTTATTTAGCTATGCACTTAACAAAGTCCGGATGGGGTCTTTGTGGTCTGTAGCCCCTGAATTGCCTCTTTCACCTGACCAACAGAAAACATCAGAATGGAGTGGTGCCTATAGAAAGTTCTACTCAAGAGTTTCCACCTGGGCCAGAGAGGGACATGGTCCCTGTCAATAAGGAGGGCCAGGAGGGGAGAGTGGCCAATATCAACATGCAATCTTGAGGGAGCCAAGCCCTGGGGCAGAGAAACTGAGTTGGGCACAGAGGCTGAAAATGGGGTAGATTAGAAGGGGAATGTGTTGGGCTAATCCACTATTATGCTCAGGTCTTTAGTAACCTCAAAGACAAGAGGGGCATTTTGCTGCCCAGAGAAAAATGAAATACTGGCCAAGCAATGCTTCATGGGGTGGTAGAACTTCTTTTTCTTTGTTGTAGGTCCATGTGTGCCTCAGCTCATCATAACTCAGGATAAGTGATGCTATACCTTAATTTGGCTTGTCTCCATGACAGAGCACTGTGACATTTTATTTGAAAGATCTACAACAACGCCCCTTACAATTATGTTCCTTCAAGAAAATACTAACGGAGACTTGTGTAGTTGTTTGTATTGTCACTAATCCTATGCCTAAAGGATCCTTTCTAAAATAATTTCTAGCCCCTTATCAAATTTATTCTTATGACGTCATGTCATTTGTCTCTTGTCATAGGTCACTTCCCCCTGTAGAGCTTTACCTGCCAGCAGCTGTTTGAAGTCATTCCCTCCGGCAGCTTGCACTGCCAGTAAGGATGAGCTTCGCATGGTTCCCTCAAGCCCAAGCACAATCACAATGGCTTGTAGCCTGTCCCAGCCAGGCACCGGAATGATCCAAGTCTTAGGGGAGATAAGAAGACAGTTCATAGCGGTAACTGCTGAAGTCGTCATTCAGGCATCCATCAAAATATACCAACAATACCACCCTCTGTTTCCACTAAGACCAGATTTAAGATTTAAAGAACTTGATTGCAGAGATGATATTACTGACATTACTATAACCACTGTTGTGCTTTTCAAGTATAGTGATGATAGCAGTGATGGTAAGCTGTCAGCAGTTTAGACACAGGCAAACAAGCCTTTACACTCAAGATGACAGCCCAGCTAACAGTTTTAGGCTGTAAGAACATTTCCCTAGCATTTTCATTAAGCAACAAAAACGTTTTAACAAAAATGCTTTATTTAATTCTGTAACTTTTGTAACGCATTACACTAACAAAAACTAAAATTTTTGATATTTTATTTATAATGTTAAAACCGGTTCTACTAATATTACTGCAAGAACATTTAAAGAGAACTTTTAGATGTTAGCCAACATTATGTGAGCATTCCCTGTTAGCTGGGAGTGTTAAATAACCAAATACAACACAATTACTTGATGATGCACTTTGTGAATCTTTGGCCTTCCCAAATAGCAAAAAAAAATTATTTGTAAAAAGGCTTCCTTGTTTTCCCATTTATCTGTATAATTTATCATGGTGGACATGGAATTTTAATTTGTCTGTATTCATAATTTAAAATTCTGATTTGATTTTGCCTTGGTATAATACAGCGGTAGCCATGTTAATCATGAGCTAATCCTCTGGGTAAATTTACCTGTCAAACAAGACATGGTAAAAGTCTGTTTCTCTAGAACCTTTTTGACTGGTTCAAATATCTCTTTAAACTTTCCAAAGATGGCTCAGAGCCATTGCATTGTAACCTTTCTCAATGTGATTCTGGATAAAGCTCTGACAGAAAAATTAGGAAAATAATGTGATTACAATGAAAGGATCAAATTCAACTCCAACTTTTGTCCTGATTCTCCGGCCTTGTGGAAACTCCATGTCAGGTCTCGTTATCCTGCTGTTGTTTCTTCCCGGCACCTTTTCATGTCAGAGAGTTGGAATTAATTTGGTCAGGGCACGTCCTGCTGCGTCCAGCTAAATCCTGCCCTGGCCAAGACGTGCTGAGTCTGTCTCCGTGGAAACGGTTAATGGATACTTTCAACCTCCTCACTTTCATCTGCTGTTTCTTCTGTAAAGGGAGAGAACACAAGATGAACGCTTTTACTGACATGTTTGTAAAATGGCACATCATTGACTTCTCAAGAACAGAATGTGTTTATTTCATAATTATTTCTCTCTTCATGGTCCTTCTGTTTGAAGTGAACATTCCCAACAGATTATCATATTATGGGCTATTTACCCTCAGTGCTCTATAGCTTACCTTACAGGAAAAATATTATTATAGTTGTATTTGTAATAATATATGGCAATTAATTGCTTAGAAAGGCTCTATATATAGCTTCTTTATTTAGTTCTTTATTTGTCTCTAGTTTAGATGCTAAACATGACAATTACATAACAGTCTTTGAATATACAGATTACAGATGGAGAATGTTGCTTAGTCCATATATTTCTGTCTCTTATTTTTCAGCCTATCACTGGCCTGCATTTTCTTTTGTTTTTTGTAGCTTAGTTATAATCTGTCTAGAATTAGGGGTTCACACAGGATTCACATATTTCATCCGATACAATTACAGTTTGCTGTTGAATGAATTGTAATTGTCACTGCACAGCCCTTGAGAAAGGTCTTTCTGTCAGGTACTTGTAATGAACTAAGCACCTGTTTTTTTAGACAGTGGAATAGGATTTTACAGACCCTCTGTAAGAGAAAGGGAGGCAATTATCATGTCAAATAATGAAGTAAAACAAAAGCGCTTGTGTGGACACAACAGAACATGTTTCATACTGCTTGGTACATAGCACTGATTACTTCTGCCAAGGCGCAGAGTTATGCAATTCTGTATTGTATGCAAGCCACAGTATTAATGTATTGCTTTTCTTTTCTGCCCAAACAATAGCCAGTTACACCACAGCCCCTGAAAAACAGACAATGTACTCTGTGTCCCCCAGCATTAAACAGAGTTTGTACAACACTGCAGGCAGCTACACACAAAGACACCATACAGCGACGACACATGCCCCGAGAGAAGGACAGTACATGCCTCTGGGCCAGTGTAAAACAATGCAAACAAACTTCATTTACTTCATTTAACTCTTCCAAAATTCTGTCTTACACACATTTGCACAAGATAAATCACAAATGTTATGGAAAGTGATGCGCATTATGGTTTGAACCAAGCAATGATACGGAGCTCTTTGGCACACTGAGTCTCTGTCCTCACATGCAGGGTCAGATGGACACGTGTGGGTGTGCAAATGACAACAGAAAAGATGTAACACTACAGAAAGTGTTTCTACAGTCACAAACACGAATTATTTTGCATTTGTTTTACATCTCATCACCTCAAACAAAAGACAATGGATCTGTGGTAACAGTAAAGAGCTGCACCGAGCATCAGAACACTAAAATATTTAATATGTAGAGATTGTGGGATTCTTGCTAAAGGCTCATCAGCATTAGCAGGAGACTTTAACGTATGTGGTTACACAAGATTGTAGTGACCAACTACCCAACTAACAGGAACGTTCTCAGAAGATTGGCTAATGTTTTCTAAAAGTTCCCTCAAAATTGTTCTTGCAGTAACATTAATAGAACTTTTTTATATATCACATATCAAAAACATTGTAAGTTGTTAGTGCAACATTTTAAAACTCATTCCTAGAACTTTCAAAAAAACGCTTTTAACATTAGTGCGTAGTATGTAACGTTTGTTATACCAAACAGTTCTGCCTGCATACTGGTTTAGTATACGATAATCTTTTTTGTTTAAATACCTAAATTATGTAAACAAATAATGTATTTTAAAATACAGCCACAGCAAGTTTACCATAATAACTGGTTTTCAATGGTCCAAGCTGGTTTAGGTGATTGGTCAGCTGGACTACCAGCTGGTAGAGACGTAGGCTGGTAGACCATCTCATCATGTTACCAAATGCACTTGATAAAGCCTTGGACTAAGATGGTCTACTAGCTCCCAAGACCCCAATGTTTACTAGTTCAGCTGGTTAAGCATTTTAACCAGCTTGTACCATCTGGATAAAAGATGCTATGGTCCAAAATACAGCTATCTCAGGATGGTTTTAGCTGTTTTTTTCAACATATACAAACATGAACACGACTGAAATATACAACAGTATGCAGCCTTCTTCTATAGAAGAATATATACTGTTATTGTGTAAATGTGCTGGTATTTGAACAATTAGACCTTTTGTTTTTGAAACCCCATTGGTCAATGTTAACGCAGAATAACTATTAATGCTCAAGGGACAATTATTGTCGTGTTTAAATACCTTACTGTATGCACCCCAGGCCTTTCGAGGAACATTGTAAGAGTCATTGTCCATGCCAGTCGCTGAGATTCTGGTCATGGCTAGTTCCGCCCACTTCTCAGCAGTGGGAGGTACACAAAAGAACCCGTTTGTACCACCAGCACAGGGAGGTAGAGATACATGAGGGGTCTCGCTGCAGCTGCCATAGGTCAGCTTTCACCGTCACCTCCACTATTCAACTGCCAACACGGTCCAGGTGGTCTCTGCAGAACCGCAGCGTGATTCTGTAGCTGCGACCTTGTGTATGAGCAAATGAGAACGCATTAGAATGCACAGTAGCAGTTGGACTAAGGCTGTAAGACTTTGTGCATTATATGTTAAGCTAAAACATACATTTTGGCATTAGATGAAAACAGTGTTTTATTCATAAACACTTGAAGAACACAGTATCACATTAGATTGTGAGGATCAATAAGACCAGCAACAGAGTGTAAAAACTCAATTTCCTCAAAGGATTATCAATAAACCAGCACACAGTGGGGAACAATTATGGTTTTCTGGCCAATACCTTACCACCACACTTTGGCTAGCTTGGAAAATATTACGGTAATTAGATAATGCTAAACAAGCATTGTATGTAAAAGTGCTTAATATGCTTAACTGTACTGCAACAGGTGTCCATATTTATATTAATAATTCATACTTTGTTTAGCTATGAAAAGCTGTTCTTTAAGATTTTCTAATCATGTCCAACAGTGTTGCTTTCTGAATGAGCGTGTAATTCTGTCTTTTTGTATCATGCTAGGCTGTGATTTTTCAGCCACTGTGTGGGTCACATTCACATGCAAAAGCCACACAGCTGCCCGGCATAATTACCGCTTACAGCACCCACATTGACCTGCTGTTTTTACACACACCTGCTTTCTTCAGCAGTGGTCTGTTCTCCCAGCTAACAGGTTGTAAGAATGTTTCCCTAATGTTACCATTAAGTTACAAAAAGGCAAAACTGTTATTTGGAATGGTCTAAGAATGTTCCAGTTTTTTAAACATTGTATTAATGTTATTTCTTGGTTATAAGAATGTTATTCAAACATTTTTGTAAAATTCTGTAATGTTTTAAAAACTTTAAAGTAACATTTTTGATGTATGATATATAACCGTAAGAAAACATTCTACTAATGTTACTGCAAGAACCTTTTTGATAACTTCAAGAGAACTTTGAGAGAATGTTAGCCAGTGTTCTGAGAAGGTTCCTGTTAGCTGGGCTGTCTGTTAATAGAACTCAGATGAGACAGAAGAGATGACTCTTGTCTGGAGTAATACTAGCTTTCCTGAGCCTATGAAAATAGTGTGCAACATTTGTCCAGAAAATTGCTTTGGGTGGTTTTTATTTAAAGAATACTTTAAATAAAAGAAAATAAAAAACCATTGTGCCACTTCAGAATTCCTATTTTATATAAGTGCCCCAAACGACTACAAACAGCTTGTTATTGGGTACAGAAGTACTTGGAGAAATAGTTGAATGCAAGGAATGGACTCCTAGCTCTGTGCTGCCCCCTAGTGGAGAGTTACATCAGTGCATGTTCATACACTATTGATCCCCTCGTTGTCACAAAAAGTGTTGGTGTGGCTAACTATATATATATATATATATATATATATATATATATATATATATATATATATATATATATATATATATATATATATATATATATATAAACAATTTGTTTAAATTGTTCAGTTTGCCTGATGGACAATAATATAAAAAATGTGATAAAATAACATTGGGGAAGAAGCCAGAATATTATAGAGGGGTGTTCTTCTTTGATATGGCCTAGAAAGCAAATAACCAGAGTACCCTAGAAACCACCTAGCAACCCCTTGCTATCACAAGAATATCATACAGTAGCAACCACCATAGTGGTTACTGTCCACAACACTGCAGCATCACTCACATTTTCCTCATAAAATGTACAACTCTAGTTCACTGTTTTCATTTAACATGTTTTTTATTAGGGAGTTGATACGAAGAGGCAAAATGAGAAATGAGACGTCCGAAAGCTGCCATACCCTTTCAAAAGGTATGAAGTACTATTTCTGTTCCTGAGAATTAAAACGCATTAAAGCAAAACTGGAAAGAGCACACGGGGCTTCATTGTCATCAGCTGTGTGTTTTAGGCTTTGATTTCATCACTCTTAAAAAATGTGCAAAAATACCATTCTACTCCACCACGGTAAAAAAAAGAGAAGAAATAAAAAAGCGAAGCTATTCAGACATCTCATAATTCATCTTTGTGTTCCTCTGCTTTGAAGTTTTCAGGCTCTGTTGTCTCTGACTTTATTTTCTGCTCATTTGCAGTGGTTTTCACAGTTGTCTTTGCCTTCTTTTTGACAGGTGGTTTCTCCTTTTTGTCTGATGTTGTGGGTTTTGTTTTGTTGGCTGTTTTCGTTTTCTTTTTCTGTGCTGTTGTGCTTTTAGTTTTGTCTGCTTTAGTCTTTGTTTGGCCTTCTGTTTTGACTGGCTTTTTTGATGCTTTGGCCTTTGGTTTTTCGCTTTTTTTGTCCACTTTGTCATCTGTTATCTTCTTGGTGGCTTTGGCATCCCGCTCATCAGACGTTTTGCTGGATTCTGCAGGTATGTTTGTTTTCTCTTGCTCTGATGTGTTATCAGGTGTCACTCCATCTTGTTCTGAGATTTTGTTTCCTGTTTTCTGGACATCAGGTTCTTCTGGGCTGGAATGTGTTTTTAACAGCTCTTCTACTTGTAAGCGTTCCTATAGACCCCCAAACGTGCAAAAAAGGTTAGTGAAACGTTTTACCGTTATTACTGTCTCAAAGAGAAAATAGACTTTTCTTTAAGAATAAATATAGACTAAAAACTCTTTTTTTCCATAATGTCTTTACTATATAATTTACAAAACTGCAGGGTAACAGACAGATATACTTGCTTTTTCACTGTGGTGGGGATCCAGACTGAACCCAAGTGCAACAGCACACCTCTGACCTTTGGTTACTGCTGTTACCCCGTGAGGATTCTCCTTTCCAGCTCCAAAGCCCACAACTCTTCCACACTTAGGTTTCACCACAGCCTGGAGAGACAAAATTGTAAAATAACAGCAGTTTCTAAATAAACATTTAAACAATTCAGCACTTTTATAGATAAATTTACTGTAGCAGAACAGTTTCAGACCTGAGACACACTAGATACTGAACAATACTTGATACTGATACTTGATTTAGGTAGTAACCAGTAAAGCCAAACTATTTGAAAAGGGCTGTCACACTACTGAAATATGTTAGTAAATCAGTAGAAGCTAATCATTACTTTTAGTTATACTCCCTCTCTCTCTTAGTTACTGTGCACCAGTATTACAAAAACAGAAATCTTACAGTGACAGTTTTGGCATCCGGCCCGGCGAAGAAAAAATCTCCCCCTTCAAAGTCGTCATTGAGGTACAAAATGGCACTGAAAGCAAAATGGAGCATATCAGTGAAAATACTATAAAATATATACTCGTAATGCCTTAGTTGTTCTGAGAGCAGTGTACCTGTAGTCTGCATGTGAGTTTACTAATGGGTCTTTAATGCACTCGTGGAGCTCTGAGATGAGCAGACAGCCATTCTCACCATCTTCCTGTTTCTCTGCACAGGAGAACAGACAAAACAGATTTACATAAGATTGAAATGGATCCTGATCAAGATGCTAAAACATTTTTTCTTTGTATTGAAAGGTTACAATATCACCACGCAAGTTGAATTTTAGTTGAATTGTACCCTCAGTGGTGGACCGGCAGACCAGGTTTGAATTGGAGAAATAGAGGGGTGACTGCAGACTGAACTGAGACTCGAGGACCTTACGGACCTTCTCAGTGAGGTCAAAGATAAACCGGGCACTCTTTAAGGGAACCACACCCTCCTGTCCAAAATATCAGACAAAACATTAAACTAATGAACTAATTACAGCACATATTACAATACACATTATTACAAAGTAGCTTTAATCAAAAAAATCAAAGTAGATTACCTGAGCTCAACGTTTTTCTTACATTCTGTGGCAAAGCAGATCTTACCTGCAGAGCTTTAAGAACTGTGAGTTCCTGGAACATCTCATTCTGTGAATGAGGTGAAGGTTTTGCTTTATAATCGTCCCCTTGAAGAGCTACTGCCTGCAAGATTACATTTTTTTAAATAAAGGGAAAAATGTTTAGTTAGTGTCCGCTGTCACTAGTTCACTAAAACACAGTTTGTTTTTTTGGAAATCAACTAATGGAAAGAGCTAAAAACATTTTAGTATAAAGAGACTGAAAACATACTTGGAAGAGGCTGTGAAGTTCCCGACACTCTTCGGACGTGGTTACACCATCCAGAACGACTCGCTGCAAACCGTTCAGGGCTGCAGATGTCATGGATACTGTGATGTCATCAGCCGGGAGTTTGTTGCTAGCTGGTGTAGGTGCTAACTTGATATCTACAATGACACCAGATTTGGTAATTCAATATTAAATAAGGAGTGACATGTACAGTACAAGTGGAGGTCATGTGACCAATTCTCCTTACATATACACTGCTTGTTAACGTTTTTGTTTATTAAGATTTTGTCTACCATCTTTCACTATCTTGGTAAGATCTGATGATTCTTTGCTCTTCTCCTCCACAAGCGTCTCGATCTCTTTCATCAGGTTGCCGATCTCTTCTGTAATCCTTGCGGCCGTTTCTCTGTCTGCCCTGCGCACAAGAGACACGTCAACAACATCAGATCAGCCGAGATTTCATCTTGTGACGTCTGCTATTTGAAACAAATATGTATTTTACTTTTGTTTATCTCTTAGTTTCTTGGGCATGATGTTCTCTGGGGTCCATGTGTCCTGATATTGAGAAGAAAGATGATATTATAACTTAAAAATAATAAAAATAAGAAATGCTGGGCACATATTAAGATACTTACTGGATCAACAAACGTTTTCCCAAATATTTCATAGCCGAAGTAAAGGAGCTCTTTTTCCAAAAGAGACCTCTTAATATGCTGCTTAACAACCTACAGCAAGAAGAAACATAATGTTTTATAAATTAAATGCAGTAAAACACTGTCTATACTGGAAGTATGTCATGTCGCAACAAAACTAAATGGTTAATAATAATTCATGACATTGAAGCAATCTTGTGATGTTTCTGGCCATCTAATTTATATCTTCTGTTTCCTACACTACAATATAAATACACATTAGCTTTGTGTATAAAATGTGTATAAAAAGCAAAATTTGTGTATAGAAAGTGTATAAAAGCAAAGGTTTTGCTTTTCTAAATAAAAAAAATGGCCCACACAGTCAGTTCCTGGCCATTATGTTTCATTATATATGGATGTTATTTTCATTGTTCTGTCTGGCCTTCAGCTCACAGGTGATTGGTCAGATGTTGGTGGACATTCAGGGGTGACACATCTTCAACTTATCCAGTGCTGTTGTTAATTTTTTTCTTAATTGTAGTCCTCTAAATACAGGTTCATTGTGGAAATGGACTCATGGTTGCTGTGTTTTATTGACCAGCCGTGGTATGCATTCTTTACCTCTCTGGCTGAAATGTTGGCAGCTTTATCTTCTCCCAGCACAGCGGAATAATACGCCAAATTCTGCACCATCACCTCATCTTCAGGGTGAAAGAGCAGGTATGTTTTGGCACACTCAATGGCTTGCTCATATTTTTCACCTGGGACAGAAACAAACTGTGAATCCAAACTATGTAATGCAACATAATACATCATGCATTTAAAATCAACACACACATATTTAACTATATTAGCAGCATCCCATTGTATCTTCAAGATTTACATTTATGCACGTGGAAGACGCTTTTATCCAAAGTGATAAATCAGTACATGTGTTTGCCTGGAAACCTTTGCACTGCTAACACAACGCTCTACCAACTGAGCTCCAGGAGCATAGATTTAAGATTTTATTCATCACATACACAGTTATATGGATATTTTCCGATCAGCAGTATAATGAAAATCTGGCAAATGCTAGATTATAGACTGCAACAAACCAAATCTAAATGTCTAAAAAGTTGAAAAAGTATCCAATAGTATACATATAGAGTAATACATATACATATAGAGTAATACATGTATTTCCTATAAAACTTTAACATTTATGATCATTCTGATTCTGAATGTGTCGTACTGTTATAGTAGGAGAACTGAAGGTAGTTAAAGTGCGATGGGAGAAAATCTTCAATAGGTTTCTCTCTTCCAGCGGTTGAAGCCAAGTCCATGGCACAGTTCTGCTTACAGTTCAGAGAATGAAGATAATGATCTGTCATCAAAGCAAATATAAACGCTAATATTAGCATATCAGACATCAATATAAATAACAAAGACATCACATGGGACTTGAGATACCAAAGTGTTCATGACATTTCTATAAACATTTTTAATCATATTCAAAAAAAAGGTCACAGAGTTATTTAATGTTTTTCTCTCTGAGTCAAAATAAGACCTTTAGAGGACAACAAAATCCCACTGACCTGTCATAGACTGAAAGAGGTCGGCATGATACTCCATGTAGTTATAACCGTCATAATCAAATGCTCCCTCGCAGAGGACTCTGCACTCCTCATAGGCAGTGAAATACTCTTCAACAGCCGCCTCAAAGTGCTCAATGGCCGGAGCAAACACTTCCATACTGTAATGCGTCTTTCCTTCTAAAAATTCAGCCTGAAATGTGAGTCAATTACATTCCAAGATTATAAACATATTTTCCATGATTTAGACTGTAAGAGTCTGATTGAACTGATATGAAAATGTTTACTAATATATACACACAAGTATAAACCCGTTTGGGTTTTCATATTATGTGTATACAATGTATAGAGTAAGAATGTCACAGAAGTTATTTTAAACCTGTGCAATGACATGCAATACATTACTTTCAAATGTATGCAATATATAACATTGCAAATTGTATATTTTGAGTGCAGTACATCTAGTCTTTAATTTGATGTTTATCGTGACGTATATTATACAACATTGTCTATTTATACATGCATCGATTAGTGTAATGTTCAGATTGATGAACGCTTCTCTTACCATGTGTGTTCTCTCCTCTAAATCCTTGAAATCGGTCTCCTGCACCCCAGCCATCATGCTGTAGTACTCCAAGTTCTGTTTCATCTCTAGATGGTCAGGGTTTGCAACAAAAAATGTATTTGCTGCTGCCACAGCCTTGTCAAGCTTGTTTATCTGCACAGGAGTGAAAACATTATTTAAAGTATTTGCTGTAAAGACCTTGTGCGGGTTTACTTTTCACAGAAGTATTAGTTAGTTAAATCCATCTGTGGTATGTTAACTATAATTAGCTATATAGTATGTTTAGTATGTTATAATTAGTATGTTAACTATATAGTTAACTATAAAACAATAGAATTGATATAGGCCAATTATGTTATAAGTGGTGCACATTGATTTCATTGATGTACAAAAGATATTTTTTATAACATTTAATTAAATAATGGTAGTCTAACAACCATAACTTGGAAAGATGGATCCTCAAAACGTCATTGATCACTTTATGGAAGTGCACTAAGACTTCCTAACTGTCTCAGTATCTATTTTTCCAGTATTTCACATCGCTTGGTGGGACCTCTGGTGGAAGTATCTGAATCGAGGCTCCACCTAAAGACGTGGCACAGTGTGTGAATTTGGGTGGGGGGGGGGGTTGGGGAAGCCCACAAGCTCTTCTCCTACATTTATCCATTCAATGATATCAGCATGCATTATAAAACAATCGCAATGAAAAAGACCTGAAACAACGTAACTTACGCAGTGCTACAATGCAACAGATGCAAAACGCGTTCAAAAGATGTTTAGAAAGGATGCAAAGCGCCTCCAATAAAATGCAATCGTTTTCCTTTTGCATTACAATAAACTACATGTAGTCTTGTTAGCCGTATTTACCTTAAAGTAAGCAACTTGCAGGTAATTATAAGGCGTCCGCTTCTTGAATTCCAGTTGTATGTTCTCACTAACTTTATGCAGTGTCGGTGGTCCAAGTTTCTCGATTTCACAGGCATTAACACAGTCGGCCCGTGTTAAAATCCTCTGAAAAAAGGCCAAATCTTCCACAGCACCGGTGCCGGGGATCGGTACACCTACACCTGGAAAAGGGTCCCCGAAAGCCGTCCGATTTGCGCAGGATAAGCGGCAGTGCGTCTGGACTTTCCGCACCGCCGCTTTATTCCGCAAAGCTCTCTCCATATTGAGAATCACAGCCAGCCAGTCCTGCTTATAATACGCCTCGACGGCATTGTCAAAAAGCAAATCATACGGCTCAAGCATCCCGCTGAGTTGCGTGTCGCCAAAAGTGAAATGTAAAGCGGACAGAAACCCGATCAGGGACAGCGCGGTCCTCATCTTGGCGACTCTGGGCCTGTGAGGTAGAACTCGGCTTGATGTCTGCGAAGAGGATGGAGGTGGAGCTCACTGATCGGAAGCCTGCGTGAAACTTAGAGCAACTGTGTGAATTTGGGTCTCTCAAGAATGGACCATTTTCTTCTCAATAAAGTAAAAGAAAGTCACAAAGCTGTAACACAATACATGAATTACACGGACCTGGTTAGATTTTCTTATTCGCCCCTTGAAATGTTACATTTAGGTTTCTAACTTTTAATTATTATTATTATAGTACAAAATCGTTATAGTAACAATTCAATACAATACGTTTATTGTTCAATACAATACGTGTTTACTGCTTAAAGGATATAGATCATTAATAAACAGTGTTTACTGCTTAAAGGATATAGGTCATTAATAAACAGTGTTTACTACTTAAAGGATTAGTTTATTTAGGTTTTCTAATATGAATATAATATTACTGTCGCATTTCTGTGTGTAAATAAGTTATCTGGTAGCATTATGTAATGTAATAGTTGCTGTTAATGAAATATATTATTGGATTTCATTGTTGCATGAGCATTACCGCAGTTTCTTTTTCTCTCCAACAAATTGTTATTTAGATATTATTAGGTCAAATATTTAGGGAGTCAGAGTATATATAATGTATGTTTGTCCATTGTATTCTCTGTATACCCCAAAGCTGACTTCGTAAACTTATTGTATTAAACAGATTTAAAATGGGCTACACTGGTTGTAAACCTTGTCACATCTGTCTGCTTGGTCACTAAACATACAAAAGTGCATTAAAGTAAGCACTTATAATTTATCTGATTGTCTCACAGCCGTGTTTCCATTAATTAAAGTGTAATCGAAGGCTGTATATCTTCAAACCCTCAACTACAATGGTAAAATCCAGACTGAAATCTGAAGTAAAGTTTATACACACACACACATACACACATACATACATTTATTTATTTATTTATATACATATATGCATACACATACATATATATATATATATATATATATATATATATATATATATATATATATATATATATATATATATATATATATATATATAAAAAAAAAAAACAACCATAATTAAGGTAATATAAATGAAAAGTCCAAAAAAAAAAATTATTTTATAACTACAGAAAAATCACATTGCAGGGTTGCCAAATTTTCGTAAGCATACCAGCTCAAGGGCCAATCTAAACTAGCCCAAAAAGGTATCTTTAAACATGCCCGATTATTTGCATTGCAATTATCGATAGATTTAAAATTACGCGTCTTATAAATTTTAAATAATCATACAATCAATATCTTGTATATAAGCCATCGATTTGTCTCCCACAAAATAATTCTGGAAACTATGACGACAAAATATGGGGATTTTTATACAGGCATCTATTAGGGCTAATACTTGGGTAGGGACGACAGTAGGACCCAGAAACGTCCCCCTTAATGTTTTGCCCAGTTTCGTAACGCCGGTAAAGAAGCTCGTGTTAATTGCAATATAAAAGTTTTGGAGACGTTTCGTTACAAAATGAATAAAACTGTTAGTCTTCCACACCAGAGCGACAAAACCACCACAGGTAAGAGAAATAATCATTATACTTCAGTCGCTAACTGACACAGTACATCATTCGTGATTGTATTGCACGCTTTGCTTTAGTCTGTCATTATACCGCATAATATTGATTTGATTTCTTTCAATGGACGGCTGACAACATAAAACATGTTATTCTGTTATTAAACGATGCCATGCACTGCACTCAAACTATTTAACTGGACCCTGAATCTCTGGACTTTAATGTATCATGCCCTGAACTTCAACAGAATAAGCAATCACCTGCTTAATAACCCATTGTACATTTTGCAACTGTATTATTTGTACAGTCTTATGTGTGTGATCTGCACCTTGTGTATATGTTTGTGTGTTTTCTGTGTGCACAATGTTTTAAATTGTATTCTGCACCTTCTGGAGCTCACAAAGACTGCAAAAGTGCTGTTGGTGATGTTACAATTAACAGGGATTTGATTTAATGTCGAGAAGTCAGTATTAGACAGACTATCTTATGCTTTTAAATCTGGCTTGCTATTGCTAGCCTCTGCGAAATTGCCTTCCCTACCTTTGAATATTAAGAGCTGACCTGAGTTCAGTACCTCTCCATCCTGTGTAAAAGGAATTTGTATTTTTCTTAGATTTGATACCTTCTAGTGGATAGATATATTGTGATCAGCACATGATTTACATAAACATGTACAATATGTGCATGGGTTAATTTTAAATAGCTCCAATTACAATGTGTGCCAGAAGTGTTATTATTTGTCAATATTATTTGTGTCCTACATGTTAAATGTCTATACATTTATCACTAAATTGTTGTGGAGCGTTGATTTTAAACTTAACTTTTTCAGAAATGTGACCGTAAACTGACTTGAGTGGAATTATTTTTATATTATATTACAGTTACTCTGGTGGAGACCAGCAGTAACCCAAGTGGAATTATGCTTGTTAGTCCCTACCAAACTAACCGGGTGGGGGATCCCATGGATCTGGTTGCTCTGGCCCAGCAAGTACAGAAGGTAAGCAATGTTTTGACCTGTGCTGACTTAACATGACCACAAAATTGCTTGAAATAGTGCATGAATATTTCTTTATCGTTATAAATCCGTTCAGATGCTTTATATATGTTTGAAATATTATTTAAAGCTAATTCAGCGTGGTCTCAGGCTTTAGGATCCTGCTGTGCACATAAATTTAGTTAATCTTGTTTTTTCAATTTTAGGGAGATGAGTTTATCAGAGCCAACGCTTGCAACAAACTTACAGTCATTGCTGACCAGATAAGATATCTTCAGGAGCAAGCAAGAAAGGTGAGATTTAAAATGTCACAGCAGTTCCTTAAAAGTACCTGGCCTTCCATTGGCAGCAGCAGTGGAATGCATGTAAAAAGTAAAATGAAATATGTGGAAAACTTATGTTTTATTATTGTTTAATACCATTTCTGAAATAAATGTGGGTAGAACCAAGAACCAATCAAAAATCAGAAACTCAAAATCAATGAAGCATCTCTAGGGGTGTAGAGATGTCTCAGAAGAACAGAAAACTTGCAACATTTCTTTTATGCACTTCAGGTGTTGGAAGATGCTAAGAAAGATGCAGAGCTTCATCATGCAGCCTGCAATGTTGTGAAAAAGCCAGGAAACATATACTATTTGTACATGCGTGAATCTGGACAGCGGTACTTCTCAATTATTTCTCCCAGGGTGAGTAGATTGCCACATTATGAGGACATCTGGGTTCGAAGTCTTATCAGTGAAAAGTGAAATCAGTCTGAAGTGGTTGTAACTAATAATGATAATGGATCAACATGTTCATTACACATGTAAACATACAAGCCTACACTGGAGCAGACATTATTGCATTTAGCAGAATTTACACAATAAATTCATTGTTTTTTTAAAATATTTTTTTAGATAAATATGTATTGAACCTAAAAACAAAAAATAATTTAGAAAAATAATAAATTGCACAATATTTCACTTTGTTTTCATGTTTTGCAGGAATGGGGGCCCAGTTGCCCTCACAAGTTTCTTGGTGCCTACAAACTTCAACATGACATGTCTTGGACACCACAGGAGGAGGTTGAAAAGAGGGACACTGAAATTGGCATCATGGATAAACTGTTGAACAGACAGACTGCTCTACCAACCTCCACAGAACCAAACTTTGAGGGTCTGTCAAAGTGAGAGGGCACAACTTGCTCAGAAACTTCTGGCCACATGGTCTTAATGCACACAGCATAAGTAATAAAGAGCTTTAATTTGCCAGCATTAGATAAGCACCATAGACCTTCCATAGAAGAAGAATCAGTCATTGGTTGGATGTTTTGCTGGACCACATTATTATCAGGATCCTTTAAAATTTGTGATTCATATATTTAATGCATTCTTAAATTTCTTTAAATTATCTTTATTGAAATTTTTATTCCTGTTATGTGTATTTTTCAAATTAAAGCATTAATATATTTTGCACCTTTGATTTTCATTAAATAATTGATTTAAAACACCTTGTATTGCTTTTGTGAGCATTAGCGGAAAACATACACTAACATGAAACGGATACAATATATGTGCGCAGAAACACTTTATTAAACTTGAAAAAATTAACATTTATATACAGCAATTTTACATACCTATACACAAAAACAAATCTGCGACAATGGTGTTAAATTGACAGGAAAAGCAATAAAAAAATAAATGTAATTAAAAAGATGTAAATGAAGTGTTGCAAAAATCCATTTAGGCATCTGTTACTGTGCTACAATGACCAGTAATGTTTTGTAGGTAGGAGTTCACGAAGGGTAACAGCTCCCAGTTGTCTGTTGCTATGCTGACCTGAACAGCATCCTCTGCTGGTCTGATCATCAACAGAACATGGAACATGGGTGGAAGGAAAAACAAGACTTTCCATGATCTCTCACTCTGCTCTTCCTCAATCAGAAAACTTTCAAAATGTGTCTTGATCAAATCACCTAGACTTTCATCTCCGGTCTTGAAACAGAAGAGACTAACAGCAGACTTGTCAGAGGTACCAGCGGCTGTGATCTCCCACATGTGGTCAAAAACTTCCACTTTGCATTTACAGGATGTGTTGGGCGGCACAGGCAGAGGAAGAAACACCTCTGGGAATGAAATGCTCACGTCGGGCAGCTCTGTGTGCCAGGAACGTCCATCTTGTGTGGTGAATATGGCACTGACACATAGAGTTGTTGGGTACGGCTGAAAGGGTCTGAGTTTGACACTGACCTCTGGGGGCTTTCTGTCTCTGAACAGACAAGGTACGTGAATATTGTTTATTCTTGCGTAGTTTGAGTCTTTCAGCTCAAAGTGTAAACAGATGGTAAAGATTCTACTGAATAAAGGATCGGTTTCATTTGCATGAGTGAGATTGTACCGCAAGGTGACCTCAGAACCAAAGCCAGGTGTCTTAAACTGTTTTTGATAAACCTCCAACCAATTTCTCTTTTCTTTAGGTGCAATCAATGTCTCTGAACTTGACAAAGTGCTTTCTGAGGCTTTCTCTTGCAACTTGATGAGCTGCAGAACGTGGCGTTGAGTTTTGTGTATCGTCAGGTTATTGGCAAGTCCTTCACTCTCAGCCATAATGGCAGAATGTGAACGTTCCTTAGCACGTCCTCCATCAGGACCTTTGACAAGAACTGCTGTTAGCTTTTCCCATGAAAGGTTGGTGAGCAATGTATAGTAGAAGCGAGCATGATCCTTAATGTCTGTGTCATCGTAATGAACCGACATGTATTGCAAAAGGTCAGCTAACTCGATAAACACTTGGTCAATGGAAGGGTGCTCCAAGAGGTTGCGGCAAACAGCGAGAACTGCATTTCCAACTTGCCAATTTCCTCTTCCACACAAGTTGGAGTTGAGGAGAACATTGAGAAGAAGATAGATTGTGTTCCTCTGTGTAATTTGACCTTCTTTTGCTACCCTTTTCAACACTTTCAGGTGACAACTCAAATTATGAATTGTCAGTTGCAATGGAGGTATTTCCATAATGCATTTTTGAAGGCTGCTCAGCAACTTCACAGACCAGATGGTGTCACCCAGACATTCCTGGATTCGATCAGCAAGACCAATCAGATTAGGAGCAAGGCGGCAATGTCTGGAATACAGGTCACACAGTTTCTTTATTAGCTTCTCTGTGATTTCTTCCATGGCATTGAAGTGCATGAGAAAAATAAACAAGGCCCTAAAGGAGGTCACCACCACTTCTCTGCTACCATCATTATCTATGATTTTTAGAAGGGCCATTATGTGATCAAACAAGTAACTGATTCCTTTGTCTGCTTCTCCCTCATCAGCTTCTAAGTGCACCAGACAGAGAAGGTTTAGTCTGCAAAGCATGGTAGCACTGTCGTTAAAAACGGTTGGAAGAAGAGATGCAGCCAGGCGTGGTGTAACCAGAACAGGTAAACTCTCTTCTGCGGTACTAGATATGGGCCTGTTCTCGGGAAAGTGCAGGATACAGTCCATATAGAAGAGTTTTTCTGGAATTCTCAAGAGAGGATGCTGCGCCATGCCCACCAGACGCTTGAGCAGGAAGTTCTCATCCTCAGCAGTGAATAGGCTATCGGTGAAGGTATCTTTCATAAACAGGGTCGCATGCATGAGCTCCACTTCTGCAGTACCAAAAAGTCGCAGAAGCTGTGACTTGAATAGTGCTGGAGAAAGTCCTGGCACCATGGCAACAATTTCCACAAGCTCCCTGAGCAGGGCGGACTGGGAAATGGGTGTTAGTAGGTAAGACTCCTCCAAGAGTGAGGACATTATAGACTTGAGTTCCTTACAATCCAATCCTGGTGGTAAGCGTGATACCTGCACCATCATGTTTACTGGCAACAAGGTCAAAGGTGTCGGATTATTTTTCCACGAAAAACCTTCATTTCCTCCTAAAATACTCTTAAACTCTGCATCAGTTACATCTTTCTGGTTTGCCAAGATTCGTATGGCGTTCTTCAGTCCCAATGTATAGAGCATGCAGTACGACTGATGAAGAACTGTGGTTTCTTGTTGTTTTAGAAGATAAAGGGCCTCTAATTTTTGAGAAAGAAGACCAGGATTACAGGTCTCCATTTCTCGTAGGCATTCACAGGCGGTGGCTCTTAAAGGCTGCTGGGCTAACCCACATCTGTAGTCATTTGTGTCCTGAATTGTTTGAAACAGAAGGTCTAACCAGTCCTCAGCCATCTTTGTGCAGGTGGCCAGGCATGATGTGCATATTATGACGTTAGTGATGGCCAGCATAAAATTGCACTTGAGGCTGACGGATTTCTGTGCTGTGTGGGTGAAAACTGACATGAGTTCAAGGGCGGTTTCCTCTCCCACAGACACAGAAGGACACAGAATGGTTGGATGCTCCAGTAGCACAGAAAGGAGGAGTATCTTCAGAACAGAAGAACAAAATTATTATATTAACAAACTCTTGCATAAGTTTCTAATCATTTCCTTGTAAGTTTAAACCACCTTAACACATATATCACATCCCATATTACATATTTAGCTTAAATAAAATAGTATTTTCACTTTAATTTTCACAAGTAAAAATACTGCATTAAAATAATGAGAATTATGCTTCACTGTCATGAAAATAATGTCAAAATGCTTTAGTGTGAAACGTCACCTGACATGCATTTGTGAGAATAACCCCATTAGACTTCTAGCTACAATATTTATCCCACTTCCCTTTTAACTCTGTGTTAATGTAATTACATAACGTACCGTGATTTAGATCTGTATTATAATCACATATTTGTGTGTCTGTTTTCATCACCTTGCGCTGATCGTTTGCTTTATCATTCCTCAGTTCGCGTAACAGCTCAGCAAGGAAACTTTCAGGGGTGATGGAGGCCAAAAACTGAGACGGGCTCAGCAGAAAGGCACATGTTTTCTGTTCCCAGAGATCTCCAATGGTCATGATGAAGATGAACTGTGGATGAAGATCACAACATAACAGATCGACGCCGTATATTGATTTTATAATGTGTCCAACCACACGAATTAAAAGAGCAGACGAACCATATATTGTGATGTTAAAATAATTACCTGTCAGCAACTTTGGAAAGGTAAATGTTTTAATTACTATTTAACTTCCATCTATCGTCGTCTGCTGAAATCATGTGTTCTCAAACTGTCATATGATAAACCAGGCGGAAATAGAGACTATCTGCATTTCAAAATAAATGTCATTTTTATTTTGGATTGTGTATTTGTACATTACTTAATGTAATTAAGTAGTTTACGTCAAGTTATATGTTTTATATATTTGTATAGTATGAAATATATTTTTAGTTTTTCTTTTATATTATTTTTATTTCGGGATAATCACGTATAACAGAACCCTTATTTTGACACAGTGGTGTGACCTTGTTTCTAATTTGCTTTACTGCCATCGTGTGGCGGCTTTGATATTTAAGAAGTAGGTCAAAAAGATTTATTAAAATCTTAATAAACAAAAAAGTTTATTAAAAATAAACTGTCTGTCGTTAATTAAAAATAATTATCATAAAATGCAATATTTGTCTTCATCTGGATTTTGCCAATGTGTTATTGCTGCCGTTTTATATAAATTGCCAATAAATGCCAATGTATATTGTGTGTGTGTGAGTGAGTGAATGGTGGAATGAGTTTTATTAATTTCTTACTTAATATTTTCAACTTATATTCAATATGCATTAATTTTAAGTGTGCATTTACAAAATATTTTAAATGTTGTATTCACAAGTAAATATTAATACCAGTCGCTATTACCAGCATATTTACTTCCAATGTCAATTCAATACAATTGATAAATAAAGTGTAAACATAACTATGCACATAAGAGCAAAGCAAAATAAAAAGCAACTGACAATTTATATACCACATGTATTTAGTTATCTACATGTAGTTATCTAGGCATTGAAATTGTTCAGATTGTGCAGTTTTGCAAATAATGTACTTTATTTTCCTAAAACCCAATATGAAAACTAAGATACAATAAACAAGAAAACTGTTACGAGATCATCATGCAAACAACTTAAAAGCCTAAATTCTTAAAACTTAAAACTGCTTGCAATAAAAATTAATAAATTATGTAAAGCGATGAAGTGGCGCAGCCCGCAGCTCGCCCCTGCTCTTCAGTACAGGAAACCCCGAGCTCTCGGACCTGCCAACGCCCGGTGCAGAGAAATAAACAGAAAGGATACGGTGAGTGCAAATGACTCTCATAATATTAATCATATTTCTCTTATGATAATCAACGTCATATTTTGAACTCATAAAATATCGAGTTATGACTGTTTACGGTACAAAAAAAGAAATTTTTGATGGCCATTTACCGAATGCCACTGTAGGGACAGTTAGCACAGGCGGCTAGCTGAGGCTAAGGAGAACTGGTCGGATTTTATATCTTGACACTTTTACAATAACAATTAAATTATTACAGAATTATTTCGTTGCTATTCCGAAGTCATGTTTCATCTAGGCTGCATATGTAGTAAACATAAAGCTTTTTTGGCTGTCAATCTGTAACCCGTTGTGGACAGTCGGTGATAACTGTCATCGTTTATATGTCATCATATTGTATCGCATTATGTGTGTTAACTAAAGGGTTGTCCATTACATGTGGATGGCCTTTAGATGAAGAGCAGTGCTGGGAATGGAAATATTCAGTATTGATTCATTATTAATTATTTGGCATTAAATCAGGGTTTGTGTGTGTGTGTGGTCAGCCTGGATGAAATTCAGCAATGATTTCAGCAACATTTAACATCTAAATAAGCCCATTACTTAAACTTCATCCCATTATAAAATTGTCACAAATATGTATTCCTAGAACAACTGTATATACGTGGATGTGTGTGTGTATGCATGCATATACACAGAATCAGTATGCACACGTATGTGCATGCAATTCTGTGTCGATGATTTGTGATTTATTGTACTCTTAGTGTATTTATACGTAAATTAAAAGAGCACCAAGTTGTTGCTTTAAATGGTACACGTCCATTGGGGTCGTAGGTACTAGCTGACCATTGTTTCCTTCTGGCTGATCTCACAAGCCTCATTGTGTTAAGGATATCTCTGACTTTCTTTACTGCATACAGTCACACTATAGTCCATGTTATTTTAGCACTGTTACTGACTTCTCAGCAGCTTGTAGAAAATAGAAAAAAGCCAGTACTCAGAAGTAATGATACATACTTGCATGCGTGGCACTGTCATTAGATGGATTTCTTTCTGCATGCCTAAGGATGCGAGTACACCAAAGCATTTGATTAGTCCCTCTATAATACACTCTTTAAAATGAGAGGTAAATGCTGAAATTGAGTAAGAATGGCCGTAAGTTTTACGTGCATCATAATGTGTTTTGCAACAAGTTCCTGTCACTACTGGTCATTGAGGAAATGCTTTTTCCTGCCGTTAATGATTTGTTAAACTATCAAAGGAAGGAGGTAAGACATGAATGAGAATCTCTTAGAATGGACATATCCTGAAAAGCTCCAATACGTTTAATAGCAGCAAAACTGTTATCAATTGTGTAAGAATATGTGCTAAGATGGTTTCCACCCTAAAATCAGCTGGATTTGAGGAAAACAAAGAATTGGGGTGAGGTTGACTTAAAGCTGATCCAAATCCAATCCTGATTTTAAAGATCAGGGATTTACTGTCTGTGTATGCATGCGGATCAGGATTGCTTATTGTATTTGAGGGAACTGATCTGAAGTTTGGCCTTAATCCAGTTAATTTTGCTATAGTGTTCAACATTCACGTTTATTCTTATGGAAATGTATTCTCACTGTCATTGCTTTGGATATCAGTGGTGTTGTGAAACGTCTTTTAGCATGTGAGATACTTGGATGTAATTCAGGGAGATGCTATTAAAAATGTGTCCTTTTTGTTTATACAGGAAGACGAATCCAGGAGGTGTCTTGGATTTTATGCATTACAGTTTTAGTTGTGAGGTATTAGTTGCATTGTAGGGGTAACTACAGTCATCAGAGAGCCATAAAGGTTGTTTTGCTTGTGGGTTTGCCTGGAATAGTAGATTGAGGTCAGGCTTTACTTCCGCAGTGTATGAGGGGAAGGAAACAGCCGGGATGGGCTTCCATCTCCTCGTCCTGGCCATCTGTGATCTTGTGAATGCTCAGCCTCTCACTGCTGCAGAGCTCTGCAGAGGCTTAGCCACCTCTCAGACGCGGCATGAGCAGCAGGAAGTGGTTGTCTCGGTTTCATGCCTCTTCCCACAGTTTCCCCTACCTGCACACACCGGGAAAAGGTGGTTGGTGTTCTACCTCCTCTGCCTCAGTGTGCTATCCACAGGCTAGAGGTCTTGGTTGTGTGGATGGTGGTTTAGCGTACTGTTCCCCCCATAAGTGATGAGACTGAAACGATGACGTTATGCTTGAGATTAAAGCCGCAGTGACCCACAGTCGGGATGGGGGAGGGGCCAGCTCTTCCAGCAGGATGTGGGAAGAGTTAGGGTTGTTTTTAATGTGAAATGTTGAAATATTAGTTGTCTGGTATTATTTGTGCTTTGGTTGTTATTGGTTTTAAGTTTTATTGCGCTGTATGCAAAAACTGTTATTTTAATGTTTGTAGGCTTCTGTTTGGTTTGGAAAAATCTGTGCCTTTCAGTTAGGCTAGTTCATTTGTTTTCTTTGGCCTTTATTGATGGTATCTCTTTCTTTCCTGGAAATAAAACATAGAGTGGCCCTAAAAGTGTATTTAGACACTTGGATAAGCTTAAAAATGTTTGTACTTTATTGCATTATATGACCAAAATGTCATATCAAAAACATCTGCAAACAAATGATACTAGATCCTTATTTAAATTAACTTCTTTTCGCAGCCATTTTTGCAGTTGCTTTACAGCAGAGCCCAATGTAATTTTTAGATGTTTAAAGTGGGTTTTAACATTAAATCCTCACAAACCTCTTGTAAAATGTATTTGTAAAATGTTTGTCCTATGTTTTTATGGAGTAAATGCTTGTTGGTTTCATATTGTGTTGTTTAATGCAGTGATATTAATGCGTTTTTAGCTATTTTGGTATTTTTTACCAGTTACCATAAAATAGCTTTTTAACATTATGAAGTTTACATTTAAAAATTATGTGTAGCCAGCTTAAGATCTATGTAGATAACAGAGAGACTGCTGTTGGAAGTTGTAGTGAAGCTTTTGCCGAAAAGAAAGTGAAGAATGTATGTCTTATTCTACACACGAGATGTGTAATGCATATAGCCATGTACTTTTGCATCTCTGCATACAACTTGTGAATTTGAGACTCTCATATGTACACTTTTGTTTTTGTTTGCAGATCTTGAATGAGAGCAGAGGATTTTTAAAAGCACAGCTATGCAGACGATCAAGTGTGTTGTGGTTGGTGATGGTGCAGTGGGTAAAACCTGTCTATTAATCTCCTATACAACTAATAAATTCCCTTCGGAATATGTACCAACGGTGAGTGCTGTTATCTTTTTTCTTTCCATGTTAGTTTATTTGATTTTATGCCCCTGTTGAATGTCTCATTGTGCCTTAACATGCTGCAAACAACTGTCTTCAAAAAATGTTTTAGTGGCTTTAAAGATTAGTTTTATCCTTGTGGGAGTTCTTGTTGTATGAAAACAAAAGTACTATTGTACAATGGAGAGTTTCTTGGCTTTTATTGCAGGTCTTTGATAACTATGCAGTTACGGTTATGATTGGTGGTGAGCCGTACACTCTTGGACTGTTTGACACTGCAGGTACAGTAAACTCCTTTCATTTTAGAGCATATTTAACTAACATTTTAAATACAGGTTAAAAATGCATTTGTTGCATAGCAGTTCTCCTGTGCTTTTTGCTGTATTTCTGAAGTCATTTGAGGGTGCTCATAAGCTGTTGGGAAGAAAACATGGTGATCGTCATTGTTATAGAAATGAGGTCTCAGGAGCTTTGCAGAATTCCACACATTCCTGTGGAGGGTGGTTGAGCTTGGAAATGCTTTGGTAGCGCTGTGGGACTGTTTCTATGCACCCTCAACTGTGTGACTGTTCAGCCTTCATCAGCTGCTAGGCTATGCACAGCCTCTCAAATACGTTATTATTTATCAATGTATTACCATGTGTTTGCAGGTCAGGAAGATTACGATAGATTACGACCCCTGAGCTACCCTCAGACAGATGTCTTCTTAGTCTGTTTTTCAGTTGTTTCGCCTTCCTCATTTGAAAACGTCAAAGAAAAGGTGAGCTTGTAGCTTGCTTTTACTGCTGTTCCCACAGTTTTCTTTAATACTGCAGTATATTGCCATTTCCTACCCATCTCTGCCTCCCACAGTCTGAAACAGGTTCTGATTACTTGCAATTTAGTACAGCACATAATACAGCATAAAAACTTGTCGTAGGTCATAACGACCCAGCATTTACGTGATGCAAAGCATTAAGTCAATGTATGACATTGTTCTGCTCATTTAGTGGGTACCTGAGATCACCCACCACTGTCCAAAGACCCCCTTCCTGCTGGTGGGGACACAGATTGATCTACGAGACGATCCCTCCACCATTGAGAAGCTTGCCAAGAACAAACAGAAACCCATCACTCCGGAAACAGCAGAGAAGCTGGCGCGTGATTTGAAGGCCGTCAAATATGTGGAGTGCTCTGCTCTGACGCAGGTGAGTGCTGTCTCATTGTCACGCAGGACACATTCATGTGATCATAAATGTTCAAGCACATGCAACATGTACATGCAACATGTACATCTACCTATTCAGTCTCGCGTAGAGTTACAAATCCAAAGAATGGTACCTTTTAGTTAATGCTGATTAATTAGCAGAAGTGAATGGTTGAAATAGTCGGGAGGTAACACATTTGAATTAGTTGAGTCTAAATCATTCTAGTTTTCTGGTTTTAATTTACTTTTATATGTGTTAAAATCGTCTATCTTTAAAACAAGAAAGTGGAAGTATCATAGCATCTGGACAGAGGCTCGGAGACACTGTTGGTTTGGGTGATCAACACGTCATTTATGTCACATGTCATTTATGTTTTTATAAGGTGATACTTGCTTGAGGTTGTGATCTGAAGTTTATCTGTCAATGACCAGCTGCCCACTGCCTGTTGATGTTTAAATATTAGAATATATTTAGGTATGTTTATTGTTATATCAGTAATATTTAAACAAAGGCTACGAATACAAAGGCTATGAAATGCCATTGGAAGTGTCTTTGACTTGCATGTGTATTTTCAGAGTAAAACCGAATATTTAGCGGGAAATAATGTAGGCTGACACTTGATTTTATCTCTTAATTTGATTGGATTGTGAACAGCAAAAGTATAATTGTTAATTGGTGTGGCTTTGTAAATGTAGTGTCATGAGTTAAAGGTTACTGTTTTTGACGGTGTCAGTGGTTTTAAGTAGCTCAGTCTACAAATGACATACAGTTGACTTAAACTGGCATTTGAAAAGTCTTTTAACATAGAAAAACATACGCTGCACCTTTCAATCTTAAATGGATGCAGATTCTTGTGGGTCTAGTCATCTGCCTTCACTGGTTTATCATTCTGCACAACAAACTCTTGATTCTGCTCTTCTTGGCCTTCAGTTTCCTCTCAAAGCTGCTCTTATGAAATATGCTAGTTCCTCTCTTACATCCTCTGGTCTCTGTAACTGCTAACCTTACTGCTTTATTCTCTTTCCCTCCCCTCCTGTCTTTGTAGCGAGGTCTGAAGAATGTATTTGATGAAGCTATCCTAGCTGCCCTCGAACCTCCTGAAACACAGCGAAAACGGAAATGCTGTATATTCTAAACCCCTCCTTCTTTCTCTCTTTCTAATGCCCCCCTCCTTCCCAGATGTTTGCTGCTTCCTTTAGTTACCTCTTACTCTACAGAGATGACAAGTTTCCTAATCTCTTAAGTGTAACTTATTTCACCAACACTAAAGAGTGTTCTTCGCTTATGCTATTAAATTTAGTTCTATTGTTTCTGTTGTTTCCATTGTTTTGGGGATTGCTAGAGCTAATCCCGGCTCTTGGGTATGACATTTGTCTCCTTTCTACAGTTTTGTTTGATTATTCTTCATTATGAGTTTCAAAATAAGAAATGTGAAAGTTTACAACGAAAGGTTGCATATATGTAGATTTTGCTCCAAGTATTGATACGTTGCTTTAGACATTTGAACATTAAAGTTCATGGTATTTATTTCTGTGTTATTTAAGAGCAGAACAAGCTACAATGGTTCAGAACTTCGCTGCTCAGTTTCTAACAATCATCATTCCTTATGTCAGTGTATTTATTTTGTACTACAACAATCTGTATCATGTAAAGTTAATTCTAATCTTAATATGGAAACAGGTTACAATCTGGTGCCATTCCTATCCATACATCATCTTGAGAGTTTAAATGGCTTAATATAATCTTGTGAAATGATTTGTGCCATTAATAAAGGACAGTTGCAATTGCCATTGCTCAAAGCGTCTTTCTCATTATTATGTATTACTGTATTTGAAACAGAGGAATATGATTGGTTTGGCAGGGGGTGTATCTTTTCAAGGCATGTTTTACATTGTTAAACATTACCCACAGTGTTTTGTTCAAAGTGTACCTTTCATCAGTTGTTTGCAGATAAATCCTCTTCTTTATGGTGAACAGTGAGACTATTACAGCCTTCATTTCAGTCCTGCAAACAGCTTTGGACCTAGAAGATTTGCGTCCGTTCTTCTGAAGGAAACTGCCTTCATGCTTAATACATAATTGTTCAGTCATAATTCAAGCAGTTCATACCCTACTTGAGGCACATGCACTGAAAAGAGTATTGTACTTGCTCTCTCTGACTTCGGTCAGTGATTTGAAAGTCTTGTGAAGATGTCACTCATACTCTGTATCCAGAAGAGGGCAGTATCGTAGCATGTCCACAACACAGGTTGTTTCCCTCAGGATCATTTGTCTCTGTGTATGTTCTGTTTGGCTGGCCCTTCACCTCACCAACCCTTTGGTCTCTGAGCCTGTGTTTGCTTGCACTTCCACTTTCTTGTTTGCACCCCGTTTTGTCAGAATGGCAGCTCAGCATGGCTATTTCAGTTGATTTTTGGGTCCAAACGGTTAAAATTCAAGTATGCAGATGCTAAGACTATATTGAAATTCTTTTGATTCATTGTTTGGTCATTAGGACATGTCCTAATATTAATTTGCTTATTTTGCCTTTATCCCATTTAATGCTGTTTTTACTTGATTTTACTCTAAATATAATTCTTGTGGCATGTGCTTTTTATAGGTCACATCCACTATTTTATGTTTTTTTTTTATTTATTTAAATCATTGTTTAGATTAAATATAGGGCTGGGCAATGTAAAATTAAGCAACATCATTAATACTGAGATCATTTAAATTATTCTTTTTAATAAATTATAGTTTATTCTCTCAAGTTTTCTAAGGACCATGCCGTTAGCGGTGCAATTGCTTGTTTTGCTAGTGCAAGGATGTGTTCGTAATCTATTAAATATCATTAAAGGCCTGAGAAATATCCAGTTTTTTAAAGTTTTATCACCCAGCCCTACTTATCCATTAGTTCTACTGTATCACTGATCTCTTTGCTCATTTTCAGATATCCACCCAAAGTCTCCCAATCATGTTATCGGCAGAACTAATTTCGTTTAGTTTCCAACCTTCTCATCAAGTTTTATTTTGTGTGTCTGTGTGCTGACCCGTGTTGAGCGTCCAAATCTCCCTTGCTTTGTGTTCACAGAAAGGACTAAAGAACGTATTTGACGAGGCGATTTTGGCAGCCCTGGAGCCACCCGAGCCTAAGAAGAAGCGCAAATGTGTTCTGCTATGAGCTCTTTCTATACCCATCGCCCCTCTCTCTCATCCTCTTACCCCTCTGTGCTCTGCTAAAGCTGGTCCACAGCTTTACACTCTAAAAGCAATGTGTAAAAAAAGTAAAAAAAAAAAGTTGCAATAAAAAAATATAAAGAGTACCCAACCATACACACAAACAACTAAACACAAAAATAACCCCCAAGCCCGTTAATATCAGTACTAAAGGGCCTTTTTAAGTTTCACTTCCAGGGGTCTTACTTCTGTACTTCATGGTGAGATGCTGCCTCAGCTTGCCAGCTGAATTTCGTCATGTAAGTGGGTGAGTTTTATAGTAACGCTTCGCAGGCACTCAGTGACAAGTCTTAAGTAGCTTTAGGTCGTATGTGTTTCTGTTGTGCTGTGCAAACATCGTACAGTCGTCAATTGACCATCTTTCTGACCTAAGCTGAGATGTCTCTAGCTCAAATGATAACATCAACGTTGAGTCACCGTATTTCTAGACGTGCACAACCGTATTCCCCACCTCACCCTCGAACAATATCACCTGAAGTGCTTAGAATTAATAGCTCCCTTTTCTTTGCCAATTTTCCCATTTCATAGGCATCTAAGACAGTGGCCCTGTATATGACTCAGTTGTTTTTCTGTGGATATTCTACTCAAAGTGATTGATCTGTCTCAAACAGGGATCTTTAACAGTGTTAGCAGAACGTGGTGTGTTCTAATGCGTTGCTAGGGACCATGGAAGCATTTTTTTTTCAGAACTTGTGGTTTATGTAGGTAAGCCTCCAGGTTCCTTCAGATAGGTTAACATTTAATCAATAATAATGTAAGCTGACAGACGTTGTAGGCTTCAGTGGTTTTTACCAAATGTCTGAGTTTTCTTTGTTTTCGTTTTTCTCTGTTGTATTTTTTTTATTTTAATTGTCTTTGATAAAGGTTTGCTCATTTCATTTATGTAGGGGCTGGATCCTAGCAATTCTTTGATCTTCTTGTGATTTTTAAGGAAGAAAGCAAAATAGAAATTCGTTTGAAAGTGTGTATACATATAATATATATATATATATATATATATATAATGTATAAATACACTATATATAACAATGCAAGCAAACCTCTAATCACTCAACAGAACCAAGTTTATTAGAGTGCCACACAGGTGGATCAAAGTTCATTGATTTCCAGTCTTCCCCTCTTCCTAGTTTGTTTGTTTTTGTTTTGGTGTAAGCCAAATGCTCTGTAAGAAGTCTCACCTTTGTACTGTATATGCATTCTTCTGAGAAAAAATATTAAACTTATACCTTAATTGCCTTTGATCATGTTCCAGTTGCTGTTTTAATGTCCCTGTCTTATGGTGGTGTTTACATTGTATACGAAACGCTACCATTTGACCAAGGAACACATCTTCCAAACACTTCTTTTGTCTTGTTTCTTAAATGGCAGAATCCTCCTCTCAGCTGTGATTTATATTCATACTATGATTACATCAGGCTTTTATAACTTTGAAATTGTTCAATGTTTTCATGGCCCAGCAGCTCAAGTCATGTGGTCAGTATGATGTCTTGGTTTAGCGATACTTGTTGTAAGGCTGTTGCACCAGCAGGGTGTGCGCTAGGATCACATATATAAAAGCTCTTATTTTAGTGATGTTATAATGCAGTGTGTTTAGTAACTACGTGTTCTGCCTAAATTATCCGGAGATCATTTATTTTTCTTGTGACTTTTCTTATAATAATACTTCCCATCCATAAAATAAAATACTTCATAAAGAAATTTACTGAATGCTTAGTTTACCTGAAAATCTTCACTTGCTTGTATACAAACAAGTTTTTATGACCAGTTAAATGCGGGGGGGGTTTTATCTGGTCTGCTGACAATAGTGCATATAATCAAAGTGCGTCTTATTTAAAGGCAGAGTAAGTCAGAGTAAGTTTTTTCAGAAAAAACATGCTGGTTAAAAGTCTCTTTACATCCTGATAGCAATCACAAAGTAAACTGGTCTAATTATATTTATATAATTTGTATTTACTGGGGAAGGTGCATGAATGTCATTTGAGCTGCACTTGTGATATAAGTAATGCTTGGGCTGATGAGTTTACATTCCTTGAGTGTTTTGCGTGAAGACGACACATATAACAGCCGCAGAAATCCATCAGTTATGAAGGGTGGAATGGCTGACATTCTTGCGTTTGGTTGGTGGGGGTGTCCACCTGCACAAGTTCACTCATTATCAGAGTACAGCTCGGACCTAATTGAGAACTTTGCCAGAAAAAGCGATGCAGGAGCTGACTGTTATGAAAACATCGCCAGCTGTGCTGTCGTCACTGTTCTGTAAACTTTTCGGGTGAATCTCACGAAGCTTGTCTAAAACATGTCTGGGTCATATTTCACACTGACATCCAAAGCCAGTGATTTTGCTTAAAGAAAATGAAGAGTATTTGGCGACCATTAAGATGTTTCGAAATTATGTACATTCCCACCTCATACTTTTTCTGCTGTTATGGGAAGCGGTTTATTTAAATTATGCAGAACATTGTGATAGTATTTATTGCATTTAAGCCCACGTTAACATTGCATTTTCTTGTAATATTGCTATAATGCAGAAACATTTGACCATAAAACTGAATGGGGATGAGGATGTGTGCTTAGTTGATGTGAAAATCAAAATGGTCCTAACAAAAGGCTTTTTTTTGATGATTGTGGTATTCGCTATGATGCCAGTTCAATTTTTAACATTTCTTATAGCCCTGTCTTGTCATAGTACATATTTATCATTCTTTCTACCTGTTAGTTTTAGTGATCTTGTTGCTTGTTTATAACAGAGAGGATCTAATTTTCAAAGATTTGTTTGTTTATTTGCACTCAATGACTTTTACATCTGTATCCTCAGAGGTGCGATCGGACGTTATTGTAGTCTTATGCAGGTCTGCCTTGTGAGCTGGTCTCACTTCATGCTCGCTTCCCACAATTCCCAGGTGGGTGATTCAGAAATGTTAAACGTATCAGAGAATAGGGGTTATTTATCATCTGGGTAAAGCTTAAACATAACATTCAAGCTGTCTGGCGCTTCGTTTTACCTGGCTTTAATTTGGAGAGCTGTATAGCTGATTCCAATCCAAAGCAAACATTACGTTTTGACATTCATTTCATAGCTTTGCCATGCTCTCCTGTGTGAGTAATGTGGTGTTCCCGCAGGATGGCATTCATCACATCTGAAGGCCGTGTTTCAATCGTTGCCTCGGGGAGGGCCAATTAGTGCCAAAGACCAAACCTGACAGACTACAAGAATCACCTAAGCCTCCAAGGGCCATAAATATTTGTTGTAGATGCGATAAACCCAACTCCACGTCTTTAAGTGATGGTCTTGTGGAGCATAGGTCATCATAGCAAGAGATGTAGCTGCAGATAAATCCCCTTACACCTGAAGAAGGCTGGGTTGAAGTCTCCGATGTGCCAGTCAAAGCCAAACATGTTATGGATGTGTTGAAAGGCTAGATTGTGGGCTGAGACACCTATGAGCATTGAAAAATCAGAAACCCACATCTCTTGCGCCCCAACCACCCTTTGGCCATCTGTAACATGGCAACTCAGTCTTGCATACCTGCCATGGCTGCAATGTAAGAACACACAGCTTGTCTTTATGTTGGATCAGCTTTGGGAACGTTACACTTTTCTGCTTTCTTCCCCGTCTTTTTTGGGATCTGAAATACAGCTGATGTTGTTCTTACCCCCTTTGCTTCTACTTTATTAGTACTTTGCAGAGATTTTTTTCAACAAATATAAACTACCATATCTTGGGCTAATGTTGCTCTTGTACATACAAAGACAAGTGTTCTTGTAGCTCAGCTGGTAGAGCATTGCGTCAGCAGTGCAGAGGTTGTGGGTTTGATTCCCAGGAAACACGTACTGGTAAAATGTAAACATTGAATGTACCGTAAGTCACTTAGGATAAAAGCATCTGGCTTTATGTTAATGTTATGTTAATGTAAAGACAGACACATATGCCTTGTGTTTATCATCTGACTGTGAGATGCCCTCATGTTAACTGATTTTGATCTGGCCATAGTATAAGTAACTAACTAACATTTTTAAATGTATTCATCTGGAAGATTTAACTTTGACTTGCAGTGCATTCAATTAAAATAATATCTTTTGGGTTTAATAGAAAATAACACAAGCCACACACACATTTAATAACACACACACTTTTTTTTTAAGAATTTCTCTTTCTCTACAAACTGCTCGCCAGGACTATAGTGCACCCACAGTGCAGAAACAATGTTTGAAGTCCAGAGAAGCCAAGAGTGACGATTTTAATCATCAGTTTGAATTATTGTGACTAGCCAATTCACTCGTTAAAATGCATTTGTCGCATCCATGGTCCATTTCTAGTGGTCACCACACTGCAGATAAGAAGCCCTCAGGTGTGTTGGGTGTCCCATCTATCGGTAAAACCTCAGCTTATGTGTTGACAGCCTGTCTTGCTTGCTAAGCGGCTGAGCTCTGTGGCCCAGCTTCCACATCACGGATGTAGGACAACCATGTCCAAACTAGTGATACCAGCATGCCGTCTTGAGTGCAGGTGGCTGGAAGATCTCAGCTTGTGAGACAGCATAACTGAGTTGATGGATTATACATAGAGCCTGTTTGCAGCCATATCTTTATTATTATTATTTTGAGATTCATGACCTTATGAATGTTCCTACACCTGTGTCCTCTCTGCTCTGTCTGATCACAGAGTCCACATGGAAAGCACCTTCATAGCTTTAGTAATTGCATCACCTCTGAGATATGTGGATACAAATTTAGATTCCTGACTGCCAGGCGAGGGGGGGGTTACATTAGGCTAGAATTTACTCTGTGATTCATGCTAAAACAATACTTTGCATCAGGGTGCTGTCCCAACATGAAGTTTCACTTTGCTTACAATGGCAACCATTGGTGTTTTTTTGGGGAATGGGACTGTTTGGGCATAAAGGTGCACAAACTATTTTTGGATTTGGATTTGTTTGGATAACTGATAAGTTATGACATATCGTAAGTTAAAATATAAGTTAATTTCTACAGTTTTGTCCATATCATTTACATGTATTCATTGCAGACTCTTTTATCCAAAGCGACTAACAGTGCATTCAAGATATACAGTTTATCAGTACATGTATTCCCTGGGAATTGAACCCACAATCTTTGCACTGCCAATGCAATTCTCTACCAGTTGAGCTACAGGAACACATCATGATTAAACACAATATAGATTAATAACTGAGAATGTTAATGTGAAAATTGGGGGTTACTAAAATAAAGTGAGGAGTATTCGGCAGGTCGTGATTTCAACATGGCAGCCAACCTAAATGGTGACCCACTTATATGTAGTATGACAGAGTATGACCAGAGTGTGTCCTTAAGCTACTAAATGAAGTCATGATTCCATGTAAGTTTATATCATTTTAGACATATTTGTCCAAAATATTTCTAAACCCATGAAATGTGTAAAACTTTTAATCAATTAAAACTAATTCTAATGTTGTGTTACACCATTTAAAGAGGTAGTTTATCCAAAAATGAAAGGTTTTCATCCAAACGTGTATGGCTTTTTTCTAATAAAAAAGGAACTGGGAACTTCGTGAGGAACAGGATGAAATTTCAAATGGTTGTCATGTCACACGGAAAACCACGACAAGTTTGACAAAGCAAAAAACAAACCTGTTATCTTTGTAAAACTTGCAATGTAGCACACAAGCCATATCAACTAATTATACTAAAAATAATATTGCTCGTTTTATCCTTTACGGAAATTGACAGCAGATGGTCATTCTAACAATCTTTAAATTTTCTCCTGAAAGTAATACTACAAGTTTGAAACATTATACAGGTAAGTGATGACAAAATTGTCATTTGTTCTGTAAACTATGCCTTTAAGTTTTATCTCGGCTAAACTCACTGTTATCCGCTTAGTCATCAGCATACAAGATCAGCTGTTGTAATTTATTGACAGTTTATAGATAATATGATATATTTTGTAAGTGAAGTGTGACAGTATCGTGGAAAGACTGTTCAAGTGACCATCAATATGTTAAACAAATGAAGCCCCACACAAATCAAAAGAAAAATAAAGTTTGGTATGTGAATTACTGATGTCAGTCTGTGCCACCAGGGTGAGCCAAGGAGACCTCAGAGCCACAGAGCTAGCAGAACCAAGTTGTTAATTATTCTAATTGATACTTGCTTTTGCACTATAGCACTTGGTACCATGGTAACTTCTGGGAGAGGGTCTCGCAAGATCATTGCATAACATACTGGTTGGGGGGGTATGGCAACTGTCATCGCAAACAAGAAACATCTGCCTCATTTTTGTAACTTGTTTTCTTTTAATATGAGAAGTATGTTGGTGGAGATCTCAGAGTTTTGAAGAAGGCCTTGGAGGAAAAAGGAGCGTATTACCTCCAGCGTTTCCCCTCCTCTGCTTCACTCCTGGAATCTTCTCCAGTGAACGTACTCTGCAAATACAATCTCTTCACTATATAAATATTGGATATTAATCGTATACTAGTGAGTGAATACATCAGTACAAATGTCTTTGTTTCTATTAATGATGGTATAATTTAAAAAATGGAATTCATATATTCATATGTTCAACAGTTCTTAATAATCTAGAAAGCATTATATTAATTTTATACAATTTTATGCAGTCATGCATAATTATTGTAATAACTAAAAAACTGTGTCTGATCAAGGAAATATTCCCATTATGAATTTAGAGGGTCTTCCTGCTAACATAGGTTGTTGACCCTGGGGCAACATTCCAATCATCTAATCATATCTGAGGGATAAGTTAAGGTTACTGTAAAGTTCAGACTTATAACCAGGGTTGGGTGCTTCTGCACCGTTGTTATTCACTGTTATCATTTCCCTCTAAATTTAGGGATAAGTTATGGTTAGGGTTTGGAATAAGGTTTCTCTACAGGAATATTGTTCCAGGGTCAACAAACTAGGAACAGGAACATCTCTCACTTGGCAAAATCAGGGCGAGCAGTTCAAAGACTAAATTCATATTAAAAGTGGCTGAAAGGCTAAAGCCCCCGATCTCTGAGTTTCTTTATTGAATTGTAGGTTGATAATTATGTTATGTCCCTGAAAAGGCCTTTCCAAATATTAAATTACTGTGTGGTATTTTCCATCAAAGAGGCGGTGACAGGGCCATTCTGTTGACAGGATTAGATTTCTCATAGTGAAATCTCCCTCAAGCACATTTTAGATCTATTCTCATACACCGATTCTTCCACATTCAGGTATTGTGTCCTACATATTTTCATTCAAATAGCTATGGGAGAGATTTTTTTAGAGGCCAATGCAGGTCGTCCTTGCTTTGGTATGTTATAAAGTCACCATTTGTGAAGCAAATCTGCACACGCAGCTACATCTTTCGAAACCATTCGGCAAGCAGCATATATTAACTGAACAAAAACAGTTGTGTTTTAGGCCCCAATATATGTGCTTTCACAAACACAGGATGTGCTGGATATCCAGAGGATTTTTCTACAATTTCTCCAGCCCGCATTCAAAGAAATACCCTCCGCTTTAATTTCCCGGTGCGCGATAAAATGCAAACCCGCCTCTTTTCTAAGCACCTTTTTCCATTCCACAAAGTAGCTTATTAGTAACAGACTTTGGGCAAGGAATATGAAGCAGACCGAAGGCATAGATCTGATCTAGGCTGATGTTTTCCCAAAATATTATGGTGCAATTTTATGGTGGGCTTGTTCTGGACCACAGCAAAATGTGCATGTTCTCACGGTTTTTCAGCAAAGTAGAAAAAGCAAGGTGTGATTTGATGACACGAAAGTCAGCACAGTTAGAAACTAACCGGAGAGTGTAATCTACCTGTCTCACTGTTACAACAGCAAGCCCTTTGCTGTATAAATGCCTGATAGGGCAGACAGCATAGTGTCTGATAACAAGGGTAAAGGGGAATGGACTAAAGTTTGGGCCTGAACTATTTTAAAGATGTTGTGAGTATTTGAAACCTGCCATTATTAGCCATTTTTTATTATTGTTGTTGTTGTTTTGCATACTTCACCTTTATGGTATGCAAATGTTTCAGTCTGAAAATATAAATTTACATATTAAAGAGTTCTTGCACAAAATGGACGTGTATTGTATTCCCCAAATTTAATATTTAATTATGAGATGCATGCAAAAATTAGACAGACCTTCAAAGATTAGTGGAAAATGCTCTACCTATTAACAGCTGCTGGGCAACAGCAGAGGTGCTTATGAAAGTCATCTATGGGGCAGCTTTGATGAAGCCCCGAACCAACATCCTTCATTCCTGCCATTATTCCATGAATAGTTTCTATAAATATTTATTGTTCTTGGCGTGATGGCATGACTCTGGTTGCAGTGCAGACCGTGTCACTAGGCAGCTGTGTGCAGGATTGGTACGCCATGGCAAAAAAAGCAAAAATGTCTGTGGTAATAGGTGTGTCTAATGTTGTGATAGCATAATGACCCTGTGAAGTGACATTGCTCTTTTAGACGGAAAGACAGTGTTAAACTGAACTTTACAAAGCATAGATATATTTTAACTTTTAATCTGCTAAATAAAATAGCACATATCTTAATGAGACAGATATACTGTAATACTGTACTGAAAAGACTAGTTTACTGGTTCTACATGCTGGTCTAGCTAAATAAATTAGCTATGCAAAGTTCTGCTGGTGTTTTCCAGCAGTGTTTTCCACAGGGTGATGCTTTTTTTGTTATTTCAAAGAACAATTAATGTTTTTTAACCCAATGAGAAACAGCACAAGGACGTCAGTCGTTGACACAGCATATATTTCAATTTAACATACATTCATTTGAAATATAGTCCTCTTCAGTGTATAAGTCTTTACAAATCTATGTTTCTTTAAAAGCATACTGGATAGCAATTGTTACTAAAGAAAAGCTTTGAATTCATGGTATTGTAGATATTTACCATAAATAATTCAGTCACTTGGTCTGGCTAATGGAGCAGGGAATGCTGGGAGATTTGTTCATTTGTGGTATGTGAGGAAAAGTGCTAGTTATTGTGCACAGAATCCATATTCCAAGCACCCCAAGTCAACCTGTGGGTAAACATTTCTTGTTTTGTTTTCCCTTTTTTTGCCCCAAACGCATAAATACAGCCTGCACCAATGGTATGCTTGTTCTGAACTGGTCTGTAAGCTTGACAGCTTGTTAACACTCCCTTGTAAGAGCAAGACACTTGAAATGTTCCACTCCATCTTGTTTGGAGTTGGTTTTGATCTCTACAAAAGCAAAGGGCACTATAATACTTGTATACAGAAGACCAAAGCTGTACAATATTGATGAGAGATTCTTGAATTCAAGCAGCATCACAGCTATACAGGAACGAATGGCCACAAGTATTTAAAATTCTACTTCCTCTTGGAAAGTAGATGTACACCTGGACTCTATTCCAACATCTAGTGTTCTGTATTTCTGTTAGTCCAAAGTCCATTTTTCAAGATGAAACCCTAAAGCAGCATTAACAATGGAAAGGCCCCAAATGGGACCTTTTGCCATATTCATGTGCCCCTAATCCCTCTGGGTCAATGTCAACAACTTTTCTCCAATTGGCTCTCCCCTGGTGCATATCACATTAAAAATTCACTCTCTATTTGATTCCAATAAGTTAAAAAATATATATATAAAAATAAGAGAGCAACCACAACTAAAAAACTGCACGAGGAGAAATCAGGAGAGAAAAAATACTCTCCATTGGGACTTTAGGCTTTTTAACTATTAAGCCCCTACATTTTAATGTTCCATGCATTACATGCTCCTCTATCGTCGCATGAAATGCTTGGCAAAGTCTGTGTCTTCCCTTCTTGTATCTTGTATTTGTCTTGTGGTCTAGGAAGTGGTGGGGGTAAGAGGAAACCATTCCAGAAAGTTTTGTCATTGGGGAAGGGGATGAGGGTGGATCACCGACACGTGTGCATCTCCACCATCTTGCGGCACTGTTTGCACTTGACGTAGCAGCACCAGTGGAACTTGCAGCTGCATCTGTCCACCACCTCCACCTCCTCCGTGTGGAACCCTCGACCGCAGCACATGAGCTCGCAGCCATCAATGGCTTTCGAGGTCTTGTTGCAGAAGCGCCCTGCAGTTCCCAGTATGCCCGGTGTTCTGGGGTCATGTTCGCAGAAGTCAGGGCTTGGGTCCAGGTACACCAGATCTTCGTCTGTGTGTGGCTTGAACTGCGAGTTCCGTGGAACCAGGACCTTAGTGGTACCCACTTTCCGCATCTCCACCTCTGTAGCCCCATCAAACTTCTCCTTGATAACATTGCCAACCTTGCGGAATGGTGGCATGGCTTTCCAGCAGGTTTTAACCTCGCAGGAGCCTGAAACACCGTGACACTTGCATTCCACTCTCATGTGGTTCAGAATTGCCTTGGAATGTAAAGAAAACCATATAAATGAGTGATGTCTTATAAGCTTTGATTAATAAAAGTGGTGTTTGCCATGTCTCTTACCTTTCTGCCCGCTTCATTGTTATGCAGGTTCATTAAAGCTCTGTTAGACGACTGTCCTTTGCTTCTTTCTCTGACATCCACAAAGGACTGAGAGAAAGCAACTCCATAGGCAATGTTGTCTGAGCATCCGGACCACTGGAAACCTATTGAAGTAAAGACAGTCCAGAATGGAAAAAGTGTCTTGTGAAAAATCTGTGACCTTACTTATCAGAGTACTTACTGTAAAAAGATATTCTTTACCAGTTTAGTGTGCCATAAAGATCAGACAGGCTGCGGACAGTCCATCTGAGGCAGAGACTACAATTACTCAAACAAAACAGACATACCCTCTGGACTGACACCATGCACATTGCGGTCACAGCCACATTTATCCAGCTCTCCACTGCTGCAGGCCCTGGTCACTGCAAAAGCTACACTAGCAGCAGATATGGCATACACAAAGGCAGCTTCTCTAGTACCTATGACATAGGAAATATAACCATTAATAATCCATGTGGTTTTAATCAGGTGCCCGATTCATGTCCAGATATTCAAACAGGAGGCTGCTGACCTTGGGTGACCACTTTGCCAAAGACAGGAACACTCTCTAGCGTTGAGCAGTTCCATCGTCTGTTGCGAAACTGATACTGGCACTCGTCGATGGCGAGCTGAGCACCCCTGCGGACAGCGTCCATCACCTCCACATTGCGCTTGCAGATCTGAACCTGCCGCTGAATGAGCCCCCGGAGTTTCTCGCATGTTTCCTCATCTGAGATGCTGCCCACCGATGACAGTTTAGCCAGGTATCTGAGAACAAACCAATCAACAATCACACTCTGTTCACAATTCTGTTGAATACTCAACCTGTTGTTCATAATTATTATAAATACAGAACCAGTGGTTTAGTTGTTTCTAGAAGCTGAGCATTTTCAGAGCTGGAAAAAGAAAGAGCCGATACAGCATGGGTGATAGACATGCTGTTTAAAGAAAAGCGATCAACCTACTCATCATTCCACAAGTTCCGTGACCCCCACATAGCTCTGTTTGTTTAAGGGAATCTAAAGCCTAAACAGCAATGAAGTAAACAGTGTGACTCTCCTGCGACGTTCCTGGAAAGCTGTGCTTGGCAGATGAGGTAAGGGGGATGTTGAGAGAGACGGATAGATTATCTTCCCACCTCACCTCCAGGGCCAGGGGGTCGGGGGAAACACTCTGAGATGTGAGGGACAGAGGTAGCACTTTGAAGGGTCTGATTCTTTATGGCCCCTTATAAAAATAGGTCTTTTCACAACCTCCCAAATAACCCCCCACAGACTGAGACTGAATGGAGTTCATTAAAATACAGTTGATCATCATCAAGAAGGGGTGGAGATCAAAGTATTCTCTGTTTGAGGAGTGGGCAGATGAGTCGTGGGTTGCGTGCAGGTGCTGTTTGCAAGCTTAGTCACAGATGGGTTTGTGGTATGTCTGTTGCCTTTTGTTTCCAAACGTCTTTTTGTGTGGTACTGAGGAGTTATGGGGGAAAGGCTTTGAAGGTGTTTTGTTCTGTAAATACTTCATTAAATGCAAAGGAAGAACAAGGGATTGCACGGTTGACTGACTCATATTCTGGCTCATGGCTTAACCCTCAAAATCTATGGTACTCGTCGGCTTTGTCACTAAATGTTCGTCGGGTTACTGCATGTATTTATAGTAGTATCTTGAGGTCTGTTTGATGTCAAGGGCTCATCTTAACATTGCCTCGTGCTCTTTACATGGTTGCACTCCTGCAGAGATAAAAATGGACCATGTAAATCCCAGCGGCTGGTGGCAACACTTCCTGTCCCTCTCTGCTGTTGACAAGAGCTGATTTGGTGGGCCAAGGCTGGGGCAGATAAGCAACTAACACCTCCTTGTGCACAAGACGATCATCTCTCCTCTCATGAGCTTTGATAACCTCGCCCTGTTCGTCCACAAGCTCCCATCTGACCAATGGTAGAGCGATGACATCACAAACCAGATGCTTTCTGCTTTTTGTGAGATTTTTTGGCTCATGGCAGAGTATGTTTTTTTATCATGTTAAGCATCTGTTGACAATTGCACGGTTTTAACTTGCGTGCATGTTTACAGCTTTTGTTTGTTCCACCAATTGTACATTACCTTCGAGATCCTGACCTGATAAAGAATCTGGCGGCCAAATGGAGGCCTGTTCTTTCTAACAGAAAGGGTTGGATATAATATATCAGTGCCAGATGCTCTCATAGGACTTGCAATCTTTTCAAGGATTTTGACAAACAAACACCTGTAGATATGTCTACTGCACATTTGGTGTTTTGAACCCTTTCATCTGGGAAAAAGATAGTCGAAGACCTTGAGGGAAACTGTTTTCATTGCTTCCCATTTCTGTGACTTCATTTGCTTCCCTGTGTTTCTGTTTTTCAAACATTTCCTTTGTACTTGCAAATACTAGATAAAAAGGGTGAACTGATGATAGGATTTTAAAGGCTAGAGGAGGATAGCACCCAGTTAACAATTTAGGTTGTAAGAATGTTTCCATAATGCTTCCATTACAACAAAATGTCAGAAATGATATTTTAAAAGTTTTATGAACGTTCAAAATGTCCAGTTTTTTAGACGTTGTATTAACATTAACATTGGGTATAAGAACATACATACTATATATGTTCTAAGAATGTTAGCTGGGCAGTTGCGTTGTTTAGCTCTTTCTGGGAGGTTTTAGCTTTAGCTTTCCACCTGGAGCGTGGTGCCTTCTTTTTGTCAAGTTTGTGTTGAATTACACTGCCCTGGCCTCCGAGCACTGCTGGCTCCAGATGGCTTAGGCGAGCACGACTTAGCACGCAACCGTTCCATAGAAGAGAAGTTGGGAGAGAAAGACTGAGACAGCACATACAGATGCCAGGCTGTATATATCTACTCGCCTTTAAACTACGGTCAACAAATAAACAAACTAAACACGATTCGCAAAAAAAAAACCAAGAGAATACATTTTCAGAGTGTGAGTTCAGAGTTATGTTCTCCACATAAATGGAAAAGATTATTTTTCTCTGTGCAACTTTTTTTCTGAGTTTATTGAATAATCAGACTAAGGCTGTTAAAATTTCCTGTCTTGAGAAAAAATTCGCTGCAGTAAATTTGTAAAGGTAAATAGACGACCTGTACAAGCTACTGACTCCAAATAAATATGTATGCTATGGTGTCCAAGGGCCACAATCTTGAAATGTTTATAACAATATTTGATATTTACATATTTGTCAACTGTGCGTCACAGCACTTACGTCTGTGTGTTAAAAGCTGTTTGTGTAACAAATTTAGACTTAAACTATAGGGCTGTTTGAAGGAATTAATGCATTTCAGACCTTTATATTTCACTCACATATTTCCATTTTTATTATTATAATAAAAATAATTTAAAGCCACTGGATATTCCTTTAACAACATGTTTTTTTAGTTTTGTATAAAAGTAATAATTATACATGCACAATAACCTTATTTATAGAATACCAAAGCTTTTTTTAGTTGCATAATTAACAAGAAGATTATTAATGTATAATATTATTACCTTACAAATGAAAGGGAACAGTTAACCCAGAAAATAAAACGGTCATTAGTAAACTTTTGTTCTTTTCTCACACAATTCTGAAGTGCTTGGAATATAGAACACAAGCATGAAGCATGTCTGTTTAATACTTTTATGTTTTCTTGTCCTTGATGGGCCTCTCTTCATTGTAAAACTTGATCAACAGTGTCCAGTGTACATCTTTAAAATTTTTGCTCTTGTGTTCCCCAGAAGAAAGAAGATCATATGTGGTTTGGAACGACAAGTTTAAGTAAATAATTTGGGTTTTTTCAGTGTTTGGGCAAACTAACCCTATACATTTTCCTGTTCATAAAACTCAAGCACATGTAAAGATAAGTCTTAAGTGCTTCTTGTCGTTGCTATGGTATCCTTCCAATTTCACAGAAATGACAAACAATACATTGTTTTGCACAAAGGGCTCAAATGTCAATCAAACACCAATGACAGAACGTCACAAGATTTCAGAAACAAATGTGTCATTCTTACACAACTCTGTTTTTCTGACAAACAGTTCTTGCTTTCTCGGTACTGCAGTGACTCACTGGTGTTTTGAACTCTTGAGTAAATCAGGAACACAGTCTAGAACAGCATCTATGCCACCCTTATCTACAAGCCTAGATCATCAGTCTTTAACTCTAGAGGGCAGTGTTATCTCATTTATATTTACTTAAATGTTGTGTTTTTTTAACATTTATATCAATATTTAAAAATATTAGCATTGCATTTAAAAAAAGTAATCAAACAATAACTTAAATAATTACTATCACTCATATGGGACTTGTTTTATGGCCAAGGGAAAATCATACTGATATCATTACTGAAAAGATAAACAATGTTTGTTGCTAGGATGTTAATATTTGTTTAGCAGCTTGTTTAGCTTGTTAGCAGATTAAGTGTGTACCTCACATGCATTCAGACTTTCTAATGATTCTCTGTGAAAGATCTAGAACATTCTAGTTTAATCTAAATATGAGATCTACAGATATGTATGTTGATCTAGACCGGTGAGAAGTGTAGATCACTACAGTCACCTTACAGTGGCTCTCAGTCCTGTTTCTCAGGACCTACAACACTACGGATTTTGGATTTCTTCCTCTCCAAATGTGAACTGTTGGGGGCCAAAATTGCAGAGCTGGCAAGCATTGCTCAACAGCATATCAACCTTTATAAAAAACTATGCCCTAAACCTGTAGTATTAGACAATTAGATATATACAAACTTTAGAGTTCAATAATTGGATTGTTTATACTATAGGTCTACTGTATATTTAGCCTTGCTCCTGAACTCTTAGGATAAGTAAAGAGTGTTTTTAAAGTTTGATTCAGTCATGCAACATACTCTAGATTTCTTCTTTAATCTGAACACTAGAACGCAGATCTAGTAAAGTGGGATTGAAAAGAGTCCAGAAGGAATAAACTCTGGCAGCAAGGGAAACTACATTGGGAAGGAAACATTAGCACTAGTTTTGGGCAGATGGGTAAAGTTTTATTTTCAGTGGGGTAACAAACTTGAGTAAAGAGTGTTTGATAGCCAGACGGATCATAATAGCAGTAAAAATCTGTGAAATCAGTCTGCAAATGATAGCTTAATCTTTTGGTCACAAATGTGTGCACAAGGCGTCTCAGGTGGACTGATGGTGCTATCAGTCTTAATTTGCAGAATTGTCCCTGGTGAGAAACGTCATCACTACAAGGAAATTAATATGGATTGGGCATCTGGACTGTCAACAGTTGGCACGCCACATTAATAGTTTCCTCCTTTCATGTGAGTGGTGTTCATAATCTCTTAAGGTATATTTGTCCATCTTTCTACACCATCCTTGAACCCTTTTCTTATCAAATTAGCTGTGTAATAGGCTGCTGTATGGCTGGAGGTATGTGACAACAGCTTTTACAACTTCATTACCCTGTTGTCACTGATGTTATTTGTGTTATCATCGCTTGGCGCCAGGACGTATTTTGCATGAGGGGTTTCTCTCTTCTCATGTTGCTCAGCTGTGAACTATTTATTGACTGTCCCGTTCACAGCACTATTCTTTCCATCCCATGCAAAAGGTAACACTGTATCATCCAGACAAACAGGAGATTTATGACATTTAGAGCATTGTTTTTGCATTATATTTTTAATTTTGACTGATGTCTTAAGATTTATAGGAGATAGATAGATAGATAGATAGATAGATAGATAGATAGATAGATAGATAGATAGATAGATAGATAGATAGATAGATAGATAGATAGATAGATAGATAGATGAGAGGAGAAATAGAGAAATAGAGGAAAAAGAAAGAAAGAAAGCTTGTTCAATAATAAAACATTATGGAGTCAATATTTTAAATGCATTAGTTGTGTTAGTTCACACTACAGCAATGTCCAGACTGCTGTGGTTTTACTTTAAAGTCACTTCCCTAACATTTTATCCTTGAACTATCCCATAACACATCATGGTCATCTTTTAATATTTTCATTCTGCTTATGAACATTTCAGGACAAAAGAGGGGAAACCAGATGAATAGTCTGAGATTTCAGGAACAAATTTCTAACATGCTTTTTGTCGGGTCCATAATACGTGAACACAAAGCCAGAGCTCATAGTGCTTAATAAATAATTTTACAGCAACGTCGTCGTCAGTCAGCGTGGGGCGCGCAGGTGCAATGGTGAGCTGCACCTGCGCGCCTCGAACCTCCATACAGGTGCTGATGGATACGCTCAAGAATAATACACACACACACACACATCTCGCACATAAAAAGGTTTGGGCTGTGTTTTAAAACATTTCATTACGGCTGTTGAGTAAAGAGTGAAGGTTTACTCGCTCTCAACACACATTATAAGAACTAGTTGAAATGCGTATGGAAATGCGCATTTATTCTGGTGAGATGATCAACAGGCTTCTTTAAAATACAAGACAAAAGAAAAATTGTTTACTCGGTCGTATCTGTGATTGCATTTATTTTTATTTTAACAAATGGCGAGATATAAATAGCTGATCATACCTGACTTATCTCTTTTATGCAACCATAAAGAGTGGTTTCGTTAAAACTCACCTTTCATCTTCTCTCATGTTAACTTAGAGATTTTAATGCAACATAACATTTACAAAATGTGCAACATACGACGAGGTCGCTGCTTAGCTGTTTTAAACTAATACTAACAATATTAGGAAATACAATCGCAACCTTAGAAGCGTTTCTAAGACCATTTAGTTTATATGTATGCGGATTATTTTAATCTTAAATCATGTAACGAATTTACAGAAATGTTTATGGTAATCTATTCATGCAACTGATTTGGTGAATTCGGGTGAATTGGGCCATTTTAAGCTCTTTATCTCCATGACAAGAACCAGTCCATTTTGCTTGGATTTTGCGTATTTTTTTGCCATTTGTCTCGTCAATTCCGTTGAGCAAATTTTCTGAAAATCAAAATAAATAATAGTTTTTTTAATACTGCGCAAATGTTACTTACTGTACACATAGTTAACGGTAATAGTAATAGTTTGAGTTAGTTCTCCTAAAAACCTTTATGCTTTATGTTTTGAATGATCCTTTACCTACATACCTTATCTTAAACGCATGCTTTTATTTACCATTATATACTTAACCTCTTACACAAAGTTTTCATCTTACTTAATTAACTTCAAATGCATCTTTCCACCATGCCCAAAACTGTATCTCAACTATGAGTCGCTATGAAAGTTTCATGTTAACTAAATATGCATGTGATTGCACACTATATCAGTGACATATAACCTCACAAATGTACATTTTGGAAAGTTTAGGGAAGATGCATGTATTGATTCAGATCGTTTTGAGCTACATTAGAGCCACTTGCTTATATATATGTATGGGACGTTCACGTTTTCTGTTTGGATAAGAAAACTTGTCAGATGTCAATTTGGCAACCTGCTAATACCTGTTCAGAGATGGGGTTGGAATAGCGCACAGACTCCTGTCACAATGATCATATTTTGCAGACAGGCAGGAGGTTTTACTTTAGTGTATAGCGTGTCTCTACACGTAGGGGACCTGTTACCACGCCTTTAGTTAAAAACACTCTTCCATCGAAAACTTCACTACATCTGGATAGAATAAATTATGAGCTGTTTTGCCCTGGGGATATAGAAAATACAATTTTAAGCACCCAGAAATGCGCACATGGAAAGTAAATCAAGATATGGCCCTGACCCACCACGTCGGTCACTTCTAATCCATTCAGATTTGCAGTCATTTATTGTCCAAGGCTTTTAATCATCATGTTGCAAACTACTTTAAGTTGTTATATAGTAAGCACACTTTTAATGCACTTTTAATGTGATGAGCAGTCCTGCTGTGGCTGTCATACGGATTGCTCTCCAGGCTGCGCCTCAATAGTGGCTGACACTTTTGATTTCGCTCTCCAAACACCCGTTTCATTTCCTCATATTCTGTGTTAGACATGCATGCATTTGACACACTACATGTATGTTTGCTTAATCTGAGTTTTGTTGATCTTAGGCGCCGCTTATCCGCAGTTTACAAACGCACCAAACTTTCCAACCCCAAGCTTTCTCTTTCAGTCAAGTCAAAGATTCCCCAAACCCTTTAAATATCTAGACTGTGCTATTGACAAACATTTCGTTTAGAAATGTAATTTTTAATTTCTAATTTAAAGGCAGTGCTTCTCTTAGTAAGTATAGGAAATAAACTGTGAGTTGAAATCGGTCAGGTAGCATTTGACACAATTTCGCTTGAGAACTGACCGACTTGGACTAGTCATAACATACAATACAGACGTCAAAATATCACATGAATGAAGAGTTGTTCACTTACAGCCAGTTGCTTGCATTGGCAGAGAAGAGCGCAAGAAAGAGCATAAGCAGTGACCTTATCAAATACCCCGATGTCATCTTGGGGACAGGAGATCGAAATCAGGTAAAGGTTAAGATATAAAATCCTCTGGGCTTTATTATTAGCTGTTGGCTGCGGAAAGTTGCATGAGCTGATCCCTTTTCCAAGCGATTAATCCATCATTGCGCATCCATCATAAGATGCAGATCTGGGTGTATAGATAAACAGTTCGTGTCTCCTCATATAAACAAATGCAGGAGCTCAGTGTAGTTGATATGGCTGCAGAAACTTCACGCAATCATTATCCACGGATGCGCTTTCGTCGCTGCACACGCAGCGCTTTCCACGGTCCGCTTTTGCGCACCAGCAGGTAACTTTGGACAGGCGAGCGCAGTCCCTCTGAATGCCGGTCCCGGTCGTGTGCGTGTTATATATTCATCTAAACCTGATAAAAAGCTGATCTGTGTTGGGTGACCCCGGTAGATGCCAGTCTGAATTCTGCCTTTAGACTGAAGGCTGAATGTACGGACTCCTGAAGGGTTTGGTAGGGGCGGCGCGTCATTTGGGGGAGGTTATGATGTGTGGGAAAGGAGATAAAGGCGTGTTTAGTGCATATATATGTATATTTTTTCTCGATCTTGCTGCCAGGTATCTTTAAAGGCTTCTCCAGAGGGACTTAATACGGCAGCTATTCACCGTGGTCGAGGTATAACCGCGTATTCTTGTTGGCAAGGTGTTTCTTCCTGGCCTCAGTGCACCCACACGCAAGTACTCTGTGGTGAGGATGCTATTTAAAGGCTGTCTCGTATTCTGACAGCTTTGTACAAAAATAGACGACAGACATTTATTATTATCGCTATTAGTATCACATTATTAGTATTTCGTGTTGGCATACATAACTGTTGAAAATGAAATGAAACCGCTGCTGTCAATGAGAGTTTGTGGATTTCATGTGGCACTTCGAGGCAGCATCTCTAGAAGTTCATTTTTTTTTCTTTCAAGTTTTCTTTATTGTAGACGTATAATGTATTGGATTGGCACATTCTCTATATGTAGACAATAATAAGAGGTTTGGTTTATGGGTGATGTTGTATGTTGTCAACCATGGAAACACATGGTATTGTCCTTCTCTTCAGCTCCATCACTAGAGATGGAGAAAACTTCCACTTAAACTTATCAGGTAACACTGTGTATGTATGTGTTTTACGGTCTGTATACTTATTCATGCCATGGGAAACCACAAGCATCTCTTTATGTTAACAAATTAAGTGTAATTGTTTTTATCTGGCAGGCAAGGTGGAGATTGGGTCACTCAGACACCTCGCTGGCCAACAGAGGGAGAAAGTGAGTAACAATAAATGATGTTTGTGTGAAGGCAAGACCTCTGTTGTCTGGTTGAACTGAAGGTCTGCTCTGATTTAAACTGTGAGTTTGCGTAGAGCCCATCTATTAGATCCTAAATGCTCTTTACCATTTTCTTTTCTGATACATTTTTGTTACTCACAGAGCAAATGGATGAGTGGGGTTGGAAAATGTTTTGAGCCAGACTTGAACTCGTAACGCCTACCTAAGCACCGCAGCTCAATGTTTGTGGGGGTTTCTGTTTCAAAATAAGGTTTCTGTGAGGACTGCTGAACCCTGTTTCAGAGATAAAGGTCAGTGCAAAAATGGCTAAATGTTGACAAGGAAACATCATCATACCACTCACATTATTCATACTCAATATTTTTACACTTTCTGCCAAGAAAAATTTAGTAAAAAAACTGTTTCCCATAACAGAAATGATAATATTGAGCTTGATGAGGCCAATACAAGTATGAATATTATAAAACTCATGTGTAATGAGATATGAAACTTTAATATAACTATAGAATATTCTGTTCATCCCAAAAATAATAGACATGCAACTGGCTAATATTCTATTAAAAGTTTGCATTAAATACACACTACAGTTGTAGTGTACACTACATGTAACAGCGCAGTATCTGTGATTTTTTTTATTGTTAATTATATTAAGACTAAGTCATGGGGGGGTCACAAATGGAACCTTAGTAAATCATATTAACATAACTAAGTTCTTATTAAATGAACTAAGCTGCAGTTCTAGATTAACACATTCAAATGTCTGTGTGATTTCTCATCATGTCTTTAATCACTATAGATGTTTCAGTCTCTGTCTCTCGAGTCCAGGGCCCATGAACACTTGCTGTCGGTTCTGTCCATGTCTTCACTTACTGCTGGTGACTTACTGAGTCTTGGCCCATGTGCAGCCCCACACTCACAAAAGAGCTGCAATCTGTTATCCTCACAGACGCCACCGATGATACTGAGGCAAGGATTGCAAGACTCATTGGAGCCAAGAAGACGAGGTTTGGATGGTGGACAACCTACATGACATTTGGCTCTTTTTTACTTTGGTTGTGCTTTCTCTCTTTTCCCATTAAGCAATGCAATGGTGTTGAAACCACAATCAATGAATGTGGATTGGTCCACTGGTGTGGAATTCTGTGTCTGGGGGATTTGTGAATGCTGCAACCCTCTTTAATCGTCTTCCATTGGTCTCAAGAGAGTTATGATATTTGTTTGTTACAAATAACTGTTTTACAGAGATCTTTGATCTCTCATCCATAACTTCTTTGGAAACATGTACAATCCTTTTTCAAGTTTCGCCCATACAAATGTCCAAACATGTGACTTTAACCCTGTGATTTTTTTGTTTTTTGTAAAGATCCATTCAAGAACAAGACAACATTGAAGCACTAGACAAATGTGTGTGTGTGTTTGTATGTGAGCATGTTATGCCTGCGTGTGTGGATAAACAAGCAGTCAGTGATGCTGAGAAATTAAAGACATGTGCCAGCAGTGAATGAATCCATTCTTGCGGCGTGAGGCTGCAGACGTCTGGGTGGGTTCCTCACAGCATGCACTAAACATGCATGTGTCTAACAGTCGTTGCACAGCAGACTGCCATGCTTGTAGTGCCTAGCAACCATGCAAGACTATTAAACACGCTAGTCCAAGACTGTAGTCTGGATGCTTAATGGAGTTATACATCATCCATTTTTTATTTTCTTTATATTTTCTCTGATCCTTGGTCCCTTTACAATAATAGAAAATAATAACAGTATCTATCATACTCTCAACTTACCCAGGTAACACTTTATAAGTTTTACCTTTTTAAAACGTTTCCTTTACATTTCCATTAATTAAAATGTTAATGGAACAAAAATGTTCTAGGATTGTTCAGAATGTCCAATTGTTCAGACATTGTATTTAATGCTGGAACATTTTTAAAACATTCCACTAATGATTAAAGCTTTTAATATATATAATGTATGAAGTAAAAAAAGTTCTAATAACATTACTGCAAGAACTTTCTTGATAAATTTGAGAGAACTTTGAGAGAACGCTATCCAGCATTCTGAGTACGTTCCCTTTTAGCAGGGAGGCCATGTTTCTGATTACAGAATATGTGTTAGTGATATGTAAAGTTTGTATACGTTAGAAAGTTTTGAGCTCTGAAAAGTTACAATGTTTCCATAGTACAGTGAACTTGGTTTGAAGTCGGTTTATCATGGTATGACCATTTATAATGATAAGAGAGATTTTCTCCCCATTAGACGGATATTTCTGTTTATAAAGATTTATATAATTCTTTGCACACGTTTTTGATCAATGAAGTTTTCAGTTGAAAAGAACAAAGAAGGGGGTATGGGGACGATTGTGTTTCTCTGTGCACATACATAGAAAGATCCAGGAACGACAGATGAGGAGATGACATCAGGATCTGTAGCCCATCTGTTGAGATTGTGCAGAGTTCAACAGAGGACGTTGAGGCAAAATTAAAATCAGATTTGAGGGCACTGGTCTGTTTTCGTTTCATGAATACATATATTGTTGTCAAAGCAAGCTGGCCAGAATTAGGTTATCACTGTTGAAGTTAGTCAAAACTGACCGAAGAGGTTGAGAGGTTAAGCAACAGAAGGTTCATCCGATCATTCCTGTCTGTGATAAATTAAATCCGGAATGAATGACTCCTGGGAAAAGGGAAGAAAAGGGCTTAGTCATGAAAAGGCGTTCCTTAGCAGACCCGCCCTCCATGGCAACATGGATTGGCACATATATCTGATCACAATGGCATTCCAAAGCCAAACAGGTTTTATACAGCCTGTGCTTGCAGAGCCGTCACCATGGCAACGGTATCCCAATGGCATGTTAATGGTTGTGCGCTGTTCCCCTTTAACATTTACACTGAGCGTTGGGTACCATAAACATTTCCCCTTTGCCTTCGCTTGACAGTGAATTATGGCTATATTACGGTTGAGGGTCTTTTCCGGCCCCTTTGGAATTGCAACTGTCATCACGTCGATGGGACTGGATCTGACAAAGCAATTTAGCCTATTTAAATAGCTTACAGAAAACATTTACATGAATGTGGCAGGCGCTATGTGGGGGCGATACAACAGCAGAACGTAAGCAAGTCATTTTAAAAAGTCAACAGCATTATTGCAAAAAAACATGAGACATTATTACACGGCTCCCTAGGGTGCCATGTAAAAAAAAAAAAAATGAGCTGGCTTCTTGTATCAATTTGCACTTTCTTCTTACATAATAAAATAATTAGTACTTAAATCAGGATTTAATTTCTAGTTTGTAAGTAGCCGTGTAATAAGTGGGCCACTGACTGGGTTTCTCTAAAGATAATATATCTAGTATTGATCCTGGAAACTTTTTGGTCTTTGTGGATATCCTGAACACTGCAGCACAGGTGTGACCTGAGTAAAAGCGTTTACAGTTTCCTCTATCTCAGATCACAACAGGTTAAGTTTGTTCTGGTTGCTACCCTCCTTTCCCCTCTGTCTTCAAACACAAAATCTGATTCTCAGTCGATACTGCACAAATATTGACTACATGGCTCGTTATACTGCAATACTTGACGACTCTCTATACTTTCTCTATTGTTTCTGTAATAAGATAAATGAAGAGCATATTGTATTTACGAATATGTTAATAATATGTTACTTGGTGTTTTTTTAAGAGAAGTTCTTTAGCGTTGTCGCTCAAACAGAATCTTCTGTGCAATTAAGAAGCATTAGCATAAGCACAGGGGACAGAACAATTACACACGGTCCCTAACATCGGCATACACTCAGATCTCAACATGATCACACCGTCACAATACTCAGACACAACTGTCAGATTGTAGTTATCATTTTACACTATTAGCATTCCAGCGTTTAAATGTCTGGTCTCTGTTAACCGGACCACAGAGGCTGTGAATCTGTTCAAACACTCGTACACTGACCCTGGCCTTGCCCAGGCTGTGACTGTGGACTAACATTTACTCTCCATGATACAACCTGCTTATTTCCGCCTTAAACAGACTCAATACACAAATATAAACTGCAGTGAGTGTACATTACATAAATAAAGTAAAAGAACTCCCAGTCAAAAGTTTAGACACACTTGAATAAATTCTTCATGTGTATTATTTATATGTATACTATTATATATATATATATATATATATATATATATATATATATATTATGAATGAGTGGGACTGGATAGCATATATGAGAACTTCTCCAATATCGCTTTAAAAGCATCCCAGGATGCCCCTTATTTGTGTTGTTATATAATATATATGACTTTACAATTATTTTAAAATGGTGGTGTTCTGTAAAGATATATAGGTTGGTGTGTTGATGTGTGTGTTACAACAATCACAATCTGTGTGTGTGAGAGAGACGCTGAGATGAAAATAAAGGAAGTTTGAGAAACAGAACAAAACCCAAATGAAATGAATGGACTCTATAGGTTTGTGGCACAGAGCAGCTTTAGTAATAAGATCCTCTTAGAAACTGAAGTCATTTCTGTGTCTTGGTCTAATCCTGTTCTGGCCCAAAACCCTGCTGTGCGAGAGAGAGTTACTGAGTAACCCAGTTCACTGGTCATCTCCTACAGTCTTTCTAGAACCACTGACCCCTGGTTGCCCTCACCCGCCCTTGTAGGTCACCCACCCCCCGTTGTCACTTTCACTCTCATGTGCTTTCACATATTTACTATAATGCCACAGTGTCACATGCAACAGAACAGTCTTGTAGAAGTCACATATAATGTTGCCATAGTCATATGTCCGTGCTGGTTACTGGATCACAAAGTGTTTAATAGCCACTAACAATAAAAAGTTCCATATTTTGTTTTGGAAATTAAAAATGTTATATAATAAGTTCCTCCATTCATCATTTAAGGGGTTTTTCAAAAAGGTAAAACATTAAATATTTGTCCTAAAAGTATCTCCTAAAATTCTATAGGGAAAGAAAATAACAATTGCTAAGATGAGCAGTGAGCTATGTAATAGGCATTGAAACTGTGATTTCAGGTTAGAAGATATTAACAAGCAATTTTTGATGTACCCTAGATTTGCTTTTAAATGTTGGCATTGTAAGTTTAAGACATTGAGATGTCTACTGAGACACATACAAGATTATTATTGTCTTTATCTCAGGAGGAAAACCTGATGTGGTTTAAACAAAAGATTGCTAAGAAAGATCATTCACATATTAAGCAAATCTCACTTATGATTTGTTTACTACAGGTAGCAAGCTCATGAATCCTACCAAAAGACAATGTTTCCTTGATAAGAAGGGGGCTCTGTGCTGAAGATCAGGTGCTGCAAAACGGCATTAAAGGTAAGATAAAATGCGATGAAATGCATTCATGTTATTAAAAATGCCCTAGGTTGGTGGGGAGGAAACAGAAGAGATGATTTGTCTCAAATATCAACAAATGTTCCAGCCAACACTTGTGTTAGGATTCAGAATGTGACTCCAGTTTTTGGGGTTTTAAGGGCTTCTGGAGAAGCTGGTATGGGGGGTTGATGGGGGTGTTGCAAGGTTGAGGGGTTAGGCCCTCAAATGAACAGCTGAGTTATTTTATTTAGTCTGTATAAAGGCCACTCAACTGTCATAACAAAAGAGTAGAACAGTGGGGCCCATCGACAGACAATGGGGAGTCAACGGCTCCAAAGAGCATCTCTAACACAGGGCTCTCATGAAAAGAGGCGCCATTTGAATAGGATTGAGGGACACATAACAAAGCTGGAAACCAGCTCAACTGGGGGCATCGGTCAGCGCTCTCACACGGGCACACCAGACACTTTTTAGAAATTCAATTTACACATGGTAAAATAGACTTTCAAAAACCCAGTAGATAATGTTGCATGTGTTTTGTATAAAGTTTATCAGTATAAAAATTACATTTGGTTTAGTCCATCATTTGAAATCCAGGGACAGTTTGCTTTGTCAGAATTACCTTAGCAGAGTGATCTTGCTTCGACATATCATCCAGTGACGATGTTCATGATCAGCAGATGTCCTGGAAAATTAAAGAACACAATTGCATTTTTAATATATCGATCTTCTCCGCTCAAGTAAAGAGTCAGAACAGTAATGATTAACAGGCTGCTCTGGGTTGGCCTTTCATGTGAGTGTTGTTTGAAAGCAATAGATGTATTTTTCAGCATAAATGATCCATGTCTTAAATAGTCTTCTCAAACGGCAATGTTTTCTCTACACTGTCATCTCCTAAAGAAAATGTGATTGGTACTTGATTGTCCAATACCTGTTGCCACATTGCCATATTGTTAATGGTGGTTGCCAGGTCTTTGCCATGTGGTTGCTAAGGTGTTCTGAATGGTTGTCAGTGCATTGTTATGCAGTTGTTGGGGTGCTGTGGTATATTTGGTTGCTAGGGGTATTTCTAGGTGGTTACTTATTGTCTCAAATCTACCCCAAAGTCTCAATGATGTTTTAAAGGTCTGTAGATTATTGCTCAAAATCCATCATTTACAAAGTTCTACATCCCATGGGTCTTGCATTTTTTAATATTTTGGCTCATTCGATTACACTTTCAGCTACCAGTAAGTGTGTAGTATTCTCTGCTTTGTTTAAATCCATCCAGCTCAGCACAGAAAACATGTTGATTTCATCTGGGTTTAGTCATTAGTGAAGTTATTTCACCTATAGAATGTTTCGCAATTGTAAAGACAAACAAAAAAATATTTCCCTGTGTTGCAGTTAATTGACAAGAAGATCTGGGAGGGAGCTACACAGAAACGTGTAACAGAGAACAATTGTGCTTTTCAGACTCTGTCAAATTAATGATTAAGAAAAGCTTAGCTCTGTGTCATTCAGTGTTGTGATACACTGAGTTAGAGAGCTAGACTCCCTTCACGTTTAACACTCCCCCGGGTCTGTGTTTCCCTCAGATTCGGTGCCATCAAGCTCGCTATATATAATTCGCTTTGAGTTCACTAATGAACAAATTCTTGACATACATTTTCTGGTTCTCCAAAATCTCCTGTGCATACTTTATTAATCCTACTGCATACTGTTTTAATGAAATAATACGTTCTCTGTAAAATACTGTCCTATAGCTATACAATCAAATCAGTTCAATATTGTCATTCAACCACACATATCAGGTGCGGTACATAGTCGAATGAAACAACGTTCCTCCAAGACCATGGTGCCACAAAAACCATAGACTACATAGACAACAAGGGACTAAGTACAATCACAAGATTCCAACTAGGTTCCACATAATTGCATGTGTGCACACAGTGCAGACATTACAAAGAAGTCACAAAGTGGTATAGGCACCAAAATTCTGTAATGCAATTAATGAAATGTATTTATTGTATTATATACAGTGAATTTGTGTGATTTGTTTCGTTTTTTACTGTACATTTATAGGAACATTTTTATGTATTGTATGTGTTCCAGATGTACAGTAATTTAGACACAGCTTTGCTCGCCAAGTGTATGCCAGCTCATTTGAATTATGACATGATAAAGTGAGTTATTATTACTTCTGTAAACATGATATAAGCCTTCTGAAGAGCAAGAACATCCATTAATTACACGCCCAGCTTAGGGTGATCAGAGAGAGAACAGGTGCTGATTGTGTCTGCCTGAGCACTCCGTGCCCAAAGCACCCCCTGGAATATCCTTTTACCCACTGATCCGAGGAACACAGAACCGTATTTCTCAGAGAACAGGCCCCAGCTGCATGTCACACCTCATAACTCCTGATCGCAGCATCGTTAGGAAGTTTTCGGTCGGTCTGCATCAGTGTTGAATGTTTCTGAGAATGTAAGGAGTCGTTTTTTGTCACAGTTGATGTAATGTAACTATTATAAGGGAATGATTCAACGTTGACTCGTGAGTAATGTGACAAGAATCCAGGTTAATGAGATGAATCAATCAGTCGGGATTATTTCTGGAGCTCCAATGAAAAGGACCATATTGTGAGCTCATGAAATTAGAGAATTTATTACATAATTCGTTGAAACATGCCCCATGTATACCAAAACATCTGAACCTTTTAATGGAATAAGATAAAGTGTTAGCAAGAGAAAGATAACAGGGATTAGACTGAGGAAATCCTGCTCAAAAGACTTCTTGGACTTGCAAAGCTATGGTGTTCACAAAATAAACGTTTCTCAAGCTGAACTGTGCATTCTGTGTTGTTTTTTTTCTAGGTGGATGGTTCTTGGCCAGAATAAGATGCATTATGGACATTTTGTGCCACCAGTCAAATGTTTGGCTATGTGATACTACTAGCATACTAGCAAGCCATGTTGTAGACCAGCAGTCAAAACAGGGCTGAATTCTGTATGTAATGAAAAACAGCTGGACTCAATTACATTGATGCTTTTTTAACCCACAGGTTGTGAATAACCCTTCAGTTCACCTGACTGAGACTGAATGAGCTTTACTGCCATTTTCACACACAAACATGATGTAGACATACACTAATACACAAATCAGGCGATTTGATGAGAGCAATTCACCAATAGTGAAACGAAACATTTTTACAGGGTAACAGGGAGATTTCCAGTCAAATATTTGCCCTTTGGGTTGGCCTGGAGAACAATTAATAAAGGATGTTGTGTTTTAGAATTGAATTAACACCAATTAAGAAGTAATGCTGTTTTTTAAACTCTCCATCCAAATCATTTGTGAACTGTTTTTGAAATTAGCCATTGACCTATTGAAATCAACTGAGAAAGAATATTGCAGTATAATGTTTTTCGACAGTTCTCTCAGGAATATCCATAAGTATCCAGACTGATGGCATAATTAATCAACTAACAGATGCTTCTATGCAAAGCAACGTACAATGCACTTATTCTTGGGACAATTCCACTACAGCATGTCTTTAACCTGAAACGTTAACATGAAACAACCTTGATATCAGGCAAAAGTGTAAAGCGGGACCCCATTGAAGATTAACTGTGCAGGGAAAGCTGAATGTTCTATTGTGCAGAAGAGCTAAACCTAAATAAAAGTGTGCAGAAGATCTTCTCCCAACCTTCTGAGGAGGCCCTGAGGCAGACCAGGATGTGGAGACTGCATCTTGACAGATCCAGTCACATATATATTAGTCATATATAAGATCTGCATCTTGACAGATCTTAACAAACTTCTTTTTCAAATCTTTTACTACTTTTTATTATTGCAGTACTACATTACCCAAGCTGGTTATGGCTACATTAGCCACAATAGAAACCTTAAACAATGTTTAAATTGATTTCTGGCTTTTGCTCATCATTACCCTATAGCCAGCATGACCTACTGTAGGTAACATCAACTAAAAGGAGAACTTAATTTAGAGGGAGACCTTCATAGCTTTTACATTTTGATAAAATATTACAAAGAAAATTACAGTATATATTTGATTATATTTGTCAGCAGAACAATGTGCCCTTATAGGTTCAATGCATGCAACATGTATTTAGATGTTAAATAGGGTCAGTTTTGATCATAAGCACTTTGCTTAAGGGTGATAGCTGGTGATAGCTTACAGCTTACATTTTATGGGTCTCAAACCAACAACCACCTTATTACCAGCCTTAACCACCAAGCAAGCCCATGCTGCAGCCCACAATAGCTTGATAACAGTCTCTAATCCATTAGTTCATGGCTCTGGAATTCCCAGTGGAATTAGAGTCCTGTGGAAATGTGACACAACCCAGCACTTCCATTCCCTGTTAAAATGCAACCATGCGACGAGGGTTCAATGCAATTCCCGCTGATCTCGCGAGTCAACAATGAGGTTAGAAATACCATCAGCCTTTAGAACCCAAATGCACCACTGTCCCAAAAATAGGTTACCAGAGGCCTTTTAACAGACCCCATCAGGGGAGGTGGGAGACCTTCGTTCACAGGAAAGATTAAGATACCATTAGAAAGAGGTGCCGGGGGGATCAGGGTGGAATGGGTCGGGGGATGAGCTCACCGACACTGAGGCTGCGTGTTTCAGTCCCCGGCAGGATCGGACCCTCTGAAGTGCCACGGAAAACTTGATTGACAGGGATGCAAATGATGTATGGTTGCATGTAACTGGGAACTAGTTATTATTGCCTCTCTGTGAAGTCCTGTTATCTGAATTTTGCAGTATATAGTGGCTCAGTCATTAATTGATTAATTTGTTTGTTCATTATGTTCATTCGTTATCTATATTTTTATACCATGGCTATATATATATATATATATATATATATATATATATATATATATATATATATATATACACAAAACAAGTAGAGCCACCCAAACTTATGCTATTGGTTGAGTCAGTGGTTGTTTAACATGATGTGTCAGTCAAACAAACAGAGCAGTGATTTGACTCACTGTTGACACTCTTCAGGAAGTTAACCTACAAATATTTATAGATGACTTCACACAGTAAACTATAAGAGTTTGACCTGTGCTTAGTGCAGGTGATGTGTATTAAATACAGCTTGTTACTTTCCACTGACATTGTCTTTATCAATAACAGTGTCCAAAAGGGGCAAGAAAAGGTGATTTATAAGCAAATCCCTTGAAACCGGCAGACAAGTTCTGAAGAACAACATCTTAAAAGAAGAAAAACTTCTATGATCCCCAAGTCATTTTTATTTTTCAGCTCTATTTCTAAATCTATTTTTGGTGTGACGATTTAATCCACTGTTCCAGCTTTCCTGTGATTGAATAAGAGCGAGAGAAAAAAACCCAGCAGGGACCAAATGAAGACAACAAGCTGTCTTAAAGCCAATGGAGTCCAGTGACAAAAGTCTTGTCATGCTCTGGTGGGGTCCTGCCTCTAATCCAGAGGGTTTTAGAGACTGCAGACACTGGCTGCTTGTTCTCTGGAGGGGATAGCTAGGCGCTAAGTAACTAGCAGAGCTACTGGCGACAGTTCCGTCCAGGAGAGATGGGCCGCTAATCCTAATCACGCCTGAGAATGCCGTCTGGGTCACATGACCTTTCACTAGCTGTAATGGAAGGGGTTATAATTGGGATTTATCGCCAGTAAGGCTGCCCGCAGGAGAGGTGCCAGTCAAAGGGTTCTGGGTCCTGACTGTCTGTCGGGTACAGTGGAGAGGAATGAGTCATCGGAACGCTTATAGACTCGGAAGCCACGTGGAAAAGGCCACATTGAGCATGTAGAAATACAAGACACAAATTCAAAGGGCTATGCATGGAATGGACTGATCCTTTCTGCCTGTGTGTATGTGTGTGTGAGAGAGAAAGAGAGAGAGAAAGTTTTATTGGACAGGTGTGTTAACAAGGAAATTGACGTGGTAGCAAGATTTGGTATCCCAATTTGAAATGTTCTTAGAATGTTTTCTTTCAACATATATAAAATATTAATAAACTGGAACCTTTCATAAACATTATTTTAAAAACTGTTTGGTCCTAACATTTACATAAGTTTAAATATGGATGCTTCTCAGTAGTTTTAATGACCATTACCCTGTATTCATTTTGGTCACTTTTTTGCTGTTTAACCATTTCTAGTGTGAATTTACAGTACATTTGGGTGGATCCAGCATCATAGCTAACACTTTAAAATAGGGTTCAGTTTGTAAACATTACTTGATGCAATATGTATGATGTAACAGCACTTTCTAAATTAATGAACAATATTGTATTTACCAATTAACATTAAATGATCACTAATACCAAAGTATAAGTAACATTAATTTGCAGTTTATTTACACTGTGAATGGTCACATAATACACTTTATTATTTTACTACTTTATGTATCTGTTGTGAGGGAACATTGCAGAGTAATCATGTTCTTCATGTATCTAGATATACTGTAGGCCAGTTACGGTGTGATTGTTTCATGTTGTTACACATTTCTTTCTGTCTGTTGTGGGAAATGAAGTTTTGTTGTTTCTTTGCAGTATGCTGAAGACCAGCATTGTGTTTGTAGCATCAACACTTACAAACTTCAGCTGAAACGTGAGTAGAGATTTTGCCCCTCAAATCCTGTTTTCTGCTTTTCTTGGTTAACATGAGGACCCTCTTTAAGTGTAGGCAGAAGTACAGATTGTTGGTGGAGATATGCTGGAGGGTCCTCTTCAACAAGAAGGCCTTTTCTGTCTCTGCTGTAAGTCTATTCAGGGTGTCTTAATCCTGTTAACAAGATCCCTGATTTGGGGTGTCTGGGAAGCTGGACCAATATCAAATTCTCTCTCTCACTGTTCTCCTCCGGCGAGTGAGAGGTCCACTTAAGAATGCCTGGCGAGAGAATACATCACTCCGTGACTTTGCTGTACCAACAGAGATTCAGATGGCTTTTTGTGGTGCTAAAATTACTGTTTTACAAGATGGAGATTTAGAACTTTAAAACCATTGTTGAGAAATTTATATTTTTTTATTAGTGGTGCATGCTGCAACAAGCTTTTGACTATATATTTCTAGTTATGACTTGATAAAGTATAAAATGTGTAATAAAAGTCCCGTAGACTCACATTGAAAGAAATATGTGAGACCTATGTAGAGACCTGATTATCAGACATGATTGCGTGGCAATGCTAGAACACTCAATATTACAATTTACAGCACTGTCGCATTAACCTGAGTTGAACTGAAGTTCTGTACTTTACATTTTTATTATTAAATATTTTAGTATAAAATCATTTTTCAGTTGTTTGTTTTTGTTGTTCATTTGGTCATTTTATTATTTTAAATCACAGTTTTATTATAGTAATTTGTAATTTTTTTGTTACAAATTTAATGTTTACGTTAAATATTTCAATAATAAAATGTCTTGTGTGTTTTTTAGAAAGTTGCATGTTATGGCAGAGCCTTTCAGAGAAGAAAATAAAATTTTTATTAGTAATATATAATTATATATATTATTAATATTTATGTAAGAAAAAATGAATAAGAATAAATCTGTTAAAACACATTATTTAATAAATGAAACAATTGATATAGTGATTCAATTGTTTAAAAATGTTATTTTAACTAAGCAATAATAAATACATAATTTAATAATAAAATATGAAATAAAACATTATAATTTTTTTTATAATACTGTGAATTAAAAGCAAAAGTGGCTGGTATCACCAGTGGTTCTGTGAAGTAATGTCCGTGCTTATGTGAACAATGGTCCTCCTCATCAGCCATGAAATATGCTCCCAATTAATCATGGGGGGCGTAACCTGATCCAGGGTATTTTCTCATCTTTGTCTGGGCTGCAGGGGCTGAATAATCCCAAGGCCTTGATGTATCATTGCCCTGTTGGATGTCTGGTGACTAATGTACCAGTAAATGATAAAATAAGCTAGAGGGGCTGGTACAAGTCAAGTGGAACTTAATTACCTCTGACAAGAATTTCGAAGGGGAAAAATGGGACACCAGATCATACATGAGAGGATGATCAGGTCTCTACCAGACAAGGTAATGTAGACCAGATGTATCGCAGCAGAACAGAATAGTTATTTACGCTTCTTTACAGTTTGAGCTTTAAAACAAGATGAATCACATAATACTAAAGGGTCAAGTTATTCCTTTTCCAGTTTATATCACTAAGCAATATCTGCCATCAAAAACAGGTTTAGATGTGACCAAAGCGGAATGACACACGCTAAGGGAAAGAGTTGGTCTCCCAGGCCTTGGATATTGTTAGCGCCCCATATCTCTCCTGGGGGTCTGTGTGTTGTGTGCATCTGGAAGAGATCTTTGGCTGCGGTTTGATCCAAAAGGCTTTCACAACATGCTCGCAGTGTCTTCCTGTCTTTGAAACGCATCAGAGTTGAGATACATGTCGGGAAGACAAAATGCAGCATCAACATAGGAGAGGGTCGAGAGATTGTTTGTTCTATTTAATAGTATTAAACAATTTAGCTTTTCGATGGAGCTAAATCAGAAACATGGAACACATGGCTTTCTGTGGCATTAGTCTTCTCTATGTGTCATTCACTGCACAAAAATTTCATAATAAATAACACAATAACATAATAAATGTTTTTTATACATTTATTGGAATATCTTAGTAATGTGAAAACTATTTTGGCCACATCAGAGGTAAATTTCAGGGCAAGATTTCCTTTGTCATGGGGAAAATAATCAGTCTTACATAACTTAGTTTCACTTGCACACAACCGCATGGGTTTTTATTTTAATTTTTAAATGTGACCATATATATGTAATATTTAAATATTACAAATATTGAGAAGACTCAATACAATGTTATGTGTATATATAGTATATAAACATAAATACATATATGTGTGTGTGTCATGCAAGTTCCATGACAATTGTTACCAGCATAGTTCAATGCGTCTGTGTTTTCGGCATTGCAAAGTTGTGTCGTTGGAACAAGCTGTGATTAGAAACATAGTTTCTTGTTAGTTGGCATGTAGGTTTACATAGATCATTCTCTTGAGCAAAACAAGCAAGCAACACGCAGTGCATTCTGTATCCATCATTTCAAACATATACAAATTTCATTACATCTTTTAGTTGGTCAAGAGAATTAAAGCACTGTTTTTGAAGAGATGTGCCTACATTCTCTAGTGTACCAGGGGAACCCAGGAGTGACGTAAGAGAAAACTTGCAATTGAATGAAACTAGCAATAAAGCAAAACAACTGAGAACAAAAATCTGAGAAAAGTAGTCTTTAGATGCTATGTTTATTTACTGTAATAATTGGACATTAACTTGATCTCAAATGTATTTAATTAGTAGATGTTATCATCTGTATTGTTAAACTAACGTGGTTTAAATGACAGATGTGCAACAAAGTCACTAGGTTTTCAGGAAACAGTTGTGACTGGCTAGTTAGCTTTAACCAAAGATGCATCGTACTACAGAAGTTGAGCAGCAAGTTACGTCATCGTACGGGAAACACATCCCATTTGATGTCACAGTCCATTTTGGCTTTTAGCAGAGATGTCATTTATTTCAGATATGTGCTTGAGCATGATTTCAGCTGTTCCACACACCCTCTGTGAACTCTTGCACTTTGAATGCTGATCTCAGATCATTCTGAACGTTCACACAGGAGCTTTTGGCTGCACTAATTGTTTTGCTTATTTTTATCTGTCTTCCAGTTTTCATTTCAACGCTGAGCAGAAGAGCTGTTTTAAAGCCAACACGAAGCAGGTCCAACAACATGCCTCTCCGCACGAGCGGGGAGCCTAATTTTCACATCTGCACATGTGAGAGGCTTAAATCAACAATCACTTAAGATAACAAGACTATATAAATTACAACGGCAATGAATTTAACTAGCAAAGCTCTAAAACAGCCAATATTGTGGGTGTTCTGAGGTCCCTGCTGAGTTGAGTAACTGCAGTGAGTAACCATTGACTTGAAGAAGTGGCAGAGGTTCAGATTCTCCGTCCACAGGAAGCAGGTTTGCTGGTGTAAATGATGCTTCCGTGTTTCTGTTGCTTGGGGGTGTGATGTAATCACACAGCCGGCATTCCCATTCCCCTGATGTTTCTTTTCCTTGTTTTTTGTGATGATGAGTGATGATGACCCTAGAAGCTTATTGTCTAAGTGCCTAGTGCTTAGCTAGTATTAATAGAACAATTATTTTGCTTTCTCTCTCTTTCGCTCTCTGTTGGCATATATATATATATATATATATATATATATATATATATATATATATATATATATATATATATATATATATATATATATTTACCTGCACTCAGTCAGTTTGCCTAGAGTGGCATCTGCTGGGAAAGCATGGATGTGTATTGTTTCTCAAAATCATTAATTCAATAATAATAAATTAATAAATAAATTAATTCAATAATAATTATTAACTGGATTTCTGCTTCACATCTGTTCCCTCTCAACTGTGGTAAAATCACTGTAACGCAAGTTTTCAAGTAACTATATTACTTTATAGTTCAGTACCCTTTTTGACATGCAGTTTTTTTTTATTAAAATAATTTAGAATGAAACACCAATTTAATATATTTGAAGACATTTACCCTTTACACATGCTAAATGTTTTCAGCTGATTTGTTAATGGAAGAGCTGGATGTTAGAATGTGCATTGTTGCCTGTACTGTTGAAGATTATAGCTTTCCTGATGATACATTACTGCGTTCCAGTCAGATCATTTTAATGTTAAATGTTTCAGGGGGTTTGTTAAGCTGGTGTTAAGTTTGTTTCTGGTTTAAGCAGGTGTTTGTTCTAATGTCTGGGTGGTTCAGTGAGTCTGTGTTATGGGGCTACTCGGTTTCCCATATGGAATTTCCTCTTTCTCTTGTTCTGTGACGGGACCCTCGGGCGCTGTCTGTCTCTCCTCAGGGTCGTAGGACCATTAGGATCTAAGACATCTCCAGTGTTTTGACTGTGTATCGATCTTAATGGTCTCCCCATCTTTAAAGGCCTGTTAAAAGAAAACGACCATGCTGGGTTTTATTTCAGCATTGTGGTCACCCTCCAACTGCTGTCCCGGGAATACTGTTCATACCACAGACTATTTTATTGCAGCTAATAGTTGAAAACTGTGAGGAGCGCCTTCCTCTTGTTAGCCTACTGGAATGCGGTAAAATGTGCAAAAATCTGTTGTGGGAAGCATTTTTGGTCAGGCGCTCATTTTCTGGACGGGGCACCCACAAGATTAGCACAGAATCTGAGAGCCTGAGTTGTGAAACATCAGGGGGAGAACATTCAGAGATTCTTCTGCGAGTCAAACCACTGGTGTTGTTGTGACAGATCAATGTATTTCAATAGGCAAGAAACAGTTTATGCTAGCAGAAAACACAATGCTAAGTCAATGTGTTGCAAGCGAGTGGTCCTGTTGAACATACCTAATGTGCTCTTGGGTTACTCTGGCAGTAACACATGAAATTGAGAAGAAAAATGTACCCAAATCAGTTGATATGGTAACTGCCTGAAACAATGTAAAACGCTTCCAGAATTTATTTTTCTGTCATGGGTTGTTTAAAGCACAGCACCACAGTTTAATATATTATCTGTGACTACATTAACTAAGCTGAAACTAGGTTAAAAGATTAGCTGAAGCCTGGCGAGGACACCAGCATGCTGGTCTTTTCAACAGGGTGGGCTTAGGGATATTTTCCTCCAGGGCTCTGCAATAATACAACATGAGGACCGCCATTTGTGTCAGGGATGGTTTTTGGGTGGGCCTGCATGAAACATGTCTCACATTTCGACTCTAATGCGACTCTAACAGTCTTGATACTGTGGCAGCTCTCGCTCACGGCTCTGTTCTCCACAACGCACTTCTTTCGCCACCAGTTTCCTCAGACACGTCGCCACCCAGGATGCTGAAACAGCCCCATGAGAGCAACATCCCCAGGCCATGACTTCGAGAGCCTGTTTGTGGTTTCTTCGCCAACTTCCCTCCTCTGCTTTTGTGAAGCATTCAGCAGTGGCGTCTTATTGTGTCACACCTCCACAGGATCTGCATGGAGCTGATGTGTGTTTTGGGCCTGCAGGCGGTTGGTGAAACATGACTGATTTGTAAAGGGGTTGGGGGAGACTTGAGTGATGTCAGGGAGAGGGGAGGGACATATTTCCACTCGGCGGGTCAAAGGTCAGCATGGGGTTACACTTGAACAACGTGGTGAGGCTAAGCAGGGCCCGAGGGTTTACCCTTTCATAGACACGGTAACACATCCCTGTTTAGACAACAAAGTGAGGAGTTAACTTTGGTTTTGACTGTCTAACAGTTTTATGTGGTAAAATGAATTATGATAAAATAATGAACGAGAAATCATAGTTTTTTAGGAGCAAAGCATTTATATTCATTAATTTGTGGAGTAATTTTACAATTGCTGTGTTACCTTTTTCCTGCCAATATTTCAGAAATCAGAATGTACATCTGGTATTTTCTCTCAGCTGTGAGTCCTAGCATGCCATGCCACTTTTGCCATCCCAGCTAACAATTTTAGACTGTTTAAAATGTTATTTTGAATGTTCTGGGAACGTTCAAAACGTTGTATTAACATTACTGCTTGTTATAAGAACTTTATTTAAACGTTTTAATTCTGAAACTTCCACTGAAAAATTCCACTATGTTTTTGATATATGATATATAATGTTAATAAAATGTTCTATTAACATGTTGAAATGTTCAACGTTGCTGCAATAACATTTTTGATAACTGAATTAAATTTTAGACAATGTTAGCCAACGTTCTGAGAAAGTTCCCAGCCGTTAGCTGGGCTTTAGCTTGTAGTATATCTAGCTTCTTTCTCTACAAGATGTAGTTGGCAGTTTAGTGAGCTACATGTTTCGAACAGCCTGCTTAGCATTGCAGAAATTATTGTATACACATCGTCCAGACACGTATTATGACCTCACCTTGGAAAGAGAATCATTATTTTGAAATGCATGATGTTGCAAAGTCCTAAAATATTTGTGTTTATCTATTTAACCATCAATTAGACAGAAGGTGGGCCAGGAGAAATAAAGGAGACCCTGGAAGCCGGCCACTGTCAAACAGGTATGAACAGATCATTGAATGAAAAATGAAGGTGCCGTTTTCTAGACAGCACAAGTGTAATTAGTCCACATAAAGGAGTCGGGCCAAGACTCAGTTAAGCTTTGAATAAGGTCGACAGGTTCAGTTACGTTAGATGTTAACACAACAGCTTAACAGTATAGCTACAGTGAGAATCCAAAATCTAGTGTTTGTCACACCAGCACACCTGTTTTTGTGTTAATTTTGAGCTGTTTAAGATTATACAAAAAATGTAGTTAATATTGTAGTTATTTGGCATGAAGCAACTGAAGTTTTTCTCCTGCTTTGTCTGTAAGGACTTGTTTAGATCGCTCATGCTATCACAACATGCCACAGGCACATTTCTGCCTGACGTTAAATGCATTTGAAGTGTCTCAACCATCCATCCACCCACCCCCAATGCCCGAGCCCGTCGACCGCCCCATTACTCGAACCAGACTCTCAACAAATTTAAAACAAATTGGGAAATCGGGCCAGAGGTGTCCATCAGCAATTCCCCCTACAGGGAGACAATAAGATATTTTAACACTCCAGGCAGCAGCCCACACAAATAAACCCAGCTCTCCATGTGGGTCAGGCAGCCAGGGGCGAGGGCCTATTGAAAGCAAACTAGAAGAAAAGGTCTTTCACATTGGTGCACAGAAACCATTAAGCCCTGACAAGTGGTAGTTCATTAGTTAGACATGCATGGTACATGTAAAGAAAGGGAACTGTGTGAGATTGTTGTGGTTTTAGGTAGCACTAACAGTGGTTGCCCTGTTATTGCTTTAACCTGTACTGTAAATCCAGAAGACAGTGTAAAGACAAAACAATAACGAATGTTTCAAATAGTGTCGAGTGCAATGAGTGACCACTCATTTTTTAGATGCCCAGCTAACTTTGTAGATTCTCAGCTAACAGGGCACATTCTCAAAACATTGGCTAACGTTCTCTAAAAGTTCTTTTAAAGTTATGTTATTCTTGCAGTAATATTTGTATAATGTTTTTAACAATATATTTCATATATATATCAAAAACTTTATTCTTAAGTTGTCAGTGGAACAATTTAAAAAAAGTTTTGAAAAATGTTCTTATAACCAAGCAATAATGTTAATACAAATTCTAAAGAACTGGATGTTTTAAACGTTCCTAGAACATTCAACCTAACATTTGTTACTTGATAGAAACATTGGAGAAATGTTCTTACAACCTTACATTGTTAGCTGGATTGATATCTTAAGCTTTTTTTCAAGTGTATGTATATGAGGAAATGTGGCAAATGTCTAATAATGTCTTTTACATGATAGCTAATCACATAATACAATGCAAATGCCAGATAACAAACTTTGGATTATTCTAATTATATAATGCTATATTTTTAATTATATTGCAAAATATGCAAACATATAAATCTATTAACCTATAAATGGATGGAGAACAACTCAGTTACATAATGTGCAGTGCTTCGTGAATGTAGATGGCTTCTGCTTCCATGACAACAGCAAGTTTTCTGGTGAATCTTTCTTCAAAATGATGAGTAATGTAATATAGTGACTTTATTCATTAAGAGTATTAAGAGATTTCTGAAAGAGGCTAAAAATAATGTTCTCTATGGAGAAGATCAACTGGATTTTTGATGTTTTTTTAGACTTATCCACAAATATTCATTTATTTTATCAGTTGTGACTGGCTCATTGTTTATGCTTTCCTGCCACAACTATTGTTTTGAGTGCTGTCATGTCATTATGATTATCTCATATTAAAAGCTTCTGTTACCACAGGCATCGCAGAAGCAGCTCACCCACAAGGAAACCCGATCTGTGACCCATGTAGCCTGATTAACGCAAATATTTAAACTTTGCCTTCTTCCCAGGTAATGATATGGCCACCTGATGGCTTTCCACATCGGCTCGCATTTCCCAAAACTGTGTTTTAGCAAACACTCAGATTTTTGGCTCTCACTATCCACATATATCGTAAACAGCGCACTGAAGAGGTGTGTAGGCGTACAGTTGGCTGGTTTTAAGGTTTAGGCGTTATAAGTCAGGATCCATTTAGGAGCAATGCGTTACATCTGGTCCAGTCAGAGAGATTGGAATTTTTTCAGCGTAGGCCACAGGAGGGTTAGTGTGAAGCCTGAAGTTTCATAAATGTAAATCTTTGACTGTGCTGAAACTGAACACCAGACCACACAGTCTCACGCCACGACTGTAAATTCACATGCGTCATTTTGGTGTCAGGGGCTCTACGTTCCAAAAGGTTTATTTTTCCTGTAATGAAGTAAGAGGCTATTATTTAATTTTCAGTTATTGTTTTGATTGAAATGCTTTGTGCACTACTTTAAGTTTGAAGTCATTCCAACAAAAAAAAACATGTTTGTTTTCTTAATCTTTACCATAATATAATATATTCTGCACTCTCTGAAATGACTGGATTTCAGCTGATGTTCAGTAAGCACTGTTTACTGTACAGACTTTTCACTGTCCACATTTTCTCATACCCTGTTTTACTCTAAAATTCTCTGAAGCTGAACACACTACACTCTTATTGTAATGTAGTGTAATCAAATATATAATAAACGTACTGCGAGCAGCAGTGAAAACATTATGTAACATTTTGTAAAGATCATTTCTTGTTCAGATTTTGTGTGTTAGCAGTTAGCAATTGCCTTTTTTAAAGTAACTTTCACAAATCTTTTCACAAAACTGTGCAGAGATTAGCATTTCACTCATTGGTTGTTTAATGTTTCGTCCATTGGGATAAAGTACAATGGTTTTCATTGCCCCCTGATTGCATGACTTGGAGATTTAAGGCAAAAGAACAAAACTATAGAGCAGGTCTGAATAAAGACCGTGAGGGGAGGTGCTGACAGTCATTTATGCCTTAAATATCTCAACGATTCTCAACCAACAACTCCTCAGCTGTAAAAACACATATTCATTTCTTAAAGGTAGCACAGTGAAGACAGCTCAAAATAATCCCTCTAAAGTAAGCACAATCTTTACAGCATTTTGACAGCATCTGAGAAAGTCGTTTCGAGCTGTGATGCACCTGTGATGTCACAAATGAATAATGAGCTAAAGAAAGCCATGTGCTCGCTCTCTTTCTCTCTCAATCTTCCCGCACTTGCCTGCATGGTTGATTCTAATTCAAGCTTCATCTCTTCTCTGTTCTTCTCTCAGTGCTTTGGCCTTTTTCCCTGATCTTATCTCACAATTACTGCCCTGCAAACATTCCTGCGCACCAAACAGAGAATGTCTATGGCATCACCTGTCCACTAGACACATACTTACATCCTGTTCTGCTCCACCGAGAGCAAAGCTGTACTTAGCTCAGATATTCAAATACACTAAGTATTGTAGGAAAATTATAAGTATTGTAGACATCTATAAATGTTCAGTTTAATAATGTGACACACTAATGAGTTTTTAAATAGTTCACAAAATACTTTTTAAGAAGCATAAATGTTTTTTTTTCAATTATTATACGAGGAATAAGAAAAAAACTCAATAACTACAAGTATGTTTATGAGGAATAATTTGAATACTTTCCTAAACGTCACAACACCGGCAAACGTTCCATAAATCTCTGTGATTTGTGTAAGTGGATCTGTCAGACCTCATGTTTGACCAATGAGAGCTTTCCAGACAGCAGTAACCCTGCCTTCACTCAGCATAAATCATAACGTCTTCAAGACACTGGGGATCGTAAGTCCAGGGTTGCGTATCAGTCAGCAAAATAACCAAGGAGGGCTTCATGGGAAATGGCACAACAGAATATACCTGAAATGTATGAGAGGGGTAAAACTGGCACCTCAGGGGCGTCTGATATGATTTAGTGGGCTTTAACTCACACCTCTTACTGCGTATGTTTGCATTGTTGTGTTTTATTACGCTTCCTGTGGTCCTCACCTCCCAGAACTTGCATTTAATGGCACAGTAGAGGATTTGCTATTCACAACCCTCTTAGATTAATACAGAGGTTCTTCGCAACGTTCTCAGAACTTTGGCTAACATTCTCTTAATGTTCTTTCAAAGTTAATTCTTGAGTAACATTAGTAGAACTTTTATTAACATTATAGAGCATATTTATCAAAATTGTTATTATTAAATTGTTAGTGGAACATTTTAAAAACGTTAACCAAGAAATAACATTAATAAAACTTAATGTTACTTATAGAAATGTTAGGAAAATGTTCTTAGCTGGGAAATAAAGCATTAACATTGTTAAATGTTAAGGGATCCGTCACTTTTTTCTGAAAGTTGATCAATAAATGTATTTCTTAGTTGTAAGTAAAAGGAATAAATACATGTGGCTGTAAACTCAAAACACCTGCTTGTAATGTAATTAACACAATGTCATTAGCAACATAAATCACAGAATATTTATCAAGCTGTGGTTGGTGCACTGCTGAGTCTTTCCAAGAAACTAGCCTGTGATCTGTGGCTCGGTTTTCTTGACAACCAACAGTATCGTTCTACATGTGCCCTTGATAGCTTTGACCTCTGACCTCCAGATTGTCTGATGTTTCAGGGAAGCTGGGGAGAAGGGCAACATGGGTCAGATAAACAGGAAGTAATTACATTCTACAGACTGGATGAGCTGATGTACGGCAGAAGGTGGGGTAAGTAAAATCCATGATATATTTCTTTTAATACAATGAAGTTCACTGTGTGTTCATTACAGTGAGTTTCAGCTTTCTTCATGCTTCTCATTTTGGGTCACGGTTGCTCATAGTGTGCGTAGTTTTTCTTGTAACCATTGTATCGCATGTTGCATGTGGCTTTAGTTACATCACTAGCACCAGTAAAACCATTTTAGGGGACATAAGAAAAACAACTGGGGATATAAGGAAAAACAGTATAGAAATAAGTAAATAAATGATCAAAAACAGGAAAATAATAAAGCATTCATAGAATATTTTCACACTTGGCTAAAACAAATCTAACATAAGACATTGTACAAGCAATTGATTTCTAATGCAGTGTGGCACAAAGCACAATGGCAGACAAGCAGAGTAAGTTTGCACACATTATTTTTTGTCATTATTTACACAGATTCCATTTAGTGTTGTTAGCAGTGCAGAAACAACACCCTTCAGCTTTAAATAGGTGCTCACGTTGTTACATGCACATACTGTATATTTCACTTTTTAAGATCTTCCCAAACATGTAACGCATCAACCCACAATCCCTCCCTCCAAGTACGACACACAATAGGCCTCAAGATCTTACAAGAGAAAATCAATCCTCTGTCTCTCCTCACATCTGACCTCTGCACTCTCTACAAATCCTGAATTAATTAAAGAGGGAAATCCCACTGGTCAACACAGAAGAGGGATTGAGAGTTTCTGGCCCCCTCCGTTGTACGAGAGGATTAGAAGAGCTGACTCTATGATGAGAGTGTTTCCAAACCTGCAGGTACCTGCTGTGAGGGACATACTAGTTTTCAGGTTTTTGTAGCTCATTCTGATGGCGTACATGGCATGAATGACCCCGTGCTTACCCAGCTAACAGGGAACGTTCTCAGAATGGTGACAAGCATTTGCTAAAAGCATTCTTGCAGTAACAATAGTAGAATGTATCTTTCAAGTTATATATTATATACATCAAAAGTGTTATGTTTAAGTTGTTAAGAAACATTTAAAAAATGTTCCACATTTATAAGATGTTTGAATAACGTTCGTATAACCAAGCAATAATGTTAACACAATGTGTAAACTTTGTGTAACAACTTTAAATTGTTAGCTGGGTATAATGTAAACCGCATTGTGTGTGATTACGTTTCTCAGGTAATATTTACAAGCTCAGAAGGATGCTTAAAGCTTTTATCCAAATATTTTTGTTTTCCAAAAGGGATATGATGGGAGTGCACGTTTAACAAGAGACTTGCTCATGGCTGAGTCACCCTTGGCCTTGACCTGCTGTTAAAGAGATGGAGGCATTTGGTTCTGGGTTCGGTTGCTTAGTCTCCTAGCTGCTGACCCACTTGGAAATCCAGGGCTGTAGCTTCAGCTTACATGGATCGGTCTTGTGGCAGGTTCCCAGTGGTACATACCCCACGATAAGGAGCTGCAATGGAATTATTGTTCCCTGAGACCCGTCTGTCATCAGAGGCTTGTTGAGCAAATACGCCCAGGTATGGCCACAGTCTCAGCATCTCACGCTCCACCTACCTGCCATTTCCAGTTAAATCTCACAAAACGTAGATCCTGTTCTACAATGGAGTCAAGTCGATGGTTTAATGACATTATTGTGCTGTCATTTAGCCTTTCAAGTACTGATAATCACAGTCAAATTTCCACAGACACTAAAATTCCCCTGCACAGCACAAACAGGAACGTTTTTTCCGTTCATCCGTGGACAGATGGAATTTCTTTGTGGTGTGACCTAAATGTTTCAGGACTGTAATCTAAATGGGAACGGACGAACTGCAGGCCTCGGTTAAGTGATCGTATGGCCTCCTGAACCGGGACTCTAGTCTACGAGGAAATGCTCTCGTTAAACTGCCACTTTCAATCAAGAGTTCGGGCCACAGGGTGATCGTGGCCACGGCGGAGGGAGGGAAGGGGCTGAGAAAGGCGTCTTTTGCTCCTGAATCTGATCCAGGATCTGTTAAGAGTGTCGGCTCCCTCGACACAAGATCGGGGGCGTTACATCACAGACTGGGAGTCCCAAAACAAGGGTGGCGAGAAAGTGCAAGTCTGAATTGCTGAGCCCGAATTGTAGCTTAGCCAACTTTAATATTACGCTGTTACTCTAACTGGTATTTTGATTGTATTTTGATTTCAGTCAAGGGACTGTTCTGACACTTCACAGCATATTTAAGTTTATACGGACTGAGTGACTGATGGTCCAGTTTAGGGAGTTGTAACAATATTCACATCCAAAAACAACAAAACGTAGAGTCAGATAAAGGCAATTTCAAGATATTCTCGTGTTTCGTCAAGACCATCAGAATTCACTCTGTAACTTCTTGCTACAGACGTATATCTGAGCCCAAATGACAGATGCTAAAGAGATGCCAGTCTCAGCCGCTGGATGAAGCTCATTTAAAGTCTCGTTCGTCATGGTAAACGGTCATCCTCCATTTCAGAATAAACAGGCTGTCGTTTTTAATACATTCATTCATGGGTGGCCACCCCTGCCCACCCAAACAGCCCATTGGAAGGTCTGGGGAGGTAATTTTCTTTAATAACATACTGTCGTAGTTTGAACATGGTTATTAAAAACCGCCACTATTCTGGGCTTGAGGGTTTTTGTGCCAGCCGACCATCCTCTGCCAAGCTCTGCATCTCTCATCTAATTCCTCAGGAAAGGAAGAAAATTGCTGAGCCATGAGTTATGACTGGGCATTTTTATGTTTTATTTTTTTACAGATTGAGACTGACACAGCATGGCTTCCTAAAACAGCCCTTATTTTTGTTAAGCGTCTTGTGATTGAACTTGAAAAGTGTGAAAAGTGTTAAAGACATTGAAGGGGCCATTCCAAACCATTTTCTTGAATGCTCAATTACTTTAGTCTAGACGATGTGAAATGTATAATTAATCTCAGTATTGCGGCTGTTATTAAGACATGTACATATTTCTGGTACAGTTGGAAAAGCATTAGGACATACAGTCAGAAGAGAATCTAATGAAACAAGAGTTGTTTATAGTCATCAGTTAATCATGAATTAAGCCTTTAATGGGATGTTGCTCCGATTCTATGTCAGTTCTGCAGAGTAATGGTTTTAAAGTCCAACGTGCACAAAAAATGAACCATTCTTCATAACCTCAGCAGAGTATGAGCGGAGCGAGAACATTCAGCAGACAGCTGGAGTGAGACATGGCTCTCCCAACTAATGCTGGCATGAGGAGGGTGTGTTTGCCTCTAAGAAATGAACCATGAAAGGCAGGAAAGCCTGTTTATTATCAATTACATGGAAAATATGCACCTGTCACTTACTCTTATGGCTGTTATGAATTATTGCCGGCTTAACTACGCAGGAAGGATCTGGAATAGGTTGCGTTTACGTTGTAAAATCAGCAGGCTTCATTTAAACCCAAAATGGAATCCAAATTTTGAATACTCACTTCTGTTGTACTTGGTTATGATTTCAGTTTAGTTCAGATTTACAAACATGTTTTAAGATTTAGGATGAGGCACTTAGGGTCACTTCTCAGTCCAGCTGTGATAGCGTTTATACTGACATGTTATTTTAACTAACCTAACTTTCTCTTTCTTTCTTGCAGGGCAGCTATTTTTAGATGCATGGCCAAGCTCTGGAGTGTTTTAATAGGCTAATTGCTGTCAGCACTATGTGTTTGGACGGTTAGCACAGAGCCAGAGGGAGCAGCCGGAGCGGCCGGTGAAACACTGTTAGGTTAAGAGAAACACACGGGTGTTAATAACCAGCTGACAGGTGCATGACCCTGAGCTACGGCACTGTGTACGAGACCAGCGTTCTTGAGTAATTAGACAGAGCAAAGGCCAAATAAGAACCACCTGCTGTAGTTTGGAAAGCACTGTTCCCTTCAATGAGTTTGCTGGTCCCTGCCTAGCTAACAATTTAAGTGTGTAAGAACGCTTCTCTAACATTTCCATTAAGTAACAGAAATGTTAGAAATGATGTTTTGAATGTTCTGGGAACATTCACAACATCCAGTTTTTTTAAACGTTGTATTAAAATTATTGTTTGGTTATATTAACACTTTTTAATTCTGTCACTTTTTTTTTAAATATTCCACTGGCAACCTGAGAATAATGCATTTACTGCCCCCCATGGTGTTTCCAAAAATGCAAATGAACCAAGTTCTAAATAGCAATCTAAATAAAATCACAAATAAGTCACTATATAGGTAGTCCATATACCTCATGCCCTATATTGTATATCTTCTCAAGATTACTGTTCACTGATAATCTTCTCCTCTGTTGTAACCCCCTTATCTCATTCACAGTTTTATATATTTTAAATAATATGTAGCATAATGACTTGTCCAGACGGCATTGATAACTTCATTGGTTCTCATGTGTAATGTGACCAATTGTGTCATGCCAAGTTTTAAAAATCCAGATGTGCAAATAAAATCTGAGAGCTTTAGTGGATGGCAAGACTTTCAGTTGATACCTCACTTATGGTCTGTTCTTCACACAGAGCTATCACATACCAGTACGATGCTTTTCAGAGTTTGGCAGGAAAATCAGCTTCAGCATCTCCTCTATTGTTTTTCAGATAAGAAGGTCACACAGGTTTTTAATGATGGGTGATTAATGATGATCGGTTTGATTTTTGAGTGAATTTTTCCTGCAACGACACTTGTGATGGAATGCGTTAAGATGTCTCTTGGGTTCAGCTCTTGAATCAGTGTTGGTCTATGGCCTCAATCAAGAGAACGAGAGAGAAAGAAAGAGAGAGAGACAGAGAGAACACTTATTAGCAGGTCATATATCTGCGGTAGGACTATGAATTACACGCTGTTACCCACAGAGCTGCGTTTGAGCCGTGTGTTGAGAATCCGCTGAGTTGCTCTTACATCTGTGTGTTCTCCAAATAAACATGCTGTCAACAGGCCGTCTGTTCTGGCATTGTATACACAACCCAGCGTGAAATGGCCAATACAAATAGCATTGAGCTGAAACATATTGCATATTGTGGCTAACATAGACCAGCTGCATTATCACAGTAAACAGACGCCTCATATCTACTGTACCAACCCAGCAGGCTGCTCCGTGTTTGTGTCCCAAAAACATTGACTGTAAACATTGACTCTTTTAGGGTGCCTGCACACTGTAGTGTTCGCTGCTTTAGAGAGTGCTACAAATCTGTTGATAACAGTAGAGTTAGTGAAAAGAAATCTGAATATCCTGCATTCCTATTCATCAAAAATGCTGCATGAATGCTTTCTTCAGTTTGTGGGCACCCTTGCAGTTCAGTAACATGATATTAGGGCAAGCATACATGAAAATGAAACATCTGCAGTGATGTCATATAACTGCGCCTTGCCAATGCATGTTGCACGAAAAAAAGAACCTCAGGATAAAATGCCAAAGTAAATAAATATGACAACAAACTTTAATTATCGCAGTGTGATTAACGGTTTCCAAACAACAGTTGTGAAAATAAACATCCTAAAGACGCACAGAGGGAAGACCATATTCCTGCAAGAACGATTCTTCATCTTTAGCTGCTAAATCAAATCACATTCAGGTATCTTATATTTCACTTTCTGCTGGATTCTCTGTGTGCAGAAGTGTTGGAGCTGCCAGGGAAACTGTCCTCATTACTGCAGGACTGTTGACCTAATGAAGGAGCCGCGTGCTGCAGGTGTCGTCTGTGCCGCAGTGACGGGTTCTTGGCCCTCTACAGATGCTGGATGCTTCTGTCAAACCCATGCAGCTGTGGAGTTTGTCATTGCGGGAGGTTTGAGCAGCTGCACTGCAGATTGTAACAACAACCACTCATAGACAAAGATGCCGTGAGATGCAAAATTATACCCTGACTTTTAAAATGGGTAACTTTTAGAATGCTGAGTATGTTTCATTAGCCAGACATTAAGTATAAATAAGAAATTTACTTATTAAAGTGCCAATTTATTGGTGCATGTTATTGCATGGAAATTTGGATTAATGACATCATCCAAACAATTTTCCTTTTTGGATGATATCACCAGGCCTTTTTTCCAGCCACCTGTCATACAGAGACTTTTCACAATTTCAGTTCCAGTGATCACTGGATGTGATCAAGTCTATCTGAACTTAACTGTTCAGTGATTGTGTTGTCATCTAGGTGGGTGCTCAGAATCTGCACAATTTACGGTATCATTCATTCCATTTAACAATTTTAGGTTAAGAATGCTGCCATAACATTTCCATTAAGTAACAAAAGCATTAAAAATGTTATTATATTAAAGTTTTAGGAACGTTCAAAAGTTTTAATTCAAAACGTTAATTCTATAATTTTTTCAAAAGGTTCCACTAATTAATTAAGAATGACTCTTTTGATATACGACATGTAGCGTTAGAAAATGTTCTACTAATGTTACTGCAAGAACATTTTTAATAACTTTGCCAGAACTTTCAGAGCCCAATAGCCAACGTTCCCTGTTAGCTGTGGCCACTAATTAATGCAATTTGTTTATTTTTGTCGTGACTTTCTTTGTTGAACTTCAAGTGCAGTGACACAAGTCACAGAGAGAGGTAGATAATATTCCAAAGTTCTCTTAGAATGCAGAAATGACATCTGCTCACATTTTGAGAGCTCTCTTTTTCTCTCTCTTTTTCTCTATCTCTCTCTCTCTCTCTCTCTCTCTCTCTCTCTCTCCCCTCTCTCTCTCTCGCTCTCTCTTTGTGGGATTGTGTACTGGACATGTCTAAGCTTGTGAGGTACAGTGTTTGATGTCAGTTAATTTCTCCTGCTGCTGACAGCCCAATGGTCCCGGCGAGTTCTTCGCCAACTTTCTGTTCCCAAGGTAGTGCTGCAGTAATTGTGGACCCGCCATCCACAGACCCACCCCCCTCCCACCCCAGTGGATTACAGGATTTCTGCCAATTTACCTCTCTGAGATGATCTTGCTCTGTGGGAAAAGAGGCACAGAGACACATACACTGAATATATACAAATGCTAGGGAAATATTTCTTTAAAAAGTTTCAGTTTAAAACATAATGAGTCCACTGTTTGAGAACCACGATGGAAGATGGTTTAAGCACTTTGTGTCTTCACCAAGATTTCATGCAGTAAATGCAATCCCATCTCTTCTGATCACGCTCATCTCACATAAAGATTAATCTCATTGGTACAAAAATGATCTCCACATAACTATGAAATATAAAACAAGCTAATAGGCAAGTATAACTATTACGTTTGCTCTTACTGTTAATTTACATTCTAAAGTGAATGTAACATGTTTACTTGCAGGCACTGTAAGGAAAACTGATTCAAAGGATCCTTTTCAGAAGCTCCAGTGGCCAGTTGCATAAACAGCTGGTAAGTTACTGTAAAACTATGTCTTAAGAACTTCTTTAACCAACTAACAATTAATTAAGGCTAATCAGTCTTACTTTTCTAATTCAAATCAGACTAAATTAGAATCTACCTTTTAATGTAATTGACTTAAAGCGTTATGACCAGTCTTGAAGAAAATGACACAACTTAGTCTACTTACTTAGACTAGTCTAGACTAGTCTATGTAGTTTATGCAATTGCTCACAGATCAGTTCAAAAGTGTCTTTCTAATGTTCCTCCCAGTGTTGATTGAGATTATTTTCCCTGACACATGTGGTTTTATGGGCATTTTAGTGAATCTGTATATTTTTTATTTGTTTAATTTACGAACCACAAGCTGTGCGCATCAGTGACTCTTAAAACTAATATATCCACTAAGGTTATAGTGCAGACCTACAGATGACAGTGATTCACCAGAGGTGAAGTGCTTTCCACTACTTGGAAGACTTGACTACTTGGAAGGCTAAAACCTAACTAAAACCTGACTAAAAACCCAATAACTGCAGACACAATGGAGGACCAGGCCATATCTACACTACTAGACACTTGAGGGTGTCTGTTGGGGCAGTAAGTAACTAGCAATGCCCTAGCAACCACCCAAAGCACCTTAGCATTGTGGTAGCACGCAAAGAACGTATATTTTGCACAGACAAATGCCCCTAACACTTTCCTCAGATAACATAAAAATCTTTTGTGTTTTGTGTTGAGTGAGAAAACCTTAAGATATATTTAAGTATGAGAATATAGACATTTACAAGAACACATTGTTGTGAAATCTTGTGACTTTAAATATATATAGTACAGGATAACCAATCATTCTATATTCTAGTATTATGGATGGGCAATCTGGAGTAAGTGACCTCCAATACCCACCATCCCCTCCCCCCGCCGCCTGTGCTATATCAACAGAGCAACATCAGTTACTGTTGTGAGCATTCAGTTGGGCTAAATGGATACGTTAAAAATGATGTACGCAAACACTACAACATAATAGCACTTCTTCTCTAAGAGCAACACCGTGTGTGTTTCCCAAACGCTTGTTGGCTTATACTGTGTGATTTCCCAAGGACCAAGTGCTTGTGTAACATTTGATTTTAATTGTTGGCATTGCTCTGAAAGGCAGACCTCCCCCAATGGTCGACATGTACAAAAAATCACCTCAGACTCAGTCGACGGTGCTAGTACAAGATGCACTGAGGTTTTCTTTTTTTTAAGTAAATTCAAGTCAATTTCATGGGGCTTTTTCTTGGCAAAGAACATTTGAAATGAACATCTCTCAGAGAGGATTGCTCTCTGCAGAATTGTAAGAGAGTAAAGATAATCTTCGCTGGTGGCAAAATGCCCAAATTAAGGCTTCGTGGGAAGTCCCCTCTCCTTTTTCAGACGTCTGCCAACTGAGAGCTAACAACTCACAGAGACGCAACACAAAATCTGTAAAAAGTGTGTAGTTGTTACTTTAAATAGCCTGTATTATCGTTTTTTTATTGGTGCAATCTATGACTTTATTCAGTAATAAAAATGACTGTAATAATGAAACAGTGATTGTGGATAGTTGCCAGGGTGCTGCTATGCTGTAACATTTTTCTACATGTGTATGTAGATTGTTATTGTAGATATATATGTGTGCATGTGTGTATGTATATGACAGTAAAAGGTTTATGTTCAGTGATAAGGATCGTTGTTCTATCGGTTTTTATATTAGTCTAATAGCTTTTCTATTCAGTGCTTACTCATAACAATACAATCATTACCTTTTTGGGGGGGCTGGCAAATATTGATGTACTGTTATAATACTGTCAGTCTGTCTGTCTCTCTGTCTATCTAATGCAATTTATGGATTGCAATGTCAATGTCATTAATTTATTGATTGGGGACCCTAAAGTAAATCTCTGAAGAGATTGATACATCAGGTTTGTCCTCTATATGAGCATCTTGTTAATGAAATCAGACTGATATAATCAGACACTTACACGGCAGTCATTGAAAGCAGTTTAATTTCTCTCATTTCTCCACATGCTCTCCCCACTCGTTCTGAAACCATTAGTGAGAATTTATCACTGCTGAATCCTGCAATAAGTCACTCAACAGGCTTCAACTTGCCAAGTCCTAAATTTCCTGACGTGTTTGGACTTGGAGAGGCAAAGAAGCCTGATAAAACTCTTCGATGACTCCTGCTTCCCAGAAACACTGCGAATGCAAGTTGTTCTCCGTATAATGGCTGGGAATTGAGGATGTGTGTGTGGTGGAGAAAGTATTGCATGAGTTTCACAGTCTACTGTCCCTCTGTCTTTGTTGGGTATTATAATGATGTCTGCTTGCTTGCCAAGCCAAATTAATGCCGGTTAATTAGTGTCTGACTCGCTGCTAACAAGGTTTTTGTTCAATCTGCTCTTAACACTAAATGCCAGTTTTAAGCTGCAGACGCTGCCAAGTCGCTCTGCCAGGAAACAGGAAATAGATCAATGCTTCATGTCTCCATAAAGAAGTCGAAGGTTCCCAGAGCCACACTGGACTTGCAGAGAAATGACATCATCTGTGAAAACACCCACCTACCCCGACACAGCGATAAGAATAACACTAAATGTGCCGTCAGCACAGCCAAGATGAACGAAAAATACATGATCATCATAAAGAAAAGTTTTTTATATTACAAATAGCTCTTAGGGCTGATTATGCAATGTAGACAGAACTCAGTTGTTCCTCTACACAGCATCAGCCACAGTGTATTGATAGGTAATCTGAGAATGATATGGAGAAGTCAGGGGTGTAGATTTGGTTTAAACATAGTGGGTTGCCTTGTAAACTGACATATGTTTTCATTAATCATGGTATAAACTTTATTTATTATTTGGGGTTTTTAATTGATTATTATTAATTATGGGGGGGGAGTTATAATTAAGAAGGTCAAGGCTTTGCGCAAGCATATAGGTTTAAAACATACAGCCACAAGACTTAAAGGTAAAACTATCGCCATGATCATGTAATGTTGGTAAATGTTCAGGCGACATGCACGAGGCTACGAAAATGATTATAGATAGTTAGATATAAAAATCTATCCACATTAATTATTTTGGTAACAAATAACTAGATGCTCATCTCCCCTGAAAATTAGTCCTGCATCTAAAGATATGACTTAAAGTTCAGGGTCAAATATTCAAATGAATATAAGGATGCACATTTCTGCTCTTAAACTCTCTGGGAACTTGCCCCATAGACCAGAGGTCTCCAACAAGGTCCACAGACCTGCAGAGTTTAGGTCCAACCCTAAAGAAGCACACCTGAACACTGAACCGCTGGTTTGTGGACCTACAGAAACATGGATCGGAGACCTCGCCCTAGACTTCCTTCGTAAGGGCATTGCTTCAATTACTGCCATTTTTGTACAAACTATTGGATAAGTCAAAATGATTTTCTGTGCTAATCAACAGCAGGCCACAGATGTTGATACAGCTTGACTTGTTTTGATTCCCTTTAGACAAGAATGATACTGCAATTAATTACTTAAATTAGAAACAGTGATTCAATTTGCTAAAAACAAAATCAAATCTAAATTGCTGTTTTTAAGACATTATGCTACAAACCAAATCTGCTGACTGATGTGCAATGCCTCAGCGGCAACACTTTTACAAGAGGATGAGAAATGGCCATATTTTCAAATTCCGAGCTGAACTCAGATGACACAAGATTCCAGAGCAGAAGGGCGGAAACGTTAGAGCACAGATGAACAGAAAACAGCATATCACGACGCACACACTGTCAGATGTGACCCCCTTCCTCTCAAAGTGTGACCTGGAAGCTGTGCGGATCCAAACGGTGTAATTATGGTGACGCAACTTCCTGCTGATTGATAGAATGGGATTTTCTTGGAGAGGAAACATCATCCTCAGCTTTCATTCTCCTCATCCATCATTGCAAGCGAGTGCCTGACAGAAAGAGTTTTCACAGCTGTCTTTTTGTTCATGCCTACGTGCATATCTGGATTAATTCCACAGATTTTTCTGCTGTTCTGTTTCTGAATGACACTGTTGGGTACATGTCCTCGTTTACCACGGTCTGGCCATAAACATGTTACACTAACACACAAATGCAAATGTTTGGCACACACTGCGAGTATGCCGTCCTGTTTATGTATCAATATGTTGTTTAGCCTTGATAGTGAAGCCTGTGCTGTACTCAGCACAGCTTGCCAAGTTCTTCAAAACGGTTTCCATGTTGCTAAAGGTGTGTGTTTATCAAAACCACCTTTCTCTCCATCTGTCTTTGACAGATTTCACAAACTGTAACACTATGCAGATTTGGCAGAGATAACAATAAAACATGTTGTGTTGAATGGTTCACAGAGAGAGGCTTTGATGTTAGTTTACTGGTACAGTTTGATATCACTAACTAATCAGATATCACATAGATTTAGAATGATTAGGGGTTAGTAAATGATTATTACACTCTAAAAACTATTAACAATTAACCGAACATTTTTGGTTCTCCTAAGACACTTTCAGTAAAAAGTTTTTTAAAGAACATTTTTTTCTTACCTTATTATAGTCTGTAGAACCTTTTCCCACTACGAAGAACCTTTTATGCAGCAGAAAGGTTCTGTGGATGTTACAGGCTCTTTATGGAACCATACAGCCAGACTAAGAAGCTTTAAGGAACATTTATTTTGAAGAGTTTACTTTTATAAGTGATTAAAAGTGTAATATTATATTAACACACATGTTCATGTCCTATATAACAACAGTCATGTTTATGATATAGATATTTGCAGACATTGTTTAGAACTGAGTGTTTAGAAAACCTTGTACGAAAAATTACTTTTTATGACTTCATCCTTAAACCATTCTACATGCAACTGATTATGAACGTGGACCATTATAATTTACTACATTATAAGGGTACTCGCAGCCTTGATGTTATTATGTAAGAGCATCATATTCAACCAAGAGTGTTCAGCCTGACTTCTCTCTATGCAAACACTCTAAGAGAATGTTTGTTCCTCAAACCACATGCATGTTTCATTGTTGAAATTTCTGTTTCCCTAGCACATTTTTATATTTTTATAACAACAAGCACCATAATGGCTTGGTGCTTGCTCTCTTATGGTTAAAGAGTCAGGCTTGTGACCCAAAAGGCTGCAAGTTTTATTACCAATGCTGGCAGGTGACAACTGATGTGCCCCTGAATGGATTTAAATACAGAGGACAAACACTTAGTAAGGGTTATCATATAAGGCTCTCAGGTCACTTAAATAATTTAAATGTAATAAATCCTTAAAGAGACTTAAACTCTTTGAACTGAAGTTGAATGAAGCTGATGTTGAATCACTAGCGTAACACCCAGGCGTGCTGAGCTCCTACAGGAACCACATATACAACAAGTCGTGGTGTTGTCTAACTAAAGCGATATTTTGTGTAGCTTAAAAGATATTTGTGAGTTTGAAAAGGTCTTGGAATGATTGGCATTGTTGCCTTCTTTTAACAAGCTTGATTTGGAATTGAAACCATAAGATGTTTTTATTTTTTGAGATGTTGCTGTTCTGATGTTCTCACCCAGTTTGTAACATGACAGCTGCACACAGTTTTTTAAGAGCTGCCGAGCAGCTTCAGTTCTCTGAGTTTTTTGTTAGAGAAACATTTCTTAAGCTCTTTAAGTCCTCTGTGACACATCTCATCTCAGGTGGTGCTTTTTAATGATCAATGGAATTATGAGACAAATAAACACTGGAGAAAAGCGCAACGGAGCAAAAGATAGATCTTAGATAGATCTTCTGCAGAATTACAGTGTGTTGGACTTGGCAGTTGGGCTGAGTTTAACGATTTTAAGCCTGATTCTCAATGTAGTGTGTTTGTGTACTGGATATGGTTCTTCAGTTGTTGTTTTTTTGCAGTATCTTTTATTCGAGTACGTTCATCTTATCAAGAACCGTAATGGGTTTAAAAGCTCATTTGTAGATCCGTGATTTGAATTTCATGGTTCTTTAACCCAATACATAGATGTTTTATGCAGCTAGTTTTAAACAGTCAAAAGATATTTATACGTATTTATGTACTTTATTTACTATACTTATTTTTATGCTCATTTTTTACATTATTTATACAGTTTTATACTTATTTCTATTTTTCCTTTACTTACATAAAAGCTTCTCACTATTACTCTTATTTTTTTCTTCTTGCTGCTTGTTGGAAAGATAAACTTAATATTTATCTAATATTTAATTTAAATTAAGTTTTAACTTTATTAAGACTTTTAACCCCCATTTTGTGCCATTTTCTGATCTTTAAATCTGTTTTGAATGTTTGATTTTTTTGCTGAACCATGATTGGTTACATTAACAGCAGAATTAAACGTATTATGCTGCATATTCAGCCACATACTCTGAACAATTCTGATCTTATGTTATGTGTGGAGTTTTTAAATTGTGCAGTTCACATCATGATCCCTCTGGACTGTGATTCTAGTTTATTATGGGAAACAAGACCTTCCTAGCCATAACTCTTCTTCAGTGGTCTAAAGCTTTGGCTGTATGTTTACTGCCCCGTCTGTCATTGTCTAAAGGTCACTAACAACGGTTACCATGAGGAAAGAGCCCCAAATCCCTTCTTTATGGGAACATACACATTGCTTAGACTTGACGGACTGGTTGCCAAGAGCAACTGCCTTCCATTGATCACTATATTGGAAATGCATTGTGGATAAAGGAATGTCAGGGTGAACACTATGTTGGGTTCCTGTAAGGAAAGCAATATTTGTGCAACCATTAATCTATACATCAGCATTGTGAAGCCTGCATTCCCACATAAAGGGATCGTGTTGATGGATTTGTTCTTTACTTAAACGTTTGATTGAAATAGTGTCAAGATGAGGGATGTTTTGTTTGTTTCAAAAAAAATGTGCTAATAGAGTTCAGGCCCCGGCATGTTCAAACCTATTGATACATTTTTGTGGGGAATTCAGTAGCTGGAAACTCATCTCAGATGTTGATAGTTTTAAACAGCGCAGTCCAAACGCTCACACTGTTACTCGGTACACAGAGAACAGGTTTCCTGTCTTATAGCACATACCATACAAGCGTGGAATGTGAATAAAGACGACTTTTATAAAAAAAAAAACCAATCTTTTTTTTTTTTACAAACTGTATGTTTTACAAATTGTGGTGAATTTTATTCCTAATAAATATTGAGATGTGAGTCAAAGTCAAATGTGTAAGATTCTGGATGTTGGTCAATACAGTTTAAGAATTAGACTGCTGTGTATTGTCCCTAACACTCACAGTATAGCACAGCCTCTTGTACCCTACTGAAACACATTTCTGAAATGAATCATTTTGAAGAAATTTTAATCACATAACTATAGACATTGGTGACTGTGATCAAAGCATTGTGACCAGTTGTCACATTTCTAAGAATTTACATATGTTTTACATATTTACATATGTCAAAGGTCTTGTTTTGAATGACTAATTAGTGCATGTTATTAAGTGCAAATAAAAAAACATATAAAATAAAATGAATAAATGTTCATGATGTTTTCATTAAATTTCCTGTTTCATTTGGACATATATCAGATTACAGATGGAAATTGGGTTGCAAATGCCTTTCCATGTTTATTTTAACAGTGATGTAATGTGATTACAGTATGAACAACTAAGAATAGTCATGTTTGGTCATTTTGTTTGACTGATGATGTCAGTTTAAATGAGGTCTTCTTAATAATTAGACCTGAAACCATGTCTTCCATGAGGTGTATACATTTAATAACTAAACATTTTATTACACAATGCAAACATTTTCAAGATATCCAATTATCACAGATTTCTGTATATTTGTAAAAGCAGAAATTACAAATGAGAAAAGTCATAATGAAATGTTCTAAAAAATATCGAACTTGTGTCATAATTAATATCGATTAATCTACCACACATCAGTAGTTCTTGAAGTTTAACAGCCTCTGCTGTCGGTCACTACATAAGTTCTTTCCAGTCCTTAGACTTACCTCTTAGACGGGTGACTTCCTGTGGAAGCCACACCCCTTCAGGCAGGTGTCACTCTGCCTACACACCCAGCACTGATCTCGCTTTTCCCCTCCAGTTTGTTGATGCTGTGAGTAATATCCTGGGCTGAAATGAGACGGAAATGACAGAGGTGGCGGTAATGCCCAGCTGTGAAATTCACTCCCAACAGCCTGAGATAAGAAGAAACTTCCCAGGCCTCTGGTCATCTGATACCCAGTAACGCACTACACCACTGTATAATTCTGATTAATAAACTTTGTATTGTTCAACTTTTTTAGAGGGTGAAATCTTTAAATAATAATAATAATAATAATAATAATGAACTAACAATAATTGCATGAATAATAATTATATTATTAATATTGTTATTTCAAGCGTTTAGTCTGTCATGAAAATGAATCCACATATGTGTTCATGGACAGTACAAACTGAATGAGCAGTGGCGTAAAAACGACAAGACCAGAGCAGTCCCTTGTGGGGGAAGACGAGAGATGCTCCAGGACTTCACTTGGGAAACACTATGATGACAACCATCACGCGACGCAATCCCTGCATCAGAGGTGTGAGGTCAGGTGAGCCGAGAGACACGGCATTGACAGGTATCATTTTCTTCATTTTCAGAAAATATAAAGTGAATGTGGTTATTGTTTGTCACGCATCATGCAAGCTGCTTTCAGCAACCTGCCAATCACAACTGCTGAGGTGCTCAAAACTGCTTTTAATTGAACTGACATTGATTTAGCCTCTAATTTTTATTTCATTTAGAAGATTTGCGGATGTCAGCAGAGATGTGTTTTATCCTGCCAATCGGCCCTTGTAAAATAAACTCATGCACTCATCAGTTTGGTTCCCTGAGGGAAATGCAAGTGATTACAAAGAACAGAATTGTAGGTGGTGTTAGATTTCATGCTTTGGTTTTGTGTTGTTTAATTGACGCATTACAGTCATAGTCAACATGAATTGACTCTGTTTATTTTCTTTATGCATGTTTCTTGTACTGTTGTGATTTAGTAGTGTCTGTTATTCTAAAGAAAGAAATAGTTTGTCCTAAATGACTTTCACAGGTTATCAGTGATTGGTTTGGACCGCTGAGGGTTATATCCCTTATAGTAGCTAATCTCTTTCAGTCCACATGTTCTCATTGGTGGAGCTCTTCTTGGCTCAAAGGAACATCCTCATGTTACATTGTGCATCTTGGGTGTGAAGGGTACATCTATAGAGCAGCTGTTCTCAGCAAGGCAGGGCCACTTGCATTCTTGGGAACGTCACTGCAACTTTGGTTCCCGAGCTTTGTGCCACTGTACCCATCCGCCCGCTGACATTATCCTGACATTGTTCCGGGTTGTGTTGCTGTGTTGTCGTAGAAACAGTATGTTGCAAAACAATGACATGCAGGAAAGAAGTGATACAGGGATACAGACATGGGAAAATTACAGCTGGTGCAGCCGGCTGATCTGATTGGACAACATGGTGCATTTTAAAGAGGTGAAGTTTACCGACAACAAGCTTTTGAAATAAAAAGAAATTCAAACACATGGAGCGTTTTAATTCAATATATCCTTTGGGAACTTGAGTCAAAAGATGTCTGTGCCAGCAGTAAACAACAGCATTGAACAGATGGTTCTGCAAACCATTTTCTGCACATGCTTTGAAGCAAAGAATCTTTACACAGCCATACAGAAATGTAGATGCCCCCTGATGCTTCTGTTATTATTTACAACTAAACTGATTGTGTCTTTGGATAGCATTGCAATGTAGTTATATATAAAAAGTTCTCAAATATATAATGTAGATACTAGATTTCCTGGGTTTGTATGTATGTATGTTTGTATGAGGAATAGTAATATTAACATTTGCCTTTGCAAATACCATCAGAAAGCTTTAAATTTTATTACACATGAGACTCAGTCCAATAACAGAAACCAATCAAATATCAATCATAATATATTGTAGAATAATAGTATATAATAATATATATTCTACATTATACATATTATACATTATAATTATAAATTAAGAATGTTATCATATGTGACCATAGTCACTTTAATGACACAGAGAGAGAGAGAGAGAGAGAGAGAGAGAGAGAGAGAGAGAGGGAAGAAGGCGCAAGGGTAGAGAAGAGGCAAACACAGTGAATTGGTCTGGAGCTTAACAGAACCTCTAAACTTCAGCTGAACCAGTGTCCACATTCATTCTGTGTGTATAAAGACAAGCACCTGCTCATGCTTTTTCTTAAAATGGCACATTAGCAGTGAACGGTGAAAGAGAAGAGCGACATGACAACACAGCTGAACTTTGCTTAAAGAAGCTATAGCACCGTCCAACACGTCGGGCCAAAGGAAGTAAAAACAATGTAAAAAAAAAAATATATGTTCACGTTGCAAGCTAAGCAGAGATAGACCGGAGTACAAGGTGCCGTTTCAGAGTGCGAATATTTAGGTTGGCACCCGTCAGTCCACAACATAACCAGCCTGAGCAGCAGGCTTGTGCCAAGTCAACCACAGATCAAAACATGCAGAATGTTGAGGCCTGCACTTTATAATAGCTTATTATGAATCCCAGAGCTCAGTGAACCACAAATCAACTAATGGAATAATATCACTTACCTGTGGAATATAGTATAACCAGTAACACAGCAGGGTTTAAAAGTGACACTCTATGAATCCTATGGCTCACAGAATCTGCAGGATATTTGCATTTTCTTTGCTGTTTGAGAGGAGAAACCTGGAGAGTTTTTTTAAATGGTGGTAAATAAAAAATATGGTTATAACATTTGTAAAGACCAGAATCTTTAGAGTACTACACTTTTGTAGCTAGCTAAAACATTAACAGATAATAGCCATAATATTTAAAAGAAATGTGTAGAACTTTACAGAAATTTACAGAGCATTCTCTGATATTCCTACATATTATATGGTCTAGATAGTTATTTATTTATTGTTTAACACCCTTCCAGCATCTAAGGCTATATTCATGGCAGGAACCGGTTAATCTACACACAAGTCAGGAAAGGGGAATTTCGCATCTCTTTTTCATGTAATCACGTATGTCTTTAGACTGTGGGAGGAAACCAGAGTACCCAGCGGAAACCCACACTGACACAGGGAGAACATGTAAACTCCACACAGAAAAGAAAGGCCTCCAGGCTCAGCTTGGACTCAAACTAAAAACCTTCTTCCTGTGAGACAGCAGCGCTACTTACTGAGCCACTGTGCCACCCCCAGGTCTATATATGAATTAATTATAGAAAGACAGAGAACAGAACAGAAATTATAACTTTAATTCAAACTTTCATTGGCATATTGTTTCACTGAACATGGGACTAGGTTTGTGCTAAACACTGCAGTATGTAAGCCGTATGGCCACAAAAGACTGGTGAAGATGAGTTGGATGCATTGAAAAAATAGTTAAGATCTGTGATTTTGTATGTCAAATTTTACTGCTAAGATGTGCAGGCCAGAAATTACTGTAAAAAATAAAAAGTAACCATATTGTGCCGCATTGTGGGATCCCTCAATAGGGGATTACCCATAAGCACTTGTGTTTGAATAATGTAATTTTGTATGTTTTGCAGGGACAGGTAAATAGTTAATTAGAACTAATGCAGTGAACACTGACGTAAGTTTATAATCATGATTTATAATTTGAGCTGTCTGGTCTGATTTCCCAAGTAATGTCATTTTGTCTTCAATTTTTTTTTGCTTTACCTGCAATTTTATGTTTGAAACAGAGATGGCGGTAGAGAGGCAAAGTTACGGATCAACGCTTTAATCACAAAATACATTTTAACTGTAGAACTATTATGATAAATCACTGTAAAATACGGCATCTTGTAGCTAGTAAATTGCAGTGAAATTATTTATTTTACAGTGTATGTATATGCCTTTCGCACCGGTGTGACGTGTCTCTTCATCAGTGGCGTTCAGGACGACTGCGTTCAGAACTCACAGAGCCACAACCTCATTTCTCAGACCAGCAAAGCTGTGTAAATATCACAAAAATGAAAAGTTGCAGGACGCCCATTTGGAACGTATTACCTTTACTCCATAACCTGTGTTTAAATTATTACAGCCAAACCCGAGGGTTTGGCACTGGCAAACTACTCCAGCCAAGGCCAGTAAACCTCTGGGGTTAGAGACAGAATCATCAGGTTTAGAGATATGTTCAGTTCCTTGTGGAAAATGTAAATTTGCTGCTCCACTTGGCCATGACGAGAGGAATTTAAAATGACTCAATGAGACAGTTCTACAACTTTTAGGGGGGAGAGCAGGTCAAACCGGTAACATAATTCAGCCACAATAATTACAGCATCTGACTGGTCCTGCATTTAAAGAGTGTTGTGTCATCTTCAGAGCAGACCTTCTTCAACATGCCGTGAAAGAATTATGTATATTACTACATGCAGTGCTAAACTTGATGCGTTAAGTCGCACACCTGAGAATACAAACCGCAGATATAGACAACATAGATGGTTAGCCATTCGTATATTTTGCTTTCAACCAGTAGTCGTCTGTGTGTGCGCCTGTTGTAATAGGATTAGTGTTGAACATAATGCAATAATTCATTAAATAAAATGCTTAACATTTGTTTTAGCAGATTAAAAGATCTCCATTCAGTTTTTTAATCCAGACTGCACTGGTCCCTCAAGACTAACAGCACAGTTTGTTAGACACAGAAGGATTGGAGTCCCGATCTATTGTAAGTCTGTCTGTATTTTCTCAGCCTCTGTTTAAAGAGCCGTTGTAGTGGAGCAGGGCAGTTTTCAATAAGAGCCTTGTGCCTTGCACCATCTAATTACCCTCTGCTACCTGTCTGTGCTTTCTCACTCTTGTTTGACTCTCGAAGTGTCACTCTTCATTCTTGCCCGAGCTGCATTGGACCGAGTCCCAAATTAAACAAACGACACACACTCGTTTAATCAGCCAATTAGGAGACAGAAAGCCGTCTGATAAACAACTTGCTTAAAATGTCGAGAGAAAATGAGGATCTTTGCTTCATAATCTTTGATTTGTAATGATTAACTTGCAGATTTCAGGGCATGTAAAATTTCAATAGCGATAACATCACTGTTATCCGACACGTTTCATTCTTGACAAAAACACACACCGTCCAAAATCATTAACTGCAGTTTGTTAGAAATCCAACAAAAACAACAAAAAACATGTTAGAGAAACACTTTTTTAATTAAATCACCGAACGCTAGTGTTTTTAGCTTATTAGCTCCCATTAGACAAAGTCTCAGTTTTCCTTTATTTGCTTTAGTTTATTTTCTGATTTCATTATTTCTTTTGATGTTTTTTTAGGCCCTTTTCCAAACATCGCAGCATAACATTAAACACAAATTTGACTTCGGTCCAAAATTGAATGAAGTCACCAGCCTGTTCAAAGGCATTTTATTTCCTAACTCAAGATTGTCTAGTTCAAATAATAAAATCTAATAAGCAATCTTGTGATATTTTGAATGTTTTATGTAATAAAGTAAAATTGCTTTGGGGGGGCAATCAGTTGAATCACTGTTAACTTTATACAAGCCATGTAAGTGACCATGGCAATGCATTACTGTTAGAAAACACTGTAAGAAAAGTGATGGCAGGATTTTACTGTAACTCTTGATGCTGCAGTATCTGTATATGATTTGATTAATGGGCAATTTGGCGGTAAGATTCCAGTAACTTTAAAGATGTTTAATTTCTCTCTGCACCTGAAAAGTACAATTAAACTTTTAAACAGGAATAAATCAAGATTGTGTAGGGCCTGAATAGTGGATTTTATTGCTGTATTGGATAAGTCTGCTAAAATGACTTGGCTTCTGTTCAAGGATGCATAAATTGTCTGCTGCTTGGGCAGGAAAACACAGCTTGGAAATTTATGCAGTGGTTGAAACTGGTTCCTTTGTGTCATTCATAACCCATAGATGTTTTATTAAGAGCTATTGCTGATTGTCTCTGAGGAATGTCTTGGAAACGGTTTGCAGATGTCTTTACTATATTGCAAGCTTTTCAGTTTCATTTTCAATTATTCAATTTTATTTCTCATGTCGGAATCATGGCTGACTTATTGTGCTAGTTGGTGTTGTTCATTATCTGTGGCTTGTTTTATTGAACGTTCTCTAGTCAGACGTTTCCTGTCAAACGAGTGGGAAATAGGTTTTCCTGATCTGTGCCTGCCTCTCCAATAAAGATTTAGTTTATGGACTGTGCGTCGCAATATCTGCAAGAAGCCATGCATTTCCTTCACTTTTACAGTACTCAAGTTTGGAATTCAAAGACAGCGGTGGCCAGCTGCCAGCTCCTGTGATTTCATCACCTGTTCTTGATTCTGCTTGTTTCAGTTTTCCCTGAGCTCAGAAAGAGAGCAGGAATGTGGAAGAGCTCTGACAACCCAGATAACAATTTTATCTTGCAAGAACGTTTCCCTTATGTTTCTGTTAGTTAACCAAAATGTTAAAAATGTTATTTTAAAAGTTCTGAAAATGTTAAAAATGTCCAGTTTTAGGATGTTGTGGTAATGCTTTTGCTTTGTTTGAATAACGTTCCTATAACTTTCTAAATTCTGTAATGTTTTTAAAACGTTCCATTAACAACAAAGAATAACATTTTTAATATGTATTTGATATATATAATCAATTATACTAATTCTACTCCAAGAATGTTTTTAATAACTTTGAGATAACTTTTAGATAATGTTAGCCAACATTCTGAGAAGGTTCCCTGTTAGCTGGGAAAGATGGGAGGGGCTTTCACACATGGGTATCTTAGTACTTATCCTGCTTGACTTTAAAGGAGATATTCCAGGGTAAATTATACAGTGGCATAAAGCATGTAAGACACAGTGAAAATCATCAGTATTATGTGTGGGGGGAAAGACATTTGAAGACTGTGTGTATAGTTCTAAATTTTGCAGTTGTAAAGGGTTCCAAAATTTCATGCTTAAATGTCATTGGCTTTTATTTATTAACATGATATTAACACGATAACAGACATTCATTTTCTTTTGATCTCATTATGAAAAATTACAAATGACCTGTCTTGAAATATAACAATTATAATTATGTCTTGAAATGTAATTATTGAAAAGCCAATAATTGCTGTTTTACAGTGTTCATAGTCTGGCTAGTTTTTTTTTTTTGTTAAAGGCAGATGTTTACCAGTGTTCAGATGTTGCAAACATGGACATTCAGCTGCTCTGACTTTAGACAACTTGCAGCCTCTAGAAACTCTGTTTGGGTTGATATTTGTAAAATTCTCCATGTGTTTAATTTTGAAGAGGACAGAGTTATGTGACAAACTAAAGCTGGCTTGATGGATGGTTCAAATGGAGGCTCAGGCCAGGACAAACACATTGTGAATAGGTGCTCATTCATTTGGGGCCCGTGTGGTCGAGTTTTGAGCTGCGTTTCCACAACACCTCTATTGTGCCTTCAGCTTCAATAAATAGAGGTGCTTATTCAAGGCTGCTATTGAGTCGTAATTTTTCATATGTCCAGATGTCACACAACATAGAGAGGGGCACAGCTTTAGCACCTTTACAGATTCTTATGTAAGCACCTAATACAGTTTTCAGTCAATATTTTGCGTTTTAGATGCTAAAGATGTAGACGTATCAGTTTTGCAGCTTATTTTGAGAGAAGACACAAGGATGTCTTTCTGCAGTCGCTGCCAACATAAATCTGATGTTTTATATGTGGTTTACTTTTGTGTAGCTGAGTGTCATGAGTTTGGACAGACTTCTGTGATGTTAACTGAGTAAGTCTCTCCAGTTCACTTCATCTGTTTATGGTCAGTGTCATTTTAGATGTGGGTGGTAGATGATGAGATGGTCCACTGAAGGATTGAGAGCAGCATTAAAATGAATAATACTCCAGCTTTTTGAGACACATCCAAGAATTATTCATCTGTGAGTGCTACATCAATGTTTTCCTGACCTTTCTATCTTTTATTAAGATTAGTGTACTGACATTAATTTTTTTGTGGTTGATGGTGATATTGCTGTTAACTTCAGTTTCAAATGCTACCTTGTGTGTGTGTGTGTGTGTGTGTGTGTGTGTGTGTGTGTGTGTGTGTGTGTGTGTGGATAGATAGATAGACAGACATAGATAGACAGAGCTATTGCTGATTGTCTCTGAGGAATGTCTTGGAAACACAAATGTCTTTACTTTACTGCAAGCTTTTCAGTTTCATTTTTAATTATTCAATTTTATTTCTCATGTTGGAATCATGGTTGACATTATGGTAGTTGGTGTTGTTCATTATCTGTGTGTCTGACATGATAGACAGACAGACAGACAGACAGAACTTTCAAAACAATGAAATAAACTGTACCATTGTTTCTCCTATTTGAGCTAATTTAATAAGCCTGTCAGATGTTTCTGTCTGTTCTTCCAGAGCCAGACGCCCACCCAGAGCCCGAGACATTCTGCACTTCACTGTTTCACAGCTCTTCCATCACCCGAATGCTCATTAAGCTCACACAACCTCCCAGTTTACAAAAGTGCACCACTGTGCACTGCAGGGTTTGTTACATTGATTATTGTGCAGAGGTGTTGAGTAAGCACAGCAAGCGTGTGTCTCAGGGTGTGTTGAGGCGTCCATCACCTCATAACTTTACTCATTAAGTCAAAACAGGCTACTGTCTTCAGACGTGGTGATATGGTTCTTCTCCACTCCTTCATGCACCACGGTCGCCCCACAGCCCCACACTCCCGCTGTTTGACCTCCTGCTGTTTCCTAAGATGAGAGTGGGCTGAAGAACTGGAAAGACCTTCATGAAGTTCATCTACAGGCCATGTCTGGATTATTATCTCTCGCCATCTTTCTCTCCCTCGCTCTCATTCTCTGCTCACTTGCATCAGGGCTGTGCATTCCTCGCTTGTCTTAATAATGTCAAATAGCAATAAACCTGAACCAATTACATGCGCAGCCAGACGGGCTGACCTCAGAGGAGATCCATCTGGAGGGTGATGGCATCCATGGGGTCACAATTAAAAGCGTTACCAAAAAGAAGAACAAACAGGGAGAATTTTATGGGAGATAATGAATCAGAATCTCATAGGTTGCGCTCACGAGTTGGGCTTTCATAGCTCAAGAGACATAGTGGATTGGATGTTTCATTTAAGTGTCAGTTTGTCTTTTTAGGGAATGTGAACACAAAAGAGGACCAAATATTACCTGTTATAATATTACCATAACATTATTTGGTCTGGGGTAGTAAAAAATTACTACTAAAAAAAATTTACGAGAAATGTTTGAAATTTGTGAATATTGCAGACTTGGTTTCTTTGCAAATCTGAGCACTGTCTGAGCATTTTTTGAGACCTCACCTGTAACTCTAGAGGAGACACATGTAAGAGTCTTGTTCTTTGGAGAAAAGTCTGAGAATCAGTAGATTTTAGCAAAATCTTTTAGCTCTCCATTTAATCTCACTGATGTCTAAGAAAAACTATTAAGATATGAAAGGGATCTCATTTGTGATTTTCTTTCCAGTGGGATTATACGTTGCTGCAGTTTATATACAAACACATTTCCCACTAAAATGTTGCATTTAGCAGCAGGAACAGATCCTGGTTCTGATGGAATGATTCATTTTCAGCAGCAAGAACAGATCCAGACAGATCCTGGTTTTGATGGATCTAACCTGCATCCATGGCTTTACAAGAAAGCCACAGATTGCACTGGCCCTTCTCACAGCTCCTTAAACGTCACATCAGGGTTCATTCATGACCCCCTCCTCTACTCTATTAGCAGGTAATAATATTGAGTTACCACTCAGCGCACTGCCAAGTGGCCTCTGCTGGGACTCAGGGGCTGTGTGTGTTTGGCACGGTCAGATGAGGAGAGGAACCCATAATGTTTAACTGTACAATAACAAACAACTCCAACCTCACCTGCTCGGAGCTAACCTGCTTGCTTTGACAGCTCTGGGAATGGCGTTATTGTGACAGAACCTGGGTGGTTACACGCTAGAGAGAATCTGTGAGCAGAGATCTGAGATGAGATTTTATCAGGTTATGAAATGAAAGGCGTGATCAGACATCAGGAACTCTATTGGCTTGATAGTTTGATTAAAACTATATTTCTTGTTCTCTTTGCTTTATGATTTGTTGTCACGTTTACATTTATTGGAAATATGAGGAAACTGTTTAAGCAATATTTAAATCTTGACAAGATATAATAAACATTATTAGACATGCCAAAATGATGTAGTAGGCCATTATTTGTCTGAACTGTCAAGAAATTAGTAAAGGAACCTTGAGCAGACATGATTTCATTGCTTTTTTTAAGGTGCCATGTTTCACAGCGGGATTTAGGAGAGATTAATCAAACCTATATGTTTACATTTGGCTTGCGCTCCAGTGCTGAATAAGATACGACTGCAGGAACATGATTTGATCTGAAGAGATCTGCAGTTAGATTATTTTTGTTCATGGATATATGTGCATATCTGTGCATACAATTCTACCTTCTGTGCTAATATAACAATCTGAGAAGTGATGATTCTTTTTAATGTTCTTCATTTTCATGATGGTAAGAATATATTACACCTGAATAAAGCTAGTCCCCTGAATTTCCAGATAGAGACTTTTTAATAGCTCAGTTTGTTTCTCATAGACCCCAGTAATTTTGCATGTGTCTGCTCTAGAGTTAGAGAAAAAAAGAAAATCTCAACAATGTCAATCTCAGTCTTAACTGTGCTTAGGTTTGTCAAATTCTGCAGTCAAAAGATTTCAATATGAACTCAGTTATTTCTTTTCAAATTCTTACCCCACAGTTGAATTATCTGAGCTGTGCTATAATTTTGTAGCTCTGTATAAAACTATACAACAATATGTGTCTGTTTTTATTTAGGAAACATCAAGCTGATAAATAAATGAAGCACAACTAACAAAAGTCTCTTGAGCTATGAAAGGACAACCAATGATTTTTTTCATCATAAATCAATTTGTTTAAGCACAAAGTCTAATTATTTTAACTTTTGGTCACTGTTTTGGGCCAAAACAGCTCTGGAGGTAAAAGATGAGTGCTAGAGAAGGAAAGAGAGCGAGAGAAAGAGCGAGAGGTGCAGGGACAAAGCTGCATCCTACTCAGTGTTTGAAAGTGCTCCATCAAGTTGACTGGTTTAATTGCACAGGGGGCGGTTTGTAACTATTACTGTGAAAGGAATCCTTTAGCAGCAATAACACTAAATCAGGCCTTATTAAAACAGCTATATATCTGCCTGCCTAAATTGTTGCTGGACTCGTGGGTTATCACAATAACCGTAAATTTTGCCAGAATTCTGGCCGTAAAAACTCATTAGGTATTTCCCATTTCAGAGCGCAAAGGGAGAAAGGAACTGCCTGTTGCCTGGGAGCTGGGGAGCAAAGCATTGTGGGGGCTGGCCACAGTTACCTTTGTCATGAATCACTGTGCGAATAGGCCATGGGCCAGGAAAGGCTTCTGATAGTGCTCACACACGCACACACAGAGCAGACACAATAAGACACACTGCAGAGCTCCATGGAAATGAAAATAATCCAGCAGCCGTCAACCCAGTTATGGCCCTGTTCTGCCTCCCACAGTTAGTGTGTGTGTGTGTGTGTGTGTGCACCTCGCCCCAACACACTCCTTGCCTCTCCAGCCCTGAAAAGAGAAAGACAATGTGAATCATATGGTATTTGGGGGGTCTGGAGCGCTGGGTACAATTTGTCAGACGTCCAATCAAGACCTCCTCATTCTGAATCCATGAGTGAGGTCTCAGCGCAGTGAGCTTAAGCAAGCATCAGTAAATCTGCTCTCGTCAACACGTGTGATGTCTGTGGTTTGTGTGTTTCGTGAAGATACGAAAGAAGATACGTGCTATAAATTCTCCAAAAATGTTTTCTGAACGCGCGAAGAGATTGCAATAATATGACGTCCTCATGTTTCATGTCAAATGAGGTTCTGCGTTTATCCTGAACTCATATTGTTCTATTTCATTTAGCTGTATGGCTATAGATGTTGCATTTGATCATAGCCTACAATTGTCCTAAAGGAAAGATCACGTCACTTAAGAGATCTTAATATGTTGGGTGTTTGGTCTGTTGGAGACAGACAAAGTCTGTTTCTCACATTTTTCTCACCCTATTAAGTTTCCAATATGAACTCAAACATTTCTCCTTTAAAATACTTACAATTCTTAAAACTGAAGTATCCTATCCACATTCATTTTATAGCATTATACGTAACTTTTTTATGCTCATTTAAGCACTTATTCGGGCAGTTTGTCAGTGTGGAGTGGCTGTAGGTTTCGAGAGTCCAATAGGGAGCATTCTGGTGCAGTTCGGTCCACCTGACCAGTACGTCTCTTCCTGCGGTGACTGTGTAGCTCCAGAAGGAAACCACATTCTCTCCATTAGGTTTAACGATGCTCTGACTCCGTCTCTGAGCAGCAGTTCCCGCCAAACCACAGACACATTAACCCCCGTTCTCTCCTGCATGTATTCACTCATGGGCTCATTGTTGTAAACAAAGCCTTACGTGCCATCACTGAGATTTTATGAGCATTTCCTCTTTTTGCCCACTAATTCTGGTATTTTCTCCTAACAAGTATGTTCGGCTGTTTCCTGAAATCCACAAGATTTATTAATCAGAGGATCACTTGACTGCTGCATTCAATTTACTGTCATGATATACATGAATTTCTGAGAGCAAGTTAAAGCAAAGACAGATCACATGGAAAGGACAGATGAAATTGGACGTGATTAAGTTTCTTGCACAGTTTCTCATTCCCTGTTGCCCCCTGCTGGTTGTCTGCAGTACTGCAAGAGCTTCTCAATTGAAGAATCCCTGCTGAGAATCAGATTTTTGTGGCTCTCTGTCTATGTGTGTGAACGCTGAGGTCATCCATATGTCAATGTCTGCTGTTACTACAGTAGATAAAATCAGACTTGTTGGCATTAAGCAGTTGCCATTAAGATAAAAGATCTGTCCAGGTATTATAGACCTCTTTGTGTTTGCAGTGTTGTATTATTATTTTTGTCCAGTGTTGGATGTTATAATGAGAATGTTTGAATACCAGCTGTAAACTGCAACCTTGTAGCTATTAAAGATGGATGGATAGACAGTCAGACAAATAATATTAAAATGTTCCTTATGTAAATGTATATGATCTTTGATTTTAAAGCTAGACATACTTGTGGAGTTAACATCAACTGAAGCATTAGCACAGAGACCTTTCATTTCTCAGTAATTCAGATTATATTCATTGTCTGAGTTAGCTCGTAATGAAAAGTGTTAAATTGCTCGCCTGCAGTGTGAACTCAGTCTAAATGTTTCTACTGGTCTCGTGTTTGGCAGCCCACCCTAAACCTCCATTAGGAAAAAGTCTCATATGCCAAGTAAATAATCAGTGTGGTTAGTTTAAAAGTGACACCTCTTATTGTTTGTGTAAGTATTTCTACTAGACTTTTGTTCCTGTGGCTGTAAAACTGTTTGCATTAACATACGTGGGAGCAAATATGTCTGCACGTCGAATGACGCATGTGTTTGTGTGACTTTGTGGTCTGTATTTTCCAACACGCTCTAGGTATGTACCCACTAAACCCTGCTCCTCCAGGCCTCTTCGTGCGGCATTAGCTGTAATTGCATGCAGAAATCCTTATCTTGTACTTGAGATGGGAGGCTTTGGCTGTCATCCTCTGACCACAAATACCAATTACAGTATTCTGTGTGTCAGCTGCAGAGATGAACGACAGAGCAGAACAGGCCTGCCAGTACGCGTGCGAAAGACTGCAGTCAATAATGTCTGTTTTCCTGACAGTCCGGCTACAGTTTTACAGGACAAATTGAGTCACCTAATCAGAATAACAAATAATCTCACAAATAGTGTCTTTTACCAATTACTGTAGCGTTGCATCTCACGAAGCCTGTCTGCAGCTTGTCATATGTTGCCAAAAACAAAAGCAACATTTCTGTTATATCTTATAACTCTTATTATTTGTAATTCATGGTGCCCTGGACAATTCTGAATTAATTCTCTAAAGCATATACCAGGAACCAGGGGTCTCTAATCTATGTACCCGGAGGTCCAAAGACCTGCAGAGTTAAGCTCCAGCCTACTCCAACACACCTGCCTGGATGTTTCTAGAAGTCCTGGAGACCTTGACAAGCTAGTTCAGGTGTGCTTAAATAGGGTTGGAGCTAAACTCTGCAGGTCTGTAGACCTTGTTGGAGACTTCTGGTGTGTACCATACAAGATCTTAGCCACCCCCCATCAAAGGGTCAGGCAAGATTCGAGTTGTCCCGGTTGTGAGATGCCAGAATAGTGTTCGGCATGTTTTCATAATGTTTCTGATCAATAATGTATGTGAATCTGCTCTTTTTAAAATCTTTATCACTTGTATGTACACAATAATCAAAAGGCGATGCTTTCCAGATGATTCTTTATCAGATGTCGTGGCAATGCATGTTTGTATACTGCCTTTATTTTTTGTACTTACAGTTTTGTAAAGCTGGATACAGTAGTGGAGTATGAATGTTTTCTAGAAAACAAAAGCAAACAGACATGGCAACCACCTGCAATTATACAAATAACCTTAAAGATAGCTGTTGCTTGTGTACCCTCAATTTGTTGAAAATGAATGACTTTGGGTTGCTTAGGCTCTACACATTGTTGTCACTCTGAGCCCCTCACACTGTCTAGTGTCTGTACACTGCAATGTCACATAATGGGAGCTTTCTAACGTTGCTACGTCATGTTCTTTGCAGTGTAAATACCGCGTTACAGTTACAGATAATAAAATCTGTTTATGAATAAATCTGCTCTTAAATCTGGAGATGTACTTAAGACATGCAGTTTTAAATCCAGATGTTAAACAAACAGACCCTTAACACTGCTTATCTAAGCGACTGTGTGTGGGGGGAAGTGGGGGGCTTTATTAGGCAGAAGAATGCAATAACACTTAGTTTAAAATCTCTCTCTCTCTATCTCTTTCTCTCTCTCTAGATCACTTATCTGCCCACCCAGCGAGAGACAGCATGTGGCACTTCTGCCAACAGCCCCATAAAACTCAACCTGTGTCTACTTTCAGCTGTTGTGTGATCACGTACAGTTATGTATGATGTAAAAAGACAGACATTTATGTCAACCATATACTTCTAAACTTCTGAAGTGTTTAGCAAAACATGATCTAAACAAAAGTGAAATATGAACTAGATTTTTACATTATCTGAAGTAATTGCAAGATGACATCTGCCTGTCTGTGTACAAATTGTGTCAGGGTGATGTGTATTGTGGCCAGAGTGTTGCTATATAGTTGCTGAATGGTTTTAAAGTGTTGCTATGGGATATATTTGGGTCAGTTGCTAGGGTGTTGCTAGGTGCTTGTTTTCTGCCTCAAGTCAAGAAAGTCCAAACTTAAGTCTTCACATATTTTGTTCTTTGTGTATATTAAAGAAAGGACTTAAGCTGGACGTCTGTAGGATTGTTTCGCCCATTTTAAAGTTAAATTCTAAAAGCTAAATATTTTAAAGAATCATTCATGTCCCCAGCCATAGCCTAGCTTACAATTTTACGTTGTAAGAATGTTCCCTAAACATTGCCCTTAAGTAACATTAAAAATGTTGTTTTGAAAGTTTCCTGATAAGTTTGGAATAATGTCGTGCTGGGCTGTGTCTTTAAAGAATCCATGATGAATAGATTGAGAAGTTCATGCTAATATCCAACCTCAAACATAACTCGCTTTCATGACAGTACTGCCTCTTCAGAAATCATCAAAGTCGAGCCCACACCCCTGTCACAACTGTGAAGAACAATATTAAATCAGGGTTTTACGACCCATCATTTTTTGACCGTGAGATTGTCGTTTCCTGCCTTTCTCAGGCATGGATGAGGGGATGAGGCGGATGGGTCACACAAGCAGATGTCAGTCGGTATTTCACTTTCCACGGATCTCCAGATTTTCGTTAAAACTCTGTCAGAACCTTCTAAAATGTTTTGAAGAATCAATCTTTAAACCGATGATGAGGGAGTGAAAGAATGCGAACAAACCAGAATCAAGCTGATAGTTCCGTGCACGCGGTTGGTCTGGAAAACGTACAATGTGCTGTCCACCACCCTGAACATGAGCAGAGATGCTTGTGTTGCGTGTGGATGCTGTGACATGCTCTGGTGACTCTGAAAAAAATACTTTTTTTGCTTTTTGTACAACTCCTACCTTCTGTGACCTGCTGTTTTCCCTCAGTTTGTCAAAATTAACAAAAAACACACGCATTGGAATAATATTTTGTATTGATAGAGTGGAACACTCCATCCCTTCTCTAAACCCGCTTATCCTCTGTGGGGTCACGGAGGGCTGGAGCCTGTCCCAGCATCTCAGGCCATTGTACTCACTAAGGGTAATTTTGTTATCCAATTCATCTAAACTGCCTGTCTTTGAACTGGTGTGAACATTCATATCACAATCAAAATTAAATTAAATCAAAATTGATATATACAGAAGTAAAATAAGCACTATGATCTCATAAGATCTATGTGTCTTTTCAGTTTTTGCTCTATTTTGGTGTGCAAGGCGACTTTTTACAACCCAAACAAATTCAGTTTACTTTTTATTTTTACATGGAAAGATGTCACATTGTGTAAGTCAGTTTGGTTGTAAATTCTGTTGTTTCATGTTGATTTTAATGTAAAAAAGTAAAAAAGTAAAAGTAAAAAAGTGAAAAGTAAAAAATGACGATAATTAGCATCATTTTAAGTTTTGCAGGCAGCAATTGTCTGTCTGTGTCATCTTTCTGATGTCACATCCAGATCAGTTCTGTCAGCAAAGCAGGAAACAGATGATCTGTAACTTCAGTCTCATTAACCCCAGCATCAAAGCTTCTTTAACAGCCCTCAGCTGTGGACATGTATCAATAACATTTTTTAATTTCCTATTGACATGGCAGCAGTCCAGGGCCTGGAAATATAAGTACAAACTTGGAAAAAGATTTGCTTCGGGGGCTGGAATTATCCTATAGCTGAACTGTTAGCTTTTAGAGAAGTCTGTCAGAAGTCTTCAGTCTATCCTTGTTCTAATTGGTTTAATATATCTGAATTGGTGCCTGCAGTCTTGTCACCGCAGCAAATCCACATCCTGTAATTTTGAAGAGCTTCCTACAGTGAACACTCAACAGACAGTATGGACAGTGTCAAATGCTTCCCAGTGGTTTTGTTTTCCTCACCCCATTTTAATTACGAAGACATCTTAAAACATAATAGATTAACAAAGCAGCGTTTCTCATTTATCACACAAACAACATTATTATTTTGGCTCATGTATAATGGGAAGAGTGATTTGAAGACCTAACCCCAAATTTTAGCTCATGCTGTAGAGATTGTGCCACAGACACAAATTTCATATACAGAAAAATCTTCCAGTTGAATACATCAGAAGATGTAGGCCTCATGTTGCAAGACCAGGATAAATGTGCCATTAAGGCAAGCAAACCAAAAAAGCATATTTACTTCAAAGTAAAGATGTTTATTTTCACGCAGGAGATTAAGGTTCGAGAGAACGCAGCCTTGAAACCTAAAGGATATGATGAGGAACAAGCCCTCACATCTTTTCTCTTGATATGGTCAATATCCAGACTTCAGGAGCACTTTTCTATATAGTTGATGGGTAAAATTATTGCAAAACCAACCAAGTGGTCTTTCTCACTGGCTTTGAAACCTGACAACTGCCAATGGAGCGAGGCTGCAGAACTGTTTAACTAGCGTTATGCCTGCATGCTCTGCCCTGCATCCTGCATTGCGTGACAGCGGCACTCTTATTAGTGGGTGAAAGTTTAGAGCATTGAACAGCTACTGCATCATTCAGCGTGCATGACGATTGTGATTCTAATGCTGTTACTGCTACACCTGTTATTTGCAAAGCTACGTCAACAAATGTCAGTTGCGCTTTCATCAGCGACAGATTCTTGTAGAGAAGATAGTTGAGGCAGACTCTTTGTTCAAGCAATTACAGGGCTATTGTCACAGTTGCTAGCCTCATTTGTAGCCCCATTAAGTTTTAGCGTTGATTGCTTTATTTCGGAGTTGAACACGTCGCCTCCTGTTTGCTAATCATTTGCCCTCTTTAAGAACAAAGTGTCTCGCACGATTTAGTTTAATTTTATTATTTGACTGAATTCTTTGCTGTTTCCCCTGCTTGCTTTGATGTTCCACTCTCTGGCTTTATCGTAATGGCTCTTGCTTTATTTTGTGAGGTGAAAATTGCCCCCAACAGAACCGGCCTGTTTACGCCCTGAGGATTTTCACAGGATTGAATTTCAATGGGAGTTTATCTTCTCTTCATTTAGATGGAAAAAACGATTTTTTACAAGATCAACCCTCAGGTCAAATTTATAATCCCCAAAACGCTTACAAATGCACAACAAACCTTAGTTACACGCCATTAATAAACCCAGCACAGGATTCCATCATCTTTTGGCAAAAATAATTATAAAGAAAGACGTTTCTTGACGGTACAAAGTTATGATGGAGTGTGGCTAACAAACCCCAGTGTGGAATTGTGTATAACATTTTCTTATTTATACGTCTGTTGTTAGCCAAGCACAATGCAAAATATACAATATAGTTTCTAAATATCTCTATCTAACTTTTGTATTTAACATAGCCTGATTGGTATTTTTGAAGTTCTGGTTATGGTTTTTAAAGACTTTCTATTTTATGGTTTGTTGCATTTTATTTGTTTATACATTTAGTACTGTTTTGTTCTTGCTGTGGGTGATTATTTTGGTTCACGCTTAGCATACTATTAATTGTTCTCTTCTTCATCACCATCAGTTTGGAATTCACCTGCACGTCACATGAACTGTCTTGACCTGCGTCAGGTCGTCACACTGCCTTTAAAGTCTAATCTGCTATGATGGGTTGTTTTCCTTTCTGGGCTGTTTTTCTCAATCTCTTTATGAGGGACTGGAAATTATTAGGAAAATGAGGCCATTGTAAGGACTAGACCAGCTCTGTGTTGAGCGATGACAGAGATTTCAGCCTCATTCATCAAGCTGTTCCTCTTTCCTTCTGCCACCAAATGAAACACAAATGTGCAGTGAACAGGCACAGAGTGAGAAAGCGGCCATGTACCCATGATCCTCCAGTGGTCAATAAGTCAGCTGACAATTTTAGGTTGTAAGAATGTTTCCCTAACATTTCCATTAAGTAACGAAAATGTTATTTTCCAGTTTTTTAGACATTGTATTAATGTTGTTATTGCTTGGTTATTAGAACACTATTTAATTATTTTTTTGAATCTGTAACTTTTTTCTTCCACTAACTGTTAATGTTAAAAAAAGTTCTACTAACGTTACTGCAAGAACATTTTTGATAACTTCTACAGAACTTTATAATGTTGTGAGAATGATCCTTGTTAGTTGGAAAGCCACTGGAAAAAAAATAGTGGTGAGGTGGTCTGCTTTTATGGGATTCTGGGCACTTGAGAGCTGGCCAGGTTGGGAGATCTAGACCAGCTTGAACCAGCTAAGACCTAAGGCTGGTTTGTAATGTTGTTTTCAGCCAGGCTCATGCATGGATTTTCGTGTTACACAACAACGCACATAACTGTTTCTGAAGGACAAGTGATTGGCTGCCAGACTGGTTGATTGAGTTATTTGAATGTCTTTTCATCAGCAGAATTCAGTTTTATGATTTTTCAGGAGACTTAAAGGGTGTCAAGATAAAGGAATGTCCGGTCTTGGCCTATTATACTTCAAGACCATGAGAAACGTTTCTTTCTCACACAATCAGGTGTCGATCTGCACTACTTCCCATCAGCGATGACATGAGCTTTCACTGTGGAGATGACTAGCTGGCCGGTCACATTGATGAATCCTGATCTCAAAGAAGCATTGCTCTCCAGCGGTCACACAGCACGGACACGCAAGGTGCCGTGGAATGCGGTCGCCTCAGCCCATCGCGCCAGTCTTAGCGAGCTCCGCACGCCTCTGTCCGCTTTTCCAACCCAGACTTCATTGTCTTGGAATGTTTCCTCCACATGGTCACAAAAACACTTTCCTCCCCACATCATTTTAAGTGACTCCACTAAACTTGTATTGTTCGGAATCGGTTTCACCAAGAGCTAATCAATATCAGCAGTACTCAATGTAGAACAGCAGGGCTTTTTCCTTCTTTTAAACAAATGTGTTTTCACTGCGTTCTCAATGAAAGCAGAGCCTGAGGATAAGGACTGGACCAGAACGTTTATTTATCAACTGACTTGATCAATTAATAGTCAAATCTTGCCTTATTTAATGTTGGTTGGCCTCCACCGTAAGCATTTATTCTTTATTGTTTAACTTTACGCAAAGTTTACACAGTCATTTTTCAAATATTATTTATTTGTCAAATATTGTTCAGTTATTTGCACATAACACAGCTGTTTCCTATAGACCACAACAGTTTGGTTTCAGAAAGTAAAATCTTATTCTTTGTAGAAAAATTGACTTTTATTGAAGTCAACTTTTTGAGACAGGCCAGCCTTCAGCTGCAAGACTGTTATGGAATATTCTTAATATGTGTGGAATATGTGTGGTTTTAACCTATATATATCTATATATATACACACACATATCTATCTATCTATCTATCTATCTATATATATATATATATATATATATATATATATATATATATATATATATAGATAGATAGATAGATAGATAGATAGATAGATAGATAGATAGATATGTGTGTGTATATATATAGATAATGTTTCCATTAATTAGCAAAACTGTTACAAATGTTACTTTCTAGGAATGTTTAAAACATCCTGTTTTTTTAAGAATCAAAAGTAACATTTGTAACAGTTTTGCTATTTAATGGAAACATTAGGGAAATGTTCCTACAACCTAACATTTCTAGCTGGGAATATGTTAAACATCAGGTTAGCTTCTTCTGTAAGTTATATATGAATTGCTAAAACATATTTTATATTCTTGAAAGGCCTTTAAAAGCATAACATGGACTTATTAAATATTTTCCCTATCAAGGCTTGAAATGATCACCAGTGACAACCTCCCTAAAAATGATTGATTTGAAATCATTCGAAATTGCATATTTACGTATTGTCATTTGTTTTTATAGTAATAGAAATAAAATAAATTTGGATTAATACACAGAGACACGTTTGCCTTTGACTAGAATTAACACGGCTGGGAACCTGATCCACCTGTAATTATTTTAGACACGCCCCTTCGTTTCCACCAATCATCACCCATTTAATTATTGCAAGCAGCTGCACTGGTGCTGAGGTGGAATATAAAGACCAGTGGTTTGTGTTGTTTAAGGGGAGAGAGAGCACCCTTGACTTATGTATGAGGTGTAGCTTGTTCAGGATATTAGAAGGCAGATGACCTTATGAACTTCAAGTTTCCGGCAAGACGCTTGCTCCTCTCTCCTCTGTTGTTTTGATGCAATTAGAAACAGATGTATGGAGAGTAAATCTAAGTACTAATGCCAGTTAAGATGTGAAAAGTTTGCCAAGTCTCAGGTCAGCATGACTGATAGACAAAGACCACAGCGTGGATCAAATATCAGACTCTATTTTTCTGTGTCTCTTTGCTGGAAATGTCAGCTTTGACACACTGTTTGTCAAAACTGAAGTTTGAGTAAAGCAGTTTGTGTCTGGTTAACAACTGCAGACAAACACATGTTGGAAAAAACATATGTAAATAATGAAGTCTGCACGTGTGTCATATATTTTCAAAAACATTAAGTGAAACCTGATTAATGATGAATAATATACCAAGTTTTTTTACCTTCTAAATATTATAAATATACCAGAAAAACTATAACATGTAAGTTAGTGATATAAATCAGCTGAAAATCTGGCACTGTAGGTGGTTACCAGGGAGTTGCTATGCAATCAAAAGAGCTCACCCTCAAGCCTTTATGACAGGCTGGTCTCTAGACATGGCTTTGAGATTTATTTCACCTATTGAATCGTTTAGAAAAGTAACAGCAAGTCTCCAGAGTTCTGCATAATCATTGAACATTAATGATGTTATGGAACAAATAGTACAGGATGAGGTTTCCACACTGATCATAAATAAAAAAACGAATACATTTGAATCTTTTAGACTTTTTTGGACAATAAGCCTTTGAGATTCTTTTAAAAGTTAGAGCTTCAGGAGTTTTGTGTCATTTTAAAGAAGAAATTTCATTCAAAGATGAAAAGAACATTCCAGCCCATTTTTATTTGTACTTTAATCCAAAGATTCCGCAGGGCAGAAAGAACTTGAACCAGGCCACAGTGGAAGTTCTTATGGGGTTTTCTCTTCATGAGAATTCTGCTTTATAGAAGCCCTGCGCAGGGTCCAGGGATCAGCAGATGCCCCCTGGTGTGCAAATGAGAAGCAAGACGAGCACAGAGAACATTCCATCTCTGAGCAGACAAACATTTTCACGAGGGTCATCCCTATGAGGAGAAGTCAATAAAACCTTTAAAAATCCCATCAAGCTTCTTTTATAGACAACAATAAATACCAAGTATCTTAGACTGTATCACTGCTGTCATGATCTAGGCTGTGACATTTACTCCGCCCAGCCATCAATGTCTCCGGCACTAAAGCACACAGGCTCTTATAAACTGAATGTTGAGGTGTTCCAGAGACCCAGAGCTCAGCAATATCCTGCCTCACGAAGACAGCGGGCATTAAGCCACGGCTGTGTTTTTATTACAGTCTTTGTAAAACAGACTGACTCCAGATTACACATTCCATTTAGGATGGGTGAATCCAAACTAATGCCCCTATAGAAACAATGAAAAACAGTTCTCTTTAATATCTCAATTGCTTATTCTAGACAGCAATGACAGACCCTGATCTCATGTTATTTCAGAATAGATCCCAGATATGCCAAGACATTTTAAAATGACCACTTACATTTCGTAAATTCTGTCTAGACCAAATGATCTGAGCTATACTGTCTACATTCATATTACCCAGAAGCTGTCTACTCTCTTACTGTTAACAGTTCCATTTCAGTCTCATTTGTGTCTATTTGTTTATTTCTTCTCATTATTAGTAACTTTTGGGCAATGTTAAAACATACATTACTGAGGACTCCAACAGGTGTCATGTGCTATGACAGAGTTCCTCTGAGCACTCAAAGGTTCCTCTGGGTCGTGTCCAGAACCAAACAGGCGTTCATGTTCAGTTCCAAGTTTGCAACCCTGAAAATGTGAATGCCACTTTGTACTTCATGTTTCAAAGCAGACATGGAACACATGGAACAAATGTCTGCCCCCAAAACTCTTCAGGGGAAGCATGTATGTATGTATGTATGTATGGAATGGTTATAGAAGGAAGGAGAATGTGTCTGTTTTTCTTCAAAAACAATGGTGAGGCATATAGACGGAGCTGCTGGACTATATGAACCAGCATCTTTGATTCAGCATTCCTGCATGCATTCAGTCCAGTCACTTTTAAAGATGCCATATTTCATATATTTATGGATATATGGATTTATTTTATCTGTATATGGCTTATGAAATCAGTTACAGTTTAATTTATAATGAAAATTTTACACTGTCTGACTGTAAACTGGTTGTTCAAGGTACAGGTACAGGTAAACTGTATGTAGTCTTCTACACGTGAATCAAAATGGAATTTAGTCATATGTCAATGCACACATTGGCTGTGGCATTATAACCATTATGATTTCTGTATTACCCATTTTTGGACAAAATTTGGATTTGGAATCATTTTTCCATTAAATGTTTCCCTTTAAGATTACTGAGATCACATTTTTACCCCACTGTACTAATACAAGCATGTAATTCCAATAAAGTGTTAAATAAACAATTAAACAATGGCCAGTTTCAACAGCCACTTTTTGGCATTGATGGAAACTTTGGAACGTGGAGAATGTTAGTGTAAATTTGGGCTTGTCAGTGAATGAAACTTAGCTTAGCTTGCAGTAATCCGGTGTTATGACTGTTTCAAAGTTTTCAAAAAGAAATGATGTTCAAAGCTCCCTGATTACATCGGTATGTTTCACTCCACACAGAAAGCTTTGAGTAAACTTTATAATGTCCTTTACCTGAAACCCTCATTCAACAGTTAAGCCAGAGGTTGAAATGATTCTGAATCTTTAGACCAAAAGGTTTTTGGAATCAGCGTGGATCAGCAAGCTAAAGACTTTTCTCACTTTAGCGTTTCAAAAGCAGTCGTTCTTTTAGTATTTGGACAGCTGGCTTTCACCTGTCAGACGTTTCAGAACTGCATTAAAACACATGATTACAGAGAAAACTTCAAGTTAAAAGTAGAACACAAAAATTGTACCATTATCACTGTATTCCAGCTTATCATCTGTAGAATCACTTTGAAGTTGCTAGTGTGGATTCCCAGCTTACAATTTTAGGTTGTAAGAACATTTCTGTAACATCTCCATTAAGTAACAAAAATGTTAAAATGTTATTTTGAAAGTTCTAGGAACATTCAAAACGCCCGTTTTTTTAGATGTTGTGTTAACGTTATTGCTTGTTATAAGTAAGATATATAATGTTATTCAGATTTTTTAATTATGTAACATTTTTAAGATGTTCCACCAACTACTTAAGAATAATTTTGATGTAGATATGTAACGTTAAAATAACATTCTCCTTTCGTTACAGCAATAACTTTTTTGATAACTTTAAGGGAACTTTTAGAGACTGTTAGCCAACATTATGAAACCATTTCATTAGCTGAGTTACAATGTTGTTTTAACGCCGCATTTATTAATTTCCCATCTTTTAATTAAGATGTGTAATTGTCTTATTTTGTCATGTTTTCATAGACTACAAACAAAAATGTGTGTACATGTGTGTGTTTGGCCTTATTAGTGAACTGTGCTTATGTAAAAAACAATTAAAGCACACAGCATTGACAAAAAGTTTCTTTTTGCAAAACATAGATGTGCAGTGAAGATTAGCTGTCAAGAGTAAGAAACAGATAAAAACAATAAAAATTTGTTTATTTGTTATATAAAATGTTATTTAACATTTGTTATATATTTTAATACATTTTAAAGACATTTTTGTTTATTTTTGTTTGATAGCCCATTTTGGGACTGGGCTGGATCAGCACTTTATATTCATTGTATAATTGTTGAGAATACTGCGTAAGTGTATGCGTTGCATTGTGATGTGGCGTGCCAGCGTTAATCAACAGACCCTTGTTGGAGATTGATTTTTGTTTTTCTATTTACGGAGCAATCCTTTTTGTTTTGCCTGTGTATAATTCATCAGTCAGACTGGCAGCATGTTTGGATGTATGTTCTTGCAATGTTTCTGTGGATTTACATTAGGGACCATGTGATGTGAGCATTCGGGTCACAACCGGTCAGTGCGTTATCACTGTGGCACGTATTATCAAGGGTCAGAGTAAACTGCATTCGTCGCATCAAAAATCATCAACCCTAAAAATGCAACCGATCAAGAAGTTCTACAAAAGCAGCAACGTCTAAAAAGGCATGAACACGCCTACATGTGGAGTCAATCAGGCCTTCAGAGCCGAGTGTGTGAAGTCACGTCACCCTCCATCATGGACTGTTTGATGTTGAAAAAACGACAAATACTGAAATCTACCAGCTTGTGTTGAATGTTGTGAACAGCACAAAACAGCTACAAGCGTCTAAGGAGTGATTATCTCTAACAGAAACAAAAATCTCTTTTTTTTGTTGGAAACAGAAAAGACCTTAACTAGTTACACTGCCACTCCAACACACTACAACAGCTCTGACCGAGACCGTAAAATTCACAACCTGATCCTAAAGCCACTTATTGTTAACGTTAGCTATAATTGAACTCAGCCCAAACCCTGTCGTAGCTCACTTGTTTTGTACCTGCAGGCCAGACCAAGTTTAACTCAAACAGCCATTCCTTGCAAGCATGCAATATTGTGCTTAAAATGACAGATAACAATGTAGGCCTACTGTAAGTCAAGTCTCATACTAACTCTTTAAGGTGAAATTCTGTAACAGTTTCTTTACATTGGCAGATATGGATTTTTATGGACACTTGGTATTCATTTGGCGTCACTGTGATTTTGATACAACTTTGTGAGAACAAATCATGTGAAGTAATCTACAACAGGCAGAGGGGTTTTTTTGAGCAATTCCAGTAAGTTGATTTGTAGGGTTGAGAAAGGATAAATTGGAGTAATAGTTAGGCATTCTCCCATTGATCTGAACTGGAACCCATAGAAGGGCCACGGGCCCCTTTGTGACACATCTGCTGGGCTGGACCCCTGCTCCTGATTCGTCTGTCTTTATGGCACATCATGTTCTGATTAAAGATTTAATTGTGCATGGTTTCATGCGTGAGTATGATTTGATTTTGCCGTCGAGACGGTTTTGTCACTCTGGACGCTTCACTCGTGTCTCATCGGGGCTGTGCTTTATTACATCTGGAATGTTTGAACCACTTCGTCAGCATAATTATTCCAAAAGCGTGTGGAACTTTAAAAAACAGTCGCAGGGCTAGTGGAGCATCTCTGATTCGCTAATGTTGTCGTGAAGTTATAAAATCTCAAGAGAGTTTTAAGTAGACATAGAATGTTGTTTGCAAAGTAAAGTCACGAAACGCTTCGAGCTCCATGGTTGAGAAGATCTCCACCCTTCAATAGAGCTATTCAAATGTCAAGGCCTTTATTCTGACAAATTCTAGCGCTAAACAGTAAAAGAAAATCCAGTCATGGACAAATATGAGTTAGCCAAATGTATATCCTTAAAAAAAAGATTTGTCTTAGGTTCCTTGGGTTAGGGACACAACAAACCAATATCAATAAACCAGCACTGAGGAGAGCTGACTGTGGCATCGCCAAAAGGCTTGGTGTGTTCCGGGTTTTACAGGCCCTCCAGCAGAGAACTTTTTTGTTGTTATTGTTTGCTCTCTAGGGTTATTGGGTTCTTAAGCTGGCTTCATGGTTCTTTGGAGAATAAAAGACATTTTTGTGCTTGTGAACTAAAGAGCAAATCAGTTTTTTTACTGGAATGTGAATAACTTCAATATGTCGAACTGTCTTCCCACTTTAGCATCTTCTCTTAATCTAGATCCAGTGTTTATACATCCTCATGGTCAATTACAAGGTAAGTGAGGACTAATTCATCATCATACCCTCAGAACCGATGACTTTAAGTGCAGCATTTCTCTGCCAACAGATTTGCACAGCTGTTGTGGAGATGTTTTATAAACTAATCCTCTTATCAGATCTTCAGTGCCTCACCTGCAGGGGCAGAAGAAGGCCTCACCTGGGCTTCCAGCAGGCCTGATGACACTGTACATTGTTTACACTGCTATCTGTTAGTTTACCCCTATAGCAGGCCAGTATCTGCCTCATCTCAGCTGGGATTCTTCTCTCTTTTCATGCAGCTAAGGTGAGCATGACGCTGTGTCAGTGCACTAGAGACAATAGAGGTAAGATTGAGAATTTGAGGGAGAAACCCAGAAAAAACTTGTCCTTGCTTAGAGCTCAGAGTTGAGAGACGTACAGTTACTGAATTCACTGAAAAATGTACATGAATTTATTGTTGAAATACAGTAACTGTATCAAGCTGTTAAGATTTATGCAGATAACATAGTTCAGATAATTTGGTCTTTGAGAAATTTGGAATTTGAGAAATGTTTAAGTTCACATTGAGATCCTTGACTTTTTGATTCAAACACAGTATGAAACATTGTTGAGATTTCTTTGTTGAGAAACTCTAATGAGACACATGTGAGACTACCATAGTCTTTATAGAGTAAAAAAATCCAGGAGGCCTAAACAAACACTATGTAGTTTCCTTTTAATTTCAGCACTGTCTTGGAGAAACAAGTGAGATATTAAAGAGATCAGACACACTACTTCTGTTGTATGGTGAGACATTTTTGTGGTGTAGGTCATAGTGTTGCTTACAGCATAGGGATTCAGTAACTGCTCTCTGTCTGCACCAAAAAACCCATTTCTCAGAGTTTATCCGTAATAATATTAGAAAGGTTAATAATGTATTCAATGTATTCATTCATTTTTGGTTTGCTTACATTTTCTTCAAGCTCTAATTTAAGGCATGGACTGCTGAAGCAATTACTGTACAGCTGAATTCTCATGAGGCCGATTTCACAGTGAGAGTTTACAGTGAGTTGGATTCTCTGAATACTGCCCTCATTTACTCATGACATTAACTGACAAACTACTACTTGATCCTATAAAAACCTGAATGTTTTAAGTCAGGAAATAATCAGTGGTGAATATAACGACATTAATCTCAGAGAATTCTTTATAAACCACTGAAATATGAAATAAATAGCTGCTATTTCTGGAAAAACTGGAAAATATCAGCTTACGGTGGACCAGAATGAGTTTTCAAGCTGGTTAGTGCTGGTTTGGTGTTGGTCTAGTTGGTGGACAAGAACAGCTGTTATTCTGTAGCAAAAAGTCTTTCTAGTAAAGCTGGTTGAGCAAGGGAGGGCTTACTGGTTAAGCTAGTTAAAGGGATTTTTGCATTTATATATTCACACTAACTTTTCATAGTGTCCATGAATTGATGATCATAAGCAGTGTAATAGTTTAAATTACATTTCAAGGTTCATAAATCAGAATGTTCCTAATATTTCTGTTTATGGAGCACAACACTACTGTCGCTACTATATGTCCCATATAGAATTTAATTCTATTACCATTAACCAGTTATTACCCCCGAATAATTAAGTCATTTTTACCCACTTGTCTTGATTCTACACCCCTCAAACTTTTGCCTGGATGCTCAGATTCATTAAAAGGGGTTTTATTTATTCAGGCAGGCAACACTGTATGTCCAATCTGTCCAGCAGCCAGATTCTCAGAGACATCTAAACAGGCCTAATTTTAAACAGAAGCAAATTAATGAACCGTGATGAAACACCCCCCTTCACATTTATTACCAAATAAACTAAATATTTAAGCGTATGAAAACTGTGAAATCAAATGAAACGATTGAAACGCTGGGGTTCCATAAATGGAACCATTAAATGCAGATGTTGTTCCATCCGCTGTGATGCATTGCACAGAAACATATGTTGCTTTACTGCACTGATCTTCCGTTCTTGATTTAACTTTAAAGTGCAAAAATTCCAGGATGCAACCCATTCTGTCATTACTGCATTGTTTCCTGTATTCTCGTGTTTTCCAAAAAATATCTTTGGTCTGCTTTAAAAACAAAAAACAAATAGCACCCCAGCTAACATGGAACATTCTCAGAAAAGTGGTCTCAAAGTTATCAAAAAAATCTTGCAGTAATGTTAGTACACTATTTCTTTAATGTTATATATCACATATCAAAAATATTGAGTATTTAGTGTAATATTTTTAAAACGTTACAGAATTTAAAAACATATAACATGTTTAAAAACATGTAAAAATGAAGTTCTTATAACCAAGCGATAATGTTAATACAATGTCTAAAAAAAACTGGAATGTTCCTTGTAAAACTTTTTCAATGTTTTTGTTAACTTAATGGAAACGTTACAGAAATGGTCTTGCAACCTAAAATTATTAGCTGGGATAGAACACCTTGGACAAACTTTCACAGCAGATTATTTCATTTACCAAATTTAACAATGTTTTTCTGAGCCTCTTAATGTCAAAAGCAATACAAAATGTGCATCGTTTCTGACACATCACAGCGTTATTTGTAGCTGCTATTAGGAAGATAAGAAGGTCCATTGGGGAAAGGTTAGCGGCAACATATTTCTCTGTGTGTCGTTTATCTTTCATTCTTCACTAGAGCGAGTTTGTCTTTCACAACAGCCCGTTTCCCAAGAGCGCCCGGGCCCTGATGCTGCGATGGCTAACACATCTGCATGCACATCAAGCGTAAACTAATGTGTATTGGTTTACCAGTTTTCAAATGATTAATTCCTGCATACAGGGAGGAATTTGGCCCCTTGGAGAGCAACAGGGTGTTTTTAACTCTCTGGGATGAGCCAGCTTCACAGACAGACCGAACTGAGAGAAAGAGAGAGAGTTTATTGATAACAGGTGGTCACGCATGCCGAGATGTTAACGATTACCAGCTGCAGGGCCGATCCTGTGCCAGACACCCGGTCTGAGGACCAGAGATGGAGGAGGAAACTGCGATCTATTGGCCAACTTTCACCTGACCTGATCTATTAGCTCATTTTTACTGTTTTCTGGGGTCAGATCTAGCTGACTAAATCTTGACCCACAGAGCATCATTACTTTATGTCAGACAGCCTGTCCTGTAAAAATAGTGTTAGAAACAGTATGTCCGTCTTGCGCTCAAAAGGCTGTCATGCCAAATAGACTCTCCTCCAATCTCTGTTCTGATAAAAATGGGCCACATTAAAGAAAAAAGGTTTAACCTCTAAAACAAAGCCAGAGTTTGAATAGATGCACATCTGCAGACTCAACAAGATCTTTGTTCGCAGATCAGAATATGACCAACTGGATAAATCAGATGCCTAAATATCCTTCTCAAGACCACATTTTGTTGGGCTGGAAAATTAATAAGGATAATGCATCTTGAAGCAATCTATGGTTAAGTGGCACAATGTTGATGGCTCATTTCTTGTGGGGATCAAAGCACGGGGTTAATGTTTGATTGGTTAGCATGAGTCAGTCAGCCCCTGCTGGTAGATGCTGTAATTACACCATTCAATTTCTTCATTAGCACAACAGCATTAGCAAAATGAGAAAAGACAGACAAAATAAGCATTTTTGAAGGCAACTTATATCACATTTAGTTGATGTTCTTTCTTGTATGTCCTTTCCTGTCTGCTGCCTTTTATGTCATAGCTCAGGATAGTCACTGGTGATTATCATCTAACAATCAGAGTTGTCAGGATGTCTTTTTTGATGTTCTAGCCATGTAGCTGTTTTCTTCTACTGATCACCCAATACCCTCACATAGTTTTATATTATCTGTTTGCAGCCATCTTATCCAAAGTAACTTAGTGCATTCACATCAGTACTTGCATTCCCTGGGATTCGAACCCGTGACCCTGCTGTTGTTATCACCATTCTACCAGATAACCTACAGGAACGCTACATTATATATACTTTTTGTAAACTGAACAGATACACACATCGTTTTTACAAGAGCTCTTGTGCCCATATGAGAATTTGGCAGGAATGGTCAATCCAAAGCAGATGTGATGAAAAGCGAGACCACATGGCTAAGATCTGATCCGGCATGGTGAGATCAGACAGGCATTCCTCTATGGCTCTGACTGGATGCAAAACACTTAAAGGTAAGGTGAAATAAGACGATCCCTTAAAAGTTGCACGTTCTACATTGAGCCATGTTGATACCACTAACCAGAATATCAGATAAGTGTATCTCCATTGCTTTCTTTCATCATGAGATATGAGTCCATGCCAGAACGATTTTATCTGAGTGGTGCAATTCGTATAAAATGATAATGAATGCTTTGTCGTATTACTCCACTAATTTTGCTCTCTGGGGTGTGTTCCCGTGTAGCATCTTGAAACTACGCCAACCACAAAGGGAAAATGAGTTTAGAGGAGTATGACAGGGTTGGAATGAAACTCCCCCCCCACCCCGTCACGCCCGTCATGTTCACCCGCATCAACACTCCAACGGCGAGCTCTGCTGAAAGAAGTGGCGAAGAGCACCTGATATTCTGCTCCACGCCTGCTCACCCTCTGCCACTCATGCTAATGAAAAAGAGCCCTCATGACTCATCTCAATCTCATGTCACAGAGCAGGAGAACCGGGCCCCCCGGGGACATACACACACAGAGGTACCAGACCTCACAAAGTTGGTAAATAGATTGGTGATCACAGTTTCTCAGACTATTATATTCTTTTCATAAAGCGTTAAATGATTTTTAAGTGATTTTTTAATCCACAAATGAATACTCGTCAAACGCCAAATGCATGTAAAAGCAAATAAATGAAGGAAATTAGTTACTCAACAGTCTTCTGGTAACTAGTTACTGGTAATTAGTAGCTGCAATATTACATGGTTTGAATCAGAGTATGAGAATGACATGAGTTTGACTCTCACTGACGTACATGATTCAAATCATAGACAAACACACCATCAAAAGAAAACATCTGTTGTGACTGTTAACAACTGTCTTCAGTGGAAATGTTCTCATCAGAAATTTATCTGGGATATTTACACTTTTTGTTATCTAGAACATATGTGGAATTTTCTATGAATTAATCCCAGAGGCAAAAAATGAGCAATAAAATGATAATGTATCCACTTTTTTGTGTGACGTATTTGTATGTTACAAATGTGCAAGAAAAGCTAAATAATCCCTTCGTAATATATAGATAAAAGTAAATTTTAATAAAAAAAGCAAAACATTGTTTTTAAAAACTGGAAAAACATGCACTGATGAATTGTGCACATTAAACATATGTATATTAAAAACAGGGCGCTATTAACTTAAAAGCTGCAATCAGATACCTTTGCCTCTCTATCGCCATCTCTGTTTGAAACTGCAGGTTACATTGTTACATACTTTTCTTTAGGTATTTTAAAGTCAAATGAAGCCAAACTGAAATTTTCCAGGAACCCGACAGCTCAAATTATAAGTCAATATTATGAGTTTACCATTGGGAATTGGAATACGGTACGGAGGCCATTTTGAACACTGATCTGTTATGCACTTGCTCAATACCTGATTTTTGTTTATATTTAACCAAACAGTTATGGATTGCAGCTTTAAAAATTTCATCTGCTATTCTCACTTACAGCAGGGAGGTGAAATGTGGTCCCACGATCACCATTACAACTGCTGTCAAAATGAAACAATGGAACACGGCCCATATTTACACCCACCCATAATCCTCCACTTCTCCATCCAAACCACAGGCATTTCAATATTTGAATGATGGATGGAAAGATGGTTAGATGGATGAATAATTGAATATATTATTCACCTAAGCAGAATTTTATTCACCATGAGCAGCGTTTGGGGTCTGTATCGTTGGCATCAAGCTCTTTGGGTTTTTCACTACCTTGGGCGCACGAAAAGTGCTGCTGGCATAAACACAAGTCAAGATACCACACAGTAAATGCCTGAGCCTGTTTACTTGGTGCTGTAAACGCTTTGAGGGCAATTAAATGTCCCACCCCCTAGTCTCCAGAGGGAAATGAAAATGCCTGTGGTCTATTGGGTTACTGACCTGTCAGTCTGGATGACTGACAGGTAGCATTCAGCCAAAACAAGGAAATTATGGGGTGTTCAGTCTGATTCATGACCTTTTACCCCTCAGGTTAAAGTAAATGACAGTTGTGGGAGATATTTACTTTTTTACCACAATCAAACTGTCAAAGGTGGTATGAAGTTTTGTAATTCTTAAATGGTTGACTAGTACTGACCATATAGCCTGTTAAATATTTCATTTCTCAAGACAGATTTAAGACAAATCTATATTAAAGCCAATTAAAGATCCAAAACCATAGCATTTTACAACATTATAGGGTTGTTCCTGATGCAAAGGCTGTTTCATCTATGCATTGCATGTATCCTTGACAGTGATATAGGTATACCCATAATGCATTCCCAGCTAACATTGGCTAACCTTCTCTCAAAGTTCTCTCAAATTTATCAAAAAACGTTCAAATTCTATCGAATTTGTTTTAATTATAGATATCATATATATGAAAAATGTTATTCTCACATTGTTAGTGGAGCATTTGAATAACATTATTATGTTATAATAATGTATATATAACCAGTATAACCAAGCAATAATCTTAATGAGAAAACTGAATGATAATAACTAATTTTGAGTGTTCCAAGGACTTTCAAAATAACATTTGAACCTTTTTGTTACTAATAGAAACGTTACGGAAATGTTCTTACAACCTAAAATTGTTAGCTGGGTTGTGACAAGCACGGAGCATTGTTGTGTCTGTTTCAGTCAGGATGTTCCTTATGTAGGCACTAAACAGCAGGACAGCATGGTAAGCATATGTACTTATTAAGTGTATTTATTATCTTTCCTCTCAACAATCTGCAAGGCAGGAAACGATATACATTAAACGTCCATGAGGTGATTAATAAAGCAAAGAGCTGATATGAAATGAATGCCAAACTGTCTAAAGCTGCTATAAAACAAGTCTGAGTTCACAATTTTGCATTAAGAAGGCCCTGCTGTTAGACTCCAGCTCCTTTCCACCCTGATTTATAAAACAGGACTGGCTGTAATTGACTCCCCCTCGAATCCTAATATAAAGTTATAATCGGGCTCAGCCAGGCCTCCGCCACACATTTATAAGCAAACAGACTGAACTGCATGAAGCACACAAATACAGGCATGAATGATTTCTCTGTGAATGCTGGCTAAATTAAGAACCAAGGTTGATTTAGGCCATCTCTTTCCTCTCTCTCTTTCTCTCTGTCTCTGTCCCTCTATCTCTCTCTTTCCATCAGATCTTGTATGGCTATGTCAGCATGCACAAAATTGCTTTAAATCTAATATTTATAAGTACATACCTGCAATCCATGTGGGATTTCACAGATTGAAAATAATGATTTGTGCAATGAAGTGCCTGTCTCTAGATATATAGTTTCATGTCAATGTAGCCCATACCTGAGAGAGAGAGAGAATGAGAGTTTTATCAGGATTAAACAAACTCATGTCAGCTACATTTACTAAAGCCACAATAGACATGCAGCAGGATCCAAACATCTGAGACCAATTGTTAAATCCTGCTGGAATAACATGGAGCATCAGGTTTTGGACAAACCTGTTGAGTTCACAAATCTGAAAAATGTATGAAATTTCAGTGACATAATTTACTGAAATTATGATTGTAATTTGCAATGAAAGATTTTGCATAACCCAGCTAACAATTTTAGGTTGTAAGAATGTTTCCCTAACATTTCTATTAAGTAACAAAACATTTATTTTGAAATTTCTAGTGGCAAACAAAACATCCATTTTTTAAAATGTTCTATTAATGTTGTATTACCATTGTTGCTTGGTTTTACATTATTCCACTAACGACTTAAGAATAATGTTGTGTGATATATGATATATAATGTTCAAAAAAACATTTTACTAATGTTAGTGAAGGAACGCTTTAAAATAACTTTTAAAGAACATTTTCTTTTAGAGAACCCTTAAAAACCATGAGAGACCATGACTAACAAAACTGCACCCTCAAAACATCCTTCCACGAAAACAGCTGAACGGCCCGTGTGGCAGCAGAGGAAGGAATTTAGATGAAAGCGTTTGCATCATTATCGCAGTCAAAAGATAATAAATTATGCTTTGAATACGTCTAGATGAAGTAAATCATGATGTTAAACTGTGAAGAACTTATTGTGCAGATCAAGTAACATTCTTACCAAATGGGCTGCGATTCACTTCCAAGATAATGTTCTCTACAGCTTTTTCTGCTAGTGTGAATACATATGAGTGCACTGAAGAAACGAGTTCATCGAAATGTTCCCACTCTGCATTTTGGTCCAGTGGACTGTCTAGAGCTCAGTTGATATGTGTTTTATGATTCACAGGGCATTTGAAAGGTATGTGTCTTTACACATGGGCCAAGAGTTGGTCTTTGGCTTGGCAGCTCTCTATTTTCATAACCAGGGTTGTAATTCATATGATACGGAAAAATATTGCCATATAACATTCATTAGAAGAGCAGCAGGAAAAAAATACTTTTATTACAAATAAGTGATTTATACAGTCCCATAAAACTTCCCGTTTACAACATTTCATTTGTAATTGTCTCTGATTGATTTGATGTATTATTTGCATTATAGGTGTGAGGTGACAACAGTTACATGTTGTGATCATTTCAGCAATGCAAAAAGAACAAACCCACATACCACAGGTGATTTAGATAAGGTGCGTGAACGTTAAAGGATAACTCATTTTTGTTACACTAGTCGGTTTGTGACCCATGAAACCCTTGCCACCACCATAGCCACAGGCAAAGCAGAACATGTATCTCTACTTACGTAAACAGAGGTAAAAACCCTGAGAAAGGACAGAGGAGAATGACAAAGATAAGCTTATATAGTGCAAATCAAACACTTACCGGCATTTACGCATTTTACTGTGAAGAAACGTGGAATGGAATGCCAGCACCTGTGTGTGCGCGCATGATGTACCTCCATTAGGTTTCCAGTATCTGTACACCAGCTAGATCAGGTGCTACTATACTGAAAACATTATTGCTATAACTACTGGAAAAGTTTCACATCATCCAGTTCCTAATCATAAATTTAAACATTATATAAACACATTATATAAACAAAATATAACCTTGGGGTTGGTGTAGCATTAATATAAATGCATCTTATTTACAATCTGCTTTACTCTCTCTAATTATTTCAATTACAATTGTGACAAGCTTTACATACACTACTGGGCTGTTGATGCCTCTGATGCAGTTTACCTTTTTATGTGTCAGATGCTTTTATGATGGCTCCTTCACCTCATAAGAAAGTTCATATCTTACACTTATGTCATTTATATGCCTCATAGACCTTCTCATGTGAGGAATGATCTCTAAAGGCAGGCCAGAGTCTCCATGCCCTGGGGTACATCTCTTGGCTTAGGGCTCTACCTGCTTTGCTGCCAATGACATCCACCACTGTGGCTAAATCTTCCCCTGAACCACACAGTGGAGAAAATGTAAGCGTCTACTTCAATTAGTGCTGTTTAGTTTTAACACAGTTCCTGGCGTCGGCAAACCCACCAGTCCCGGAGGAACACAGCCGTGACATTTTCACTGTGTCAACAAACCCTCAGAGCAGAGCACAGTTTCAGCCTGGCTGAGGGAGGCAGTGCCCCTACTGGATACAACGGGTATTGCAATTAAAAATACATAAAATCTTTGATTTTGGCCTCAGTTTGTTCCCATGATTTCTGACAATGTTTCAGAGCTTTCTGTAAATATTCCCAATCATCAGTAATGGATCACAAGTAAAACCTTTAATATTTTCCCCTTTAAAATATGTCACAATACATGGATGCCTTTGAATGGCCATCAACAGAGAAACACGTTTTGCTTGTAACGGTGTAGTTGCAGCATCTACCACTAGAGGGCCCACCACTGAAGCTACTACTGTAGAATAGCCTTAGACAGGGACAAATCCCCATAAAAAACCTGAATTAAGTGCCTACCTAGCATGAATTGAACCGAGCAACCTGGTGTATCAACAGTATCAACCCTACACACTAATCCACCTATAGAAAGTTGTATGGCACTTTTATCTGGGCAGTCAAATCCATTTTTCATAGCACCTTGCATATTATAAAAAACTTTGTCTCCAGAACCATGTGGTGACACTTGATTTGGTAATGTGGATTGGATAGGTCTTTGTCATATGCCAGTCCTGACCACAGTGTGGTTATTATATGAATTACACCTGTATCCCAGCCCTCTAAGTTCTGTATTTTTGTTTGCACAGCTGGGCTATGCTTGAACATTTCAGGTAAAATAATGTCCTCAGTTGTCCCACTAAGACATGAACCAGTGACCCCACACTTCATTTTTGTCAGCATCTTCTGCTTGGAGATGTAGCACAATGGGGATTAAATATAACAAGTTATAATTATTAAAAGAGACAAACTGCAGTCAAGTTATGTTTCCTGGGATTCAAACCCATGACCTTGGAGTTGCTAGCATGATGCGCTACCAGTTGAGCTTTAGGAACCTGTTTTGGCTACAAAGAAAGAAACTGTGGAAAAAATATGATATAAATATGATATAAATCATCATAATCATTGTTTTCTTTTTCTATAGGTTTAACAAAGCAATATGATCGCTGATCTACACAAGAGATTTTAAGACCTTAAAATAGAGTCTCGCTCTGTTTATTTATTTTGGCATAGATAGGTAATGAGCGCTAATTTATTTGGCTAATTTGGGGTTTAGCTCATTAGTGCAATTAACAGCAGTTATTTCAGTTAACGTGTCACACTATTACTGATGGAGGGCAATGGTGTGCTGGAGATACTTCACATTCAGAAATGCTGTTGTTGTTTATCATATTCTTGGTAGCCCATATATTCCCCAGACAGAAAATTAGGAGGGTCAGGGTCCAAATTACCTTTGGGAAGTTAAGAAAAATGGTTGATTTGTATCCTGTAGTATATGTCCTTCCCCCTCTTCTCTCCTGCTCGGTCTTAAACAAAGTGCTCAAGACTCAGACCTTCATTTTTTAAAAGGTATTATTGATTCTATCTAAACTGAACTGGTGTTCGCGTCCCCAAAACATAAATACTGCATGTTGGCCTGGACACTTGCACCGCTCTGTGCTCCTAAGTACCATCTGGCTACTGCCAAAACAAACAGCAGTAATGAGTACAAGCTCCTGGTTGAAAGGCCAGTCTAAAAACCGGGGCCTTGCCAGTGTGCACACACTGAGAGGCTGTCATAAGCCAAATTAAAAGACTGACTGTTTTTACCCCTCTGCTCCCCCTTCACCCCAAGCAAAGCTGCAGAAGATGCTGGGAGCTGGGGTGGAGGAACTGGGGGAGGGCATCATGTTCAACAAGCAGATCTTGTATTTGAGAATCAGCTCAGGGGAACCAAACCAAGAAAATAACAAGTGAGGATTTATTGCCAGACGGTTTGTTTATGTTAAAAGAAGGGGCTGATCGCACCAGCCAAGAGTCAGTATTTGCATAATACATGAAAAATGAGATTTATTTTTGCTGCATACATACTTGTCAAACCTTGTCTTTTTAAAAGACGTTGCACCAAGTGTTGTTTTCACACGACTGCCTGTTGCAAACGTATAACCGGTGCAAATGCATGAAAACTGGAATATATGATCCACAGTTGTGGGGACCCAGCTATAACAGGACCCAGCTAAGGTTGAAGGAATGTTTCCCTAACATTTCCATTAAGTTACAAAAATGATAAAAATGTTTTTTAAAACATTATTTAAACTTTATATTAATTATATATAATTATATATAACATTAAAACTAACGTTCTGAGAATGTTCCTTGTTAGCCTGGCAATAATTTAGTTTAGAGCTGCTGCATATTGCTGACCACGCTGTTTTGACTGCTGTCATTCTGACTGGTGCCCTTTATATTTAGAACAGGCAAGCAAAACTCACACATAATTCATTTTCAGGTTTGTAAATCATATTTCTGTTCATATGAGTGACTACAGTGCAAAGTCAGTAAGCGTGAAGGATGCCTTTTTCAAGTTCAGTCTGTGGAACTTCTAGAAGAACCAAAAGAACTCACAGAGTGTGAGCTGCATTGGTGTTGATCTGTCTCAGGCATGTCAAACTTCATGTCTCTCTAGACAGTTTAAAGAAAAACATGTTAAAAGTTGTGATGAAAGTCTCCTTTTAACATTTCATCAATGTTTGTTTGTCATCTACATGTAAATGGTCCAATAAGAATGCCTCTTATTTCAAAGCAAGTTCTGTAAGTGAAGTAATGTCCATGCTGTTATTAAAAAGTGTGTCTCAAGATGTCCATGGGTTGGTCAGAAAAGTTCTATTGATGTAACTTGAGGTGGGCTAAAAATGCTGACCTGTTTTAATGTGGTTTGTGGTGTTTATTGCACACGATTACAACACCCAATACGCACATAGATGAAAAATGCTGCCACCCCATGGATATCCCGCAAACTGTGCGCTCATTTCCTCTCTATGCCCCAGCAATACCCCACCCCCTTCCTCTGCATCCATGCCACTGTTTTTGCTGGAGCTAAAGATCATTGGGTGGACTCGCTACAGGTGTGAAAAAAGAGGCCTCAGTTTGCCATTGAGTCTGGACATCGTTCATTCTGGAGGTTATTTTTAGTGCTGAGGATTTTAATGTGGTGCTGTGTTTGGCAGCATGCAGAGAGGTTCATGAGCCAAAGCGGAACTCTGCTGTGGCTAAAGTCTTATGTGTACAGTGACAGCAATATGAAATGTTTATTAGAGACTGTTTCCTCCACCTCTTTATTTTTAAACTTCAGTGCCATGTCTGTATTCAACTTGTTGACAGGCGTGGTGTGTGTTCCATCCAGTAAGCATGCATCTTCTGTTGCATATTATATATATATATATAATATATAATATAATATATATAATATATTATATAATATATATAATGTCAAAAGTTTGGCACACCTTCTCATTCTTTATTATTACCACAGTTTACAATACGTCAGAAACTATACGTTAACACAAATGAAGGAATGGGATTATGCAGAGCGTAAAAAATAAAAAAATATTTTAAAAAATGCATATAAAACCAAAGTAGTAATCCTTTGCCTTTATGAAATGATTATGACATACTGGGATGATTTTAAACAGTGTTGAAGGAGTTCCCATGTGTGCTGTACTGTGCCTTTTGGGAAGAACACACAGTAGGCAAAGCTTTTCCTCTGCATCTGACAACAGTGTGGCGTCACAGGCTGACAGCACCTCTGCGACCCACCGCATTCAGTTTGTTCAGGCCGGCTTTCTGCAGACCTCTCCTAAGACTGTGGCAGTGGCTCATGGGAAGCTCCCTCGCACATGCCAGCTTTAGGGAGCTAGAGGTCGGGTTAAGACTGTCTGCTGAGTGGAAAACCTGTTGGTGGGGGTCTGTAGCATTTTGGATCAGTTGTTCTTCCCTGGTTATTATTATAAAGACAGTGCTCTCCTGTGTTAAGCATGGAATCAAGAAAAATTCATCGGAATGTGTCATGATAAATTTCATGTGCCAAAAGGCATAAATATATGAGCATTAAGTCCAGCTTCATAACAGTACAGTTTCATATACGGTCAAAGCAAACTAAACCCATCACCGACACGTATCCTCTGTGGGAGCATATTTACCATTACACGAGTCCTCTGTTACTCTAATGACACAATCCAAACGGGATAGTTTATAGTCTATTTGACATTTTTATTCCTCACCGGCTCTGCCAGATATCGGATTAACCAATATTTACATAAATGATGATGTGTCTTGCTTTGCTGAGAGCTTTAAGCAGATTTTCCTAGGTGGTCCTTTTCTGTCATCCTGACATCTCTTTAACTTCACATACAGTGTTCATGTACACGTGTGTGCTGTTGTTATTTGATATGTATGATAGCTATAACTTCTAGCACAACATTTGTGACAGAGCTGCCGGGGAAAAATTATGGAAAAGAACAAATTTTTCACTTCTCAGACTCAACTTTTAAATGTTGTCAAGTGATTTAATAGAAACACTGGAATGCCTTTACAGTCCACCGAGACAGGGAGGTAAAAACTAGTGAGAGCGGAGGGAAATTATTTTATTGTCGTTTCTGAATGATTTAGGACCTGCTGAGCTGGTGAGGAAGATGATGTATGTGTAGTTGATAGGACCTGTGAAACTGGTGCCAAACAGATTTTCCAGTTCAATTAAATTAATACTAAATTTACATTTAGTAACCACTACATAGATAAAATCTCGTCTATGTTTTAACAGGTAAATCAATACAGCCTCAATACAAATATAAGAGTGACCTCTTGTGGTGGCCTTTATTCTCTAAACCAATTGTTGCAGTAAATGTGTGACAACATTAAAAAGAGCAAACAGCAACTCGTAAACAATAAAGTGTGTGATGTCCTTAATTATTGATAATTTTCATAATTTTTAAGTACAAGAAAACAGCGTTCACAAATACAAACTAATATTTTGAACACGTATTAGTGGGAACCTTGTAGTGGCAGCTCAATTTTCTGACCGGTTTATTTATCATTGACGCCAAACTCGCCATAGCCACATCTTTGACGTTTTTGGTCGAAACAATCACTAGGTAAGCCTTCTTCAATATTTCTTTCGTTTGTTTATTTTCTAAATATAAACCAAAACAACCCAGTGTTTCCGACATTAAATGCATTACACGTATTTTTAATCAAACAGCCGTGAACGATAGCGAACAAAGTAGCTATGCATACACACGCAGGGTGTTCATGATCTTAATTTGTATATAATGGGTATATTATTTGTTAATAATCTTCAGTTTCTACATTTCAGTTTATAAAATGGATCCTGCTTGTCGAAAAGACAAACAGAAGCAGCAAACGCCGACCCGAGGAGACAAAAGCAAACAGAAATCAGCCCAACAGGAGCTGAAACAGAGACAGAGAGCAGAGGTGAGCTGAAAACAGCACCCCATCCTGGAAATAATCTTTCATTTGTTATTGGAAATTCAAGCTTTAAATGCACCTCTTACAAAGAAATGACCGTGCTATAATAGAAGTTAAAAGCCAGGTTTTTTTTGGTAACACTTTACAGTAAGGTTGTATTTGTTGACATTGGTTGACTACCTTGGCTAACCTAAACTAAGGATTAACAATATTTCTATTATACTTAAGTAGTGTTAGATGTCACATTTAATAATACGGTTTTAAAAGTAGTAGTTGTATCTGTTAACATTAGTTAATGCACAATGAACTAACATGAATGAACAATTATATTTGCAACAACAATTGATAAATGGTGTAAAGTATATTGATTCATTGTTAGTGCATCATAGCTAATACATTAGCTAATGTTAATGAATTGAACCTTTCTGTAAAGTGCTACTTTTTTAAACATTTTTTGCATTGCAGATTTATGCCCTGAACAAGATCATGACTGAGCTTGAACAGCAGCAGTTTGAGGCCTTCTGCAAGCAGATGCAGTCCCAGTCAAAATGAGAACAACTCATGTGTGGTCTCAATAATGTATTTACACACACCATAATGCTATTGTTATTTAATTATTGGAAACGTTATAATTGCATTTATCTTGGCCCTGTTATCTAATACGGGTTTTCAGTCTTGCTCCTGGATTTCCACTGTCCTGCAGAGTTTAGCTCCAACTCCAGTCAAACAAACTTGAGCAAATCAAGGTTTGGATAAGCGGTTTATTTAGGGTTGGAGCGAAACTGTGGTAAACCCCTGATTTAAATCACAATGTGTTGATGAATGTTTGGTCGTATTAGTGCTCAGTGCTTGCATTTAAAGTTAGAATGTTATCAGATGTATCAGTATTTACCTAACTGCTACAAAATCATAATGACAGCAACCAACAAAATCACATACTACGTTATATTTGTCACAAAGCCACTTGTGTAGCAAAGACATGAAGAATAAGATTATTCCACAGAATGATGAATCCCAGTGTTAGTTATCATACTGTTATTATCACAAAATATAATAAATGGTTGTCATTTATGATGTATGTCAATTATGATATACAATATACAGTAAGAATCAAAACACTTTACTTTTTATTTTATTTTTGTGATGTACTTTGATGATGGCCACTGTTCATTAGACCATTGACAATTTTTTTTTCTTTTTTACAATTTTTGTAGTGTTTGGGTTTCATTTAAAAAAAAAAATCATGAAGTATTATTTTCTATATGCTAACATAGTAGTTTTCCATTACCTTTGTTTGCTTTTCTAAATACGTGTATTTTAACACGTTAACTAGCATAATGCTACATTGCACCAGTATATGATGCACATGAAGCTACGTGTTCTGTTTGAGTCTAGTAGCTGACAGCAGTCCAGTTGATGCTCTTTAGGGCTGTTCCATTCAAAACACACCACTGTCAGAAAGAAAATAGTGACCTGATAAGCTCCCGTGTTTTCACTAGAACAGCTGATTGTGATCTCCTGTTTTGGGGTGTAATATTTCTAGGATAGGCCACAAGGGTGGTATATAAGTATATAGTGCGTTAAAGTATATAAAAGTGTAGTGGGCGTCATTCTGGGTTGTATAGAAGTGTAATGTGAGTCACTTTTAAGTTTTGAAATTGCATGGTTCCCAAAACTGAGCATAAAAACATGAAAGCAAAACAATAAATGGAATATTAATTTTTATTGAATGTTTTATATGATTTGTTTTCCATTCATTTATTATTTTTGACATGCTTTGCATAGTGTCAATTCAAGCATTATTACTCATGTTCAGACTATGGTGGTAATTCTGGCTTAAGAGATACTGTTCATATATCTTTAATTATATTCTGCAATAGAAAAGCATTAATAATATACTCTAACATAATCAGTGATAGTTTTCAGTGGATTGCTCAGCATACAGAGGTAGTTAGTGGTTAACATGCACAGAGACATGAAAGTTAAGCTCTACTTATAGTAGAAAATAATATCAACTCAGGTCCCTCAGATTGTATAACCAAACACTGATGTGTTGTATGGTTGCTTCATAGACTTTCAAGGTTGGTGCGTAACTGTCAACATACAAACTGACATAATTTATATCATAAATTTATTATATATTCATTTTAAACAATAATGCTGTAAAATAGAAAGACATGTTCTGCTACTCCAGGCAAAGGTTTTTAAATGTCTAGAATTAAGGTTAAGGACAAGCTTCGGCTGTATGTTTTATTGTAACGCTAGTATACTATTTATTGAGTTGCTATATGCAAAACATGAAGCAAGGTGCCAAGGGTAGATCGGTGAATTTCAACCAATCAGTAACATTCTTTTATCTGATTGGTGTTTGCCTCTACAGGTCTATGGTTACAGAACTCCCTATTAGTCTCACTCCATACCAGCCTTTCCAAAACTTGGTGTCTTGACCTCCATGTTCAAAAGAGATGAACCGAAGACCAGGACCATAATCTGTAAACGTGTGTGTCACCTATGAAAAAAGCAATAAAGCTGCATGGTTACATACTCAGTGTCCATTAAATTTAACTATAGACCTGATAACCAAAAAGCTCCACTGGGATTTTGGGACTTTCCTATTGGGAACAATACGTTTCTTTAGTTTCAGAGCTTTTAGGTGTGCTGCTAATTAAAATAACAGTTTACCTAAAAATGTAATTGTTTGCTCTAATGTCGTTTCATTATGTTTATTTAATCCTGGAGCACAAAAGCAAACACTCTAAACAAACTATTCCTCCCACAAGACTGAGATATGCCTTCAGCCAACAAGTCAACATGTACCACTTGTATGATACTTTTATGGTGGTTTTGAATCCTTGAATAACTGTAACTGTATAGAGAGGAGCTACCCATATTCTTCAGTTTTGTTTTCTATTTGGTTCCACAGAAAAAAAACATTGAGTAAGAAGCAGTATTTTTAAATGTTATGCTTTTACAAATCTGATGTATTTAGACATTTTACTTGTTTCCAGGAGCAGTCATCAACATCAGGGTCCAACGTCACCTCATCTGGACTAAATTCAGCAAGGACCTCTTGGTTTTCATCGAGCAGGGTCACAGCAATCTTATAAATACAGCCGCTGTCTGTTCGGCTGGAGTACCTACACACACACACAATCCAATGGATTGAGCTGCTGTACACTGAAGAGACATCATGACAATACACATGCATAAAGAAACCACACTCTGCTAAAGGCTCACCAGTCCTCCACAGTAATGGCCGGCTGTGCAATATCTAAAGTTTCAGGATCGTAACCCTCTTGCAATAGGTCAATCACTTGTCTTTTTATGCAGGGCCTAAAACATTGAACAGAAATGGACACTAACACCCAGAGACATACATTACGGTTGATGATCAATACACATAATGAGGCATACATATCTGTATGTGATACATCACCCTTAAGGTTTTGTACAGCTCTCAAATAATCTCTTTTTATCTTCCCCACCCACGTCCATTACTTGATGTTGATTATGTTTCTCTTACTCATATGAGGTGCAGAAGAATTTGATCACAGCTTCATCATTGAAGATGTGTCCACAATCTCCTGGCATGTCCTCAGTCCTCCACTGGTCTCCACCGTTCTCCGTCAAGTCCCAGTGTTCCAAATCCTCTTCAAAACAAACACATTTAAAACCAGTTAAAAGCTGTTTAGATACTACCGACCAGTTTAATTTTGAGGGGCTTCACAAAATGGTACTTGATGTACATGCCAAGCAACATCCTGCAATGACATCCCATACAAAAATCAAAGCTACTGGTTTTGTCTTTTACAATTATTATGCATACATTATTGTATGACATATTATTGAATATATATACTGTAGATAGAAGATACATAGTATTAGATATAAATGATTTTTTATATTAATAATAGTAATAGATATAAATATTATGTATATGTATATATAAATATATGTAAATTGTCAAAATTATTTACCATCTCCATTTGGATTTTTTAGAAGGTTTCTAGACATTTTCTGGGTAAGAGTGAGTTTGTTTTTCCTGTTAAAAGAGAAATCCTTCACATGAAAAAATGCATGTAACACTTTCTGAATCACTCATGAGAAACTTTTCTAGATTTCCTTATTTCAGCTATTTGTTGGAAAGAAAAACACATCTAATGCCTTTTGCCTGATTGCTTTTACACAAAAAGTATATTTGTTTAACCAGCAGCCTTCTTTATTGATATGTTAATCCTGAGTACTGTTGGATCATTGATTTACAATCTTCATCACCAGGCAACCATTGTAAAAGCATGCATAAATTAAAGAAACTACTCAGAATGGGTTCACTGCAAAACCCTCCACAGCTTCACTGCGGGTTATTTATTGAATGTTGTGAGTTGTCCAGGGCATAAGTGAAGAGAAGACTGTTAATATGGCTCCCAAAACATGCACACACAGCAACACACACTCGCTTCTCCATTGACTTTTTAATGCTTACCTAATGATATTTCTAACCCCCTCCCCCTTTTGTGTTTGCAGATTTGTATTAAGACATTATTTTGTATGTTCATACAGCCGATTTAAATGTTTTCAGGCATAATATCATTGTTGAGACATTTGGCAAAATCTGATCCACACACCACTAACCTTCGTACACCATTGTGTCACCCAGACATAATCCTCTTCAAAATTCATAAGTACATTAATGTGCATGTTTTTGTACAAAGTACAAAGTCATTATTACATTCAAACCATTTTCAAAAATGCCATTGAAATGTCTGAAATGCTAAACATGAAAACACCTTTCAGCAGATTAACACTAATAAAAAACAACTGTTTCTCCCATGTAAATGAGGTACATCAAATCTACAGCAATACATCGTATAGAAATGCATTAGTTGTATTCTGTTTTTCTATTCTATTCGTTTTTATTTGTCTGTTTAGCTTAGCATAGTGTACAGTCAGCTGACTCATGTTTCTGCTGCAGTGGGCTCCAGGACAATGGTGGGATTGTGCTGGAAGCATCACAGCATACACATAAGACAAAAGCAATGGTGATATAAACCGTGCAAAACTTACAGGAGTTTAGTAGGAGCTTAGTAGGAGTTTCTCAGCAGTCTCTCAGGCTCTGTGTTGTGGATGAAATGTAATAGCACTGCAGACTCACAAGAGTCACATGGGCAGTACCAGCAGCCTGACAGATCACGTCACTCACTTCAGCAGGATAGGGAACAAATGCAGGGATGTATAGTCTAATTCATAATTTAAATCACATTTATTTTTTAATCGCTTGATATAAGTGTCATGCATTAAGAGTACAGAGATGAAGTTCTGCCCCCAGCGCTTTATTCTTCATGTATTTTTAGTTATGAAAAAAAATGAATGGGGAAAACGTATGAGTGGCTATGGTTAAATAAAGAAATGGTCATATCTGGACACTTAGAAAATGCATTCGTCTCGGCTAAAATGCAAAATGAAGTACATGACAGATCAGCGCTCCCCGATGCGATAAGTTTATAATTATCATTTATCATTTGAACGGCGAGTCCGATTTTACCGGGAAATTTTGTTTCAATCAGAGGTTGAAAAGCTTTAAATAAACAAACAAATTACAATAAATATAAACGACGAATAAATAGTCGTACCTGGACCCTTACAATATTTGTTTGTCATATCGAAAATGTTTTGGTGAAATCTCTCTCTTTGAGTTTGCTTCTGACTTATAATACATGTTAAAATACTGCACCTATGGCAAAAAGTTTTAGATTACACAATTATTATTATTAACAAACAAATAATGTCCTTTCAATGACATAACATTCGTTCTGTTTATATCTATCTATCTATCTATCTATCTATCTATCTATCTATCTATATATATATATGAACATAATCTAACGATGTTTTAGACCTGTTTTAATCTATTCTGTTTTAGAAAACCCAGATTAGCGACACATGAAAGGAAATACTGTTCTGTATTTCTTATGTGTATGTATATGTTTTATAGTGTTTTGTCCACTTTTAATATATAGCCTGCAATAAACTACATGTGACAATATTTCAGACCTGTTAGCATCTCATAGATTGCGTGACACATATAAAAAGATACATTTTTGTATGCTAAAGATTTGTTATTACTTTATTTTGATCCTTATAAGAAATATACGAGAAACTCATAATATTTCAGATCTGTATAGACAGAGCCAAAGACTGGTATCTTGAGACTTTTATTTTGACAGCCGAGCAGATCTGGCTGTCTGGGTTTCACCCATCTCATCTTCATCACATTAGGATATATATCATCACTGTTTTCCATTACTCCTGTCACTGTCATCGGCTGTCTCTCGATCCAGGATACATATCTGCATCTTTACCGTCGTGTGGTCCACTATTTGTGTTTAAACACCAGGTAAATGCGAATTAAACACCATAAACAAACACCGGGCACAACAATGTTAGCACGACGGCTAGCCAATTAGCAAGTTCTTGCAAGGAGGAGAAAAAGTGGATCAACTTTTATTTAAAGGTCTTACAATGTGATGTAAACGTCGATTTATGTGTGTAATAGTGAATACTGGATATAGTTTGTGTGTTACCTGTGATGTAGTGTTATAAATCATACCAGATCAGGTCTGAAGTGTCAGCGGGCCAGATGAGCCGGTCAGCTCCAGGACTGTCTATCATCAGTCTTAAAGGATTTAATAAAATCTTTCAGAAACAGAATAATTATTGTGTTAAATCACAGATGTGGTGTTTAAAATATCAAGTGGTCAGATTAATTGCATGTGTTTTATCAGATTGTTTTGGTGGAGAGAGGCGACGTGACTAAATGCATTATATAATCGTATGAATCGCTTTCCAGAGCATGTTAATTCGTTAACAAATGACGAATTCTCGCCTGGTGTATATTTAGCCCAATGCATATTTATTCTAGGATATATTTAAGAGATGGTTCAATAGTTTTCTTTGAGGTTTGTTATGTTAACGTCAGACGTGCATGATAACAGTTATATGTGGTATATTAACTAGACTCAAACTTGTGTTTAACTTTACAGGAATGGACAACAACTCGACAACTTGTTCGTTTGACACACAGGTAAACATTTTGTTTGTTATGTAATGTTACGGCAACGTGTGAACGGTTTAAAAATGTATAATGTATATCCTTATAAATGTATATGTTCGTGTTGTTAGTTCATGTAGTTACTCTTGAGCTCTTAAAATAAGACGAGCTCTTAAAATAAGATCTTTGTGCTCGGCAATTGCGCATCGATTGCTGTAAGATTTCAGTCAATTTATTAAATTAACTTCATTTTAATTAAACATGTTTTTTTAAGCAAACGCTATTATAAAATATATATAAAAAAAAAGCATGCTTGTATTTGTGTTGATCGTGTAATTGATTGATGTGCAGATTACAAGTTCTCGTAGTGGCCAATATGAGTATTTGTACTGCGCATGCGCGGTCGTTGCTCCCTTCTAAGCTTCTTCATAAACTCTACAAATACTTTCCTGCAGCTCAATTGGTAAAGCATCGTGTTAGCAGCGTGAAGGTTGTGGGTTCGACTCCCAGAGAACACCCGTACTGATAAAACGTGTAACTTGGAAGAACTAAGGTGCTTTGGATAAAAGCCTATGTGAAATACATCACTGTAAATGTAATGTTTTTCAGGGCTACAGTGCAACATTTAAGCGGAAACGGACGGTGGAAGATTTTAACAAGTTCTGCACTTTTGTGCTGGCGTATGCTGGTTATATTCCATATCCACAAGAGGTGAGTGTGTCCTCATTTGAGTGAATATGGTAAAAAATATCCTAACCCTATTTACCATATACATAACGTACCGCAAAATTTCCTTGTACTTCTTTACATTTGATAGAAGATGCTGCCATTGTGTTTTCCACTGGAAAGTCAGTGTGTTTGTTTATTTGTTTGTGGGAGCCTATCTTTGCTCATGGGTTCATTTTGACATACAGTCTTCTGACACGTTAAGGATATGACGCTGATCTCCGGAGGGTCTTTTTGTTGGCATTGGGGTTACACTGGATGTTCGTGGGAGTTTGCTTTGGGTGGCACCCCACTGTGTGCCTGTGCTGCTGACACTCTTGTTTAATTCACAGACATGGTGGTGGCTCTTATGGCAGCCGCTGAGAGAGACCCCCTCTCCAATTAAACCCCAGCCCTCCCGCCCAGGGTAAGAGGGCCACTCTAGTCTCCTCCATTCTCATCTCAGATCCTTGTCTCTAAGTGCCATTCTTCACAACAGCAGTGTGTGTGCATCCAAAAACAGTTCAGTTTGGGAACCCCCACCCGTTCTCAAAGCATTTTTTTAAATGGAGGCTAAGTCAAGAAAACTTCAAGACATGAGGGGACAAAAAAATGTAATTTGTGACAATTGCTCAGCATTCATATGTGCAACATTCATATTCACATCCTGTCAGCTTGTTTTGGGTCAGTGTTGTGTATAGAAAGATCTGCCTACATCCCTAAACATGACTGGGTCATATGTCACACCCCAAAAAACAATTATATTGTGCATAAAGAAAATTCTTGTAGGACCTTTAAGATGTTTTGAACTGTGACATTGTTTCATGATAGTTAAGCATTTTTCCATCACAGTTCTTGATTTGTTATTTTGCTAATAGTACTTACGGTTCTACTTAATTTTCTTCATGCAAATATTTTCTTTTGATTTTAAAATGAAACTGACTGTCCTGTTCTTGCCATTTTTTGCCAGTATGATTTAGTAAATCTGAACCTAATAAACAATAAATAGGGAAAGAACAAAGTAATAATAGGAGACTGATAAACTTTAATAGACCCATGAAAAATTCTCCCAAAACGTCTGCATTTGAGGTCCACATGTTATTTTGAACCCATTAGTTGTGATTGTGTAACTGTGGCCAGAAAGCTGATTATGGTTTGACTGGAAAATGAGGGGGCTATTTAGGTACCCTGGATTTAAATTGAGAAATCATAAACCTGCCATTTGTGTGCTTTATTTTTACAGCATGTGGTCACTCTGGTTGTTGTTCAGAGCCTGAATTTCAGATAACCCATAATTTGTGTCTCTCGAATTGGACAGTTCTTAGATGCGTCTCTGTAAGCTTCAATCTCTCTGCTCTGTAGCTTTAATATCATTTAGAGTTTGCTACAAGTTTTGAGTTTGCCCGCTGAATTGACTATGACAAGATGAAAACAATAATAATACAACATGGCTTTCTGTTACATACTGATGCCTTAACAAATTAAGAGCTGATAAATTGATCAAAAAGACAAAGTTTTGAGTTTAAATCTGTTATAACTAACATCTCACTGAGACTGGATGTTTCTGTTACAGTGAGTAGTTAAAGACATACATCTGTAACAGAATTCTGTGGTAGTGTGTAAATTTAACAGTGTTTGGCGTTTTTGTGTGCTTATTTGGGTATTGGTGTTCTTGTCTCCTTCAGATCTGTTGTGTCAGTAGAAGATGGTGATTGATCTAATACAGAATTGCTGATGCTGCTGGGCTACTGTGGCGTCAGGCCAGACTTATGAGGACTGAAGCTCTTGAGAGATGATTGTGTGGTTGAATGAGGCTCTATTGTTTTTACATAATGGCATTATGCAAAAAGCATTTTTGTACCAAGTGGAACATCTTATTTTATGTTTTGAAAAATCGTTCAAAATTATTGACCTTCATCAAATGGAATATATGAAACGTGGAGCCATCCAAGAAACCTTTTAAACCTTTGATTTTAGGATATGGTAGGCATTATCATCATGCACCGCTGTGGTCTGCATTTCTTGTCATTACAAATATTGCACCATAACCTGAAGGATTTGTGGTTGTGTGTCTGTTTTTTAATTTCATTGCAATTTTCCAGTGCAGTTATTTGATCAGTGTTATAATTGGATCAATTTTGGCATTAAGCTTTGTCCATGCTCAGGCTGTGGAGATAAATTTAAAGCTCTGTATTATAGTCTTAAAATTGATTCCACCTTTGTCCACAGGAGGCGCACTTGAGAAACAGCTCCAGTCCTCCAAACAGCACTGGCAGCACTGCAGACAGCGATGGGTGGGAGAATCAAAGGCTGGGCTGCAGCCTCTCCTCTCCAGACGAGCCTCAAACCAAGAACCGCAAGAGCTTTGCTGGATTCAAGAGACCTTCAAGTGATGACTCAGAGCCCCAGAAACGCCCGAAGTCAGCTGGTCTTCTTCTAGAGGGTCGAAGGAAAGCTGACAAGGTGAAGAAGAAGAAGAAGAAGCTGAGGAAGAACAAGGGTGAAGAACTGGGATCTTTCGCCCCATTTACGCCCAGCACTGAAGGTGAGATCTCCAATTGTACTGTCAAAGAAGAACCGGAAGATTACCTCAGGATTTCCACACCTACCACTTGCCTGGGCACAGAACAGCCTGCACAGGTTGGAACATGTTCAACATCTTCAGGCTCTCCGGGCACCACAATGTGCAAAGAGGAGCCTGGAGTTGGCCACCCATGTTGGGATAGTTCTAAAACCTCTAGTCCAGATTCTAGATCAGAGAAACCAGCACAACCTGAGGAAGAAGGCATAGTGTTAAAGGTAGAAGGTTTTCCTGGCAAAAGGACTGTGATCCGTCAGGGTAAACAGGTGGTGTTCAGAGATGAAGATGGATCAGGGGACGATGAAGACATCATGGTGGATTCAGGTAACCACCTCTTGGAAATTTACAGTTGACAAAGGTCGTTTCTCATAGTCATATATATTTGAATCTACTGTCTTTCTCTGTTATATGCAGATGATGACTCCTGGGACCTTGTGACGTGTTTCTGCATGAAGCCATTCGCAGGAAGGGCGATGATCGAGTGCAACCAGTGCAACACCTGGATCCACCTCTCGTGTGCCAAAATTCGTAAGTCCAACGTGCCAGAGACTTACATCTGCCAGAGGTGCAAAGACTCCAAGTTTGACATTCGACGCTCCAATCGCTCACGAGTGGGATCTCGAAAACACCTTCTGGACTAAAACCACTCCCCTGCTCCTGCCCTTCCCCCACATACAGAAACTTGTAAATATACTTTTTGCGTCAAGGCTAAACGCAGTGATTGCGAAGAGGAAGGGCTCGGTGATGTACCCTTGGTCACTAAACTGTCACAGTTTTCCTGTTTTTAATACTTTTCACCTTCCTAAATGTTTGCGTCAGGCAATCAAAACACACTGATGATGCATTAAAGAAAGATTTCTGCCATACAGACTGTAGGTGGTTGGAGTTCATGCCTGAAGGTATTACACATGGTGTTCAGAAAGAAGGGATTAGGGCATCGGGTTGCACTTTTTATAAGAACACAGAGGTAGCTGGAGAATCCCCTCTGTACCCATAGCTTTCAAATGTATGTCTATTTGTCAGAGTATGTATATTATAAGAAATAACTATACGATATTAGTGTTTAAGGTGTTCCCAAATGCGTTTAAGATAAAGAGTTTAATAGTCATTGGATAATGTTGATTAAAGTTGTCATGAACAGTCACTGATACTTTGCAGTGAGACATCACAAACGGTCCTGCTACGTTGTGGTATATTTCTGTTCTTTATTATTGTGGCAAAAAAATTACATTTCATATAAACATACTATGTGTGTCATGTTTATAAGGTCTGATTAATGTTTGCATATTGTGCTCTTTAATCAAGACATCTTTATGTTTGCATGTTTTACTTTTGATTAGACAGGGTTTTTTACAATGCTGTAGATTTTTTTAGTATGTTTCATTCATTTTTTTTCAATTATACGGTAAATACATAAGTGATGTAATTGTTTTCTGAATTAGTTGCTGATAACAGCTGTTAGTTTCGGGGAAAAACATGTCCAGGTCACGTTTCTTACCAAAAGGCGACTTTTAGGATTTAACTAACAATTTTTATTACTGTAATAACATTTGTTTTTAATGTTTTTCTAATTCACATTTTCAGGGGTGTCCGTCTTTATTTTAATACAGTTAAGTTATGCTGATTTTAAAGTAGAACAACACATACTATCACTAATATCCTTTTTGCTTTATAGTGACGAGAATTGTGGAAAAATGTGCTTAATTTTCATGAAAATGTCACAATGCAAAAATTCTTAATGCAGGAGTAGGTTTCATTCTCTTGTTCTCCTGAATGTGTTCCTAACGGATTTCTACATTTTTTGCCTGCATGTAATGAAATCTCAACAGAGTAGCAGTGTGGGATATTTGAACTACACAGAATGGACACTGTTGGTGGTGTTTGTAATATATGGAGTCATTTATAAGCGATAGAGTTCTTGCTAACAGCTGTGACCGGTCTAACCTAATCAATCAGACTGTTTTCATGTTCATAGGCATGCTTGGATAGAACTGTGATCGTGTCCTGTTCAATGGTCAACCCCCATGAAAAATGTTTTGAATTTTGATTGTTTACTTTCTTTTCAAAGACATTACCACAGTGGGTCATTGTTTTTTTTTTGGAGTTGGTGAATGTTTTCAGATTACTGTATTGAAATGTATAAATGCTGCAAAGAAGGTAAATTATTTTACACCTTTGGTTTGAATGTGGTACTTGCAGAATCTTTGTGGCTGTTTTTGGTATGTTTCAAACTTCCCCTTTAGTAGAATCTGCAGGTTTACTGCATTATGCAATAAATTCTGCTATAACCATTTGTTCCATATTTCCAAGCATGTTTTCCTTCATGTAAAATTAAGACATAACTAAGGTAGGTTTTAACCTGTTTTGATGTTTCTTAATTGTAATAAGTTATTAAAATTGTATAATTGGCCTGGTCATATTTTCTAATGAGTCAGTGGATGGTCTCCACAGTGTTTTTTGAAATATTGAAACTGGATATCCTTTTATTGGGAACAATTTTTGAGTATCTGTCTTCCTGTCAAAGAAAGTTTTGGGAACTGATTTACTTCGCAGGCTTAGATCAAACAAGCTAGTTTTTTTGGTTTTAAAAAGTGTCTCCTAAACATTTATTTGCTTGTGCTTTTTTTTTCTTGATGAAAACATTTATCAAGGGTTTCATGAAAATGGATGCTGTACTTTTGTTTTGTACAATCATATTTTGTTTATGTAGTATGACTGATACTTCAGGGCTGTTTGTGTTAAGGAGAAAGACTGCTAAAGTTTGTTGCACTGTCCCGCCAGTGTCCAATGAAAAGAAAGAGAGAGATGTTTCTGTGAAACTTTATGTTGTAAGCTGATGTAAATAAAGAATGAGGATTTTAATGACAAATTGTGAAGCATGGCATTCTTTTCTAGGCTTCGAGTTTTTGATGCAGGTTAGAACGTCATTTTTTGGTAGTTTTTTAAATTAACATAAAATGGCATAATCTCCACAATGTGACACTGTTTCAAGTGAAACAGGATCTTTATAAAGAGTTTTAAAAAAGTGTTTGGTTTGCTAAAACAATGCATATATATATATATAGCTTATATATAATGTCATCTAAAGCACATATGGCCTAGGTGACATCAGCTGAAAAGGAAAGTTATTTCAGAAGGAGAGCAAGTTATTTTAATGAAAGATTATGAAGACATTTGTTTCTTTGAAACAACGCACTGATATTTCGTGCATAATCAAATCAGGAAGGTGCATAAAGTATATTTTATGCAGACACTTTCACAATTTCTCTTTCTAAAGAGAATAACTGAAAGGTCAGAGTATCGGTTTCTTCATTTTTTTATTGTTTAAATTACTCCAGACTACACACATGAATACATTTGTAAGGTTTTGCATCAGATAGGAATGTAACACTGTTTTGTTAAAAAGTTGTAAACTGAGGCTTGAATAAACCACTGACATTAACATAAAATACACAAAGGTTTACCAGACGTGCAAGGAGACTACTGCATAACCAACCAGAGAATGTTAGGAGCTTGTATTTAAATCACACCAAAATTATGTCATGGCCCATCAATCAATAATTAACATATTGAATACAGCTCCAGTATGACAGAACTTCTCTTACTGTCTCAAAGCAGAAGGTTATTGCCATGACTCTAACTGAACAATGACATTATTCTTGCTTTTGAATAGACGTTGACCCTTAATGCATAATGTAATAAAGTGATACACCAGTTACAAATAAATACGAACATAAGCATTGCCCACCAAAACAACAAATGCACCAATTGCACAACAATAATTAAAGAACCAATAGACAAAATGGCACAATTAAATGACACAAACAAATCAATGATGTAGCTGATTAAAAAGGATCATTTAAAATGTTGAACATCACTCTTTCAGTTCAAACCGCTCATTCATATGTCGATAAATGCCACATGAACCAAGAAATTACTCGGGCATTTTAGCTCCACTCTGAATCAATCTGTGCAAAGCTTCAGACATTTAACATCATTAAAACTTATGCAGCTCAATTCAAAAACATGTCGCTCTCAATGCAAACATAAAGATGCATATAGTGATTAAACAATAATACAAACTTAACAGGCTTTCTTTTATCCTAGTTATTAGACCCTTAACTATGTAATACTGTTGACATTTTTGTATTTGAAGGATATTACAATTCTCATGACAAATCAGATGAACATCAAGCTCTGCAGCTCGACAGAGCTGACAAACAACAAGCTCGATGTTCCCGTCGCTCAAGCACAAAGGTTTTGGGTTCGATTTCCAGGGAACACATGTACTGATAAATTGTATACCTTGAATGCACTTTGGATAATAGTGTCTGCCAAATGTATAAATGTAAATGTAAAGTTCTCCAGCTGTCTCTGATATGGCTTTACTATGGAGTTATGGCTTGGCATACCATATACCACCCTGAACAGGCAGGATAGTTTACATCCAGACAGGATAGTTTATATATGATAATGAGAACCAAATTGCCGTAATAATATATGAATGGGAACTATTCCTAATTTAAACAGCCTTCATTTTCTTCATGCAAAGTATAATTCTGAATACTTGATTTTGAGAACAAACTATGACCCAGACATTTCTTCATGGTATTCACCTGACAATCTAATATCATCACAATGCCCATTACCTAAATAACATTTCTTCTTTTTACACTAATCTGGGATAAAATGAGATCATGACGCAGTGATCAGAACAGATTGCTCTTCTAAAACAAATCACTTAGTAATGCTGAACAGCTGCCATGGTACAGATTTTTGGGGCAGTATCAGATTTGCTGCTTTCAGGCCCAGAATCCAATGCAGAATCTTTGTATATGGTTCTCAATCATAAATATTTAAAGATTAGTAGATATAAGTCTATTATTATAAGTTGCAATCTGTAACTTTTGTTTAAAAAAAAGTTATTGACAAAAATGGTCTTGTTACCTCAAAATCATTTATTTTCAAAACAGCAGCCTTGTTACCTCACCCCAATTTGCGATCGTAAGCTTATTTCACAGCATTAAGTCACAGGTTGTATAATGTTCTATAACAGTTTGAACCAGACGTCCAAGACTAGGACAGGTGTGGTTTTGTTAGGAGTTTGTTTATTGCTACACTTTCCAGATAATTACATGTAGGATTAACACTGATTAAATTGATGGCTAGACAGATATGACATTTGACCATCTCCCAAAAACTGTGAAAACAGACAGCTGTCAGATCTCTGGCTTGATTTAGTGTTCCTGTAGCTCAATTGGTAGAGCATTGCATTAGTAGTGTAAACACTGTGGGTTAGATTCCCAGGGGAACACATACTGATAAATTGTATACTTTGAATACACTGTAAGTCGCTTTGGATAAAAGCGTCTCCCAAATGCATAAATGTAATGTAAATGTAATAGAGACGCCCATCACTCCAGGGTTTGACTCACTGACATCAGATATGAGAAGGGTACTGACAATACCAGGCAACATAAAGTTGATACACAGATGACTACATGAAATAAAGAGGAACAGCCCTTTGCATCACTTGATTGACTGTCCTGTAGATTGGAGGTCTTCAACAAGGTCCACAGACCTGCAGAGTTTAGCTCCAACCCTAATGAAGCACGCCTGAACCAGCAAATCAAGGTCTTTGAGACTGCTAGAAATATCCAGGCGGGTGTGTTGGAGAAAGTTGGAGGTAAACTCTGCAGGTCTGAGGACCTCCAGGGACATTGATTGCTTTAGACGTTCCTCACATTTCTGTGTGTGCATTGATCTCTTCTGTCCTCCTGTGATGTGTTGGAGACTCCTATGTCTCGGAATTTATTCTATGAGCTGATTCACATGAAAATGATGTCAATGTCAGTGACATCAAATCAGCTTAGAATATATGCTGTTACATTCTCTAGTACTTACATTGTTTGGGTATTCTTAGAGGTTCTGTATCCCCAGACAAGACTTGGTGCATCGCTCCCCTGAACTGATACAGCAGCTTTAGACTCTTTTCCTCTCCGACACATGGGTCATAAAACCCTGGCAAACCAGCCTGATTTACAAGAGATGGAACTAATTAATAGGAAGCATCTGGCAAGTTTAAAGCTTGTATAGGGGTTTAATACAAGTTAAGGTCTATCAACAGCATTTGAAAGATAAGTGAAAGGCTAGATGGTAAAAAACACTTCCTGACAGTGAAGCTGAAAAATTGGATATAACTTTACACAGATAATGTCATGACAATGTAACCTTATAAAAATGTGCATCATATGTGCACAATATTGTACAAGCAAAGCCACTAGAAATTAAATATTTACATGGAGCAATCTCTATGCACAAAAAATAAGATGTCCTCCACCTACAAAAGTATTTCCATCTCGAAAATGATCATTTAGACAACTTTACTGCTCAAATAATAAACAGGTTTCAAATAATTAACAGGTTTTTAATAAACTGTTCAACCACAAATGCTTTTGGTAGAGCTTAATTTGTATTGAAGCTCGAACATCTTTTAAGCATGTCACTGATAAGAAGCAACGCTTAATGTTTCAAGTGTCTAACCTTTGAAGCTTCTGTAAGAATGAGTTTAGAGTCTTTCACTAAACACTGCAGTGGTACGGTGACATCAATGACTTTCGCCCTCTCGTGCTTCTGACTATTGTCAGACACAAATTTGCCATACCAGGCATTTAGAATGATGAGACCTAGAACCAAAAAATATGAATCAGAGAAATGTCATTTAATAAGATAATTGACAATATTTACTGCTGATGTAACCAAGCCAACAAGGACAGGGGAATATAATATATTAACCCATGACATCATAGCCTAATTTAGCCTTATTTATTGTTCCCTTTAAGTGCAATTACAGTGGACTCATCTGTTGTTCCTACAACATGAAGTAAAAAAAAAGAATAATAGAAAGGCAAACATAAATAATTTGCATATTATATACCCATTTTAGATTCCTCAGCATCTATTATTCTCTTCACAGACTCTTGCATCAGCAAAACCTAAAAACACAGAAACAACGATTTTGAAAAACAACGCAACTATCCAGATAAATGGATAAATGGTTGTTTGTGTTGGCATTGGGCCGCCATTGTTGTCTGAGGATTCATTTGACTTACAGCAGCTTCAGCCTCCTGCTTCCTGCGAGCAATTTCTGACGCTGAGTCCTCCTTCTGTTTCTCCAGCTCCCTGTAAACAATAGTCAAGCCCTTCATCAGAGGAACTTCTCAGAGGGCGAGCTGGAAACAGGGCTTTTAGGAAAATGGGCGGTTTCAAGCAGTAATCACAGATAATAACTCACTGTTCCTTCTGGGCTCGTACATAAGGCATAATGATGAGCTTCTGGACAGCTAAGTAGACAGCCAGCGGACCTACAGTGGCATAGAACACAGCACTGGGTAATATCTGGTTGGTCAGGTGAATGGGGAAGAGGTAGGTCTGACTGGCTCGGTTCAACCTGGAGAAACAACCTGCGTTACTAAACCCTGTCATCAGCAAAACCATATGGCGATGTTTTGCTGAGTGTTGGGTAAACATAAGTCAGCTCGTACCTGATTTTGAGGGAGACTCCTTGGGGTACACCGATGCTGACAGTTGCAGCCAGAACGCTGTGGCGACTGATCTTCCGCTCTGCACCGTATTCAACCACAGTGCCGAAAAACCCGGTCCTGTCACCAACAAAATGAAAAATTAGCTGAGCTTTGGAAAAACAATATAAATATAATCATTAATAAAAAATATATTGTAAGCCAAATTTATAAATAATAAAATATGTTGAATATCATCAAAATACTTTTAGCCTGGTCCTAATCAAATCCACAGGTAAAAACTTACTTGATGGAACCTTTGACCTTGGTTTGGTCTTCATCTTGGAATTTGTACTGATAACTCACCATCAGGTAAGAATGAGGAATTCCCAGCTAAAAACAAGAAAAGGATACAGATGTTTTGTATCTGAAGTATCTTCAAACCTCTGGAACAGAATCATGAAGTACCTGCAGAGCCAGAGTGAAGTGGCTGGTTTTGGTGTCTCTGACAATGCTGGTGGTCATCGCAGACTGGCTTCCCCAGCGCCACTGCAAGTAACCCGTAGTGTTCTGGTCCAGGTTCCGTGCCATCATTGTTGTGGCATTTGGCTTCACACCACGTGAGGAGAACTGCAATCCCCACTGCGCTGTCACAAAGCTGAAAGACACAAAGTGCATAACAGACTATAAGAACAGCAAGTCACTGAAGCATGCTTTGTGAAACATTCCTTATCTATTTCTCTGAGTACTCACAGAAAATGCATGCATAAGGACACTTACCAGCGTGCTGTAACATTGCGGAACACTTTCATCCCAAACAGAGGTCCTCTAATGTCCCCTGCACCAAATTCCAGCTAAAAAATAAACAGTGGAAAGCATCAAACCACTTCCGAGTGATATATAGTATAAAATCTGGAGGTGTTTTGGAAAGAGTCTCACCTCTCCCCAGCCCCTTGCTGAGGTAACACGACGAACACACAGGTTTATATTTCCTCCCCCATTGCCATTATGTGTAGATAAAGAGCCAGAGAGCACAGCAGTATCTGTATTGGTTAGGGGTGCCTGCCAAATATAAACACACAGGAATGTAAATGGAAAAAGCAAAATAGTGATGTCAGATTGTCGTGGTAACGTCATGAAAAGCTTAACTGGCCATATTAACCTCAATGGATTGAGAAATGTGCATCCTGTTTATCTCAATGTGGGGAAAACCTCCTCCTGGAACATCCTCGAAGTCTTCCTCATAGCGGTCGAAGAGATCTGTGGCATCTATACCCACACTTATTGTCCCCTGAATGAAGGTAGGAACAGTATCAGTAAACCCTGTCCAACACAATCATGTCATGTGAAACTAGATGCTACGGAGTTTATCCTATTATTTACTTTAATATTTTTTAAATATATATATTTTTAAATACGTTGCAATAGAAAATTAGACCTGAGACAGTGTAAAATTATGTTACATTACATTGTGCAATTGGAGGAAAGAGGACTACCTCAAAAGAAAAAGAAAGAATACCACAAAAAAAGAAGAGGATTACCTCAAAAAAGAAGAAAATGGCCTGTAATGTCATAACCAAACTGATGTGATGTGTGTGAAATTATTTAGGTTTAGGCACAACAAAACTGAATTGCATTCTGGGCAATAAAAGGACAATCTTCTTGTCCTTTCCTCTGCATTCAATTGGTGTGGATAAGCAGTGAGGACTGAACTGGACACCTTAGGGTTTGTTCTCTGCTGGAGTCTTCTTTCATCTCTCTCCCTCTGCAAGCGCTCATACTCCTCACGGATCTCTGCAGGGGTTCTCTTCCTCTCCACCACCTAAAAATATCAAAAGAGCAGACGTGTCATTAGTATCCCATACACCCCTGAAACACACAGAAAATCTAATAGTACTGATACTGGGTGCTTTTAATGGTGAACATCGAAACTAACCTCCCAGCCTTCCACCTCCAGGCCCTTCTTCCCAAATATGTCATATATGGCCCGGGACTGGGGGTCACTGAGAACTAAGCAGTCAAATGCATGTTTAAGACAATGTTTAATTTAATATAAAGTTTACTTGAAAAAAATGATTCTCCTGTAGTCACTGGTTCAGCCTGATATATGGTGATATTGTATGGGGTGTACATGGTTACAGTGTTTACCTTCATATGCCTGGTGCACATAGGTGAAAAGTTGCTCTGCCTGTGTTTTTAGCTCAGGGTCTCTGTGCTTGTCAGGGTGGTAGAGCATGCACAGCCGCCTGTAAGACGATTTCAGCTCTTCTTGAGTGGCCTGTGAAAAATCAAGCCAGCAGCTGTAGGCCACATTTTCAAGCAGCTAAAACCATGATCACTGTTGCCGGGTATTGACAAGCATTTGAAGGTACCTGTCAAGTCGCTAAATGATGTCATAGGCTAATTAGCATATCATTATGCAACCAGGTGGTATTTGCAAATTATATGAAAATATGAAATTGCATCTTTCATATTCTCTAAACCCACATACTGTATTTTTCATATAATACTGTTTATGAAACGTAGCCTCGGCTTTACTTGAGGAAAGTTATTAATTGGCTCAACTACATGCAGACGCTGATTGGTTGCCTACAGTAATTGTGGCGCGCTTTGCTCCAATAACCTTACATGTTTTCGCATAACAGTCAATACAAGGCTATCGAACTTTTCTGTAATAAAAACCTCTTCAATAACTTTAAAACCTCCGCATTTTACGATAAAAATGATTAATATCAATAAAAGACAACACCGTCTTATGGGATTTTATCATTATAGGTTCATTTATGCGGTACTGTACGGTATCGTGGACACTTATGAGGCGCTGAGTGCAACTTATGTGATTCTTATATGTGGCGTACAAATTCAATAAATTATTACAGCAAGAAGATGATATTACTGCAGTATGAACACAAATGCTACGGGGAAGACACAGATTGATGGATGTCGACGGACTTTATCGACAGATATTTGCAATCTGTCAGGTTGTCCAGCACGAAACGTCAGATCAATGAGGTTGGACCCAGTGCAGCCGGTACATACAGCATCTCTTGTTGAGAAACTGCGCTTCTCTTTTCATGCTACGTGTGGTTCATTCATGCCGAGGCATCGTGTATCTGTTGAAAACAGCTCCGCTTTCTTACCTCTCTCCTGACATTGAGCAGAGAATAATAATCTTCGTTGTCTACTTCCAGTTCATTTTCCAAGGCAGCCGCCATGTTCCTTCTTAGAGTCCTAAAGCCCCTTACTATGGCGAAGGGTGTTTCATGAATATTAAATACGTAACGTGACGTTCGGTCGGTGAGCCTCACTGATTCGCTGAAAGGCGGAAAGGATTCGCTCGTAAATATTCATATGCGTAAATAAGTGGACGCTCCGCCAATGTGACGAGGCAGTATCACCATAACTATATTAATATTCATGAACTAAGCATTGGCCATAGTAACATTTATAAACAAGGCGACGGCCGATGTTCAGGATCCATTAGCTGTCCTGCCACCGTGTGTTCCGGAGGGGGAGAATCTCTATTGAAGTCAAAACGTAGAAATATTGTGGCTTAAAACATGATTGAACATTTTATTATAGCAGTTGGGCTGTTTGAGGCTGGTCTGACATAGTTTAATTGTTTTGCGATAATTTTATGGGATACATCTATACGAGTCACTGAATTAATCAGTTAGCTGAGTTACCAGACTCCGTTTACAACAAAACATATTTGGAGGTGTCAGGTTAAAAACATAAGTTATTTAAAACCCTATAAACATACAGCTCATATACATATAGTTACTAGTCGCCTTACACTGCACTGAAGATACGTACCGCGTTATAGTTTATATATATATATATATATATATATATATATATATATATATATATATATATATATATATATATATATATAATATATATATATATATATATATATAAATATATATAATATATATATATATAAAATAAAAATAAAATATATATATATATATATATATATATATATATATATATACATATATCCTTAATTGCACTTTTTCACTGTAGCTTAATAGTCCCTGTGATGTTAAATTGTGACTCCTCATTTTGTATCTCCATTTTTGAGCTGGTACTGTTGTGCTTAAGGTAAAGGGAAAAGGCCTCATGATGTCTGATTGTGGCCGAGGAGTGGAGCTGTTCGTTCAGCACCATCTTCCTTCAGCACCCGCGAGTGGACAGCGCTCAAGAACTCATGAACGAGCGTGGACACGAAACGGATGATGGGTTTTTTTTTTTTACTATTTGGCGTAACAGATGACTACAAACAGCAACCTTTTGAGAGTAAAACCTATCATATTTACAACCCCCATCCCCGCCATTGTGTGACCTATCAGAATGTGTTAATATCACCTCTAGCTCGAGTATCAGATTAATGACTTCAACGTGACTGTTAACACTTAATTATAGGACACAGTGGGCCATGTTATTAGTACTTAGACTGATGGACACGTATGCTTTTTCGGTGGCAGGATGGGAATTCATAAGGTGCGTTATATTGTAACGTCGTAGACTTATTTCTGGATTTTTGTCTAATCCTTAGATTCCAGTTTTCATGTATCACAGTTCCATGTTTTCCCACTAAATTTAAGCGTTGCGTTCACTAAAAAGCTTATTGGTCGCTGGATTGAAAAGGTGTCTCCTAAATAAAACGAATTGGCCAATGGGGTAGACGGGATAGATAAAAGGGGGCTGATATGGATTTCGCAAATTCATGAAGCATCACCGAAAACACCATTGTCATTTATGGCACTTCTTGGCCAATAGCAAACGCGCATTCCCAGACGCGCCTCCCGCCTCTCGACCCCTCCTCCAGCCGCTTCCTCACCGTGAACGCGCGTGGTACCCCCCCGGTCGCGAGGAGGAGGAGGAGGATGTGGCGCGCGGAGGGGAAATGGCTGCCGAAAACAAGCCGGAAGGTAAGAAAGAAATAACAAGATTATTATTTTTGATTTCGCGACTTAAGCAGCGTCGAGGTTCAGATGATGAAGATGAGGATGGGCAGGCGCGGGTGCGCGCGTCGGGGAAAGTCGGTGACATTTTTGTGTTTCTTATGTTTGTCACGAAATGGCAAAAAGCTGAAGCGCTGATGGGATTAGCCATCTCTGAGACGGCTATTAAAATAACGGGAACGGAGTTAGGTAATCACGGGCTGCGTTTATTAGGTGACTCCTTTCATCTCAAAGCACACGGGGGTTTTGGAAAGTGGCACACGTTCAAGTCAAGCAAAACCAGAGCCTTTATTAGATGAAGGGAAATGTTTTTCTTCTAACAGAGCAACGCACATGAGCGCATCAGACGAAATGAACGCGTGAAATGACTCGCATATGGTTCAGAGTGGGATTCCTCCACACCGCATCCACGTTCCCCGTGGGCTGACAAACACGCAAGGAAACGGGCTCCGTGAAGTCAAACGCGGTCAACTACTTCATTTTTCTTTAGCATTGAACAGGGCGACGCTTTTAACTCCAAAAGCGATAAATGTAGATTTATGGTGATGCTCTAAAACGTGATTGATTTCTTTCCACCCCCCTTATAGTGACTGAATCCACCGACAGCTGCTCGATAGGTTTCAGTCTTGTGGGAAATATTTTCCTAGAATTATGAAGGTTTGGCCGCTCCTGTTTTGAAGCTGTCAGCGTTTATTTTTTATTTTAAGATAATTTTCAAGCAGGATTGGAAAGAAGACGATACAAATTGAAACGGAATTTTAATGAGGCAGCAAAATGAAAGGTACGTATTTTTTTCTCTTTCCTAAATGGGGATGATCGAGATCTGAAACGAAGTTCTAGTCGCCAGAAATTATTCTGAGAGTTTCGATTGAGATCAAGGATCAATTTGTTTATTCCGCGAGTCAGATAGGTGCGATTATGATTATGAAGTAACAAAACACAAAAACAAAGTTCACTTTTGCATGCTATGCGTTTTTAAGCGATTAAATTGCGTTTTGTACGTCGTTCTTTGAGCATTTGTTTATATAAATTGGCGTCATCGGTTACATTCTTTAATGGTTGACGATAATGGATTCGGTTTTTGTTTTTATTATAGTGAAATGTGTTTGATGGAGAGCATTAGACTTTAATTTGCTTCTGAAACATCTCAGGAAAAATACTGATTGTTCAGTAATGTAAAATTGGGTCTGGAATAGCTTAAAATAACCACGAGTTTGTCAACATTGAATTATTAATTCAACTATTTTTTTAAGTCCAGACAGTTTTGGTCACAAGAGCCACAGGGTGGCGGTATTGAGCTATCCAACTCAATTACCCCCCACCCCCACAACACACACACACACACACACACATCTATATATATACACACACACCCTTTGAAACTAAGAGTGATAACTAAGCTTGCCTATTAAAGAATTCCATCAAAGTGACGAAGTTGCCCTTTGTGATTTGGGTAAGCTTGCAGAGTGTCTACGTTGGACGTCTAGCGTGCATTTGTGCTGTTTATCGAGTGAACGTTTGGACATACAGGAATACCTTATAGAAAAAATATTTATTAACTAATACAGCGGCTGTAGAGTCATTTTACATGTGTACAGTTTTTTTGGTGTTTTGTGGATATCCTAATATTTACTCTTGCTGAGAGAGATGACCTGGCCAGAAAAAGGTATTACAAAACCTTTCTTTTCTTCATTGTGCCTATTTATCTACGTGAGTCCAGTGAGGTAAAACAACGCTTTGCTCTTGTGCTACTTCTTAGAAAGAAAAAATGTGTCATAATGGAAGGTAAATTCGGGGACAGAAAGATTTCATGCTATTTTTACCCATTTGAGCTGCTACAGAACAGAAGAAAACATTGCCTCTTTTGACCTGCACGGCCTAAAACTGTGTCATGTATTTGTATCTGACAGTCTCCGGCTCTTGCCAGCTTCCTGGATCAGTTTTATTCTCTTCCTCCGCTCAGGACACATTCTCCAGTGGTTCTTGCCAACATGAACAGCTAACACACAAGGAGATGTGTTCCTCTCACTATAGCCTTTACTTTTGAGATGTTGTGTAAGTTGTGTTCTGGAGTGTTTCTGTGCCATAGAAAGCATATGAGCGAGTCTATCTCTCGGTTTATCCAGTCGGCTCTATGTTTTATTGTGTTCTTTCACATATACGCTCCAACTCTCCTGTAGTTTGCTGAGAACTGCAGGCTGTGTAAGCTAAACCGCATATATTTGGTTGCTCATCAAATCTCAATTTCTCTAATTTATCAGAGAAGTGAAATCTCACGGTGTGGTATTACATAAATTTAAGCTCCTGGGTGTTTCTGATCTGTGTTGGCAATGCTAACAGCAGCTCTCTTATAAAAAATACAACTGATACTACTGGCTCAGCCAGACAAATTGGTTTGCATAGAATTATCCAGCCTCTCTGAAGTTTTCCTAGGCTAAATGAACATGGGTTGTCTGTCACAGAATTAAAGGGAACTGTGCTCTCTGTTACTGTGTCTTCCACTTTTACTGTTTTTACCTGAAGACATTTCTTGTAACCCAATTAATCCTTTCTAAATGATTGTTTTTTTGGATTGTTTTAGCCAATTGGAAGGAGAGGGTGCAGTGTTTGTCAGTTCACCAGTTGTCCCAGTACTACAACCCAGGCCATCGCTGTTAAAGAGTCATTATGAAAATGAACACTCAAGTGCAATGTTTAGGCAACAATAAGAGAAAATCAAAGCATTGATAAGTCATAGTTCAGCTCTTTTCAGGTCTAATGAATTAGTAGCTTATTATCTCTCTGTGTATTACAACATCAGACTTTTTTGCTTATGTTGCTGCTTGCTAAAAAGCAGCAGTTTTGTTTTCTTTCATGCTATTATTGTAATGCTGTGCTCAAAATGAGTCTGTTTTCATGCCAGCTACCTTTCCAAAAAGATGTTTACTAAAAATTATTACCTCCTTATCATGTCGTATGATTTAATGTATGGATTTCAGAGTTAGCCCCTTGTCAGCCTAGTTTGTTGCAAATGTACATATAGATTTTATATGCAGGCATGATGGTGACTGTCATTCTGATGTCCGTACAGTTAAATAAAACAAGTCACATCCAGCAATGAAACATGCATGTGATTTGATATGAATTTATGACCTCTGGCCCTTGTACCAGTCAGTTGCGGCTGGGCTATGCTGGCACATGGTGACTAAACTTTATCATCAACATCAAGCATAGTGGGGTCATGCAGATACAGTGGGTTCTATAACACGCATTCAGACAGCAAGAGTTAAAGCAATTAATGACCTCTGCATGAATAGAAAGTAGAGGGCATTGTGTTTTTGTACCCACAGACCTTTTCCCCTCACTCTTCCCTCCCCCACTGTGTCCCCTGTAGGACTGAAGAAAGTACGTAATCCGGATCGAACGTACAGAACTGCCGTCGGTTACACCGGCCACGTTCCTCCTAAGAGTGTCAGCGATGACACAGACAACAACAGTAAGAGAGCCGGCTTCCTATTCCACTGCATCCCTCAAAACATGATACTCTTCATTCTCTCTGCCCATTTGTTTACATATAACCTCATTCTCGCTCCTGGTACAGTTCATCAAGAGTATTTTTATAGTATTACCACAGCCCAAACTAAAGAAAGATCAAATTATTACAAGACTTCAGAGTCTCTGGAGTGTAAGATCTAAAACCCTTCCTTTCAGCGCAATAATGGTTGTTTTCCTGCTGTGTTTACCAGGTTCAAGAGCTTAGAAAATTCTATCAAAGCAATTTGTGAAATGTTGACTTACTAGGTGAATTTTAGTGGAGGGAGACAGGAGGAAAGAATTTGAGGGGGGGGCTGCTTTTGGTAGATCAGCTTAAAAAAGGCCAGCATCTCATTTTCATTCAGCTCCATTACAGATGATGTTTATTCATGCATGGCCATGCTGCTCTGGAACGAGAAGCATATTTTTGGAAGCAGCGGATCGTTGTCATGGCTAATCAACGCACAGCGCTCTCTGAGCAGAGCCCAGCGTCTGCTTGCGTGGGTGTGGATGAGGGTGTGTTCACCACTACAGTTCCTTTTTGTATCTCCCTCTTTCTCTTTCAATCTATCTTGCTATACAGCCATTCTCTCAGTTTGCATGGAAAGATTGAGGATTTCGTGAAGTGACACTCACCTAATAAAGACAATCTAATGTAGACAATAAGTCGCAGGAGTTCCGCCGCCTGGTTGTTACAGGCTAACACTGTATTTAGCAGCTGGAGGGACACAGGAACAGGGCTGGGCTGTAGGCCTTTAATGTGTGGGTTTGCATAGCAGCAGGTTTTGTGTTTAAGTTACTGTTTTTGTAAACATATGTACAGTAGATAATCCATTTATTTACAACATGTTGATTTTCAAATGAAAGCCGTTCTTACAAAGCATTCTTTAGGGCTAGTCATTGCCTGTGAGCTGTGAATCCCTGGGCATATTGGAATGCATTGGAATGGGAGGATAAAAGGATCCAGATCAGGCAGCCCTCTACAAGGACCCTATTTCAGCCTGGTTCTTTTGCTTTGTTGAGCCAAGAAAAGCTTTGGGAGCCAACTGGGACAGAACCAGAATGTCAGAGTGAGCTAATTGGGAGGAATCCTGGTCTGCCGTTCCTCTCCTTCCCCCTCTCCTCTTCCCTAGTGTCCAGTGTAGCCTTTTTTACTCGACCAGCGGATTCCCCAGATGAACTACACCCACTTAATAAGACAGCCACAGAGCACATCATCAAGTCTCTTTAGAATATGTTTATGTGTTTCTTTCTTCCTTTAGGCCTGTGTGCATTCAGAATCTTTCTGACACAAATATTGTGCCATTACAATGAATTTGCAGTTTTATAAATTTTTACGTATACAAATACTTTTTACATATTTTCTGGGACAAGAATCACTGCACGAGGCAGTTAGCCTCAGGAGACCACGGGAGAATCATGCCTCATCTTACTTCAATAGAAGGATGACAGTGCATTAATTTGCTTTGTCAACACAAACGCAGGATCCCATATCTTTAGTGTTTTATCAGCCGAGGCTTTATTTTCAAAAATGCCCTAGCAATTAAGAGAGAAGTTGCTGCCGTACAGAGCTTTTAAATTGGGTAAGATAAAATTTAATTGAGATCCAGCAAGTAATGAGAGGTTTTGTTCATGTTGGAGAGAAGCAAACAGTTGACTGAACTGCTCTACCAAAGGAGAGAGTGGAGAGACGCAGGTCTCCCGGGAGACACATTCACAAACACTGAGGTTATCGCAGAAGTGGCTTCCTGTCTTAGAGGAGTCTGAACTCTGAGAGTCTTTCTTTTGATTGCATAACATCTAAGACTATCAAAACAGTTGGCGGTAATTGTGTCATGCGCTAGCGTGTCGGGCATCCAGTGACACTTCACTTGGCGAAGGCTTATGTCACTCTTCATAACAATCTTGCCCCATCTGTGCATGTAAGCACACATTTACTTGACTCAGTTTCAGACACTAAGTCACAATCAAGCCAGACCTGCTTGTTAGGTCTTTCTCCAGCTGGCTTAAATGGAGCTAACCTTCTCTTTGAAGGGCAGCTTTCTGTGAAAGACACACTGGTGTTTTTGGAGACCTGTGACAAAATGACACCTAGATGAAAAGAGTTTATTTAGCAATCCTGTCTCTTATGGATTATTCGCTTTCAATGTGTTATTATTTTTTGGCTGCTTTGCTCGTAGTATATAAATAGCTTTCGTGTACTGTGCAGTTATTACACAGAAATGAGTTTATTATGAGTTGTCTAAAGACTCAGACTTCCACTACATGACTCTAACAAGGGGCCATTGAAGAGCATAGCAATGATAATGTGCATTTTTTTTACTGCTGTGATGGAGAATAGGAGAGTGAGCACTTGGGCAGGACAGAAAACGCCACCAAATTGTTTGCCAGATCTCTAAAGTGCATTTTGTATGCATAGCTCAACTCTTTATCCATTTGTATTCATGCACTCATTTGCATGATTGAGTCCATGTGTTTTCAAGCATTCTCATATCCTCTGTCTTGTTCATGTCTCTGAAATGTCTCTGGTAGTCAGCGTTGCATGGATTTGCATGTTGGTTTTGTGCATGCAGGTGTTAGATGATGGTTCAAGCCAGTGTTTGCCTATTTGTGTGCTGTTTATAAGATCAGCTTGTTTTATAATTCATGTTAAAGCATGCTTCTATATGTTTTGATATCTCTTTGGTTATATAATATATCTGGATGTTTGTGTGTTTAAGTATTGCAGCATATGTACATATTTGTTAGCAAATTAATATTTATATTCCATTTTCATAGTTTGCACAATTAATCTTTGTTTTGAATCTTAGAAATGTTTATCATTAACGTATTTTAAACAGGCATCAGTATTACACTGATCATAAACGTTAAATTAAATCAACTAGTTCCTTTAAGTTTCAGCAGTTATATTCTGATTGTTCAGAAGCATCAGAGAATCATTCTCTAATTGATGTAGTTCCATGATAGATTCTGGATTTCTACCAGATAAACAAACAAACAAACAAAGACAGACAGGTTTGAGCGGATGAAACTTTCCAAATTCCATCAACACACAGCTCCCACACATTGAAATGACAGTGACATTAATTTAGCCTTTTAATGTGTAAAACGAACAGAGAAGCTTTGCATTTATAATTCCTGTTCTGTAAACAGTCTTCATTAGCCAAATGCCAGAGAGCTATCTGGCGAATGATCTATTGAAAGGCACAGATGTGGCCACTGATGGTGATGAAGGTCTGGAGCTGGTGAAGGAGCTGTAGTATTAAGCAGAACAATAGAGCAATCACGGCTTTGATTGGTATTGATCTTGGAACGGTAAGGACAACCCAAATTGAAACTGACCATTTGGAGCCGAGTCCCATTTGAATCAGAAAAGGTGGTAAATCGGCCTGCCAAATGATGTCATGACTCTGGCTGGACGCAAGCTTTTTTAAATGCCTTTAGGACGGCACATTATTCTCTGTTAGGAGGAAATGTGAATCATTGTCAGGCCATTTCCCTGTAGGGAAAAAAATAGATTTATCATTCTTCCTTTTCATTCTTTTATCCTCATCTTCCCTTTTTATGTCCACTCTGTCACTATAGGTTTTTAATATGAGGATAATAATCACACAATCATCCTGTCAGAGGGCTTTATATAGGCGTGATTAGTTAAGATAAAGCATTGAGCAGTTCAGAATTCCAGTAAACATGGTTTCCGATGGTGCGGCTAAAGCACAAATCACAGAGATAGGTGGACAGAAAAGAGAAAAGCGAAAGAGTGTAAAGAAAAGGTATCCTATCATTGAGGCACAAAAGCAAGAGGACACTATCGATTTGAGATCTGTTTTTGTCAGCCCTCTTTATCCCATCCTAAAACAAGCTTTGCTCTTTTCTCTGAAGTGATGCTTGTTCAAGCTGCCATGACAGATACAGTAAAACGGCCCTTCACAAGCAAGCCTTTTAAAGAGGAGCCGATAAACCAGATTAGCACTGAAATTCACATGCGTTTCTGGCTCACAGGGGTTCGAGAAGAAGGTCCTGTGCTGGAGGTCACAGTCAGTGTTGTCAAGTCTGCAGTTTTCCTGCAGAATTGGGTACCTTTTAAACTGGTGCCACAGGATGTTTCATGTTCCTCGGGTTAAAGGTTTGACATTGTATAAATTGTAGTTGATTACAATGCTTGTATTCATATTTTACTCAACTGTATACTACTACACAGTGATTTTCAAGATGAAACTGTGTGTAACAGTGACTGTAAGATGTGCATTTTAGGTATGGGAGGAGCATATTTTGAGTATTTGGGCTTGTTTTGATTGTCCATTGGGCTCGTTTTGTTACAGCAGACCTGGCAACCCTGGTCACAGCAGCTCTTCCTTCTGACTCTTCCCCAGACTTGGAGATCTGGAAAGAAGTCTGTCTACACCTTCTTCTCTAGAATGTCCTATGCAGACTGTCTCTGGAATGGGACTGGTTTTGAGCCCCGTGACCTTGAGGCACTTCAGTAGACTCTAAATCAATTTGACTGACATCGTCCAACCCTTCAAGTCATTGCTAATTTAATAGAAAGTTTATTGCATGCAAAAAAGTCTCCCAGCTCACACACAGTAGAAAATGTGGCATTTTATTGCTGGTGGATTTATTAATTGCAGGCCCGAGGTTGATATACCCAAAGGAGTCAAAGGTTATTATTGTGGGGTTCAAACCCCTGTTATAAGTGGCACAAAGGGTCAGAAAGGATGCTTTGCTTCAATGAAAGAGAGATGAAATGATTTCCTGATTCTTTATGACTGTGTGTAGTAGCTTATCAAAGGCGGCTGGTTATTGGCTCGGCTATCCTCAGGTCAATTCAGCAACTTGAACCTCGTCACATCATTGCAACCAATTCATAGTACCCTTTGAACAAACTGACTGCGATAACTTTTCAGAATGATAAAAAATATTCTGTTAGATAAACTTGATCTGTCTAGGGTCTGTGCATGTGTCTTTCCTCTGTCTTGTAATATAGTTTTCCTATAGCTGTATAGGTGTTTTCCTATAGTTATAGGTGTGGCTTTCATTCTCTGAATATTCGTCCATGGAAATTAGCATATAGATAACTATGCTACTGATTTTCATGCCTTGCTCAGGTCTCTGGAGAGAAGTGTAGAGAAGGATTGGAGTGTAGATGTTGGAATTCCAGCTTGGTAAAATACCATGTCAACCCCCTGCGTTTTCTTTCTGCTCTCCTTTATATCAAAGCTTTTTTCACTTCCTGTTGAAAGTCAAAATGTAAAAATGAAAGACCTCCCTCCTTTAAGCTTTTCCAAGCACATATGGCTAATAAAGCAGTTGAGGGAGGATTACTTGAAGAAAAGTTTATCGGTGCTGCTGATGAATTAACATGCAGGCCCATCCTTCTCCCTGTCTGCTCGGAACTTCTGTGCAATGAGCCCTTATTTCTGTCACATTAATTTTGTTTAAAAAAATGCCAGAAAAAAGCTCAAATTTCCCTAGACGTCCCTTAATATCTGTACTGGGAGCAGTAAATGTTGCTTTTCCCAGCATTTTTCAGTCTTTATTATACAAAGTTTTATAATTAACTGACAGCTCATCTCACTAGGGGATATGACTTTTTGTGTTTTATTATATATTAGACATTTGCACAAGGTACAAAAAACAATTTATTTCTGGAATCTGAAGCGTGCTGGTTCTCAATGTGCAGATTTTTGTATAAGAATCTAAAAGAAAATCTAAAATTTGAGTTGCGAATGGCTATGAGATTTGATTTTGTGGAACATTTCTCGTGAGGAAAATTGTGCTCCTCTGTGAAACCTCTGTAATGTGACAGATGGGCCAAAAATTGATCCATTAGCAGAGGCCAAAGCAGAATGACGTAATTGATTTCCATAACATTTACTCCTTTAAGTTTGCATTGTCTTTGCTGATGCCCTCTACCTATTTGGTCTTATCTGTTGTTCAAGAATAGCCTAAATTTAGTTGACCTCCATTTGAGTCAGTTCGAGCAAAGAAGAGTAGATGGTTTTTCTAAAACTGCGATTATATCAAGACGGTTTAATGCGTTTCCTGCAAAGCCCACACTCTCCAAAATGGGATCAAAAAGTCACGGCCAAAACTACACCGACCCTTGTGCGGTCTCATGCCTACCATATGATGAGGCAGAGAGAAAATCAAATCTGTAAATGTCACCCTCTCCTTATTCAGACAGGCTCCAAATTTGCCTTCTGAAGCAGATTTCCTGCTCTCAGAACGTCTGTCACTGCACCATTCTTAATTTAAAGAGTTTCTAAAGGACTATTGGAAGTGTACGCCACGCCACATATGCAGATAAAAGCGCTTATGGCAGGAGAAAATGCGTACGGTGGAATACAGTGCACAAATAAACAAATGCAAACAGAAAAGAATGTCAGTCAGATTTGACAATTTAATGGAAAAAGAAACTGCTTTCATTAAAAACTGACATTGGGCTGATGAGGTGTGGAAAGTTTTTGCGACCATTCTTTTGTTTCTAGAGCGCCCTGTGTGCATGCGCGAGATGTACTATATGTGCGCAGATTCATTAAAGACGACAGATATGCAGTAATCCTCAGAGGGAACATACAAGGGACTTTCTTTGTACTTGCTTGGGAGAACAGAAATGTGGCTCTACAAATTTAGAAGTACAAGATCCTGTTTTGCGCAGTTAGCCTGCTTTGCCATTTAAATCCATGCACTCAATTAAAACACATGAATTATGAATTAGCAATGTGTGTGAGAATGTCAGGACTAAAGGACACCTTCGCAAGCGATTGTTCTTTATAAATCCTATGTTTATTGGTTTACCTCTTTGGGATTGGTTTACCTCTTTGTGTTGTGCTGAGAGTTTTGAAACTTTTTTTAACTGTTCGATAAAGGACACACAAATCTATATTATGTTTCAGCTGATTTGTCATGTAAACAGTCTCGGTGAAAATAAAGCTGTTTTAAGACATTGTCTTGGGAGATTTTCTGTCACCAACACTGTTGTTGTTCTTATTGGGGTCACTTAAAGCCACATGTGGGATCTGTACAAACATGCTGTTTATTGACAGTGTGAGTTCCCATAGTGGCTCTGCGCCACTCAGCAGAAGACGTGTTGAACGCTTCTGTTGGCCTTTCTTTAGTTGGGCTCACATCTGGTGAATGATTTTTTTTTAAGCAGAGTTTCTGGAGAATTTTAAAGAGCTCTTTACAGCAAGCTGATAAAGAGTTAAGTTATGATATACCTTTATATCCCCAGCTAAGGCTGGATTCTCTGATCCTTGACATTACTTTGAAGGGCAGGTTTGATGTGTGTTTCTGCTCTGTTTTTCAAAGGCAAGGAAGCAACGAAAATTCCCTCAGATCAAGCGGTGGACATCAGTTAGACAAGGGCCACATGCGGGCACAGCACCTTGGCGTTTGTGTGGAATGCTGATTGGTGTTCGTGTTGAATGTGAACGCGTTTATATATGCCAGTAGAGTCTGAAGTGTTTGAAATGAAAACGATTCATCTTAATATATACATAATTAATCACACAGAGCGTATATGCCGGTGCACAAATGCATATAATTGTTAACAAGTGAAGGAGCAAATAGTCGGCCTACACCAGCGTTTCTCAGTATAGGTTCTGTCTGAAGTAGCTAAGAATTCCCTGGAAAATTCTTGAATTCTGGACAAAAATCCCATAGGAAGCATTACAGAGCCAAATCAACAACAACAAATGGACATTTGTATCTTTATGTATTGACCATAAACATAAACATATTAACTGCGTGCAGGTCTTGAATTTAGTGTCAATTTAGTTAATGAAGTTGATTGTGATTATTGTGATTACATGTTATAAATGGATGATTTTCACTGCTGTAATCACTAGCATTTATGTGTTCTGAAGTGTCTCTGTTTAGAAGTGGTTTCGGTGTTCATTTAGATGTTGAAATTACAGTAATTACAATTTAACCTGCATTTTGGAGCATATTATTTCTTTGCATGCCTGGCAATTCATGAAGTGTTACATTATTGGGATATGTTTAATTTGTGTTTGTAATTATTATTTTTTGTAGCTATAGATCACATGTATACAAACAAAATTAGGAGAGGTGTTTTGTCTAATGTAAGTTATGTAAATATAAAGCCAAAATATATTATTAAAATAGTTGGTAAACATTTTCCTATTTGTTTACACAGCAGGACTGCAATGTCCTGTCGCTTCCGATAAAAGCATTTACTAAATGCCAACATGTAAATGTAAAGTTGATTGAGAGCATGGAGGGGGGAACTGATTTAATGACATCACTGGCAATGCTTTATCAGCATTTAAAATAGCGTTACTCTGTTGTACTCTATTCCGATGTATCTCTCTTTACCACCTACAGTCACACATTTATGTGTACATGAGTATTAGAAGCCTATGCAATCCCCTTTGTTTTGTTTTTCATTTTCTTTATTGTTAAGCCTTTTTCCCCTCATTGGCCACTCCTGTCATGATAGAGGGAAAGGCAAACGCTTAAGGCGGTGCTTGGCAGACGGCGACTGACTCTGTGATTAAAATTTGCCTCTAAAGCCACAGTCGTCAGAGTCAGCATAATTTAAAAGCCCCTTACTTTGATGCAGAACAATGAGTCTAAATGGCAGTCCTCAGAAACATTCACTTGTTCTGCCAAAGCATGTGCAGAGAGCGGAAGAGAGAGAGACAGAAATGGAGAGAGAGAGAGATGAGAAATGAAGAATAGGAAGAGGAAGGGATATCAAACCAGCCTTAATTACCCTGTAAATAAGTTTCTCAATGTCTTTTTGCATTATTAGTTATTCTGGTTGAGTTTCTTGAATGAAAGAGAGAGAATTTCTCAAGAGGCCTTGCTCATTTATCCTGAATTATTGTCTTATGCAAGTGTACTGTGTGTTTTATACTGTGTGTTTAGATGAAGCATAAAGCCAGTGATCTACAAACTGATAATGTGAGGGTAGTGGGTCATTAGATTCCAATGTGACTGTTGTCATGAGAGAGAGAGAGAGAGAGAGAGAGAGAGAGAGACCTTCCTGAAAGAAAAGGAATATTACAAATATAATCTCTGTAAAGTCTCAGTCATTTCTCAGGTAGCCATGAGATTCTCAGATTTATCACTTTTTATAAAAATATTTTCCATCAAAATCTTCAAAAACCAAATGATCCTAGCTATGCAATCTAGCTTTTTTGTTTGCTTATATCTGTACTCTTACTGTATGCCAACAATTCCCTCATTTGTTTCTGTTTCATTTCTCCTAAGTTATCTGATACTTAAATGAAGCACAACTGAGAATTTTTGTCTTGCTTTGACAATGTTTCAACAACATTTTCCTGGGACAAGGTTACAGGCTGAATGTGTTTATCTGATCAGCATGTTTGCCATCAGTTGTGAATGGAGACTGAATCGGAAGTGAATGTTTGCTGTTCGTCTATCTTGATGGACTCTGGCATTTTCTACAGGGGTTTAAATTATTTATCTGGTTTTAAGTTCATGTGCAGGTAAAACACAAACAATGTGCATTAGATTCCAATGTAAGTCTATGAAGAAGGAAGTAATCTAACCTTCTCTGTGGGTTTTTCTCCTTCTGGCTATCTGTTTGTCCTTAATGCTGGAGTGGAAGGGGTTGCTAAGCAGTGTCTCTATGGACACACGATCTTCATCTTACTCAGATCTGTCAGAGAGAGTCTCTCGTCTTTTACCGAGGCCACACTCCACACATCTCAGTCACTCTCTCATTCTCTTTCTCCTTCTGTTTCTTTCACTCACTCTTGCTTTTTATATTCATAAGCAGGCTCAGCACGCAATGTGGAACTACCTTCTCCCACAGGGCTAAACATCGAGTTCTTTAAGAAGCCTGAGCCCTTGATGCAAACGGTTATCAATAACCTTGAAATGCTTTTGCTCCGTCGCCCAATTTTGTTGTTATGTATTTGAGCAGGCACTCTGGCATGATAAGAGAGAGAATGAGAACGAGAGCATTTAAAAAAAAACTCAATGAAAACAAAATCACGACATTTCTGGATGAAAGCATTTTGCACGCCTTGTGCTCCAAATATGTTTTCTTTCATTTCACAGTAACATCTTAAGTTTGTTTTTCTCATTGCATTTTGAGTGCTCACTCTTTGAGGTCCCGTGCCTGTTTTATAGCTTTACATTTCTGCAGGGGTTGTCAGAGCTATTTGCAAATGTACCACCTGGCCACAGGACTTTCCTTAAAGCAGTCCCTTGAGAAATAGTGACATTGAATTCAAACAGCTACGTAATTTACAAAGAAATGATTAGATCTTTGGGGAGAGAGCTATTGTGAGCTTTCTTGCAGCTCAATATGGCGCTAGCAACGCCAAGGTTGTGGATTCGATTCCCAGGGAATGCACATACTTATTGAATGTATAGCTTTAATGCAAGTAATTTATTTTGCAATAAAGTGTCTGCCACATGCATACATGTAATTGTAGAGAGAAAATGTGTGTTGAATTTACTAGAACTGTTTATGATGTATTGTGATCAAAGTTATTGAAACATTAAAAGTAATCTATTTATGTTATTTACAGATGAACATGGACATTTGAAAATCTACTTACCCAAGAAGCTTCTGGAATGCCTTCCCAAATGCTCCTCCCTGCCCAAGGAGAGACATCGCTGGAACACCAACGAGGTAAGAAGCTTTCATCTGACTTTTTTGCAGGATGTTATTTCTATGTGACAAAGAGTTTGGCCCTGTGATGGTTATTAGTATCTTCATATAATGTTTACAAGATATCCAGCTAACAGGGAACATTTGCAGAATGTTGGCTAATGTTCTGTAAAAATTCTCACAAAGTTTTCAAAGCTTTCTTGCAGTAATGTTAGTAGACCGTTTTGACATTTACATATCATATATATTAAAACATTCTTTTTAAGTTGTTGGTGGAATGTTTAAAAAAGTTCGGGATTTTAAAAAATGCTGCTTATAACCAAACAATGTTAATACAACGTCTAAAAAATTTGATGTTTTGAGAATTCTTAAACATCAAAATATCATTTTTATTCTTTTTGTAACGTAATGAAAATGTTAGGGAAACATTTTTACAACGTAAAATTGTTAGCTGGGTTCTTGATGGGGTATTTCTGCTGTCTTTAACAGTCCCAGTTTTTTTTGCAGATATGAATTTGTCATGTTTTGTTTGTTTCACAGAAAACTCTGATTTCTTTTTACTATGCAGAGAAGCATGTAATGTGTGAATTAGTTTTAGCAAACTAACCAAAGTGGAATCGACCAACAGAACTACTTTATACCAAAAACTTTACTTTGTTCTTTGCTGCTGTCAATAATTGACATTAACCAATGAGATTACTCAGTGAAAGCCCAATGGCTTTTTGACTAATTACACTAAATTTATTGTGGATTAACCAGCTTGCTATTTAACTAACAAACACAGCAAAGCACATTGTGTGAAATAAAGACACATTCCCTCAAGTGTTTTGAAATAAGAAATTTAATTACAGGGTACACAGTAACATTTAATTTACAGTCAACAAAACAGAAAGTAAATGTATACAAACAAATGTAAACAACCATCTAAATGCTTTCAAAACTGTTCTTCTCCAGTTTGTTTTATTTATACAAATGTGTCTTGTTTGTAATTTATATTGCCTGGGTGTTAAAATCATTGTTCTAACACTAAATATTTGAGAACACTCAGATAATGGAGAAAAGCAATCTTTTGCAAATTAAATATGGTGCATTTTGCTTAAAGAAAACAGTCTATTTTTAAAACTATTACTTTAATTTACCTCACTTTCTTCAATGCAAAAAGCAGCCTTCAGTACCTTGTCTTCACAGGTCCACATTAGACAATATAACAAATTGGACCTGAATAGTTTAAAAGGTTGTTTACATATACTTCTTTTCATGGCATCTAAATTAAATGTACTTACAGTATAAAGCCTATAATTAAATTTCTAATTTCCAAACAGTGTAAGCAAAGCATAAAGACTTTTGCATTGACATTTCATGGCAATAACACATTTCACTTAAAATTAGCATGACTGTCATGGAACCAAATTATTTAAATTGTATTTCAGTATCTATACATCATGCTAATATGTATTGCACTGTATTTTATAATGGTTTTAAGTAAAACAATCAATCTAATACACAATTTCTTTAATATGGTAAACTGTATTGCAATGTTGAGAAACATCATTGTAAGCAAGTTCTTAAATTAATGACATTTTTGAATTGCCAAAAAACTAAAAAGACATCAGACCCAACATATACATGTTTCACAAGTTTCTTTTTTAATTTATGGGTAAAATGTGCTTCATTGTCATGAAAATAATCTTCCAGTGACTCAAGCACTGAGTTTATGAGGAGTAGGATTTGTGATTCCCCAAAATACTTTGTTAAATCTTTGCTTTTGTTTCAAAAGCTGAAAAGTCTTACACAACCTTTTTTTCATCATCACTTGTTAACATTTCCTAACCTTTTTTGAATTGATGTTTTAAACCAGTGCTTTCCTCTCCAGGTTATCCGAGGATTACAACAATCAAAGTTTTCTTTATAGCCCCTCCCTATAAAATAATTTATAAGCAACATGATAAACTGTTATCTGCTGCTAAGAATTCTGGGAAACAAAGAACTTCATGAGTTGATGACACCTAGCGTGCTCTCACAATATTTCAGTTTCATTTCCATTTCAATACTGCCATAACGTAAGAGAGTGAAAACCTGATGTCTTGTTATCTTGCACGTAAAATTTTATTTACGGTAATAGTTGAAAACATAGTTAGATCTTGGGAATGCAGGTTATTTTCTTTGTACAGTGCTTGGCTTTGTGTTGCAGATGAAGAACGGGTGCAGAGAGGTTGATAGTTCTCTCCCCCTTCATTCCAGAGCGAGTCCTTCGTGTTGGGAAGCCAACAGTGTAGCTGTCCCTCTGTGCTTTCTGTCAAAGCCTCCGCATTCCCTTTCTCTCAACTTCCAAAGACTCATAAAGTTTCCTGACTGTTTTTAAAGATCATTTCACCTTCCTCAACTCTTTATATAGTTCAGTTTTAGAATATAGAACCTGACCCCACGCTGAATCAAACTCACCTCAAAGTAAAGTCATGAACAGTTCATTCAAGAGTGATGGCTTTGTGTTTCATATCAAGACACTATGGTAACAGAATATATTATTTTATTCCATTTTATTTTAAAGACTCCAAATTAAAATTCTTTATGTTATCCCACCCTAAAATGCCAAAGCAGTGATTTAAATGAGCCATTTCTATGTTGATTTCCAAATAGAGTTTGGGGTGGGACTACATGTTTATCTGACCAATGCCAGAGGGAGGAATTTTGAATATTTTGAAAACTATTTTTTTTATTTTGTTTGACGCTGGCGGCACAGAAACGACACATTATACCTTTACAATAGAATTGAAAATTGAATAAAAAAGCTTTTTTCCACTGCCATTGGAGAGAGAACAGGGCAAATAATGGGGAGGGGTGTTGCCGAATCAAAAAATAAGCACCACAGCTTAATGCACCACTTGGTTATGTATATGACATGTTAAATTTATGACTTTAACCCTTCATACTTTGAAAAAAATGGTAGAGATCCAGCCTTCCACAGCCATGATTACATTTCCCTTAAACTGCACGAGGCTTTGAGCTGCTGCCTGTAGTCAACATGCATTCAGCAAACTGGCTTGGGTGACTACCCAGAGCATTAACCAAATCTGACACGTTTGTGAGTGTGGCAACTCACTTCCAGTTTTGCATCCTCACAGGAGTTGGAACTTGATATACAGTCACTAGTGCTCTTGCTATCATTGTTACCATTCCCATCAAGAATAAACATCTCTGACTGTTAAAATGAACACAGCACAGACAGAACACAGATTGCAGATAAAGTGTGCATGGCAAATAAAAACGATTGGCCAAGTAACCGAAAAAGACAGAGAATGTATTTATGCAAAGAAAGCTAGAAGGAAGAGATGTAGCTCTCCCTGCAGATGGAGACATTTGCTGGGCTGCACTGTGGTCGTCGTTAAGCCGAGCTACTTCTGGAGGCTGTTAGGAGCAGAAACTCTCCCTGGTGACACACACCGCTCTTAATGAGAACGAGGTCCTAAACTGAACCAACATCCTCCTCCTTCAGCTCCAGTGTCAGGCTGAATGCCATGCTCACAGTGACCAGCGCTGAGGTATAATGAGGCCTCTAGCAGGGCCGAATGAGACATCAGGTCACAAACAAGCACAGCTCATGTCCAGGTCTGTGTTTTTCTACATATATTGGATATATCAGACACATGAGGCATAATTTCTCAGATTGGGAGCAGGAAGAGGGTGGTGTAGGGTCTATATTTATGTAGGGTGTCCAGTTGCTTTATGTGAGAGTTGTCTCTACTGTTTTCTGATGGAAAACGATCCTTTTTGAAGGTAATGACATGACCGTCTCTTCACTTGAAAATTCCGGTACCAGAATGACCACATTAAAGAATGGAAGTGACAGTGTGTTGGAAAGGAGGAGAAAAACATCAAAACTATAATGGGGCTGTAATGAACATGGGTAGGTGAACGCTGGGGGATGGCAAAAAGTCAATTCCTGTCTTTATCTCTTTTACTCTCGCTCTGTCTCTCACCGTCAGTTGCTTTACACCCCCTGCTGTTAATTTTAAATACCTAAAGAAGTGTGTGTGTATGTGTGTGATAGCTTTCCTATACTTTGCTGCACACTGCTGGGAGTCATAGAGTGTTGCTAAAGTAACATTATTATTACCACTGAACGAAAGAATATTATGTCTAAAAACCATCTGCAGAAAATTTAGAAATAATCATGTTGGTAGAAAGTGAAGTTTGAAAGGCTCTCAAACAGGTCTGAGTATAATCTCTTTTTAGTTCAGCGCTGATTCGGTCAAGAAAGGGCAATTGGGATGTGAGACATGATTTAAATACCGAATGGACAATGTTCTCAGACGAACGCCTCCACAATACGGCACAGGACTGGAAAGCTGCGCTCAACTGTCCTTGCTCTGAAAAAGCCCAAAGTTCATCAACCACAGCGAGTTGAAACTAAGCGAAGACACACTGTTGCATTCTGAAGCGCGCTTCGCTAAATGATTTTGTCTAAAAGCAATTTAGAAGGATTCTCATGGCTAAATATGCAGCTAATACAGCGTGGGTATTACTTATTGACAAAGTGTCCTTCAGCTCGGTCGTTTTTTCCTGTCAAGCCCGCCTATCGCAATTGCTCAAAAAAAAAAAAACACGAGAGAGATAAGAGACGTGACCTGGGTAGGGTAGCGGACAATTTTGCTATCAGGCCCCCGCTTGTTTCGTTTTCTAACGCTTAGCCCTTGTGAATGAAGTTGTGTCATTGGGTGACCTATCTAAGCTTCATGTTTAAGGGGAGGATATGTATTCATTTCCCGCCTTTGGGGAGATGATTCCCTAGAATGAAGGGTCTCGTCGGGCGAGGGCATGGGAAATCACAGTGCGCTCATGCGTGTGTGGAGAACAGAGGGGCATCTCTTAACAAACACTGAGGATGCATGCAGTGCTTACATGCTGATCTGGTAAGCCGAAGATTGAATTGTATTACCTTAACTCAATGGCAAAATCCCCATGTTTTATATACTGCAAATGCATGAGCTTGTAGATTTTGGATTTTTATAATGTAGATCACTGGGAACGTTCTCTGGATCGCCTCTCAGAGCTTTGATATTGCAAAAGATGCATACCTCGCTCCCGAGCAGCAGGAATAAAAACCGTGTCAAGGTGGACAAGATTCTCTCTTTTAGAGCGCTCATCGCATGCTTAATGTCTTGAGTAGCCTTGGCCAATGGCAGTAGCAAATGCCCCTTTATATAGTTACAGAGTTGCTGTGTCTGCGCCGTTCCACAATAATCTGCCCCGCGATGACAAACTGTGCATCTGAAAGTTTTAAGTGTCAGGAAAAGTGCTGTCGCATGCAAGTCCTTGTCCTGGTGAGTTCCCCTGTCAGTTCCTGGCACTCTCGTTTTATTTTAAACCTCTCAATCCAATACTCCATTATCTTCTACTCTCTCCCTCTTTCCCTCCTTATTTTTGCTATTGAAATCTAGATATTGGCACCACTGATTCAGTATTACCCCTGTGATCAGTGCCAGGAAAGTGGTTCCCCTGCCTTAATCTTAGCTGGCACTGCCCTTCTCCTCTGGGTCCTTATCTTTAAGGGTCTGCCTGACTTTCTCCTCGCATAATCAAAGGAAACAGATGCTGCTAGTCAACTCTCACCCTACAGGGAATGCTGGGAAATTTAGCTGGTGTTTGTATAAGCAGACCTTTGGCTTCTGTGGAGTGGAAGGGTCTCCTGTCACCTCAGCCAGGCGTATTGCTTCTCTTTCCATTACATCAAATAATGTGGTTTTAGCAAGTGGTACATCTGTTGCTTTTTCGACCTTTTTTGTACTTGTTTACAGAGAGGAAAGACTTTGGGTATATGTGCTCAAACATTGTTGTGCAGTGCAAACATAGATTTACTGCTTTGTGATTATTTCTCCAAGGCTTTTCTTTCAAGGACAGATCAACCGATAATGTTTACATGTTGGATAATGCATACAAAATAACCAATGAATTAATGAATGAATATTTTATTTCTGTTTTTTGAGATATAAATAATTGTTAGACTACAACAATGAAGAGAGGCTGTCAGTCCGTAACATTGTGCATAAAATGTCTTCCATGAAAGAAAATATCCAAGAAAATATCAGTTTTGAACAACATTAGGGTGAGTAAATGAACAGTTTTTATTTTTGTTGTACTGTTCTTTTTACAGTTGGCTACAGACAGTCCAAAACAAAGATAAAAAATATACTGCAAAACAAATGTAATGCCAATGATGCATTCCAGCTCACAATTTTAAGTTGTTTTTAGGAAACATTTTAGGAATGTTTCCTTAACATTTCCATTAAGTAATAAAGCTGTTAAAAACTTTGAATGTTTGTGGAATGTTCAAAATGTTTTTTAGACATTGCATTAACAGAACCCTTAATTAAAATTTACTTAAACATTTTTTAAATCCTGTAATGTTTTTAAATATTATATCAAAATTATATCCAATTATTTCAAAGTAATATTAAATTGATGCTATAAGTCATTTATCCAAACCTTCCAGTACATTAAATAAGTGACCTAACTATATATATATATATATATATATATATATATATATATATATATATTTCCTGTTGAACACACAGCCTCCAATGGGCCACTGGTTTTGAGGAGGTTTTGCTATGAGCCTGTACAGTACAAACAGTATAAACTCAGTATATAAGCTCGGGTCATGAGCTTCATTGTCTGCTCTCCCATTAATAATCACCACGTTACATCGTTATACATTTGCATAAAGTTGAACACTGTTAAACTGCATCACTGCCTCAGTCGCCACAAAATCGGCAGCTGTCATAGAAAATCAATCAATTCCAGCCGTGTTGACGCTGCAGATCACTGTCAGTAGAAACTCCCCTTCATAGTGTTTTTGTTTTCGTTCAATTTAGACTGTGAATACATTTGAATGACATTATGACATTTGCACAAACAGAGGCGTTACACTCTACTCTTATTTCTGTCTCCATCCAAATGTTACTGTGACATATGGCCGCTCTGTTGGCATAATCAGGGCTGTTTAAAAGAATCCACTGGATCCCCTCTGGAGGGGGTTTAGCCATGTCCCGCTTTCCTGGGGATTACAGCTTCCTTGAAAGGATTAGCACAATGCTGATTAGTTTGATTTCATTCTTCTAGCCAGGAAAAGCCAGTCCTCTTGATGTTTATGAGATTTATTTTAATACATTTCCTCTTGTGGAAACAAATTATGCAGACCTTTTTTTTTTACTATCAGTACAGGCAGAAGCTTGTGTTCTCTGTCTCTCTCTTTCTCTCTCTCTCTCTCTCTCTCTCTCTCTCTCTCGCTTGCTTCTTGTCCTGTTTTGAGAGTATTTCCCAACCGAGCTCTCTGATTAACAAAAATGAAGAGGTGAAAAAACAGCAACATTTATTTTCTCTTTGCGTGTGGGACGGGGAACACGTCGCTCCTGTCGCGGTAATTAAAGATGACTCCGTGCAGGCAAATGTTTGAAGAAATGGAGGCTGAGCTTCTGAGGAGACGATGGGGAAAAAGAAAGGTCACGCTGCTTTGTTTTTGCAAACGGGAGACTTTGGGCTGTAAGGAGCTGATTTGTGAAGGTGCCTGAATCATGATCAGAATAGTAATTGGAGGAGAGGCTGCTGTCAGTCCCTGGTGAAGGTACATCAGTAGATTCACTGAAGGAAAACAAAGATTCTGGGAGTTTGCATTGACCAGTGCAGTGAGGTGGAAAACCTCAGGCGTTTATGAGTTTTGTGCATTTGTGCTCGTGATTTTAAACAACCCGAGGGATGTTTAAAGTCAACATGAGGTTAAAATGGACTGTTTATTTTCTTAATACACTTTACCGGTCATATGGTGCACTGTTCATTGTTGTACACAACTCAAAGAAAAAAGTCTATTCTTGTAATACTTCAGCACAGTGTACCACCTGCTGAATGGCTGATGTCACCAAATCCCTTTACTTTATAACTCCTCCCCCTCCAACCATCCAACAATAATGCCCACTTTTAACAATCCAATCAATTTCCGATCGATAAAATCAAGTCCCATTCCATTTTTGTCCTTTTTCAATAGGCTGTGTAACTGTTTTAATCTACGTTCTACTCAGCCTACCAGGCCTAAGTTAATGTTTATTTTCCTTATACCTTATGACTTTGAACCTGTCACTTACTGTGAGGTCAGGTGATCTGTTATGATGTCACCTTTGGGACAATCTGTTCTCTCTGTTCATCAGATTCATGTATTGTGCCTTTACCTGCGTTGAGAACCTCTGAAGAAACCAGTGCCTCATATCTTCAACCTCATGTCTCCTCATTCATTCCATACCCCCTCCCTTTTCCATGTCTCATGTGCACTGAGGTGTAAAATTATTCAGGGATAGAGGGATAGATTTCTCCCTCTTGAATTGAACCACTGGGTAAGGCTTTTGTACTGCCATTGTAATTGACTGTCGCTTTATTTACAGAGTGAATTTGTCTGTATGCGAGTGCATGTGTGATTCTGTACTGCTGCTTGCTTCCCTGTTCATTTTCTTTTCTCATGCATGCAGTCTGCCATGCGACTGTTCTCTCTTACTCTGATGCATTGCATATCGACAGCACATGCAATCACGAAAATGGCCTGCCAGGCTCATTCTTAAAGCACGCCGGCTAGACTCTCACATTATTTAATTACATGAAACCCATTCCTGTTTTCCTTTGAATGTGCTATCAAATGTGCAAAGAAAAGGAGTGTTTCCCCATCACACTTTCCAGGGTGTACCCAGCAAACAGGGAACGTTCTCAGAACACTATGTTAATGTAATGTTCTTTAAAAGTTCTTTCAAAGTTATTAAAATCATTCTTGCAGTAATGTTAGTAGAACCTTTCCTGCATTGTATGTCAAATATCAAAAACGTTATTCTTAAGTTGTTAGTGGAACGTTTTAAAATGTTACAGAATTAAAAAAGTTTAATTAACATTCTTATAACAGCAATGTTAATACGTCTAAAACGGAACGTTTTAAACATTTCTAAAACTTTTAAAATAACATTTTTAATGTTATTATTAGTTAATAGAAACATTAGGGAAACGTTCTTACAACCTAAAATTGTTAGCTGGTTAGTGATTGGCAGCTGTCGGATACAATTAATTATTTCCCTGCCACTCCTCCAAGTGCCCTCTTGGACGGGGCACAAACATTGTGCTGCCCTTTGGAAGGATTTAACTGCAGCTCTCGAGACTGCTGTTCTCCTGGAAAGGGGCCTTTCCCCCCTCCGGTTGTTGACAAATGGCTGTAGACTGGCATGGTGTCAAGTTGTTAAAATGTACGCCGGTGTGGAGTCAGAGAAGTTAATAGTTTTTCATACTTCTCAATTTTCCACCCTTGATTGCGTTGGCCTGCGCGCCAATCCTCATGGATGTTTACGAAGGCGGCTGAAACACTAGAATGGATTGGAGTGTTATGTAAGCAGAAGGCTCAGGTAATGCCTCAACAGCGTCTGCAGCACGAACATTGCACATATGATCCGTTCATACTCTGCTACCTCTGTGACTCCAGTAGATTGAGCGAGAGCATCCGTTCACTCATATGCTGTGATGCACTACAGCTGCTGGAGGGGAAGCTGTCAAATCTCATTATGCTGAATACTGCCAGTCAACATGCATCTTCACCGATGAAGACTTTACTATCTGTGTGCCTCTTGACTCGCTGTATTGATGGATCGCAGTTCATCGCTACTGAGCAAACATAGACGTAATGGTTTGAGTGCATGAGAGGCAGAAAGGGTCATTTACTGGGGCTCCTGTAAAACACAATGGAGAGCTTATAAGGAATGATGTATTGTTTTTTTATAACAGAGGGTCTGTCCACTTTTCATCTGATGCCCCTCCAGCATTTAGAGAGGATGCTCATGTTTTTACAGGTTAGAGAAATGGCTAAGGGTTTGATTGTAGGAGTAAGCTAGGTTGGTCAGGAGCTGCATTTTGGTTCTGGGGCCGTTTACTGGGATATTTATGCACTTATTTGTCATGCCTGGAGCCTGGTCTAAAGATACAGGACTATGTTTATTTATATAGCACATTCTTATATGCAATAGTGATTGAAAGTGCTTTACACTGAAATGATAAGGTTATTAAATACAGTTAAAGTTAAAGAATCGAAACATACGCAAGACAATTTAATATTGTAACATAACAATTGTAACATTTTAATTTTTAAATTTGTTTAAAAAATCAGAATGATTTTTGTAGTTCTAGATCCTTAGTTCTAGATTGCCGTAGATTTGCCCCCAGGCAGATGTCAATGAGGCAGAAGTAGCAAAAAAAAGGAAAGAAATATCCAGAAAGACTAGGTCTTGCTTGTTGGGAAATAAAAAGTGGTGCCTCATAATGTCCACAGCTAAATCTCTTGCTAGCTTCAATTTATACTGTATTCACTGTGCCGGTTCCTCGTTTTTATGACTTTTATAAAAGTCATCATTTTTCCCTGCCTTTGAGAATGTGTTGAGCTGACAGGCCCAGGTCGGCTCCCCATAAAGAGATCTCTTTTAGCAGAGAGCAGGTACCCTGTCCGGCCGCAACAGTGGCAACAGCCTTATCCCTGCTTAGCATTTATGAGTTCTGCAAATCATGTAGCAGCTCAGCCCCTGGCAGCCTGACAAGATTCTCCAGACTGGAAGCTAACGGGGCTGTCACTCGCCGCTGGTTCGGCCCAACAAAGGCTTGTCAGAGAGGGTGAGGTCTGCTGCTTACAGTTAACGAGACGCTGAACAAACTTAAGAATTTCTTTATTTTTTCATTCTTTTGAGTGAGATATCTAGCCTGAAGGAGAATAGATGGATGGAGACTGCATCTGCACCAGATTACAGGGAAGATGAGGAAGTTCAGACTCGGGTATAAGCAGAATGACAAGGTAGTGAAATGTATACAGAGGTCATGTGTGATGAGTTCAATGGGTTCAAGTTTTCAGCCAGCAGATCTTCTAACATGTACACTTTAACTGCGTTACATGGCTCAGTTCTTTGGAATAAAGTGCAAGCAAACATGCAAAAAGATACGAAAGAGGGAAATAAACAACCGTCTTTGTCACGGACCCTTGCCAGCAAATGACTAATGCAAAAAGCATGGAGAAACTTGAAATTGGAGGCTTGCGGCATTTTGTGTGGCTCTTAGAAGAAGAGATGCTTTTGGTAGATGTCTAGGCCTTTAGTATTTGTGCTTCTACAAGCACAACCCTGCGACAACTAAGTATGCATTGAGACAGGAAGGCATTTTTTTATGACACATGACATTGCCTGCAAGATGACAGGGTATGTTGTTTACTGCCTCCCTCATTTTGAGAGTTTTGAAAATGGCCGTCATTTCCTTACGCCGCCTCACAGAACGGTGTTTATCGAATTTCATAACACACTCTTCGAATGCAGTGCTGGCTCAAAGTTAACAGAGGGAGTGACTCACCCCTCACTTATTTTTCCTGGTGCATACAGTACCAGTCAAAAGTTTAGACACACCTAACTGAATGTCATGGTCTTAAATGTTTATACTTACCTGAAATTTCGAAGACAAATGTAAAGAGTGGTTTATATTAATGTTTTACTAAAATTTTAATATTTTTCTCAATAGAGTTGGACTAGAGAGTGAAGGAAAACAGCCAACAAGTGTTAAGCAAACAGTATACAATATGGAAAAATCCTCCAATACTGTTGGAAAAACATCCCAGGGATCCTTTATAAAGGTGCTTGATAAAATACCAAGAATGTGCAAATATTATTATTTTATTATTAAGGAAAATTTTTTTGATCACTGATTCCCACAGTTCCATTTGTTGTTCTTTCATAGTTTTGATAAATAATTTTTATTCTAAAATGTGAAAATACTGCATTAAATAAAAGACTTGGTAAGTTCCAATGTTTTGACTGATACCGTATCTAACCGCACAGATGACTTCTGAATATTTGCTGTATTTTGCTGTATTTTGCTCAGTCTGACTCTCCATTGGCTGTTGGTTGTCCACACCAGAGGAAATGACTCATTTTCGTCTTTCATGAATTCTCCACTGTACAAGCGTAATGTAATTATGAGGCATTAAAAGGGTTTATTAGATAGGATTATGACGGACTAGAATGAAAGACTTAAATCGGCACCTTTGACCTCTAATCAAATCCTTTTAAATTAGTGATTCAGTGAGATAATCTTTTGCCCTAGTGTCAGCCACTCTCACATGCAGTTCCAGAAGTCTGACCACTAGTGAAAGTGTATCTATTATGAGGTTCTTTCCTACAAATTATATTATAAACAAGTTTAAAAGTAAGCTGGCATTACCAAATTATCCATTTGAGAATGCCACAAAGCAAATCTGACCTTTTGTGGTCAGTGTTACAAATTAGCTTATACAGCATTTTATTAGTGACCTTAAAATGCAGAATCTTAAATATTTCTTAATTTTGTTATGGTTTTCAACTTGTTGTACATTTTTAAATTAGAAACTGTTATTTTACATTTTTACTTAATGTTTAATTATACATTTTATTTGTAATATTTTAAAAGCTTTCTCTGAGATGCAAATGATTTGTACACTAAAATATTTTTAATGTGGTCTTACACTTTTGGATCCTATTGTAGGTGCACAAACTTCCAATCTTACTTAGACAAACTCCAGAGCTTGAGAGGTATTATCAGTAATATTAATATTATTTTTAATATTATTATTATTACACCCTTGAAGCACATTACATTTGTATGTGTAATTTGAACATACAGCCCCTAACTTCAGTGCAGGTTACCTAGTCTGTGTTATAAGAGTGGATTTTTATATATGGTTTCTGCTTGTGCTGTACTGTAATAGCTCTCTGAACCCCTGCTCCCCTCTCCATCTTCCCTTCCTGCTGTCCTTTAGCAGAACCTTGAGGCTTCATTAAAATTCTGCTGAATACCCCCCAATGTGCAACACACTCTTTCAATCGCTACACCACACACACCCAAGCACACAATTGCCCTTTGTAACATATACATTTAAGTGGAAATTCATAGCTACCGTAGCTTCTCCACTGTTCTGCATTTCTCAAAGTCATGTTTACATAATTAGTGTGTGTTTTGGGTGCCTCAGCGATTTTGAACAATGAAAAGGTTAGTTTGTTTGGTATAAAGATGCCCACCGCTGTTAATATACTTACTTGCCTGCAGCTTGCGTAAAAAAAATCTCGTTGCAGTATTCCATAGAACCAGTAGGACTCAAATAACATTTTCATCTGTGGTTCTGGTTCTGTTTCCATGATACGATGCCCGGGGCTGTCCGTGTGGACGAAACCATTGATCCGTGAGGGCTAAATATGAGATTTCAGTGAGTCGGAGGATCAAGCGCCAGAGGAAGAGGTTTTGAGAGGTGTGTTTGACTTTGCATGTATGTCAAAACTAATGTCAGCTCGTAGCAATTAGTTAGAGAAGGTAAATCCATTAACGCGATCGGGGAATGGCACATCCCTCAATCTGTTATGCTGTAGGTGGTGAACAAATTTGCCGAGCCCCTGAGGTCACCTGAGAAATATAGCCCTCCCTCAGCTTGTGTTCACTCACTGCTGGGTAGAAGCGAGCTCAGGGCAGGAGAAAGAGATGATATTTCCCTTCAGAAAGAGCACCTACTGTGCCCTCTGATGTTAATTACCACAAATTGACTTGACTTATCAAGCGACTGCAGTGTGTGATTCATTGCTTTGGTTCGTCTCTCCAGTGAGAGGTCTCTGATTCTTGCTCGTAATGTATGTAAGGGCACAGATGCAGCGGCCGTGGGACAATGGCATAACTAAACTGAACACAGTGTGGATGACAGATAGTGCCGGTCGCTTTACATAAAGCTGTCAGGGTTCCTTTCCGTCAATTGTTGCTGCTGCTGACTGGTGTGAGCTAAAGCCATGACACAACAACATAAACACAACGTCCTGAGAACAAAACTACTCGCTGTGTAATTGAATTTCTCCTGATTTGAGACTAAATGAGCAGACTGTATTAAATCACAAGCTCTTTCAATTTGTGACTCATTTAATTAGCCACAATTGTCCAAATAATGACCAAATCTGGTTTATGTTCAGTTAATTGTTCTTAGAACGTTGAATACTGTTCTCTAAAAGTTTTCAAAAGCGTTCTTCCAGTAACATTAGTAGAACGTTTTTGTAACTTAATATAAAAATGTTTGGAAAACATTCTTACAACCTAAAATTGTTAGCTGGGTAGCACTGAAGTTCTGAGCTCTGAACAAACTTCTTGACTGCTGATGAGGGATGCTCTGTAGGTATGCAGGTGTGCAGTATAAATATATTCCTGGACATACATTTGCTGTGTTGGTAACGTGCTGCTGGTTAAACATGGTTACACATACTGCTGTTTGCAGGGAAGAATTCAAATTCGTACACAGGGTATTTACTGTGTCGTACTGGCTTCTATACTGTTAATCAAGGCACTCGACTGTGTCACTGCTATGGAATTTCAAATGGGTTATGTCATTGTCAAAAAGATTTACAGTTTAACCAATTCTGTTACAATGGACCCCCTTCCCCCAATAACACGTCTTGCTTCGGAACAAAGGAAGGCCACACAGCAAAATCTGGAAGAGGTGGGTTGATCGAGCATTAATCCACATGTTTTTGCATTTGTATTTGGTTGCATTCATCATTGTACACCCACAAATTCTTTTAATCATGTTAGGTGTGACAAAGTGGCTGTTTGTGTGCTCGTGGACAGGAAGGAATATAAACACTCCTTACAGTCCCCAAACTCTCACTTTAAATGTTTCTATTTTCAAGTAATCCCTGACAAAATTGGTAAACATGCCAGCTCCTCTCGTACCTTCCATTGCCTTGAGTACGTGCTAAACAACATGGCAAACTTACCCACAAGCCCTCCACAGCTGTTACCGCGGTGATGGGGGAAGTATCTGGGCCTTCAGGAAATTTATGGTCTGCATCTTCTCCTCTACGCTTAGACAAACCCCAGGGCTTAGATCCAAAGGACCTAATCATAGACTGCCTTCTACTTACACCATTTATCAGAGTGTCCCCAGCCCTGAATTATTCAGCTAATATTTTTGTTCCAACAATATAAAACTTTACTCTTTTTTTTTTTATAATTATTATCATTTTAAAGAGAAGCCCATGGCGCTTTTCCCTTCCCATTTCTGTTTGGTTTGTGGCCATAGTCGATCAATATCTGCTCTACAAGCTGCCAATGAGAAAGCTGAATTCCCCACCTAATTACAGAGAAGGGCTATGGAAGAGGACTCGTCTGTGTGTTTTCTTGCACGCTTATTTTTAATCCACGTCGGCTGCAGTCTCCAGCGGCTGGAGGGTCGCCTGTGGCAATAACCACGCCAACAGAAAAACAAAGGCCTTATGGCAGTGTCCAAAAAAATATCTGCTCTCGTTTAGTAGAATAAACTAGAGTTTTTCACGGGGCATGAGTAGCAATTACAACGCCAGAGGGTCTCTTCTTAACACTTTCTTCTATGTATAATTTATTGTCCTTTATTTTTTAATTATCCCTCTTTCTTTCTAGTTTGAGAAATATTTCATGTGTTTTGCAAGTGCCAAGTAATAATTGCTAATTAGTCCTTCAGGCTTTTGAGCGGAACGAGAATCCCTCACTCCGTGATTGGAAGGCGCCTGATGTGCACTGAAAACAGAACAAAGCGGAGGCTTGTGCCGAGATAAATACGTAATCACTCTATCAGCAGGTATCAAACAAACAGAGTAGAGAGCTTTGCAATGTTAATCTCTAGTTTTGGAGAAAAGAATGCTTGATGTGCTCTTGTACCTCAATTTATGGTTTTGTCAGATGGCAACTGTGTTTTTTAGTCTTTTTATCCTCATTTATACTTTTCCAACCTTGCACCAGCCTATAACACTCATGTTGTGGCTTATATTTGTCAACACTTTTTGCTGAGGTCTCAAATGACGGATTAGCGCAAGGGGAATTAATGCAGAGTTGACAGGAGGGAGGCAAAGGCAGGATGTTGCCAGGGCTCCGGATGAACCTCCATCCAAATTTCCCTCTTGGCCAAAGTGCTCATCCACAGATGAAAGCCAGACTGACTCTGATATGCTGATCAAAGCCGTCCGGCACAGGACACCAAAGCAGCACCTGGAATTTCAATGGAGAAATACCGATATTATGATTCACGAAAAGGAAGTTTGAGCTTTACTCGTGTAAACAGTGGCCTGAAGTGTTTGCCTGTGCCTCATTTGTCTGGGAACAATACAAAGTTTTAGCTCCCTTTAGTGCTGCATTTTCACGGCAAGTAATCTAGCTAATTAAAGAACATTAGAAAAGTTAGTGTGGTGGTGAGCGCTTCCATCATATGTTTTAATAGCTAGCAGAGCCTCCAGGGTAGTATCTACAAAAATCATCTAAGCTCCTCGCACCTCCACCTATAGGTGAGTGTGCAGTTTCTCATCTAGTCGTGGGTGTTCGGGTGGTGGTCAGACTATCATTGCTTAACCTCCTCTGCCTGGGATCATTGTCATCATCGTTCATTAGGCTAGCAGATGGTACTGGCACTGCTATTTCAAGCCATCTTCCTGTATGCATCACATATTGAGCACATACATTAAGTGGAGAAGCTCAAGGATGGACGTTAATGTCATTTCCGAGTCACAAAGTCAGATGATTAGTCTTCGGTACATGTGACAGGGCTTCTGTCCATACCGGTACAGCCTGGAAGTGTGACTTCCATCAGAGGCAGTAATAAAGATGCCTTCCTCTGTCACTTCCACAGGAGAGACGCTAGATAAATCTCACTCTAGCTGATCACGCCTCTGCTTGAAAACACAAACACACACACACACACATTTGCACAATATACACACACTAGGAAGTCACGCTTGATGGCCGATCAGACCATCATGATATCACCCCAGCCTGCCGTCCACCACCGATTTCATTCAACAGTCCATTAAAGAGTGCGTAAAACAGGTGGTGTGTCACGACCGAGGGGGTCATGTGACACATCATAAACGACTGACAGACCCCACTAATGCATGCTAATATGTAAATACCCGATCACGAGCTAACCATTTCATGAGCTCACCTTGCGCCTCCGAATAACAATATAACTTCAGTGTGAATTGACTGAAGAACATTTAAAGTTTCTGATGTGGAGCTGCAGAGAAATTTTTCATTAAGGTTTTAAAAAAAATGCTGTGCTTTGTCTACATTTCTTGAGGTGTTTTCATTAACATTCTCTGTTCTATCGCTACAGAAGCAGGTTGGTGGTTGTATTGCTTCCATTTTAAGCAGCATTCCATCTGGAACCCGCCGCTAAATGCATTTGGAGAGAATATTACCCAGAGGCACGAGAGAGCACCTGTCTCTGAACAGCCAGTTCTAACTGCTCCACTCCAAGACAGTTTTACAACAACTTAGATGATGACATTAAAGTGAAGAACAAAAAAATGAGAAGTCAGCACCTGAAGGACATTACCTCTCCAGTGTAGTGCTAAAACGCATCGGTGATCGTAGCATCCCCTGTGAATTTCACATCTGAGCTCTCATATCTTTCTTGTGCTGTTTATCGACCTCTTGATGATCAGTTTTATAAGCTGTGCTGTTGAGGGTGAAAAGGTAGCATGTAGCACATATCTGGAACCCAAAGCAATGTGTATGCAAGTCCCGTTTTGACATCAAGCAAATCATTTCATGGCCACTATTTACACTTTCTAACAGCAAAAATAGCCAATGTTTTCTTTGCACTCCCCTTTGCCCCAACAAAAATTGCTACTCTGTGTGCTGTGTTGGCTATCAGAATCCCTGTCTTCTAGTAACACAATTGTATTAGATCTCTCTCTCTCTCTCTCTCTCTGCCCCTTACTCACACTCTGTATCACTCTCTACCTCTTTTTCTCTCTCTCTCTTTCCCTTACCCTTTTTCTTTTTGTTTCTCTTTTTCCTTTCTCTTTCTTTCCCCCCCTCTCTCTCTCCCTCTCTTTCTCCCTCTCTATTGCCACCTCCTCTTCTCTCTCTGGCTGTATGTTGACTTCAGAGGGCAGTGTGTGTCCACAGTCTCAGACGTCTCAGCCCCTGGAGCATATCTGGCTCCCACTGACTGGAAAACCCCTCCATGTGAAAACAAATAGCAGCTTCATACACCCGTGGGCAAAGGTGATGGGCCGCAGAAATCTCCACTGCTCTGAGTCAAATCTGATGCCCGACGGCAGAAATCACATTCTCACTTCCCACGAGAGAGAGTCAACAGGAGCAGCAGGGAACAAAAATGTGAATATTGGATATCCCTAGGTGCAAACTCAAATAACCTTCAGTACAGCTGTGGATCAGTGCATCCACCTCAGGAAATAAGACGGAGGGGAAAATTCAGAGCGCGGGATAATAAAAGACAAATTCTGGCAAAATTCAGCGGCATGTAGACCATAGCAGAGCGATAAGGACAGACGGGGTCTGATTACTCTATCTAAGCTTTTCTAAGAGGATAACTCAATATCTTCTCCTCTTGCACGGTGTCATGAATAATACGAGGAGCGTGTAATTTGGGGATCTGCATGTGAAAATGTGTGTTTGCGCGTGCTGTTGGATCTTATTATTCAGCCGTTGCGCTGTACGGTCATGTTCAGCGGCGTCAGGAGCTGTGAGATTAATATTTTCCTTAAATTCATGGCAGTGAATAATTTGACTTTTTCGTTTTATATCTGAGTGACTTTTGACAATAATACAGTGATAGCATTATCTTCTACAGAAAAGACGCATTTCGCTGGCTTAACGCACATGCGTTCCACACTTTATGTCACAATGTGTTTCTCCTCACCATTATATGACTAGATTCATGTTTTGCCAACGCAGCTCTGCAGAAATGCCTGTGATTTGAATTAGATGATGTGTATCTGTAACAGGCATTATATACAACACTTAAATTCAATTATTGACCTGGCAATTCAGCTGACTAATAAAGCGGCCACTGCACAAAAACACTTCAGCTACATTGAAAAACACAGATCTATAGTCTTGTGTTTCATGAAAGTGAAACCAAATAAAATGAAGCATGGCGCCAATGTAGAGGGACTGAGCAGAGCTGGGTTGGTGAAGCTCACAGAGAGAAATCTGCGAGTAATAACTCAGAAAATCGAGTAATTAGCACGAGCAGCTGTAACACAATGACCCCTATTCATCAAAGCCATTTACTCCTAGGTACAATTTGAAGCAAACCCTTTGCCTGGAGGGAGTACTTATCAGTTTTTTTTGTTCGATTTTGTTTTTCTGCTAGGCAGCAAAGACAATGAGCACTCCATGTAGAGTTAAAGACCCCGTGGTTGGAAAAAGATGTTGAAGGGTGGCCAGATACTAACTCTGAGGTCAGACTCGTAAGATTTAGACAAGAAGGGATAATTGTCCAACTCGGGAAAACGTTAGGATAAAGTGTAGCCATGCACTAATTTGCAATAGTTGTAATAATTGCCCATAATTGTGGGGTCGTTGAGAATTATGCTGACTAAAGGACTCATAAAGAGACAGATCCAGAGGCAGTTTAAAACTACTGGCTGGGTGACGGACAGAGGCAGATGGTGTTGGGTTGCCCCACATATCAAGATATAGATATCAAGACCACATATAGATATTATAAACTAGAACTTATCATATATATCTGTATATAGATATCAAGACCATGTATAGATGTCATAGACAGAACTTATAGATATAATATATATCTATATATAGATATTATAACCAGAACTTTCAAAAAGAAGTTAACAGCGGACATTAAACACCAAAATTAGAGTTTTAAAAGATAAAGTTAAGTCAGGCAATGACTGATAAACTTATCAAATGACCTCTATGGTGGTCCAGCCAAAGAAACAAAGCAATAAACACATAATAGAAAACAGTACTTCATTGGCATTCAAAACTTGTTTCACCAGAGAGAAAAACCTGCTTGTTTCTTGTCATGCAGTCACCTATCAGAGCAGCATGTTAACATGGCAGTCTGGTTTATCCAGTTGAATGATAGGGTGCCATCCCGTTGGAAGCGCTAGTTGACGCTTGCAGCTTTATCTTTGTCGTCCCCTTCAGCCAGCAGTCAAAATCGAATCCTGGAAGCCAGGATTTCTCCAGCAGAGAGATAAGGTGCTTATCAGCTTCCATCACAATTTGCTCTTGATTGAAAAATCAATGGTCTCGTGTTTTTTATTTTATTTTTTGAGTATGTCTGTTTGGCATGTAACCTTTAATGAACCTGGTCCCACAGGGCCAACAGTACATAGTTAGTGATAATAATCATCTGATTTGCATGAATTGGAACTTTAACGTATTTATATCATGAGTTTGTAAAAATTAAGTATTTGTTTATGCAGCCAAGATGAGAATTGTTGGGTCTCGGAAAATAGGGAAGGCTTGTTTTCTCATGTTGTTTGTCCAACGTACATGCAACTTCCTCCAGTATGAATTATTATTCTGCTCCCATTTCCTGTTTTAATCCCATGCTGTTCTGTTGGTCCCTACAGGCCATTATTTTATCATAAATGCAAATTCGTTTTAGTTTCTTTCTGATGACTTCCTCTGTCAATACAGCTCTTAGAATTGGGGGAACAGCAAGAGGTAAAGCGTCTTATATTAATAATGCACATGACTAAAAATCACAAATATGTTTTCACCCCCCTCCCCGCCCATGCATCAGTCTCGTCTGGACGTGGATAAGCAGTATTTTAATGAAGTCTCATCTGAAGAGGTAGTAATGAATGTGGCAGGGATTTGTAGGGGAGCTCGCAGAGAGTAGAATGAATGGCTTTCCATCCGTTTTTCGCATGCTGATGCATACAGACTTCTCTCATTTGATTGTAATGCAAACGGCACGATGGCGACCGTTAATCAGTGCCAGCGTGTAGAGATTAGTATCTTTAAGTGAAATAGATGGAGTGGGATTTGACCTGGGCTAACTTTGATAAGTTAACTTTGGCACTTTGTCTTTCCAGTCGGCAAGCAGAGAGCGAGGCCTCAGGAGGAAAGGTCAAAAACTTAGAGTGGATTAGCTCTGTTCTCTTAAGGCCGGACTGTTGAATCTTAAAGGATATCATTTATGCTTTTGAGATGTATCCTCATCTGAGATGATCAAACAGTGAGAACTTGATTTTAAATGCAAGAGGGCTTGTTCAAGATACACAAGCAGAATGTATTTCTGATTCTGGATGAGTTTATTAGTAAAATATAAGCCAAAGGAGCTTTAAGTGGTTTTTCTGTTGCTTATATTGAGTTGTGGAACAGTCCTGTTTTAATGGTTTATATTTTGGTCTGTAATTTTTTTGGTAAGATCCTTGCCACCACAATTTAATTATATTTAAACATAACATATCTAAGTGAGTATTCCTGGTTAATGTTTTTCTTACTGTCTCTCTGAAGAGAAATGTTCTGAAGACATCCAGGCCCATAAACGTTCACGCAAATGTTTGAAATGAATAGAAGTCCATGAAGAACAGCAAGTAGGTATTGGTATAATTTTAAAGTACCAAAAAGTCGTGGAGCCCACCTTCACCAGCCAGGAATGAATTGGAGGCTTATCTTTGTGTAGACCATCAATCACACAGCAATGAATGTTTTTCTCTGGCAGGTTTTGTACCCATAATGACCAGCCCTCCCCATACCCCTCTCCCCGCAGGACACAATTACCACCTCTACGCAGAGGACAACCTCTGTCATGTAAATGGTCTAAACCCCTTGCATTAGACTGAAAAAGGTTCTCCTTTGCTCCTTGAATAGATGTTTTTTTCATGTTAGCTCGGCTACGTTCAAAAAGACACAAACAGCTCCTGACTTCAAAGAAAGGAACGTGAAATGACCTTTTCGAGATGTGTACTTAGAGATGCTGAATGCACATAAACACACAGGTTTAAATTGACCTCTTCCATACATATTTATGGCCAGAGCTTCACAAATCCTCACAGACATGGCCAGGTGAGGTTCTGCTATAATTGAGGTGTTTTGAGTCTGTAACCTTAAATGCAGCCCAGCCTTGATAAACACCACAGGTCAAAACTGCTGTTGTGTGTTTCATAACAGAGCCTGGACGAGGTTTAGAAATGAAATGACTTGCTCACAGACTTTCAGATAATCTGTCCAAATCTATACGTTCACATGTATGCTTTATTTCAAAACCTACTGAGCCGTTTCACGGTCTACTGTGTACTGTATAGTTGTAAAGCAGCATTCTAATGACACACTGTTTGACATTAGTATCAGGTAAAAAAAAGTCAGTAGTTTTTTTTTTTTATTATTTATAGTCAACATTTCAACATTTTTTTTAACATTGTGTAAGTGGGTGTCCATATGTGTGCAACTAATTGTGGTAGGACAGCCTCAGTAATTGCGTCTGAGAACACACAAAGGTTGTCTGGTTGCTATGTGACAGCAGACGTTGAATGGAAGCTCTTTTCTTTGCCTTTGAATTGATGGACAGATCTATTGTGGGGGAGAGTGTTGACAAGTCTTCTATAGTAGAAGAAGATGAAAGATGACAGTATGTTTACACATATCATAGAGTTTTCAGTGTGGAGCAGAATGATGCTGAAACACTGTCCACTCAAGTGACTCAAATTGGGTTTGTTATGTTTCCTTTGTTCTTGGGCAAGAACATGGATATCTCATCAAGAAACATCTGAAAGAGTATTTAAGATTGTTTCCCAGATGGATTTTTACATCTCGGGGAGTGTGAAACAGTCTTCATTCTTCAGGTGAAACATCTATTACCACAGGAAAGGTCTAGCGTGTAATGTTTCTCTGAGTCTAACAAGAGCTATCATGGTTTGCAAGACATCATTAGTGAGGGTGTGTGCTTGCCTGTTAGACTGTCAAAGGACAAGCCAACTCATGAGTATCATTTCCTCTTTCATTTCTCCTGCCCAATTATCTTATGAGGGAAAAAAAGACTGTTTCTTTTTAAAACATTTAAGTCCAAGAGTCATAAGAGACAAAACTACTCCGTCTTCTTTCTACTGCTGTCACTCCTGATTCTGAAATTCAGACATTATAATGCCTATTTTTGCCTTCCACACAGAAGCAAACTATTTATCTTGCCGTTCGTAATTTGACACAAAACAATGTTAAACCCAGAGAAATTGCAAACATGAAATATTAAAGCTCACCGATCGAGGATTTTGGGGATTTCCATTCGATGCTGGTTCACGAAAGGTGATCTGCCTGGTGAATTTCACGAAACCTGTCACATTTAACCCAAAGCTCAAAAGAAAAACAATATTGAATTATGTTATGCGTCAAGTTAATGAAGACTATGTTTAGGAACATTTTTAGGAGGCTTGTAGCTGTGCTGTTTTTCTGCCGTTGAGCAGTACCAAACCCTCTCACACATCATAGACCAGTGCCCCTCACTCCGTATGTACATTTTTCTCATCTCTTAAGCTTGCACATGGATAATGCCAAACAACCCTAGCAGTCAGCATTCGGTTCACCCATGGCTTCACCCAAACGATTTGGCGCGTCAGTCTGCCAAATCATGAGCACTGCCTCACTGCACTGAACACACAGCTGTGTCGAGGGCTACAGCTAAAGCATCTCTCCTCCAAATATGCCTCTAATCTTAGTATTTGTGGGTTTGCAGACATTGATACAGGCCAGTTAAAGTTGTTTGGTACAGGGTTTGATTATGGGGCAGAGAGCTGATGCTCTGCACTGAAGATTTGTGCAGGCACGTGGGTTTTCCACCCTCAACCATCGGAACATTGTGTCTGATCACACTTTGACGTGTGGATCTCCCTTTCTTTCTTTTTCCCCAGATATTTTTGGCTACCGCCTTGAGCTGTACCTTACTTCAAAGATGAACAGAGGTGCTTTGTTTTTATTTATTTATTCCTTCTTTTCTCCATTCATTATTCATTTGTTCCTCCTTCAGCCTCTCGCAGACATGCAAGCCAAGCTGATGTCATGGAACTGGCTGGGATTGTTTTGAAGCAGGGGTGGAGCATCTGCTGTGGTCCCTCTGGGATCTGGGCTTACTGTCCTTCTGGCTTTGGAACGGAGATATCATTACTGAAAGCTAGCCTAACCTTGTACTGGAGACTGTAGTTTTATGGGATTTTTTTAGTTATTTGAAGGAACATTTTGGGATATTTTTAACCTAATGTCTGTGGAAACTACATTTACTCTTCCTGAAGGAATTGCCAGTGTTTTCCACCCAGCAAAAGAATAATGTTAAAATCTGAGATAAGCTTGAATTTTAGGTGTTGCCTCTGTGTATATAAAATGCTGAACTTTGCCATTGTCATTACTTAATAAACACATTGTTTTTATGTTTAGATGGTTAAACATATACAAGATACAGTATTACAATGACATTATCAATGCAATTTAGATTTTGATTCTAAAACATTCTGAGTCAAGTTAATGGTAGAATAAGCAACACATTTTAAAAATTACACATGAAATTGTGGCCAAAATTTTTATTGGAGACATTTATAAAAATAAATGAAACACGTTTATAATAAATGCTTATAATGAAAGCTTTGCTGGCAAGTGGGCAATCATTATTAAATGCATCACAAATATAATGTTTAAATATTAATATTTTACTTTTAAAACTTTTAAATTTTTTATTTAATTTCTTGTGGTGTTGTCTGATAATCAAATGACATTTATTGCATGCTTTGCATCCCATGCTTGTTTCAAAGAGAGCTCTTATTCATATATTTGCAATCATTTCTGTCTCCTAAAACAACACTATTTGTTGCCCTCTTAGAGGTTAAGATTTCAGAGGGCCAATTTCAGAAACCTCTGTGTCAGAAAAGGTCAACCACTGCTTGTCTAAGTGTGTGACAACAGATTTCATGTAATCGTTCTATCAAAACAATTATGCACTAAATACTAAGGTTCCTTGACAGGAGATGTTGCAAGGATGATGCTAATGGTTGGAAACTATTAAAGGAAAAGTTTAAATGGTCTGTACCTAGTTAATAGGGATGGTTCTCAGAACATTGGCTAATGTTCTCTAAAAGTTCTCTCAAAGTTACCAAAAAGTTATTGCAGTAACGTTAGTAGAGCATTTTTTTAATATTTCTAATTAAAAATGTATTTTTTTATAATTAAAAAATTATAATGAAGCAATTATTCCTATATTTCCTAGTTTCTAGAACTTTTAAAATAACACTTTAACATTAATGTTTACATTTAATGGAAACATTATGGAAATGTTTTTACAGCCTGAAATTGTTAGCTGGGTACCCCCACAGCCGAGCTGAACATGCATTTTGAAAGCATGCTGTCAAGACATGAGAAACCCATGACCTGCTGTTTGGGAAAAAATGAAAAATCAGTGTTAAAATGAATTCGCACACGCCAGGCATTGTGGGAAACAGCACTTTCAGGGGCATTACACAATAATGCCTCCCCCAACCTTTAACTCCCCTCCTGTGTGCTCTTTCACATATGCGGAGAGAGAGAGGAACAGCGTTCATCATCAGTGCGTTTTTTTTGCGACTGTGGGGCTAAAACAATATAAATAACGCAGGCCTTGAAGAATTGGTGTGCCGCACTCTGACAGTGAGATAGAGTATTGATTCTCAGCGCAGTGCTAAAATTGCCTGCCTCCAGGCCTCCAGGCACACGTGTTGGCAGTTCTCGGAGAACGCAAGGCATCCTCTAAAACATGAGAATGCTGTCAATGATAGTGGTGTAGAAACAAAACACAGCACACAGGAGAACTGCGGTTCAGCATTAAAGGAATAGTTTACTCAAAAATGAACATTCTGTCATTGTTTACTCCCCTTGTGTTGTTTCCGACCTGTTTGTTCTTTTATCTGAGGAAAACAAAAGGTGAAGTTAAAAGAATCTGATGTTTGTTTGGGTTTTTTGTAGCATAGGCCGTGACGCTTCATTTCAAGTCATTAAAAAGCAATTAACTATTTTTTTCAAAGACAAATTAAGTCATTATTCACTCTCAAATCTCATAATTCACGTAAAATGTTATCCGTCTCTCAAATAAAATTTGGCGCCTGTGGGGAAGGTTTGATGTCACGATTTTCAGGCACAAGACGCGTGAGAACCAGTGACGTTTAATGTTATTGACATCAAACTTGCGCCATAGGTGCAATATTTGATTTGAGAGCTGCAGAATGTTTGAATTAATGGATGAATTGAAAATGAATAATGAGTTTGGGTCTGTTTATCACAAAGCTCGTATGACTCCAAAAGGCTTGAAATATGACAAATTGATTATATGTTGCTTTTAGTTTTTATGGTGATTTTTGAAGTCTGTGGTCACTGTTAAATGTCGTTGTATGGGAAAAACACAGCATGAAGATTCTTCAAAGTTCTTTTATTTCTTGTTCACCATTGAATAACAGTATACAGGTTTGTTTCGACATAAGGGTGAGTAAATCATGAGTACATTTTTGAATCCTTAAGTGAACTTCCTTTAAACCATCTTTATTATGTTCACATTTTTAGCGAGCTGTTACAAAAAAAGAGTTCATTTGTCAGAAAGGGTTTTGTCTTTTCCTTGAAAAACAAATTTAGGCTGTGACTTCGACACAATCTGCGAGCAGTGACCTAGGCTCTTAAGCTAACCAGTTCTCATTTAGAAAATGGATGCCATGCTGTCAGGACAATTTTTGCATGATTAAAAAACCCCTAAGACAACCTTGCATTACCTTGGCGCTCCATTAATAATGTACAGGAGGCTGATGGGACTCTTAACAGTGTGGAGAGCAGCAAATCTTGCCACCTCAATCTCAAATTCATAACCCACCCATCCTGTCCCATCCACGATGAGGCAACCTACATCTCCCAGCAGTGCTGGAACAAGGTGTGCCACTCTGAGTCTTGATCGAGCCCCAAACTCCAGCCATTAGAAAAGGCTTTTAGGTTTCTGCTAGGGTCAGAGGGCTTTGTTGAAAAATACTTTCTAGATGTAGTTGACAATGAAGAGAATATCTGTGAGTGCATGGTCTCCGTTTCACAGAGAAAGTCCCTGAGGTAATTGGTAGACTTAATTTTAATCACTTTTTGGTAGGTTCTTTTTAATTAATACTTACTAGCTTTGGTTTCCATTTTCTAAACAAAGCAAGTGAGCTTTAGTTGCTTTAAGGCAGGGTAGGGGATTTATTCCAGAAACATCTTTTCTCTGAAGGGAGGAACCTTATGATTTCAAGGCTAGCTTGCTATTGCTAGCCTTTCCAAAACTGCCTACCTTCCCTTTAAAATATTAAACTATCGTTACTACAAGAACATCTTTTGGTTACTATGAAAGAACTGTAATAGAATGGTAGCCAATGTTTTGAGAACGTTCCCTGTTAGCTGGGATATGACTTAAGGAAAATGAAGGTTGACAGTCTGAGGTTGCACAAGGAGCGTTCTTGAAAATATCTGCGTGCTGGTCTTCAGTGATAAGCTCCATCATGTTCGTGTGAAAAGGTTAGAGGAAAAAATACACAAAATGGCTTTTAGGCAAAAGTGTTTGTCTTCTCAAGAACACCATGAAGTAAGAGCCTGATCTGAGGTGACGGTCCTAAGTGACAGGTCGCTCCCCCCAACACCCTAAATTCACATCAGCTCAAATCCTCACTCACACGACTTGAGGATTTAGGTTTCTTTTATATCCTTCTAAAAGTGACAGTACTCCTTTCAGAAATGGCAGGACTAGTGTCAGAGTTTTAAAATCCGTTCTTTGTAGCAGCACTATTGTGTGAAATTTCCTTTCTATATGTTTCTTTTATAGTACTGCGCTTACTCTGAGAGGGCTACTAAGCTATGTTAAAAACAATGCTCTTTACCATCTATGGTCATTGTTAAACTAAGACAAACGTTCAATTTGATGATTGGATATAGAGAATCCATTGTTGAAAAGTTCAGAAAAAAACAGCATAAATGTACAAATGTGAATTATGTTAGTTAAAGCAAGTTTTGTGCTGGTGTAACTAGTGAATGAGTGAAGCCATTCTGTTCACTCGCAAATGAGGCTGGTCTTGTTGGTTAACCTACAGCAACCTATGGTTTTTCCAGTATAGGCGCTGGCCTATTCTGACACATAAATATCAATATGGAATAGATTTCATAGGTGACTCACCCCTTGGCAGCTGCAATGAGCATGTATCTAGAGGCCGACCACGACCCTGGAACCATCTTTGAGATCTCAGTGGCAGACACGTGTTCGGTGAAGACGTGGCGTCCCTTTTGTGACCTCCTGCTATCTTGAAATACAGCTCTTGCTGTCACTCCCTGAGGCAATTTGCATTCGCCAATTGATCGTTCAGGTCACGCATTAGTAAGGTATCCCAGAATGCATTGGGGGTGGGTTTTTTGCTTCTTTTTTTGTGAGGACGACACATCTCACCCTTTGATCCCCTCTGCTAAAACACCTTAAACTCTCTCTGTAAAAGTCAAGAACTTCTGGGGAGAAGCACGTTCTGTCAACCACAAAAGATAAACCTAGCAAACATGTTTAATTATCCAGCACTTCCCCACAACGGCTGTGTTCAAAGTGCACATCCGGGGGAGTTTAGGGAGAGAATGAATAAATCTAGTCTCTGTGTCTTACAGAAGTAACAAGTATTGATGAGCTATTCAGAGTGTATTTCCCAAAGGATGGGTAATTGTGCCCTGTGTGCTCTTGTACTTGAGAAACTGCATACACTAAAATGAGCTCCTCACATGACGTCACGCTGATGAATGTTCATGTCTCCTGTGATCCAGAATCTGTGTTTGTAAAAGTCATCCTAATACAATCTCAGAGATTGGGCGGAGGGTAAGTGGGTGAGTAATTTAAACATATACACCATTCAAGTGCAGCTCGCTGGAGGGAGACAGGTCCCATCAGTGGACCATAAGCACTCAGGAGGCTTTTGTATCTCATTTAGAATGTCCAACTACTGTTATGGAATCACTTCATCTCACGCAGCTCTCTGGGTTTTAATGGATGGCTTCTTCTTTCATTTACATGCTTCCTAACCACCTTTATGGCGCAAATCACTTCTCAAATTACTGTGTGCACATATTTGATTCTAATGAATGCCGTTACAGTAATGAAATAAAACGGTAGTAGGCAGGGCAGCATGGATGATTCAGCAGTTCTTATAAAAGGGAAATAGGAAGCGCATTTCCTCATTGCTTTAAATTTGTGTGTGCTTTGCTGATCTTTTATTTTCCCCTCTTTCATCGTTGCCGCGAGGTGGAAAACCGTAGTAAGGACACCTGCTAATCTCACTTTTGCTTGTGTTTCAGTCGCTGGATCCGAGCACACAGAATAATTTGCTCATCGTGATGGTTTTCGCGCTTATTTACTACGAATCAGCTATTACTGTGCGAAACCTATTTTGTTCACAATCATTAGGTGCGAGAAAATGAGATTCTTGAATCATTAGATGAGGGGGATTTTTGTTAGAGAGGCAGGAACAATAGACTGCTTTTGTTAGCACTTCTGCCTGGGTGTAAGAAACCATCACAATTACGGTACGCGCTCCGAAACAGTTGTAATTATGGCGAGAGCATTCGTCTTTTTTCTTTCCATTAAAGCTTCTCAGCGTATCACAGAGGAACACTTAAAGTCCGCTGAACGGGAGACATTACCGGAGCTGTTTTTCATTCGGCTCACCCTGTAAACACTATCTCATTTTGCTGATGGCTTTTCACTGTTACCATGTTGGTGACAAAACATTCTTTGAAAAAAAGACAGAGGGTGGAAAATGCTAGCTAGCAGCTCTTGGGTTGTTTTATTGCGCTTTTGCAGTTGGCTTGCATTTTAGGATGGGTAGATATAGGAGCTGCGTCAGGGCTAATCATATTTTAGCTGCTGCAAGAGTTCATTAGCATGCAGCTCCACGCCGGGTCTAGAATCAAAGGGCTGGCCGTGTCCAGGAGGTGGGCTAGCTGCGCCTCAACACACGGCCGGTTTGTTGTTTCTATCGTTCTTGTAAATGAATGACTTGATACTAATCTACATGGGAAGATGAGAACACAGCTACAATTAAAAACACATTAAAACCGAAAATAATCGCAAGCCAAAACATTCCAGGCGAGTTCAATAATTACATCAAGCAGCGTATTCCCTGTCGGCAGAGCAATTCCTGATTAGACTTGAATGTAGTTTATGGTAATTTCATTATGTTTGAACATTGTAAAATAAAAAAATGGTTTATTCACGCGATAAGTAACTTTTAATGTTCTCAGTGGGTTAAAAATGAAAAACAAAGAGTCGTTCCTTACAGTAAATCTCAAAGGTAATTTATAATGGGTTAGCAGAGCATATGTAGCCTGAGAAGGACAAAAAGCAGATACGTGCATAAATTGACCCAAGCGCTTATGTTTGTAAACCAGCTAATAAATGTAGTATTTAGCTAATGAGGCGGTTTCCCTTTTGAGCACTGATTACTTCACTCTTTAACTGACCTATTGTTTACAGTTTTTGTTTGTTATCTTACTGTGCTAATGACGTCTAATCTCAGCTATAAGACTATTCCTTCTGGATTGAGTTCTTTCATAAAGCTCTGTTTGGCTAGTTTGATGGCTGTATTCATTCATTTTCCCTGTACTTTTGTTTCCTTCAGAGACGACTGAGCATCTGCCATTGTGGTTTGCCAGTTTTTTTGAACTCGCCATCTGAACCTAGACCTCCATCATAACCTTGGTAACCATTTCATCTTTTGTTTCTCCCTTCATTGATTTTGTTGTTATAATTTTCCCTCTTATGTTTGGTTTAGTTAGTCGTGTGTCGATGCTGTTTTATTTCTTACCCTCTCCCCAAAATTAAACCTGTAAGAATGTTATTTTTCTATAACTCAAATTTCTTTAAGTTTGTGTTTAGAGATCTTCCCTTTCAATGGATATGTGCATTATTCAGTTGTCTTTTGTAATTATTCAGTTGTTTATGTACTTTTTATTTGCTTTCGTGTAATTATATTATAGACATAGTCCAGTTTTATTAATCACCTGGAATTATATATTTAAGCATTAGCATCTTGTATTAAAAAACATTTATAATCACTAATACATACCCATATATTGTAAATGACAATGATCAGTGCTCACATGTGTGCAGATGTGAGAAGCCATTTAGAATCTCAGTAAAGTAACTATGCAAAGTTCATCGGTCCAGACACAAAGCTTTCAAAAGAGCGGTTTGACTCCCTTTAACGTCAGCCCTAACAGATGACAGAGAAGAACTGCTGCTCTCATAGTTCATTCACTCCTGACCATCTGATGGTCCTCAAGCGTCCAGATAACAAACCCACGTTCCGCTCTCTTTGAAGCAGACGGGTAAACACACGGGGCGTGACAGCTGCCCTTAATAAGCCCTCGTTGGGTTTGACCTCCACATTCAGTGCTGTCCAGTACACACAATTGAGACTGCGATCGAGACAGCTGTTTATCTGCTCTGAGCTCAGCCGTCATGTCCACACGGTCAGCATTACGGGCTAACAGCTAGCGTGTTGTCACTGTATAAAGATGCAGGGAGAAACACTCAGTGAATGTTGTGATCCTAAAGCCATGCAGTAGTTTTGACTTCATAAGCAGTTTAAAGGGGAAAAATAAAAATTAGGTACAGTTTTGGCCACAGCACAGACCAGAGCATCAGTTTTAACTGAAGATATTCACCACAATGTTTAATTAAGAAGAGTTCATATAAGTGCAGATAATAGCAAGACTTAATTACTCAGGGCTTAAATTATGCTCTCTGACATGGTAATTATTACTAACTATGTTTTGTTCACAGTTTATCATACTTTCAGGGTCTGAATGAACATTATACTCGGCAAGCAGCTGAATTACAGTAAGTTACTGTACTATTTTGTACTCATGGGTTAGTCTCACACAACCTGTGAAGAACATTTCCTGTGTCATATTGCATTCAAAAATCACGAGAAAGAAATGAGACATTTTCTGTTTTTGTTTCCTGGAGGAAATAAAGCCTACTTTACAACATTAGGTTTAATATTCACCTTCCTCACTCATTATGTAATGTATAAATATTACTTTTTAAAATATTTTTATCATATGTTGTACTGAATGTCATGTATGCTAACTTTAATAGGAATGTTTTAAAATTTCTTACAGTGAGAACTGATGGTCCATCGGTCCTATAAATAATGTCACAATTTAAAAAATCTTGCTTAAAACAGCATGGTTTTATTTTCTTTATGTAGAATGTACATTTTACATTGTAATTTATTTCTTTTATTTATTTACTTTTAGAGTGGCATGTGGTCCGGATGTGTTTTCATGAGATTTATCCTGTAGCCTGAGTTACATTTGACTTTTTTGTCTTTTTGACTTGTTTTTCTTTTTTTTTTATCCCTTTGGCTTGACTTAAGGTAAACCTCAGAAGTCTAGTACATGTAGGGAGAGCCCCACTAACAAAGCCTTTGCTGTAGAATAATGCTGCTTCCAGAAAACAACGCAGAAAGCCGCTCTATAATACAAAGGGTTGATGTTGAAATGCCTCAGCAGTTTTCAATTTCCGACAACACCTAGAAACAGCCCAGACCTCGAGCCAGCTATTATTTCCCACACAATCATCAGCTCCATACAAACCCTCTCCTGTGACAATTTTCAAAGCCTCTCCAATATCACTGTGTCGTGCTCCTACTTACAATTGCCATTAATTAGCTTTGTGTATTAACGTTCCGCTTTGCCGCAACGCTACGACGCAGCATAAAGATGCTGTCACTCGAAGGTGCATCGCTCATTTGCAAGATAAGGTAAAACAAATTGCCCCATTGTTTTATGTTGCAGCATCGGTGCAGATAGGTTTCAAATAGAGGCAGTCACAAAGGGAATACCAGGGGTTTTGAACAATAAGATCAGAGAGGTTCGTCTAGGATATGTACAGGGGTGTAATCCACTGTAACCTCTAATGTTCTCCTCCCGGACAGTCGATCCTTTGAGGCTGTTTTTATATAACCTTGCTGTATAGTTAAGCCATTGGGTCAGAGTGACCTATATGACTGATGTCCTCTTTTCAACATATACATCCCACTGGACTGGGCCTCTGGTGTGTGCCGCTACAGATAGAGGTCAGATACTTTTGATTACAATGTCCTGCTCTGTTCACGATGCTATCTGCCTTTTACCTGAGAGGAAGCGCCTCATTTTGGCATCGTTCATCTTGGCTTTTGAGTTGCTCTGGTAAATCGTACACATTGTGTTTGTTCTCCGGGGGAAGATGGATTTAATAAATCTTTGTGATACGCCGCTTCCCTTATCATTGCCAAGTTCCTTGCTCAACCTTTTAGCAGGGAACAAGAAGAACACAAATAAGTTCAGAGTAAGCCGTAGTCAATAACGACACATCCACACGTCGTCTCCAAGACAACGATGGCGCCAGAGGTTCTGTTTCTCTGACCCTGTACAGAGAGATTGAAAAAATAACACGGCACTCATAGTGTTTAGTGCAAGCTGTACCTGTACAGTGCATGAAACTGAAATCACAAGCTATAACAATCGTCTGGTCTCATACAGGAGAGCACAGTGGTTTATAACTGCGTGTGGCAGCTCTTTGAATTCCACACAAACATATGATTATTTATTGAGTTGAGACATGAGGTAATGTATGCGTATGCAGAGTCATAACCAGCACAAAGCACAGAGAAATCAAATATTAGCATGAGCTCCCTTATAATGCGTTGATGTGAGATTTTCGTCTGATGAAGCACCCGGACTTAATCATTCAACTGCATCCTCCACCAAACAAAAGCATGTGACAAGACCACTACAGCACAGCAACTTCACCAAATATGAAATATTTATTTTCCTCTCCAAAAAAAAAACTTGGGTGCTCCTTTTGTCCTTGTGGGAACTTCTGAACCGTCAGAAATGCTGTGCACATCAAAGATGCTCTCGTTTTAAAACTCCAGTGATCTTTACAAATGCTTGTCATGGTTAAGGGACTCCCTGCTCATTAACCTGGCTTTGTGACCAACAAGGAATGTCACAAACAGAGGTCTGATGTAATTCTCAAGCCCTAAATGACTGTCAGTGACAGCTTCTAAACCTGGGCGAGTGTATCCATCGTGCTTTAGTTTCCCCTTAGTCAGCATGGTGAGATTCCACATAGCTTTGGAATTTTTAAAATTTGTTTTAAAATGTTTGATCATTTCTCTGTAATTCTTTAGCTGATGATTTTGCTAATAATTTGCACTGAAAAACTAACTGTACTACATTTTCACAATTGCAGCTTTTTCATAAGTGGACGTTTGAAGCCCACTATATATTTGCATGGATGTCTGTTGCCAGACTTCACCGTGATGGTTTTTGTGAAGATGCAATTTCATCAGTTTGTTTTTTTCAGACTCCATTGTAATTCCGAAGCAGGTACTTGGAGGAAGGGAGCTTTAAACATTAAATCAATGAGGGCTGTGGACACCAATCTATGAAAAAAGAAGGTGGGGAGGGGGGAATCAAAATTTGAGCCAGTTGCTCAGGGACCATCTTATTTAGCCGGCGCTCAGAGGCATGCCAAGATTAATATACCTCGCCTATTTGGTTGCATATTGCATATCCCTCTTTGACTCAAGACTGTCTGGGCTGGCGGGCCCCACGGTAGCACAGATCATTTTTAAAGCGCTTCATTATTTTACTCAACCAATCTCTCTCTCTTTCTCTAGCCAGTCTCTCCATTGATTTAATTAGTGTACTGAGAGAAGCTGTGCGTTTGAGATCTTCCATGATCTCTATTATGTATGCTGGAGCATCATTCTGTAATCTTTACCATGTGGGTTTTCTTTATTGGCCAGCGGTGAGGTTGAACTCCTGAGGAGGTTGTTTTCTGATTGGCACTGTGATCATGATAAACTATAGGAGGGGTTCAGTGTCCCTAGCTTTTTATATTCTTACATTTATTCATTTGTGTGTGTATGTGTTCTTGTTTCATTACCATTGTAGGGACCAAATATCCCCACATGGATGCTAAAAGTCACACACCCCTACATTGTGGGGACCAGCCAGTGGTACTTACGAGGGAAATAGATTATTAAACATACTAAATGATGTTTTTCTGAAAATGTAAAAATGCAGTGGTTTCTGTGAGGGTTAGGTTAAGGGGTAGGGTGAGAGTTCTGGGATAGATTATATAGTTTGTACAGTATAAAAGTCACTATGTCTATAGAAAGTCCCTGCAAAGCATAGAAACCCACCTCTCTGTGAGTGTGTGTTTGTGTGTGTATGTGTAATATAGAGTGTATTTCATCAAAACTTGAGCTTGAGAATCAGATAAATTCAGATATTCATAGGACAGACCCCTGAGGAGCACCGTAGCACAGAGACAATGATTAATGCACACAACTTACCTACACTTTATTAATACTTAAGGCAACACTTCATCATGTTTCAGCAAAAATTAGCTCGCTTACCACGATTAGCACTTTTTCCCTCGTAGGTAGATGTGAAAGAACAGCTGTGCTCCTGAACACATGCAAGTCTGTGATTTGGTCAAGAGAGGAGCAATGCTGAGCCAGTTTCCAGGCTGAATGGAGGGAGCATCTGCCTGTACAGCACGCTGGCAGAGTTTCTGAAACACTGAGTGAAATGAATTGAGCTAATCAGTTTGTCCCGTGCTTAATTTAATCTCCCTGGTGCCGCTCTATCGATCTGAGTTTTGACTCCTGATTTTCAAACAGCAGAGGAATAATGTCATATAGTAATGAGGTCATACTGTTAGACTTCTGGAATTTTCTTTTACTGTTATATAACATGAACTTTATGATAAATGTGCAGGTAGATTATAAAACTTTAAATGAGCATAGGCTGTTTTAAACAAACATCAGAGAGGAGCCAGGCATTGTTTTAATCCAGCTAATGAAATAATTATTTTTTTCTTGTGGCGATTTATTTTTCTGCTTACTCTGGTTTTTATGAGAAGTATTACGTTAGCATTAGAAGTGAGAACAGTTGGCAGCTTTCGCACGGACAAGCAGCACTTGCGTTTTTGGAAAGTCTGTCTTTCAACTTTGAAAGTATTTGAGTGTTTTTATCATTTTCAAAAAGCGATCAGCCCTAACAAATTGTGCATGTCTTTGTGCGGCTCACGTGTCTCCAGAATTAAAATGCTAATTAGAATCTATCGAGGAATGCGGCGCGGCCGAGTGGCATTGCGTGTTAACTTTCAAACACTTCTTTTCTGGTTCTTTGATGTGAAATCTGATTTTAATTAAACATGGAGGTGTTTTGCCGCAGACTCTGCTTTTAACAGGTCGTTTTGGCAGTAGAGATGAAGACAAAAGTGAGAGAGATAAAGTGATATAGAGTAGATATAAGTAGAGAGAGAGGCTGATGGGATGGCCCCTAGCAGAGGGAGCTGGGGGCCAGACCCATATAAAACCTCATTACTGTGGCGTCATGGAAAATGTGTGCACTTTACGCTTCATCTAGCAGTGCTTTTGCTGGATAAGCACTGTTCTTGTTTGGCCGTTTTTTAAGGCCTGTTTCATTAAGGAAAGTTCTCAGCCTCATTCTTTTAGTACTGGTGACACCTGCTGCCCTCACACCTCTACACTTTCTCTTTGTATTGCAGACCCATCCAAGGGCTGAACGTCCGTCACAGATGGTTTATTAGATTTCAGCTAGTCTCTTATGAACTGTTGGAGGGAAGTCATTATGTATGCAAAGTACTTCTTTCAGTGGTGTGTGTTTTTAGTGACTTTGCTTGTAGACATCACAAACAACCTTGGTTCTGGGCTTCCTTTTATTATACCTAGTAATATCAAGCTAACTTTGCTTAATAAAATGGTCAAATATTAGAACATGAATGGATACAAGCAAATGAAAGTTTGAATTAAAATATATTAGTCTTTTTACCATTTCTTTCTAGATTAGATGCGTAAATGACCTTTTTTGTACTTTTCTATGTAATGTAATGTGTGTGGTTAAAGGGAGGTGTGCTTCAGAAGGTGCTACAGTTATTAGAGGATTTACGTCAGTCCCAGCTAACAGGGAACATTCTAGAACATTGGCAGACATTCTCTAAAAGATCTTGAGTGATTTTGATAAGAAGTTATCAAAAAGGTTTGTGCAGTAATGTTAGTAGAATGTTTTAACGTTATATATCACATATTAAAAATTTTATTTTTAATTTGTGAGTGGAATGTTTTAAAAGCTTCACAGAATTAAAAAGTTTAAATAATGTTCTTATAACCAAGCAATAATGTTAAAACAACATCTAAAAAAACTGCACATTTTGAACATTTCTAGAACGTTTGTTTTTGTTACATAATGGAAAAGTTAGGGGAACATTCTTACAACCTAAAATTATTATCTGGGGTGTTTCTCTGCTTTCAATGAGACATTTCGTTTCCACAAAAATTAAAGGCCTATGAGCCTCAATGGCAAAGTAAAGGAACGGTCACCATGGTGCAGAAATTATCATCACGTCTTGAAAGAGTGACTCCAAGGAAAATACAAAACGAAAAAATCAGCAGTCGTGAATTGCAAATGTGCGGCTGGTAGGCAGCGCGCAGGCATACACAAAAACACAAACAACATTACCAAGCAAGACATTAAAAAACATGTCCTTGCATAAAATTTGCACCAATAAAAACTGCAGATGCAGAAAATAAAGCTGGAAAAAAGGTCAGTGGAATAAACTGGCTACGGTAATAACAATACTGGCCCAAAAGTAGTCTGCATTCAGCTAATTAGCCAACAAAGAAAGTCTCTCTTGAGTCTGAATTTAAACAGGATCTCAGAGGGCTGCCCTGTGCTCTGTGTACCAAAATGCTCCTACCCAGCAAATGTTCTGTAAAAGTTATAAAAACATGTTCTTTTGCAGTAACGGTAAGTAGAATTTTTTTAACATGATCATATATATATTTTTATACATATATATATATATATATATATATATATATATATATATATATATATATCTATGGTAAGTATATATATATATAATTTATATATATATATAAAATGAACTTTATGGAAATGTTAGAGAAATGTTCTCGCAACCTTAAATTGTTAGCTGGGTAGTTTTGTCTGTGTATACACAAACTGGCAGACTGCTTCACAGTCGTCCAGACAGGGGTTGAAAAATATAAATAAATAAAAATAATAAAAAATTGAGATGATGGTGCCAGCCTCAGGCTTTAAAAGCATCCTGCTGAGTTTGGCAACTGGCACTCAGCATCACTCCAGTTTAGGACGGAGTTGCTCTGTTGCTCGCTTCTTGAGGATATTGGTTGCAACATTCTGGCTGGATTGCAAGGAAAAGAAGCACTTTTTATCAAACAATGTGCACTTACCATAGACGTAAGCTCACAGCTCACTGGTTTTAAGCATTAGGGAGTGACGCTTTAAGATGCACTTACACAGTCTTGTGACTTGTGAAGATGGCTATTTATTCTAATGCCTACTTTTTTTTTTCCTTTTTGAATTCTTGACCTCATGGGTGAAAAACACTCTGACCTGACACCAGCTTCCAGATGAGAGATGTCATTTGCTTTAAGATCATAGAATATGTAAATAGGATTACTGTGCTTTGTAGAGCACAACAAAATAATGACACTCGTTTCTGCTGAGTTTGTTCATTCTGTTTTAGAAGCTGTTTTCTTGTGAATAGACACATTTTGTTACATTTACATTTATGTATTTGGCAGATGCTTTTATCCAAACGACTTGCAGTGCATTTAATTTATACATGTGATCAATATGTGTGTTCCCTGGGAATTAAACCCACAACTTTGCACTGCTAATGCAATGCTCCACCAATTGAGCTACCAATTGTTACCAATACCAAAGTTGAATTATTTTAATTTGGCCAAAGACGTCTGCCTGATACATCTGTATTTAAACCAACAGCTAGACGGCAGTTGCAAGAAAGATGTAAGAGCTGTCTCTTACGAAAAATATTTTTTCGTAACTAATATTTTGTACGAAAATCCATAATGTTTCTTTCCCTCCAAATCAGTTAGCCAGAAAAAAGTATGAATCTCAAGGCAAAACAGAGATTAAGCTGGTAGTGTTATTCCCAATCGTAAAACTGAACGACAAAGCAGTGAAGGCACACTGACAGTCGACAGCATTATAAATTAAGTGTTTCTTTGGTAGATAGCTAAATTAGTTCACAGTGCATAAGGCCTAGAATAGTGTGTTTGGCAAATTAAACATGGCGTTGCCGTTGAGATTAAGAATAGCGTGCATAGTTTTCGCAGATAAAATCCCCGCCTCTGTCGTAAATTGTATTACTGGCTTTGGGATGTTGGTCCCTAATTGGATCCTTGTAATTGGCCGAGTGGAGCTAAACAGACGGATTTCGGTTTGTTTATACCGCTCCCCTATATTAGTAACGTGCCATGACTCCTTAAACAGGCTGAAGGGGTCAGTAGTGTCTAGCCAAAGGCATAATTAGTCACTCATTCTTAGCATATGCCTCACTAGTAGCCCGGGCCAATTATTCATGATTAACTCAAGTCACAGAGCAGTGACTGATTCATGCCTGCCCACTTCAGTTTGGAAGTTCTGGAAGATTCAGAGGAGAGAGGGAAATAAATAAACAAAGGTTATAGTTTTGGAGGAGATGAAAGAAGAGACCCTTGATGCAAGGGGCATTCAGCCTGCCAAGTGTCTGTCAAGGTTCTCCAGCTCCCTGCAAAGTGCAAGAAAATTGGTAAAGAAGAATAAAAAAAACACTTTCAGAGCAAGATTCACAGTGGTTAGAAAGAAAACCAAAACCTAATCTGAAAATAAGTGTTAGAAGAGGAGAGGAGGCTGAGAGGAAGATGGGTGAATAAGAAAGACCCCTCGGTTATGTTCTGTATTGAATTTTCATGACTTTGATCCGACTGCTAGATGTAGTTTAATTAAATCTAAATGGATGTCTGTACAGTCTCACTTCTGGCTTGTCAATAATAGTAGTTCTATTTTAGATTACACTTGGGGCAAAAAGAAACACGGGCAACCTATATTGAATGCCGTTTAAAAAAGATATAAGTTGGAATGGTGAAACATATAGGATTTTAATGATTAGCCCAACACTTAGGGGTTAGAGACAGCTGTGCATGCTTTAGACTCAGTGTGTTATCAAACCTCAGTCGAAATACAATCATCACTGTGTAATTGTTGCAAAAGGTTGTTCCAATTTTGTTTTGAGGTTCTAGATGTGCTGTTAAATTTCTGTTTGTTGATAACTAAACATAATAAACCAGCTATTTGATTGAATTAGAACCTGTAAATTGTAACCTTACAAATTTTAAAGCTTTCATTTATTCTTCAGACAATTTTGATAAAAGTTAATGTAATTTATGCAATTTAACTAATGCAACTAATTTAGTGCACAAAGTACATAAAATAACACTGGCTAATACATACAAGACCATGAACATGTATTGAGAAAGTAAATTTTGATTTCATGTTCGCTGTTAAGGGCTGTGAATATAAAGGTTGTGTTTTAGGGCTCCAGAAGCTTGTTTGACATGAGGTTTCAGCAGAACATGTGGGCTGACACCCCTCTGTGCATTGAGAGACTCCTGTTCTCACGTAACTTTGCATGCAACAGAGCCCAAACAGCTGTGCATCATTTCCAAGCAATATTCCCTATGTGCCGATGATCCGTGCCACTCTGGGTAAGGGCATGTCTCTGTATCCTGGACAGGTTTTAGCATTTACAAACCACATTGCTCATAACTTGTAGGCAACATTTTTTTATGTTTAAGCAGATGCTTTATTAAAATAGGACATTGTTAGTTTACTGATTATAAAGATTACAAAGCTGTACAAAATGTGAATTGTACACAATTCAACCAGAATGATGCATTTCAAGTAAATAATTTTTATGTTTCATGTTGACTTTACGAAGAAGGATGTAATAGTCATTATAGTCTGAGAATTTCTACTGCCAAAACATCATTTTCTCTGTCATTTCGAGAGGAGAAGGGTAGCAGGCAAGAAACAATTGTTTTTTGACCTGACACCAGCTCCCAGATGAGAGCTGTCATTTCCTTTAAGGTCACGGAGAAATATGGCACACCGGCAAGTAGTTATTTGAGTTAGGAGATCGAGAGCTTGCTTTTTGTCAGCGATGTTTCTCTAGACATTTGAGTCTTGTGCTTTTCTCCACGCCCAGTAACGCCCAGTCCGGGCTGCTCGGGACCCAGCGGGGAACGGGCTCTTTGACACTGACAAAGCTATCTAAGGGTAGCAACATCCGTCATCCCCTCCAGTTTAGCATGAGTTATCGCATGGTCCAAAAGATGTCAGTGAACCTTGTCGCCAAGGAAACCTCTCAATAACTTATTCATGATTCGCAAGGCAATCGGCTGGGCTGCTGTTGCACTTGGCAAAGTAGTCGACATTGACAAAACATTTGAGGAACGCTTGACTCGACCTGTATCCGAAGCGCTCCGGTTGGCTCCGGTTGGATATCCATCTGGTAAAAATTCTCAGCACGCTCCTCTGAGGAGGCTTTCATAGCAGGTGATGGCTTTAAGATTCTTGGCAGGGAAGCACTTTAAGAGCAATAGTGGCTGTCACCAGACAATTTCCCTTGTGGTCTGTCTGCATCTTAAAACATTAAACCCTAAAACTGATTCAGACAAGCTGTTTGAGCAATGGCAACATTGGAATATTTACACTTTAATGTAGCCGTTTTCAGCATCTGCACTAACCATAGGGACAGCGCACAGTTGTTACTTCCTTTTAATGTCTGTGCTCAATTAAAGGATTCTGACTGGACGAGGCTGTATGGTATGAGCGTTTCAGACTTACAGCAATCACATATGCCAAAGCTGTTCGAGATATGAAGTGCGTCCCTCACGCTGTGAATTATATTGTGTGCTCTTTGCGTTTTATGAGTGCCGTTCCCATAATACATTGTGCTGTTATAAGTAAATATATCTGGAATGACCTTTCTCTACACATCAGAACCAGGACCACTGAGAATGCTTATTAGCTCGCTCTTTTTTGTGCTCTTCGAAAGGTCCCGCCAGGGTGAAAGATGGAGAAAATAGATGAGGAGAGAAAGAGAGAGGGACTTCACCAGCTGTGGGCCCCAAACCCATTTAGTTTCAAGATGGTGATGGTTTTTCATAGAATTCCCTGACCTGTCTCTGTATTGTCACTTTTCCCTCCAGCTACACAGAGTCTGACAGGAGGCTGAGACTTTTTCTTCACCTGACATCAGTTTTCTCCTTGTGTGGGGGCCTCATGCCTCAAACAAGCTTACTGTCCTTTATGAGTCTGGCGGCCATTTGGCTTACGCTTGTAAGTCTCATAAGTTGCATGCAACACCTTATTAATCAGATTCAACTTTTTATTTTCTTTACCACAATGATATCTTCACAAATTCAAGTTTCACTTTTCATGTGTGAACACAATACAGAAGTCCAAAAGTTGTCAGTTTGCTTTAAGTGTGCTTTAAGTAAACCATGTGCTGTTGGTCTAGTTTGCTTCTGTTGAGATTTCATTAGATGGTTGTCAAATGCAGATAAAGCACTTACAAGTACAAACTGTATCCAGCTAAAAACGTTACGTTCTAAGTAACAAGAACGTTAAAAACGTTAGTTTTATTAACGTTATTGCTTGGTCATAAGAATGTTATTCACACATTTATTTTAATTGTATTGTTTTTAAAACGTTCCACTAACTACTTTAGAATAACGTTTTTGACATATGATATATAACTTCAGGAAAACGTTCCACTATCGTTACAGCAAGAATGTTTTTGATAACTTTTAGAGAACTTTAGCTGGGTATTTAGTTGCAGTGTGCACATGGCCTGTATGTGTGTGTGAGTCCCAGCTTCAGTGCATAGCTGAGCCAGTTCTCTGACGCAACAGCCCTCCTTCTGTTGCTGCTGGGCGCCCCATGGTGTCTTCTCTCCCTCTGTGTCCCAATCCCAGCCCTTCCCAAGGCAAGGCAACACAACACGCTGCGCCCCTCCGTGCTGACATCACAGCCGCTTTGCATTTCCCCTTTAACCTGTGAAGCAAATTACCACTGGCGCCACTTACGTTAGTAGAGGACATTCTTTGTTCCCCCAAGGTCCTTTCTGTGTTCAGTGTCATTGCCAAGATGAAGTCAAAGTGCGTTCAGCGTGGTTAAGCGTGACAAAGGCCTTGTGTTGATGGTGTTGACGCGCACATGCGCGAGATGCTACAGTAGATCGTATAGTGTGTAGGTATACAGGGCAAGTTTTCATGGTTTGTGACCGGCTCACCTCTCTGTAATAAATAGTAGATGATCGGTTGCATGGGCTCATTGTTTTGCCACTTGATTAGGCTTCGGTGCATTCTCTCATCATCATGTCACATTAACACAGTGTTTAGCTTAATTAGCGTGTGTGTGTGTGTGTGTGTGTGTGTTTGGGGGGGTTGGGGTGTAAAAATGAGTCACTAGTGTGGAAAAAAATTATGTCCACATTTAGAGACAAGTAATTAAGAAAACACCAGGTTTCAAAAATAGGGCTGAATGAAGCGATTACAGAGCTAAACAAGTGCACCTAATTACTTGCTTGCAAGGTGTTCATGGCAACATAGTGTTGTTATGGAAACACCAAAGTCTGCACTGTTTCCAGGGAAAAAACTGACCCCAGCCGTGTGCTGGAGGGCATTACCTCATCAGCACAGATACCTGCTGCATGTGTGTGGGCATTTGTGTTTACGTTAAGATATTTTTGAAACGCCAAAGACATTTCTGCCAAGCGAATCTCATGGAACCTGTCATAAACATGTTCCGGTCATATCTCACGTAAACATCAAAAAAAGAAAGTAATAGCTTGTTTTCTGCCTATTTTAAGAACCATAAACCTTTTGCATTTTTTGAATTGTGACATTTATTGTTGTGCCAATTAACAGATTTGTCCAGTTAACTAATTCCAATTATCACTGTTAAAAATTAAAAAAACTAATTCTTATTATGCTACATCTACAAGATAATTTTTTCAAATTATTTTTTCATTTTTTAACCAATCATTGTATTCCAGTCATTTCAACAATGAGAATCTAATGAGTTGAGAATAATGGGTATTACAGTGCAACAAACAAAAAATGTGCGTTATGCTAATGAGAATTTTGAGGTTAAATGTGCTTAATTGTTATGAAAATAATGTAACAATGCAAAAACATTTATAGTCCTAAAATATGCTTCATTTTTGGGGGGGAATGTTATTTGTTATATAATTATTATTTTTGTGACCTAAAGACAAAAAATGGAAAAAAGAGAGACTGACTCAAAAATGAAAGATCTTATGTACAGTATACCTAGCCACTCAGATAAACGCATAAAACACAGAAAAATGGATCAGAATATAAATTTTTAACATGGGTCTGCCAAGGAGAGCATGGTCAAACTGGCTTACAGTACTAACAAGATCTCCCACTCCATTCGTTTTTTCTCTCATCTCCTCGCATCTCCATTATACATGAGTTCTTCTGTGAAGGAGTCAGAAACGGCAGGACTGGTTTCTCCACACATAATCTCGCACCACACTGCCTGCCTTGCAGATTAATTAGACGCAGCTGTCCTCCATTTCCAATAATTAATCACTGGAGTAGGGAAACTCCTATTCCAGAAGAGTTTGGCAGGCTTACGAGTTTTTTAGATCCAACATTGCCTAGATTTGCTTTTGTACTCAGGGGGAAAAGACACATAGTTGCTTGATAGAGCTTTTGGATTTAGTTTCTTGGAGGGGGAACAACTTTCTCAACTTTTAAATATTCTTTATGAGTCTTATTTTTTAGTGTGCTCATGGCATGAAGATCACAAAAGAACTCATTGTAACAATGTATAGCTTATCTGCAAAGACATAAAACAGCCAAGGTTCCTAATGTTTTAATTATAGGTTGATGTTTTTCTCAGGAAATAATGTTACATAAAGGACTTAAAACTGCTGTAAAACTGTTTTATTAGACTACAAACAAAGCACAGCTGTCTGACACTTTTTAACTTTCTTAGCATGTGACTTCCACTGCTGCCCAGAGTTTGCTCACTCTTGTACTTTCTCATGTTGTAATATCACAGGCCTTTCTGGAAATATCAGTGCAGTGCAATCTCAGCACCTTCAGAAGAAGTACTTTTGGCCCACAGATGGGGTGAGAGTGTGCTGTGAGCAGGGGGAGAACAGGACAATTCTGCCCAGTTTTCATTAGATGAGGCCTCAGTGAAGCGAATTTATGAATGACAATTAAAGATATGCTTCAGCATGTTTTAATGATGATTCTCAGCAAAAGAGAATGTTAGTAGATATAGAGGTTGCAATTTTAAATGGCCCCAGTGGATCAGGGTTGACTAATACAATTTTGGTTTGCAGTTTTAAAACCCCTTTCTTTATATTTATGAATACAACACAGACATTAAGTCCTAATTTAAGATAGATCTGTGCATGTCACATTTATTTTTGTTATTATCGTTGATTTTGATGATAAGTGTTTCTTACAACATTCATATCAAATTTACCACCAGGTGTTTAGCTAAGAGTTCTTTTCTAGTGTCAAAACTTCAGAGCTATATTTGATGAAAACAAAATCACAATGGCTTTCTAAATGTTTTTTGTCTTTTTGTGCTCTTTTGAGTCCTTTTCACTTAAAGTGATGCACTTAACTAAACTTGGCTGGTAACCTATGGCTGGTACATTTACTGAGTTCAGCAGCCACTGGCAGGTGGAGCTAAAAGTTTATACTGGACCTGTGTATAGTTTATATCTTTTAGTTTATCTCAATTTTTTTCCCTCATTTTACTGCAGAGTTACAGTGTTTGAGTGATATCACAGAGTGTAAGAGCTGCTTTATCTCTTAGACGGCAATTACTGTAGATGTTCGGCAAACAGCATCTCCAGCAGTGATTCTGTGAGAAAACTGCTTTATTCATTAGCCTCTAGATTTCGGGACGAGGGGGTTGTTTAATTGCTGTACATATAAATATTAAGAGTGCATTATGAATGCAGCATTTGGGTGTCAGGACTATTAAAAGATATGCTTACTGTATTTATTCCTGTCAGACTGAGGGGATGTACTGGGATTAAAGGTATCCTGCTGCAAATGAGTGCAACTAAACATCCTGCTGTCCTTATTATTTTTAATATATATATATATATATATATATATATATATATATATATATATATATATATTCAACACATAAATATATATGTGTGTGTTCACTGTGTGTATGTTTGTGTGTGTGTGTTTGTGTGTGTGTAGTCCTTGTATTTACTACATTATGGGGACTAATAATCCCCACAAGTATAGTAATACCTGTACATTTTGACCTTGTTGACACTTTCAATCTAAAACAGCAGAACGTTTCTGTGAGGGTTTAGGGGGATAGAATATACAATATAAATACACACAGTTCTATATATTGGGAAAAAATTTGTATCCAACAGGCAACAAAACCTGACAAATCTGAGCAAAACTTCCTTTTGCAGACATCCTAATTTGTAAAAACACTGTAAAAATATAGTTAGTAACGTTTTTTTAATTGTAAAAATGCAAAAAGTTTTTAAGACAGAGTTTTTTGCAGAAAGGGTTAAATGTAAACATACTATGTATGAGACAATAGAAGTTTATGGAATGTCAGCATTTAGATGGATAAGTAAACGTTTGTGTGTGTATGTGTGTATCTGTGTGTGTGTTTATACATATAAACTGTATGTGGCAATAGACAATCCTGAAGTAACAACACAGGCTTAGTTCAAGCGAGGGTCAGTGAAGGGATGCAATCATTTCATTATCACTGCTTGTCCGGTTTCTCCAGCATGTGCACATGGGGCGGCAATGGCCACTTTAGGTTCAGGCCATTAGAACAGAGAAGCGTGACTTCCTGCTGCCTGCTGTAGAGCTGTGGGCATGAGAAATGAAAGACTCAGTCTCGTCTGGGCGCCTGCTGGAATTTAGTTTATTATGCATTTATTCAGTGCGTGCCGATCACACAGAAAACACACGCCCACTCAGAGCAGTGAGTGACAAGGACTTCTAGTATTTTCTAATGACAAATATTCACCTCATGTTTTTCTACCATAAATATTTATACCGTAAATGAATGTGGAAATGAGGAGATCTGTCTTATTTCATTTGCTGACAGTGTTCAGCGATTTAGCAAAGCCTTTTTCATTAATGGCAGAGAACGATAGTTTTGTATTAGCGATATAATTCATTCATTCAGCTACATGTTACATTTTATTAGAAAAACGTGAATGGTTCTTGTTTGAGCTTGCTGCCACAGTGCTCGTGCTGACAGTGCTAATGTGTGTGGTCGCCAGAAATGCTGCTTTGCTGTTAAGATGTTTTGAATGTTTTCAGTGAGTTGAGCAGTTGCTAAGGTGTTTTTGGGTGGTTGCTAGGGCATTGCTAGAGTGCTCTTGGTAGTTGCTTACTCTAAATTCAACTCTGGTTCTTCGTTGATGAAAGTCTATAGGACCTCTCTTTGTCCATCAGGAAAAATCGTTAGTCTGATAATTTAAGAATAACATTACAGCTCTCCTTAATAAGCACAATTTAATTATCTTTCATAACCGTTGCATTAATGTAACCCTACATTAACCCTAAAAGCATCTAAACCAAATAGAATTAACAACAGAGTTAACAAAGAATTAACAAAGAATTAAGCAACAGCAAGTGCTAGTACTGCTGAATTCTGCCTTGGCTTATTATCAGACATTCTGAGAGAAACAGTTTGAGTCTTTGATCTTCTCGTTTTTGTCTCGTTTCATTTTAGAACTGCAGGGATGTTTGGTAACACGAGCATCTCCTTGTGCATTTGTCAACTGTGTATGTTTTCGTGCTGTGTTCCTGTGAGTTCAGAGATTTGACTGTGACGCATGGGACACGCACAAGCTTTTGGCTTCGTCTCCCCAATCCCCTTCGCTCAGATCGCACGAAACCCCCTTCTCTCTCTCTCTCTCTCTCTCTCTCTCTCTCTATCTCTCTCTCTCTCTTTCTGTCTCTGCACTCTCTGTTCCTTAAATAACCCCAGTCAATGTGGAGCCAGAGGAATCGTGATGCACAGGGAATGTGAGGACACGCCATACAGACACACACACAGCTTTGCTCCCATCACTCTATCCCCAAAGTTGTGTGTGTGTGTTCAGGCTCTGCTGGCACATTTGGCACAAACAGCAGCTCAGAGTTTAGAGTTGATGGAAAGGTAAATGGAGCACTCAGGGCTGAAATGCTGCCAGAATGACATCGCCTGAATGGCCAATGAAAACTCTTTTTACTGTTTTCACACTATCGTCAAATACAAACTATATACAGAAGCCTCAAAAAGTATTTGGACACTTAAGCCACACTTAAGAATGTAGGAATGTCATTGCATTAGATAACACAACAAATTATATTCAAAATTTAATAAGAATATCTAAGAGCTTTTTACTCAAAGTTCAAAAAGGTGTAAATATGTGTATGTGTAAATAGAAATATACAAGTGTGCGTACATAGTATCTATTTCTATATTCTATACATCTAATTTCTGTATCTATTTCTATATATAAGTATCTTATAGCCCTAACCCAAATATTTTATAGCTTTGCTTAACAAGTTATTTTTAAGATAAACACCAATTGCTTTAATATTTGCTCACTTCTGCAACTGTGGCTTAAGTGCATAAATAATATTAGAAGCTCCTGTATTTGATTTTGAGTTTAGTATTACAACTGTAATCCAATAAGTGGAGAAACAAGATGAACCCAAACCCCTGAAAACCTTCACCTATCCTGCTTGAAATTCAGAAGGTGTTTGTAACTTCATGAACATGAGTTTCACAGTATATATCTGATGCCATAGTGTGTTAGAAAGAAAGCTTCAGGCTTTGCAGAGTCATCTTTGCAATCGGGAGCGAGCCCTTTCATCTGTATTGTCAAATATCTGATGTAGACATGAGTTCACAGCCCAGCAATGACAGGAGAAGAGATGTAGAGAGTTGAAGAAGGTGAGAGGAGAGGAAATATGGATAACTCCCCTCATCACCTCTTTCCCCCTCCGCCCATCTTTTCTAGAAATGGAGGTCTCTTGACAGGAAGTCTGAGCATATCTCCCTTCCTATCGGCAGTGCTACTACAACCTCATTGGTTTATTCCACACCCCCTTCTTCCTCCTTTGACCCAGATTGAAATGGAGGGTATGTGTAAAGCCAACAAGGCTTCAGAAAGTATTGTGGAGATGGTAGGGTATTGAAGAAGTTTTGCTGATTTATAAAGAGTATAGCAGTAGAGAGTGTAGGAAGTCTAGCGACAGACAGTGGAGAAAGTATTGCGGTATTGTGGAGGAAGATTGGGTGATATATTGCATTAAATGTAAAGGCCTACGTGTGGGTGATTCATTCTGTCTTCTTTTTGTGAAACTCAAGGATGAAGTCATTTTTTAAATGACGTCCCCACAAATTTCTTTTGTGCACTGCTGTGCTAAAGCATAACTTTAGTTTCTGTGTGACTGCATTCAGGTTTTAATTGAGTCTTTGATGATATTTTGCTTTATTTGTTTACTTATGTTCAACCTGGCCAACAAGGGTTAAATATTAATGGTCTACAATACAGAGTGATGGAAACAAATGTGACAGCAGATTTTGGGTGGAAATGAGGGATATTCTGGTGTCCGTCCGAAGTCATCCCACACTTGTCTTCTCCCTTCTTTTCTTCATCAGAGATCTGAGTAATTAATTTAGGCCTTAGAAAAGCTTATGGCTTTCTGGCCTCAGACGTCACGCTCACCTACCATTGACTGAAGGTATAATGCATACGGCAGACTTGAAACACTTCAGGAGTTTCAAAGTCATCACCTGATTGGTTGAATTCTACAGGATGTCAGAATTCTCTTTTTTTAGAGTGGTTTGCAGTTACAAAAAAATTGTTATTTGTCTGTGAAGGGGGTTCATAGGAAACTGGGATTTTAAAGTCAATTCTGTAGATGTCAAAAGTAATGTAATATTGGTCATGTTAAAAGTAATATGTCTTGGCATAAAGCATTATTACATAAACTGGCCAAACCACTGTGCAATAATAACTAGGAATACAAGGTTGTTGTAAAGTCCCAATGGTCTTGAAAGGAATGATATGCTTTTGAGAGGTGCTCTACCCATCGAAAGGTTATATGTCAACATATCCATCCCATGTACCTTTTCTCAGATTGTGTCATCTAATTTGTCTTTCAAGGGAAAGTGTGCAAGATCCACTCCTCCCCCGACCCCTCGGTCAACTGTAATCTGCTAAGAGTTATATGGAAGATGGCATTCACCAGGCCTGGCCATCCAGATGAATAAGGCAGGGACATGATAAAGCTTTTTGAAAACTCCAGCAGAGTTTGGCGTAGGAGAGAGATTCTCAGCAGATGTGTCCCCGGAGAGCAATTTTTTGCTATTAATGTGTCCGCTGCTCTTCTTTAGCCTTTAGCTGTACAGCAGAACATCGCGGGTAACTGGGTTAGTGGCCTCCCATTACTGAACTTTAGGAAGAGGGAGAAGGGCCCCATTCAATCCCAGCATCCCCTGAGAGCTTCAGTGATGCAGGATAAGGTGGGAGGAAGGAAAGAACAACAAAAGGTGTGGGGAAAAATTAGTTAAAGGCAGGGTGGGCAATATTTCCCAAAAAGCTTTTTGGTTATGCTGGTTGAAGTTTCTTTACATCAGTTTTTTTAAATAAATTGGTATAAATACTTGTATAATTATATATCATCTGTGGAAGGCATAGTACCATAAAATGTTTGTCGATAGGATATCCTACTTGCCTGTCAAACTATGTATTTGCATATGTATTTGTATTTGTAGGAAGTGTGGCTTTGGAGAGCACTCTGAAGGTGTGAAATCTTATGCTTTCAATGCTAGCTTGTTATTGCTAGCCTCTCCAAAATTGCCTACTCTACCTTTAATACATTAAAGGTCTGGATTGGGAAATTACTGTAGAAATATTAGGTACGATCTGCTTCATTTTATCGGAACAATTTCTAATTATTATATTAATCAATTTCAAGCATAGTGGTAGAAGAGATTTATGGCATATGGAAATATCATCTTAATGTGTGATATCTACAAGAGACAACCTGTTCAATTTTTCACTTTGACCCCATAGAAGCAGATTTTCTGTTATTAATTAGTGACATTTCATTTGACAAAAAATGTTCACATTTTTTAAGGTAATCAGCATATGAATAACTTTTTTTTTATAGTTGTCTCTGCACATTAAGCTGGGAAAAAGTTTTTTAACATGGAGCAAAATTACATACTTCCTCTTTAAGATTAGCTCATTCACAGGAAGTGAGCTCCATGAAAATGTTCCTTTTTGTACAAGAGATCTAATTCAAGAAATAACTTCCTTTGAAGGATTCCATTTTTGTTTTTGTTTTGTCCTCATTGCACTTCGTAAGATATTTTTACCTCACGTACATACCTAAGAACAGATCGAAATGTACGACCTTTTGACAATATCAGTAGGATGGGTGCTTTAAATATGGGGGTTGGAGAGCTTCTCTAAAGGAAAGCATGATTGTCTCTGTGTGTGGGTCTGGATGATTCAGCACAAGCTGGAGAGAGCCTCCAAGTGATTGCTGGAACAAAAGCCGACACAATGGGGTGCTGAGGGGTAGGAGGCTGTCCCGGAAAAGGAGGGAAACTTTTATGTAACTGTGTCGTGACATCGTTCCAAGAAGCACACTGTGGGTTTTGTTCCTGGAACGCGATTTGTCACAAATATATCATTCTGTGTGTCACAACATCGTTTGGAGAGGTGGCTTCGAGGAGAAACCAGTCGATTCGCAGCGAGCGCTCGCAGCAGAGAAAGTCTCAGTCCGATTAGTAAGATGGAGAGGTTGGGTGTAAGAATAGACGTCTCACTGAAACAAAAAGAAACAGAGATGTGAGTGCTGTCAATTCATAGTCACTCTTGTTAGATCCTCTTCTGACACAGGAGTTCTGGTCATCTTGTAGTCATTCAACAGGAAAACCTTAATTGGTCAAGGTCAAGAGGTCAAAAATTCCTCCTGTTTGCTATTGGAAAAGGCAGATGAGGCATGACGGCTGTAGAGGAAGACAAACCAGCAGGGAACTACAAAAATAGTGTTGGAGATCCCTGATAAAAATGTATGCTTCTCTGCCAAGACAACAATATTGTGCCACACATTAAGATGTTTACACTTTAATACATTCCCAGTTAACAGGGAACGTTCTCAGAATGTTGGCTAACATTTTCTAAAACTTTTACAGAATGTTACAGAATTTAAAAAAATGTTTAAATACCGTTCTTATAACCAGGCAATGGCATTAAAATAACGTCTAGAAACATAATGGAAACATTATAGAAACATTCTTACAACCTAAAATTGTTAGCTGGGTTTTTGGTTGTTTTAGGTCCTGATTATGTGAAAAAAATGTGCATGTAAAGCATCAGAAATCTGAGAGGAGGGAAAGTTTTTCCCCTTCCAATTTTCAGCGAATGTTCAGTTTTCTAGAGTAACTACCCTGTTAACCCTTCACAAACAGCAACAAAACTAATATTGTATAAACAATATTAGTTTTGTTTATACGAACCTGCTCTGGAAAATCTGGAAAACCAGTTCTTGACAGTTCTTCTTCAACATCCTGCCTCCTGAAGCTAACGCTAGATTTTGTTTTTTTGTATATAAATATATTTGCAGGATAATGTTGAGTCAGCACTGGTTGAGACTCTATTGCCCCTCTGTGTCTAATAAGCATTCTTATTCCTTGCTTTGCTGACAAATATCAGCACAATCAATTTGACACGTTTCACATAGAAAAGCCAAGCTGTCCCGCAGAGTATTGTACAGTGAGAAAAGAAGAAAAAACAAACAAAAAAACAAGTTTGCTGAAAAGCAAGAATATGTTGCTTTGGATTTATGTTTGTGTATGATTCTGTACAGGGCAGTGGATTTTATTTGTTTGGTTGCTTTTGTTTCTTTGTTTGACATGCCCTTGACGGTGTCATGCTTTCATCTTCCATCTCTCCTTCTGTTGCCAGTTGCTGGATCTTCAGTCTGTGGAGGTGGAGACTGCAGTCAGCCATCCATGTTATTCATTCCTCTTCATTTCTATTAAAATATAATTTATTTTTATTCTCCAGTTTGTCATGTAGGACTTTTTATTTATCCTTATTTACTTTATATCATTGCTGATTAGTACCTGGCACATAAAATTCTAGCATAATCAAAACTCGAAATTAGAAGCAAAGCAATAAAGGCTCTAAATGATTGCTTTGTGCAAATTAACATTGGAATAATAGTTTGCATTCAATTTATTTTAATTTAATATTTAGTTTATTTATTCATTATTGTTTTAATTATTATTTATTCCTGAACTTGAAGCAGCTTTATTTACCGACTGGATAAAGTTTAACGTTTTTTTAAGCAATTGCTATTATAAACAAGCTGTCGATCACAAATTCCCACCAGAAAGTCTCTTTTCTTTTACCTGCTATTCCTGTGGGGTCAGATTGAGGTTTTATCAGCGCACGGTTTTATTTCTGCAGCTACTGTGTGTCAGCTGATTGGCTCCACACCATCCCCCACAATTCTCTGTTAACCTTCCATCTATTGGCCTGACCTTGACTGCACTCTCCTGTCATTTGCTTAGAGACAAAGCACAGAGTAACCAATATTATTCTCTTTTCTCTGCCTCTATCCGTCATTTCATAGTCATTACCAGCTTCTCCCTTTGTTTTATCATTCAGCAAATGCAGCTGAACAGTGTGTGATGAAGCATTTTTAAATAACGGTAAGTAACCGCCAAAGCATTTTTGTTCATAGTGTTTTCCTCACTGGACTGAACAAGATTCAGTTTAAGCAAGAGAACAGACACGTCACGGGACTTACATTCCATATGGATTTATTTTATTATGCGACACTGTTTACCAATAAATCTTTTTGGATTTTAGTGATGACCATCGAATCATCAGCCTCTGCTTATTAGTATGCAGGAAACATCTATAAAATCTCCATAAAGCTCGGCACTGCTGAGGCAGTAAAAAGTTTATTTTCAACTTAGAGGGTAATGATTTGCTCCTTTTTCTCCCCGTAACTGCTCTGTTGCATTTTGCCGAAATTGGATCAAACAAGACAGTTGCGTATTTATTTCCTGCCTCTCCTTTTTTCTCCCGAGATAGAATTTCGATTAGCTTCATGCCGTATTTTCAAATTAGTGATATTCTAAATTAGCATCAATTGCTTCCCGGCCCATTTGGTTTCACTGTCGACCTGCACTCAACCCAATACTCCAGTACTTCATGAAAAAAACATGACTTTTCTTTGGGATTTTCATAAATCAACAAACAAGCAGCAATAAGCCTCCGTTTTCTCATTTCAGCGCAAAATAATAACTTATCAAAATAATTTGTCTTGCACGAAAATGCCACATTCAGTGGAAATAGCAATTATGTATACAAATAATGGCACGGTTTGAATTTGAATATTTGCATATTTGTGAATATGCTTAATATCGCTGATTAAGATGCGGTTAGGCTTTCTGCCGTTATTTGATCTCGGCGGAGGCTCTTAATGGCGTTATTAACGAGAAGCGGAGTGAGTCTTGCAATGACATATTCAATCAACGCTGATGGGGGTGATGAAGTATCGGGACGTAGACGCGATGCCTAATTTGTTAATGGGGCGAAAATAGACGCTGCGTAGAATTGGCAAATTATGGGCTGCTGGATTTAGGGCCATTAACTCTTTCTCTCCTTTATTTTTTAAATGCTTCATGAGAGTAGTTAGTTTCGCTGTAGTATAGTTTTATTTGCCAAGGAGCCTAATACAAAACGTGTTTATATTCGCGATTAAAATGTGAAACAATTTTAAGCTGTTACTCATTTTTTTAATTCCTATCAACATCACACTCCTGGGCTCTCTAATCTCTGTCTTTTTCCTCAGCCTTTATTCTTTTATGGCCTTAATGAACAGAGGGCGGTTCAGAATGGGGTCGTATGTAGGTAGAAGTACTTCCCATGGCAAGGTTAAAACCAAGGCCAGTGCTGTGATGGGCCGCCCCTATAGCACATCACTACAATAATTAGCTTTTGTTTTGTGTTTGCTTTATCCTAATAAGTGCAGTAAAACCATACTATACAGCATATTTCTTTTCTTAATCTCTCTCTCTGGCCTGGTGAGGAATGAAGGAGGAAGAGGGGCGAGAGAGGGATGTGCAGTGATGGGGGAGAGAGAGAGATTAAGAACGAATAATTCAGAGAAGGAACCATTCTTTGAGGATCCCTTATTTAGACATGCCCTGCAGAGTACAAGCACAATTAAAATGATTCATATTCGCCATAACTCAATAAATATTACATATAGCTTAATCAAAAATGCATATCTGTTTCACCTCACGCAGTATCCAGAATGTGCGCTGTTGGACAGATAGAACTAGACAGAGAGAGATGGAGGGAGCGTGTTAAAATATTCACCACCATAGTTAAGAGATTAAAATGCCCTCATTAAAAAAGCTGAACTTTGTAGAGGTTACTGTGTTCCACACCACCTGGAACCTTATTTTAGCCCAGAGGACTGATTAACATTGTACTATGCATGGCACTGAAGTTATAGACCCTGCTATGGGCCCGTTTGCATTTGTTTTCACTCTCCTGCTTTTAAAAAGAGGACCAATCAGGCTAAAAGGATAGAAGGGCAAAACTAATAAGCCAATTAAAGCAGAGGACAGTAAAGCTTGGCATGCATCTTTACTAATGGAGATTGTGTGTGTGCATGTGTGTGTTTGTATGTCCTATACTCACATGCATCTAGCATCTTCTGTCTGTGTGTTTTGGGGCATTAATTATTGATAATTCTCATCCTCTGGAGAGGTTTTAATTAGAATGTTTTAGAAAACTGCTGGCTTTTCCATTACCTAAAGAAGTACCTAGCTAACAGAACGTTTTCACAAAGGCTGGCTAATGTTCTCTCAATGTTCTCCTAAAGTTATCAAAATGTTTTTGCAGTATGTTAGAAGAACAATACATACTTTTTTAAAGTTATGTATTATATACTCATTCTAAAGTAGTTAAACGTTACAGAATTAAAAACATGAATAACGTTCCTAAAACTTTTAAAACATTTTGTTACAGAAACATTCCTAAAACTCAAAATTATTACCTGGGTAAAAAGTATTTGATTATACATGATGATGAGGGACTCATAGATCTGCTTTTCGTGTGAAGATTATTGATGTGATGGCATGTCCATTCAAATCAGGTTGTTCCTTTTTTATTTTTATTTGTACGAATTATGAACTACATTTATAAAGAAATTGGCAATAAATAATATGCTCCGCAAAAGCTGTTTTAGTAGCTTGAGCAATGGTTGTGTCAGAACTAAGGATAGGTTATGTCTCCTCTCACAAATTCACTTTGTATTAATCACTTAATTAGATCATACATGAATGCACTAAATCAGAGATTGACTAGCATACAGAAAACCTGCTGTTATTAAACCTGATTTACTTGGCATCGGTATGGTGTGTAAGTAGCCAAGAGATGCCCAGTAATTTATGTTTATGTTTCGAAGATGCCACATGTATGAAATGTAGCCATAGGCTTGTCTAAGCCATCAGTAACACTGTTTTCTAACCAGGTGCAAAGCGACAAATCCTTCCATGTTAATCAGTTTTTGATTTAACCAGCCATAAAGCTGTTTTAATGTTTTGTTGGTCACTTGGGTTCTATTTTTGTTGGGCTGATTCGCAGATATGACTTAGAGACTTCCCAGATAACATTTCCATTAAGTAAAAAAAACTTTAAAAATGTTATTTTAGGAACATAATAAATGTCCAGTTTTAAGACACTGTATTAACCTTATTGCTTAGTTATAAAAACGTTCAAACTTTTTAAAGCATTACATTAACAACTTAAGAATAACGTTTTTGATTTATGACATGTTCTAGTTCAAGAACATTTTTTGATAACTTTTAGAGGTGCTAGCTAATGTTTTGTGAACATTTCCTGTTAGCTGGGATTCTGTTTTCCCTAGATGAATGACCAGCACATACATTAAGTATGTTCTGATTTAGTTGCTTCTCACAGTATTTTGATTTTGGTAAGGACAGAAAGTGTACTTGTCACGTCTGCCTGGTGAGGCCAATGTGTTAGCACATCAGAATGCTATGCTAGGAAGAACTCCTGATTGTTGCAGAGATTGCAATGGTTGCCAAGCCATGCCTCTGATCAACTATTCAGTGAGCATCTCCTCATCTATTTCACATTTTCAAAATACTCAGGGAGAGGACAGATGGATAGAGAGAGAAATAGTCTATCCATAGTGCACCTGTGTTTTGGGGTTTGAAAAAGCAGCGTTTCCAGAGTTTTTGCATGAAGGCGTGGCAGCCAATCAGAGCTAATGACCAGGTTGCTTTGCTCATCAGCGATCGCCAGGCGGACGGATGGTCTCCGTGCCCGCTTTTCGTTTAGCCACGCGGCTCATGTGCTACCAGCTGGAGTACCACACAAACTGCCTGATTAAAAGTAGCCCTCTCAAGACCCCTGAGTTCTCATCCTGAATGCCAAACGGTGGGAGTCCAGGACTGAAATGATAATGTGCTGAAGCAGCTCAGCCAAATATGGAATGTTTTTGATGGTGTTCTTTTAGAATTCTAATTCGTGGTGGCGCTGCTTCATTACATTTTGAGCCAAGGTGCTAATGTGGGCAATGTGGGTTTGAATCTGGCTCATGTCATTCCCTGTCTCCCTCTCATTGTCCAGTTAAGTAAAATTAGTTTTTTTTGTTATGATGTAACCATGTGATTACGAAAATGTCAGGGATTGTTTATATAGTAAATTCTTTTTATCTTTTCTGGCTTTTAGAAGTACCAAACAGCTATCTTCTGTAAAATGCTTTGATGCCTAAATGCAACATTTAAAATTCTGGATTGGAATATCTTTTTGTATGAATGCTGTTTTTATAAAACAAATACAAAAAATTAGGTTTATAATCTTAGGCACCATATCAGTTATCAGTCAAGAAATTACTTCTCATCCAAAATTTGTTTATGTGTTCATCTCTACCCTAGACTGGTTAAAGTTCTCAGTTTTCCGCAGAGTTAGAAAGAAAGGTTTTTTGTTTGTCTTACAGCTCCAGGAGACACCTGAATAATAGCTTTGAGTTCCACAAAACCCTCTCAACAAACACAGGAAATGGGGCCGTTTTTCTGAAGGCGCTCAGAGAAGAACTTCTGAGGGGAAATTAACTGCATGATCACCGGTCCTTCAAAACCCTGCTGAAATCCTTCAAACAAACTTCAGAACTCCCTCTGGTGGTCGTTTCTCTTGGTCCAAAGCTGTGTTTGATGGCAGAGGGTGAGAGAGACAGACAGTGAGAGAGAAACATTTAAAAGAAGCTTTGCTTATGTTAGCCCATATGGCATGTTTCTGCTCCCTGATTCTCAGCACAAACGCAGCCCTGAATTTTAAGTGATTGTTTGGGATTCTATTATGGAGGAATCTTTGTTTCCATTGCCTCTGTTCTTTGACCTGGAGAGGATTATGGTGTCGCCGTGCCTGCCGTCTGCCCGCCTCGCATTTTCATTCTCGCACGCACGCCTCTGAAAGATCACATCAGTTAGTTCAATTACTGCAGCCATAAACAGCGCCAGTGTTTGTGTGCAAGTCTGTCTGTGTGAACACGCATCAGTCCTGCGAGTCGTGAAAACCCACCCTATGCAAAATACATGCTGCCTCTCTCTCAGTCTCTCTCTCTCTCTTGGCTTTGATTCCCCTCTGGGTCTCTCTGACTGCCTTTATAGTGAGCAGTTGACTGCTGTCACTGGCTGTGTCTCTCAGCCTGCTGTAGAGTTCAGGGTGAAGGTTTGGAACGGTGACACTGCGTCTGGGCTGATAACAGTGTGAAATTAAAATCCCTCTTTCTGATGACGAGGAGCGCTGTTTCGCTAATCCATAGGAGTTTTTGGATTTTTTTGCACACCAGCGTGCAGAAGGTGTGGGTGGGGGTAAGAGGTGGGTGGGACTAGGGTTGGTAATCAAGTATTGAGTTTTATTCATATTTATAACTAGTTACATGAAAAGTAATTAAATTATCAATTTGTTATATTAACATTAATTGAGTGTTTGTATAACACAACATTAAACTCCTTCAGCTAGTGTTTCTGTAGCTCAGTTGGTAGCACATTATATTAACACCGCACCAAGGTTGTGGGTTCGATCCCAGGGAGCACATAATGATAAAATGTATACCGTGAATGCACTGTAAGTTGCATTGGATGAAAGCATCTGCCAAATGTGTAAATGTTTCCTGGATCAAAATCAGGGCTATTTATGTTCACAGTAGAGGTAGGATTATCCCTTGGAAGGAGTACTAATGCTACAGTTAGTGTGAATTAGTTGTTTTTTTAATTCTTCACATTTTGATTGGTAGGTGGGACATGTTAGTTAGTTCTGTAGAGTAACTTGTTGTCTGAAGGCTAAACTTCTGAATTCCTGGATTCACTCGGAGGTCAAACGCCCACCCAGCAAATGTCCTCTCTCTCTCTCTCTTTGCCACCTACTACTGTGGTGACAGAGTAGCACACAGAAGATATGACATTAGGCATCTCTCTCTGCCATTGTCTTTCTCACTGAAAGGCTGTTTGGAGTGAGGCTGTGCTTTAAATATAGAGCTGTCCCTCATTCCCCTCGAGGATGTGTCTTCACACAAACACAATAACATCCTCTTTTTTCTCTCCTGATGTCTCTCTCTCTCCCTCCATCTTTTCCTCACAGTGTAACTTTCTTTAATAAATAGAGTTCTGAACTCTTGAATTGCAAATACTCTGATGCGGGTCATAAATCTTTTCTAAGTGTGTGTGTGTGTCATAAGAACTCTGAATCAGAGGTTTGCATGTGCTTGTGTGTGTGTGTGTGTGTGTGTGTGTGTGTGTGTGTGTGTGTGTTTACGTTGTTGGTGACTTTCGAAACACATGGGCAGGGCTTTCCACTTTCAGGAGTTGAAAAAGGACCCCAGGGCCTGAACTTCATGTTAATTCATTCATTTATTCATTGGGCCTTGGCCTGTGAGAGAGAGAGAAAGAAAGAGGTTGTATACCAAATGCACACACACACACTTGTGTTATCTCAAGTGCTTCTTTTTTGCATGTAATTTGTGAAAGAACCAATAAGCTGTCCCCTTCCCAAACACACCACACTTCTCCTTCCCTCTAGAAAGGTTGTAAAGGAAAATAGCCTGAAAAAGTGTGAAATGAAACACAAATGGTGAATAAGGGAAAGTGAGGCACAGGGCACGTGAGAGTGATCTGTGGTTTGCTTTTAGTAATGGATTGGTTTTATGGAGATAGAGTACGCAGGGGCAGTTTGGCGCCAGCAAAGGGACTAAGCCTCCTGAGAACAGAGAGGAATTAAAACTGCCCTGACCACCTCGACATGTCTGGAGCGTGCGAAGGAGAACGCTTGGAGCTGATGTGGGTACATTTACTGAAGCAAAACCACTCCATTCTGAAAGCCAGTGAAGTTTGCCAGGCTTTCTGTAATGGCTTTATCACACAACGCGGTTGTGTTTGGGTCTTATGGCTGTGACATCAGACTTCTTCAGTGACGTACAGGAGCACAGGCTGAGCACAGCACTGATAAATACTTTTAACATGAACTTGAAGCTCTTAGATGTTTTCTGAATGTATCACAAGAAAGGCATCAAGCTTTACCTCAGTGTTGGTAAAGTGTTGTAATGTCATTCTTGAAAAACACAAGTCATGTGAAAAAAAGACTTTATAGATCTGTGACTTTAAAGACAACATGAAATCCAAATGAACTCCTTCATTAAACATACAAGCTCATATAGTTCCCATGATTGTGCTCTTACAAAATAACTTCCTCTGCCTCTTCAGATGCATTTTCAGCTGATGTAACCAATGTCACATACACACTTTCATTTTATTTAAAACAAAAATAAAAATCATTTGAACCAGTAATATCACAAACTTCATGTCTCATGATTTAATCAAATCCTAATGCATAAAATCAAGTCTCTTAATATTAGTTACAGCCAAATATTTAGTTTCATATAGAAGCCAATATCACCTCATGAAAGTTCAAATATTGTTGCAAACACTATTTCATGTTGTCTTTATGCCTTTGAGAGAGAGCGAGAGTATTGAAATATAAGAATCTTCATGCTGGCCAGTTAACCAGGCCTGAAATAACACCTAAAACTTATCTTCGTGCAGTCACACCTAAAAGAAGCAGCACTGAAGATGAGTCAGAGCTTTACGCTCTCCTGTTTCAACCGGGGTCTGAAAGCAGCGGCTATTTTTGGTTTGTAGGTGCTGAGGTGTTTCATGTAAAGCTCAGCACACATGTTTAGTTCAGAGTCTCTAGAAGAAGAACAAAAACTTTCAGCATGAACTCGATGTGCTGAACACCCATCCTTTCAGTTCCTTTACTTGCTGCTTTGCATCACCTAGTACGGCACCTTCTATACACACAAATGCTGAAAGTATGTTTTTGTACACCTTTAGGAGAGTATTACAGCCTGTTGTCATAAAATAATTTCTTTTATGTTTCACATGTATTTTCTAGCTCTTTAAATAATGATGTATGTGCTGGTATTTTAAGGAAACCCAGAAAGCAATTAGCTTATCTGAAAAACCTTTAATTTAACATTATCCTTAACATTAGCTTCATTTTTAATCTCAAAAGAATTCAAGAACCGTATACAGTGAAAGATGTTTATTTACCAGCAGCTGCAAATGTTTATATATATATATGCATTTGCAATATATGCAAATGCAATATATGCATTTCACATTCTCAGATTGTCTTGTTTTTGTATGGATATATGCAAGCATGCAACATACTGTTCTATCCTAGGGTGACCGACCAAAGTTGTTTCCTAACAAACTAAATGATCCTCATTTCCATTTGTAATCAGGATGCCGTGGGCCCAGAAATTCCTGCCTTGATTACAGCTGTGTTTTTTGCTCCCATTAAACATATTTATTGCCATTTACTAATTGCTGTCATTCTCTTTTCTCATTCTCTTTTGCCCTTGCTGTTTCTTTGGATTTTCTGATGATGGCAATCACCTTCTTCCATGATCTTCAACCTTTTTTCCCTTCTAACCCAAGGTAAGACATTATATTTGTCCTCCCAGCTTTCTGTACCTCCAGACTCCATAATGAGACTGTTTAAACTTGGATAGCTTGATGTGAGATCTTTCTGAGGCGATTCCAAGAAACTTCACTACAGGGTTCGGAGCCACTCACATCAGTCCAGTTTTGGCCATACCAGCTGGCCCCTGCCAAAGTCCACTCAAACTGAGAGACCACTCTCCCTAGATGAATGCTTTGCATTGAAGTGCAATAGCATATTCTTTCAGTGGCCCATGTAAACATTTATCTGTAAGCCAAAGCCTGATCTTGTAGTTGGTCTTTGGTGTTGGCTGCTGACACATTGACCTGTATTTATTTCTCTGGTGGTTCAGAAACTGTGGTACTCTCTCAGTGTTGTGATGCGGATTTAAATTGAAATGATTTAGATGTTTGTGGTCAGAATATTTTGAGAATAATCTCATAATAATTCTTTACTGAGAATAATTTTGGACTTTAGTTTCAAAATATTCCTATAATCGTGTAATGTTATGAATGTGTTTTCAAAACATTTGACTATATTCTTGTAAAAGGCCTGTTACGAATTAAAAAAACATGATCACTTCTGATAAAGGTATGACTTTGGTACATCTTAGATTTATTATTTTAATTTAAGGTGGCACTGAAAAGCTGTTGTATGATTGGACCTTCTTATAATGAAGGACATCTGAAAATCCCAAACAGTTTTCTTACACAGAAAACATAAGCATGTATTGACAGGTTGGGTTTTACTATTATTGGTTGGTAATATTATTAAAATAGGGAGAATGTAATAATAAAACGGTACATTTGCGTAAAGACTGTCCTAATAGTTATTTTAAATTAATTTCAATGTGAAAATGTTGGCAATTAATATTGTGGGATGTCTTGTCCCATGTCTGAAGCTGTCTGATGTAATGTGCCTTGCTTAAGGGCACAATGCTGATTGGTTTGCTCTTTGCAGGGCTTAAACTAACAACCTGCTGGTGATCTGTGACAAAATGTCAAGTTTATTTGTACAGAGCGTTTCATTGTTTTTATTCAGCTTATCAGAAAGCCACGTTGTTACGTCTATAATGTCTTAATTTGAACATTATAGAATCACAGTATTGACATTGTGTATCTATAATAATAATTGTTTGGGTATATTGGTAATTTGCACTAGATTGCTCCCATTATACTCAACAGTGCTGTGTACACTGAAAATGCCCAATGCAGCGATTCAGCAGGTGTTCAGTTCTCAGACATCCTGTTCTTACAGATGCTAACACTGAACTGTCCAATTATTAAACTGAAAAGCACTAACCTGTGTTTAAATAGAGTAACATTTTAGTTCTTCATTTCCTCTTGTACTCAAAGGATCATAAAGTGTCTGTGAGGATTATTGATACATGTTGGTTTAGGTGCTGTGAGTGTGTGTGTTTGGTTGAGCTCTGCCCTAGTGAATTTCCTGCAGTTTGATCATTATTTGGCAAAGCGTGAGTGTCCTTCCCTTCACTTTCAGCTACACTTCACTGTATATGCCCCACGGGACCCAAAAATGCCTTCTGATTGGCATCCACTGACGTCCCCCACTGTGGCATGGCTCCTTTTATTCTGTCTCACCTTCACTCGCTTCGCTCTCTCTCTCACTTTACATCCTTTCTTCCAGCACAATACAATAACAGCCGTGCAATTCTAAAGTGAACTAAGACAAAATAAGATGCAGAATTGATGAAATCTAATCAGAAAGAACCTGACTCTCTCCAAACCTGCCAGCGTGATGAAATACAGCGTCAGGCCCAGACGCTTTTATTCAAAACCAAAGCTGCTGGCTTGACATTTCCACTTCTCACTGGATTCCTTATTCTGTTCCTTAAAAGGACAAATCTCTCACTTTAATCAGAGTCCCAGCACAACATTGTTAGAATCCCAAGGAAATATAGCTGTATTTGGGCTCGAAAGTGGCTTTGAACGGAAGTGTCTCCGATTAGAAATGTGTAGAGAGAATCCCTGAGTAAGCAACTAAATAATGGCCCACTGGAAACATCAGAACACAACAAGACGATTTAATATAAAGAGATGAAATCTATTTTGAGGGGGGAAAGATACATTGGGTAACAACAGCAGTGTGTGGAGAGGCAAACTGTTATTTTATTTTTTTTTATGTACAGCGATGTGGAAAATGGAACAAAGCAGGCAGGTGTAACCTGGGCTGGGGATGTTGGGGACATGGTAAAATAAGCTTTTGACATGAATCTTAATGGGTTCTGAAAAAACTATTTCTTTTTTGGCATCTCAAATTCCAAAGGTTGCATTCATGTGTTTGGGGGAGGCGTGGTTTTGAAGAGCTCTCTGAAGGGAGGACGGGATCTTGTGCTTACAAAGTTAGCTTGTTTTTGCTAGCCTCTTCGAAATTGCCTACCCTACCTTTAACTAATAAAGAAGGGTTTTGTTTTGAGATGGAATGAAAAACCACTGTTCGCTACAGTGTATTGTGATATTTTGAGACAAATCAATACTAAATGCAGCTGCAAGCTGCAATATGGGTCTAGGCCGAACAGAAAGATGTCGGAAATGAAATGTAAGACAGTTGTAACAATTGACATGAGAATGAGGATTTTAATGACAATGTAGAAACTTAAATCACCTTTATGTTAAATCACCTTTAAAGAAAACGTGAAAAACCTTTTCAGAAAAGTCTTTTGTATTCTGTATGACCATGGATATAAAATAGTAATGTGCTACAAGATAAAATGTAAAGTTTGGAGAGTTTTCACCATAAAAATAAAAAGTTATAGCTGTTTAAATTGAAAAATTGAAATAATAAGCCAGAGAAAAAGCAATAGGACTCCAGTTGATGCTGGATTCATAATAACCCACACCAGAAGTGATAGAGCTCTGACAGCTTCATTGTTTGGACCCTAAATATAACACAGACATGTTCATTTATAGACCTTCAGTTTATTTTGCTATATTGGTGTACATCGGATTATCAACCCATATAGAAAAACCCATAGAAAAATCCAGACCAGCATTTTTAGACATCATGAAATAGCTTCCACAATACATTTACTTTCTCTAATGTGTAGTAATGTATTTCAGAATTAGCAAGAAACTGTGTCGGATGGTGCTTGATGTTATCCATCTGCATTTGATTGTATTGGAGAATATTTTTTTAAAGTATGTTTTATTCATGTTGTTTTTAAAGCTCTGCTTAAACTGTTTCTCTGGATTGTTCCGGTTCTGAACGCAATGTTTCTCTTGCTCAGTATCTGTTAGTCATCTTTCTGTCTCCTGCTGTGCGGCAGACTCAGAAAAACAGCAATGTAACGCTTCCTGATTGATAGACGAAAAAAGGGAAAAAAAACTTTTAAAGGAATCCCCCATTGCGAAAATGTGATGTGAGCAATTTCTCACCTCAAATGGCTTGGTGAATGTGTGCATTAGCGCGAAAGCTTCCCCCACACGTTTGCATGAGTGTGAAGCTAATAGCCGCGTACGCACTGATGGTGCTTTTGCAAAACATTGTACGGCTTTCTGTCAGCACAGGGCATGTTTAGTTTTTTTTTTTGGTTACTTCTTTTACTAATCAGATTTTACATAAACATCAGGTGATGGTAATTTCTAATGTCGTATAGCATCTTATTCTGTCATTCACAACTAATTATGCCTTCGCGAGCTTCCAGAATGTTTTCTTTCACTGCTGATAAAGCTCTTTATGTATGTGTGTGTGCGCGTGTGTGTCACTCTGACATGCTATAATAGCAGAGTGTTGAATCATCTGTGAATCAGCTCTTGTATCATAACTCTCTCCACCCCGATCTGTGACCTTTCCTTGTCTCTGCTCTTAATATGATGGCCAGACAGTGGAGCCCAGGCAGATCTGAGCAGGTACAGATCTGTGATTCACAGACAGACCCTGTTTCCAGCTGTTCCGTGGAAAGGCCGAGTCAAGTGTTCTCAAGGCCAGTAAACAACGGGGAAGTGAATCTGCTGTTGTCAGGAAGGTTTCTGAGTATGGCCTTAGTGGACGGAAATGCCACAGGTATTTTACTGTTCAATGTATTGATCTGACAGTGAATATTTAATAATCAATTATAATTATTATAATAATATCCAAGTTAATTGAGGACCAAGCATTACATGTCTGATGGCAACTACTGCTAATGTTATTATTAGGTTTCTGTCCTTTTTATTATTATTATTATTATGACTGGAGGTCGATGGCAACCCATAGACCCATTTAAAGGAAAATGAAATTATAAAACTGGGCACATTTCAAACTCCTAGAACTTATTTATCAGATCTTTACCACACTTTGGGTACTGAACTGTATTTTCTGGACATGGTGCATCAAGCTTGTTGTATTTTATCCATTTGTGGAGCGATTGGCTAGTCAGACTCTAGTGGTGTTGGCACAGTACTAACCCAGTAATCAGTTAGTAATCAGTAGGGAAAAAGCTTCAGTGCTCGTTCATTAGGCGCTGCATTAATATAAAGCTTGTTATTAAACCGCTTTCCTCATTACTGATGACTGTTTCCATTAGGCAGTAGAAGTGGCTTTGACCCCATGAGTGGATTGTCAAATGAGGTGCACGGAATGTTATGGATAATAAAATCCAATTGACCCCTCCGAGGGATCACAGGGAGAGTATTCTCTCCATTCCTTGAAGTCACGCCAGCCTTTCCAGGCCATTATATCCAGGAGCGGCCGTTTCCCAGCCAAGTGTTGCGGCTTTTCGTTCTGCACGAGCCTGGTTCTCATTGTCCCACAATTATACCTTAGAGAAACCAAACCTGGTGATAACCCCAAGTGTAACATCTAGCTTTTTTCTGTTGATTTATTTTACTCCTGGGCCGTCTTTTTTAAAAAAGTAATTAAAATATGGTAATGACAGGAAGATGAATGAGAAAATTGTGTTTGACTAGGCTTCTGCGAGCCGTCACAAAACCTTGGCAAACAGTGACAGAGAAAAAACACAGAGCGAGAGAGAGAGAGAGAGGGAGCGAGAGAGAGAGAGAGAAGAGAGAGAGAGAGAGAGAGATGAAGGCACACTGTTAGAATTCAAAATCATTATATGCTGCAAACACAAGTGGTTCGACACATACAAAGATGAACACACATATTTGACACACACACACACACACACACACACACACTAAAGCACACAAGAAAACTCATTAGCACACAGAAAAAAAACTCTGCCACAAACAACAAGAAGAGCGTCAGAGAAAAGTAAAGCAGAGGAGAGACAGAATCACTGTAGCTCAGTGACTCTGCAAACAATCACTCCAGCTTTGGACTTAAGCATCTGAGTGTTCTTCTCCACATCCTCCTGTTTAAACATCTATCAAAGAACTGTCTGTCATCTTTTATCCTTCTGCCACAAAAATAAAGATGGTAAATGGGTTTCCTCTGGGGAAGGAGCTCTTAGCCATTCCAACACTCACAGTGAGCCACCACACACTAGTATTTGTGTGTGTGTGTATTAGTCGATACTAATACCTGTGAAATTTCTCAATGCTAATTATGATAGCACAGCAAAGGCGATTATGCTATCGAAAACATTGTAATTTTTGATGTTGACGTTATTTTTCCTATCCCAGTTTCATATGCAGAGACCAATAAAAGCAAGCCACTCATAGACTGATTGTGCTGGAAAAGTTAAAAACACTATGGTCTCTGTTGCTTTGAACTTTTAGCTGTGTTTAAGAGCCCTGGACAGCCTGACATACAGTAGCTTTTAAACAGTGATGCCATTCTGGAGCAGTACTGCATATATTGCCACTCAATGGCAGATGGGCTATTATTTTTAATTTGGTGATGCTAGCTGCACATGTTGAGTTACTACATATTTAAAAATTTGTTGAAAGGTCATTGAAAAGCCTAAACATGTAATTATTTGTCATTCTTTGTCATATTTTAAACTGTTAACAATTTGTGATAAAGGTGCCTGTTCTGTTGAATGACACATTGTTTTGTAATGTACAAAACATCTGTTTTACAAATGTCTTATATGTTTAATACTCTATACTTATTTAGAATTCATGCCCAAGTAACAATATTTTTGACATTCCTAGTATGTGGTGAAAAATGTAGTAAAGCTTTGGTTTTTGTGCTGTGCTGTTTTGACCTCCACCTTGAAAACAAACTAACATTAAATCAGTTGAACTTTTTCCACTTCTGAAAGGTTTATGAGTGTGTAGATTTGAAGTTAACATTGTTGGGAAACAAAAAAAGATGAGATTAATTGCTCAACTAATGTCTTTTTAAACATTCTGATCCCAACCCCAAATCTATCTCACTATTCAACATTGCGATCTTCTTAGGGCGGGGAAGGGTAAACAGCTATCACAGAAAGTTTGGAGGATCGTGACGAATTTTGGAGGTAATCCCTGGATAAGGATTATGTTCGCAGTGTATTTTTACATAATGTAGTGTGATCACGTCTGTCAAACCCAAAGGATTTCAATTATTTTTTAGAGTGGAGTTTGCCCAGGGATGAGAATAGGGGACACGGCTGTGCTTCAGGCAAGGTGTGCAGGGCAGGTGGCCGTTTGTGCCAACGTACATTTTACACAGCGGTGAACATTTTACATGGCGATGTTCCTTTGAAGTCTAGCAATGGGGAAGTGCCACAGAATTGAGGGGCGTGCTGTGCTGCCTGAGAAAGTTTAATTGGAAAGAATGTGGATCTCAGGTTAACACCTCTCGTATGAACACTCTTGTTATGGTTTTTATCGAAACAGTGAGCACTCCGAATGGTTTGGCTGGGAAAAGAGAACCTGGTTACCAACTATATTAGAAATGTGGTGAACATCTAGACTGCGAATTGTAAAAAATAATTACATTTATCAATTCGTAAAGGGGAAGCAGCAAGTCTGGTTATGGCAGTGAAATAGAATTTTCGTGATGAAAGAAATAAAAAACAGAGGAAGGAAAGAACGACTGAAAGTGAGGAAACGAGAGACAAGAGAGGAGTACAGGAGCCAGAGCAAAAGCTTTCACACACCTTCAACCGACTCTTATTACTGTATCGACTGAAACCTTCATATCCCCCAGAATTCTTTGCCACTCGGCACTAAACCCGGGCTCGTTTCTGACATGTTGATTGCTTTGTAATGCGCCATGTATTATTCAACGGCAGTAATTATTCTCCTGTTTAGTTTTAGGTAGAGAGTGCAGGAAGCTAAGTGTTGCTTGTCTGTGCAGTTTTTTGAGGCATGGCTGATAATGTCAAAAAAAGACAGCGGCCTCCTGTTATGGCACAATTCGTGAGAAAACGGTATGTGTGCGTGATAGTATTTCCCAGTGTGCATAAATACAACAGAGAACTAATCCAAGATAGAGATCAAAGTGAGAATCTGAAAATCTTTATCTACAAAGACCAAGAAAGATGGGAAAAACATAGAGTAGTGCTTGCACAAGCCTATAAACAAATCAGTGATGCAAGACACTTTCTTTTAAGTAGTAGTCTTGGAGTATTTGGGCATTATATGAGCTCGAGAACTTTTGTATATATATATATATATATATATATATATATATATATATATATATATATATATATATATACATACGCCAAAAGACCCCTGTTTATATATATATATATATATATACACACAGCTACGCACATATGTATAAAAAACAATTGATGGGCCGACAGCAGAAAGCACTATGAGCGTATTTATGCTGTGTGTTATCTAAGGGCCAACAACTAACTTATGTACTCACCAACAACACGTTTTACTAGGCTTTTCCCTGGCACGCACGTCAGCCTGTCCATTTAAAAATGGAGGAGAGAGGCAGAGAGGGACTTTACCAGACGCACTTCAGCGATTAGATCTAATATTAGCACAACAGTGGTTGAGGATTGATGCCACCTAATAGTTGAGTGTAAGCAGAAAAGCAGAGGAGCTTGCAAAACGTGACCATCTCTTGGATTATAACAACCCTCATTAACATTTTCACACATGGCTAGCCAACAAACGAACATGGAGATCAACCTCTTGTGGCAGATTTATGGCCTTCGGGTAGCTTGTCCCCTGCAGAGAGGGTCTGTGTTTGGTGAAGTGCCACAGACCAAAAGCCCCTCGTTCTCTTCTCTGTTGTAAGAGCAAGCTACGCCTATGTGGCATTTTCTAGCGTGAAGTTAATTAGTTGTTAGCATGTTGTGATGTTGAAGTGTTGTTAGTTGTCATGGCGGCAGAAAAACTGTGTTGGCAGGACATATTTCATCCTGCTTTGATGGAGTACCGAGTGTTTTGGGGTTTCTTCATTGAAGTTGCAAACAAATGCATTTCCCATAACCATGCACGCGTGCACAAACAAAGCATACGCGCTTAGACGCGTCTCTCTGAGGAGAGGCTGTTTGCAGAGCGCTTTCCTGCATCTCTGTCACCTTGAGGGATCAGACCAGAGGCGCTTTTCCCACCAAGCACTTCATTAGAGTGACAAACCGCGTTCCAAGCTGTGCGAGAAACATCAGCGTCACCCAAAATTAGCGGCGATGAGGAAGGGAAAAGGAGCTCTGACTGACATCACCCAGGGGGCTTCGTGAGCAGAGAATAGAGAAATACAGATTGTGGTTTGCTCAGAAAGAATATTGTCTAGCGCAATTCATCTCGCAGGGTTCCTCCATCAGGTCTGTTTCTTTAGCGAGATGTTCTATCATTTTCTGTAGCCTGTTCAGCTATACATCCATCATCAAGCCTAAGGGAAGAGATTCCGCTGTCCACACTGGTCTTCACGCAACGGATTATGGATGTTCTATAAAGTGAGGCATGGGAAGGGAGGCTACTCTGTGTTTCTTCTGTTGTCTGTCTCTCCTTCACTCCTTCCAGTGTTGGGTTGGTGGGCCTGGCCCCACGCCAGACTATTCTCCTATGTTATTAAGGGATGTTTCAGTGAGCGGCTTAGAGAGGAGGGGGCTCATTGGCTAATGTAATTAAGGCAAAAGGTAGGATATTCCCGCTTATTGAGAGGCTGGGAATCCAATTTCCCTTTCTCTGTTTTAATTTCAGCGCTGATGGGGCATAAAGATTGCAGCTGAAGCGATCCAACACACCCTCACTGGTGAACCTCTGCCATGTGCCAACACAGCAAAATGTTTGAGTTTAGCCACTAACTGTGTACAGATACGATCAGCTATCCAGATACCAAAGGCCTAATGTGATAACAGCCCGATATGTGATGAAAAGAAAAGAGCTTTAAATGTTTGCCAGGTTCCCACTGCGGCCTAAGTTTCCTGTGGTTCACAAAAACGTTTAATGTTCACTTAATAACTGCAATAAACTCTCCATCAGGGTCGGAAATTAACAGGGCCTTGGTTCAAAAATGGCACTAAGATGAACAAAAATGCCCCCTAAATTCAGGATGAAGTGGAAAAAATGCCTCTGCACAATTAAATTAAATTTATTATGACTGTCGCTATTAAAATGAAGTGTGAACATAACCAGAAATTGTTGATTACATTTTGAAATGTAGATCCACTCACGTTGAATCAGAGATTTCCCCTTATGTGTTCTTTTTGCAACGTTGAGCATTATAACCAATGATAGACATGTTTGTTAAGCATATAAATGTCCAATGGCCAGAAAAATCAGAAAAAATCAGCTGCAAATATATACATAGACGACACATATAAACTTTATATATGTGTTGTGTATAAAAATTGCACTTAAAAAAAGTAAAAAAGTGAAAAAAAAGTTTTTACTCTGAAAGTTAAAAAAAAGCCTCTGAAAATCAAAAAAAAGTATCAAATATCACCCCTTAATGGAAAAGTTAATGTCTGACCCTGCTCCCTGTAGATGATTTAGGTTTTGAGATTAGACTGGGATTAGCAAAAACCTTGATTGTTAGTCATACGCACCTACTCGCGAAATGATTATTCCATGACCGTTCGGATTCAGAAATGCCACTTAATGAAAGATTGTGGCTTTGTTTTAGCTTTTTAGTTGTGATCAACAGGCTTGTGGAACTGCAGTCATATCTTCTCCTTATGCATTGTGCTGTTATCACTTTAGGCATTACCTTTCATCACATAGACAATGTACAAGACAGGTACAGCGATAACTGCATGAATTCTTATTCATCAGACTTTATTCCATCATATGTCCTACACATAGCATCTACATGGAAAGAAACGGCCATAACAACTGTCTTCATCCTCTGCACCATAAAGCCGTGAGTGCAGGGGCTCATTACTCTGCTAGAGTACACAACAGTGGCATGTAATATATAATTTAACCATCCATGTCTCCCTGGCACTTTAATTTAAACAGCGCTGATGGTGATGCAAGTCTATGTGGAGAGAAGGAGCTGACTGGGTCTCGCTGGAATTCCAGACAAATTATCTCCGTGTCAGAAATCTCCATTCTATTACAGCCTGCATGTGATGTATAATTTACATTAGAGTAATGTATGTGCGTCTGATTGAATAGACTGAGAGCAGTTTAAATAAGTGGAGCTTTTAAGCAAGTGTGATTGTAAAGTGTTTGAAAATGGGCCTTTTTAAAGTGAGATACACACACACACATGCGTGCACACAAACATTCAGAATCCGTCTTGCTGTTCTTGTGGCAGTAAACAGGAAATGCATTTGCTACTCAAGAAAGCCATCATTTGATGTGCTCCACGAAACCGAGGGTGAAAAAAACATGTTTTTATCCTAGAATAGAATGTCAGAGGAGATAAACATCATGAGCCGTTCCTTATATATTATTATGTGCAACAATTTGACGACCACAGAATTTAGATTAATAGCGCTCAGCCCCCAGGAAGTAATTTCCTTTTGAGCGAGTGATTTGCATGCGGCAAGGAAAGGGAGCACCATTTTTTGCTGCTCTTTTGTGGTGTCAGCGAAAACTATTGGCATTTAAAGCAACTCCCCAAGGTTAATGAGGCCCTCCATTAACCCGCCCCCATGGGAACAACAGAAGGGCATTCTGGGAGATGTAGTTATGAAGTCAATCCACATTGACCCAGCTTTGAAGTAACATATGGGTGGGTACAAGTCTTTCTAACTAGTGTTTCCTGGTCAAAATTAAAAATTATTTACATTTGGCTTATTGAACAGGCCATTAGTAGTGCTGCTACAACAAACTCCAGTAAACAGTAACAAGACCCACATACTGTAGTAACTCAGACTGTGTACAAGCGCACCTAACAACCTCCAGCTGTTATGAGTTTTGCTGTTAGGGGAGCTTCCAAAGTAAAACAAATCAAGTCATTCTAGATCATGTTACCATTGTTTTTCCAGCCTTTATATTGTACAATTGTAAAAAGAAATTAATAGTACTTTTCCATTATTTGCATATACATATAATGACCCATTTTCTCAGTGGTGATTCTTGTTAGATTCTCATTGCTTTAATACAATGATTATTTTAAACCAGCATAAATTCATGCTATACATCTACCCTGGTGTATAAATACATTAAAAGTAGGGTAGGCAGTTTCAGAGAGGCTAGCAATGGCAACCTAGCTTTGAAAGTATAAGATCTCACATTCCGATCACATCTCCTCCAATAGTGCACAGGGGTATGCAAATACATAGTTTGACAGGCAAGTATACATCCTATCATTCCATTCAGATCGAATGCAATGATTGGACGAACATTTTATTGTGCTGCGTCTTTCACAGAGGATATATATTTATATGTAAATATATTTAGACCACTTTATTAGTGATCCCTGTCAGGATGTGAAGAAACATAGCATAACATAAAATGTTTATGAGACAAATTACCTACTCTGTCTTTAATTTATTAATAAATAAATTTTTGAAGTTAAATGAATTTTAATTTCATTAAATTAGGTTTATTTTGTAGTACAGTAATGAGAACCTATGTAGGAACTTAATTGTCATGAAAATAACATCACAGTGTAAAGTGAAATGTTACGAAATGACTTGGTGTAACTTTGAAGTCTGGTTGAAATGGCTTCAGGTTGGTAGATATATGTCTGGATATGTTTAGCAGTGAGAAATATAACTTGTCAGTCTCCATGCAAGGCCTCTTGATCAATGAAACGTCTCTTTAAACTCAAGCATCTCTCTGGCTCCAGCACAGACAGGCCTGTTCTAATCAGACGCAAGAACTGTGTGTGCATTGATAAATGATTAAAGCCACAAAAGGTGAGTGAAGGCCTTCATCTGCTCTTAGACCTTCTACTGATAGAACGTCAGCTCTGTAGACGCAGAGGATAAAGTTCTTACACCAGCCCAAACTGGTTCATTAGTAAATCACATTCTTCCTGACATGTATCGATCTGTGCATAGATATCACGCTTTAAATGTGCATTAATGTACAGAGTGTCCTCCATGTCTGTCTTATACAGGGTTATCACACATCTGCTTCTCTAAACACACTCCAGAAATACAGTCGATATTCAGTTGTGCATGTGTGTGTCTGTTTCTACACGCGCACTGGGCTGCAAAATGTGCCAAATCCAAATTGTTACACTGCATGACATGAATTGATATTCACAACACAGTTTATTAATTTATTTGTAGTACAAAGACCAAGAAAGATGGGAAAAACATAGATTAGTACTTGCACAAGCCTATAAACAAATCAGTGATGCAAGACACTTTCTTTTAAGTATTAGTCTTAGAGTATTTGGGCATTATGTGAGTTTGAGAATTTTTGTGTCACACACACACACACACACAGATACATAATATTTAATGTTGGAAGAACTTTCTACTAACATTACTGGAAGATTGTTATTTGATAACTTTGAGAGCATTTTAGGAATGTTAGAATGCCAACGTTCTGAGAACATTACGTGTTGACTGGGGAAGCAGGTGTTGGAGAGGAGGGTTAGCGGAGAATAGACAGCTAAGAGGGAATAGGAACCGATAAGCAGAGCTTGTGTTTTAGAGGAATTGGAAGTGGGCTGATGTCAGTGATGCATAGCCACTAGCTCATCAATGACGGCCAGACTGGAGCTTCCCGATTAGATTTTAATTCTCAATCAAGCCTCCGCTCCTCATTTTACTGCAAATAATCACTGGGAAAAATGGCAACTCAAATGATTGTGTAGGAAAGTCTTAAGCTATTATTTAAACAGCGCTGGGAGGTAGATGGAAAGTCCTGCGTATTTTAAAGCGAAAGTTAAATTAATTTGAAATTACACTGAATGTAATGAGTCAGGCGTCCTGAGCTGTGACTATAGAACGCTCACAAATTTGATGCATGGTTCCGGCAGTCCAACAGCTTCACTCTTGTGTTAACTGCATTTCTCAGCGAAGCGTCACCTGCGATGACAATGAGAATGATGAATAGAGCACTTAAGTCAGGCTCCTGGCTTTGATGTTCTTCTCTTCCGTTCTTGTTTTGTTGTTGTTTTTCTCCTGCAGTACTTAAAGGATGTTGTTGGTTGTTGCGCCTCAGACTTTAAACTGCCGAAGAACTGAAAGTATCTCGCACTTTTCAGAGCAGGTGCAGGGCGGTGGTATGAAATGAGCTCTTTTATGTCAGTAGGAGAAGTTCGTGATAGACATCTTCAAAGACGCCCCGGCGCAGTGGGGTTCTTCCCAGCACAAAACGGTCTGAACTTGTCGCTCGCCTTGACACCCACGATTCATCTGTCTCTCGAAGAGGCAGAGTCAAGTTCAAACCACTTTGGCTCCGGACGAAAGTCATGTCCTCAAATGTGAAAGAGGTTTGCTGTATCATCGAGTCAGGTTAATGCTGTCTGATACGACGGTGAGCAAACATAGTACGTTAACAAACTAAATATCTTTTATTCTACATTATATTAAACTGACCAATATTTAAGTTCAGCCTCATTGTGTTGACTCCAGCTGTAACGTTCCTAGTTCTTCTTTGGTCTTGATTACATGAAGGAGATCCAACCGTGGAGCTGATCTCTTTGCTCATGCTCCTCGTATTGTGATGTATTCCCCTGCAGGGTTTTTTGGGCTACCAAGCACGACACAGTTGCCACAGAATGCTCGTTCATCCTGGCTGATGTGTCTCGCTGGCCCTCCCCTCAGCCTCTGCCTTCAGAAAGTGGAGCTAATCTCACCCCTCAATCTGGCCACCTGTCAATGGGGGTCAACGCTTGTCAACCCCTCTGTCTTCACCTCCCTCTTACTGCTGCCTCACACGGCTGATAAAAGGGCCCTCGGAGACTCTCGTCCTCAATGGGGCGTTGAAGTGAAAGAGGGGCCTTATCAGAGCGAGACTGGAGGGTCTCTGCCTCACTCGCTGCCATGCAGGTTCAAAGGCTGAATGATCTCTAGGTAATGAGCCACATGTAGCTAACATCCCGCAGCTGAACTATACTCTGTGTTCACACTTTACACACAAAGCCATTAAATGAGTTTGCTCCTATTATAGATCAGTTTCATTCCAGTTTTTTAAATACTGTACATTATACCACTCTCACTAAAATTGTGTATTTACAAATGTCATGAATTGATTGCTATTTATTTTATTTTTTGCTCTGTTTACGTACATTTCCCCTGTTACATGACAGCCTCTTCTTCTAAATGAAATCATTTCAACTATTTGCAACAACATTATGTATACAATTTAAAATATTGCCCATACAGAGTTTTATGCAATGTATTTCAGTTAAACAAAAAGTAGGTTAAACAAATGAGAAACCTGCCTGTTTTACTATTGTTGAAATCCAGATTGAAGTCTGAAGTCAGTATAGTTAAGGTGTAATTGCAGTAAAATCAGGCTGGTATGCCACTGATCCCAGATCAGGTGCGACTCTCCTTCTGTTCATTTGTTCATTAACCCAATGTCAGTCTGAGAATAATCACACAATGTCCTGAAGACACATGACTTTGGCAAGTGTTTTAAAGTTCCACTTTCAACTGCTTGAAACATTGAAAGGTCTGAAATTGCAAGGGTAATAATACCCATTTACAGGTTGCCCAGAATTGCTGTTTACCATTTAATAGCTATTAAACTTCCACACTGCTTTTCTTATACATTGTGGTCAGGTCAAGAAAAGGCTATAAGCCACGCTCCTAATTCAGAACAGCCGATTTGTGCCTGGCAGTGGCTAGATGTTTTAAACCTGTCTCTTTCACCTCATCTCGTTGCCATTTTTACCTTGGTTAGAGACATTTTACAATTTCAATCTATTGAGTTTCGGCCCTTTTTAACCCTTACACTGTGATCTGACCAGTTGCAACACAATAAACCCAAAAACATTAAATTACATTTCTTTCATGTCAGTCCTAATCAAGAGGTTTTGTCTGAGATCCGCTCAGATCGCAGTAGCTTGTTGTTTGCCTTGGTTTCTTTTTCTTAAATCGTTCTAGGTCCACTGGCTGGTTCTCATTGGTTCATTCTCCACATTTCCAGTTGTGTAAAAAAACATCAAATATGTGATTGTACGTGATCATTTGGCTTTGTGCAGAAAAATAATTTGATGCTGGTAACCTTTTGTGTTGTGCTTGGTTATGACAGTATTTCAGCAAATGTATTTGTCAATGCAGTACACAGAGCACAAAAAAGGCTGGACTTTGTATGTGAGAGAGCAGACAGAGACAGCTTGATTCAGAGGGCTTTAAAATGTCATAAATCATGGGCACTTGATCTATCTCTGGCTTATTTTTATTAGTGGCTTGACAGTGCGTTTAATGTTGGGGATTACAAGTACAGCCCTTCTTTTGTTGGCCCGCAAAATCCCCTCCACCAAATCCGCATGCCATGCATGCTTCCGTTCACCACCCACTCAGACCTTAATGCAATTCCATTTGTTTTCTTTTTCTCTAATCATTTAAAAAAATGTTTTATTGGCCTTAAATTAAGCAACAGACACGTAGCAATTAAAAATAAATGCGTCTCATGGCCACTGCTTTTATTGCACACTTTGTCAAACTAACGTTCGGTCTGGATTATCGCTCTCGTCATTCAAATTCACAGCTCAAATGAGTCAACGTCTTTTGGGAATCAACAATATTGTGCTGTATGAGCTAAAAGTGAGAGAGAGGCATAGAAAGAAGAATGTAAACATTGTTATTTTCCAGCGAGATGTTAAAACCCGTTTTATAAGTACTCAGTCTTGAGCGGTGTGTGCTTTTACTTTAGTACTGAGTCTCAGCAGTGTTGCTGGATAACAATGTCCTTTACAGCACCTCATAATGAACGCAGCCAGCACACATGCAAAGACGCTACTTGTTCTTACAGTCTAAGCTTGTTTTTGGTAAAAAAAAAAACAGAGTCACACGTTCTTCTCTTTTGAAATAAGCCAAAACGCTTCCTTATGATGTAATCTCACGCTGCTGTTTTAAAATCTGATTTGAGGAGAGATTTATGGTGTGAAAACATCAGTGATGACACAGAGAAAAAACTCAAAGCATTAAATATTGAATAAACGCGCTTCAGCTTGCATTTCACTGGAGAATTCAGCCTTCTTTTGTAATGAGCTGCTGTTGTCATTCAACACAAGGCGTTTCGGCTGCGTACATATGCATGATTATGTAAATATGAATATTTCAAGCGATCACAATGATATTTTCGGTGTCTGGTTCTCACAGCGGTGTTGGGGAAGCTGCTTTATATTGAGGAGCTTGAAGCTTGGCTAGCTGCAGTTTTAAGGTTGTGAAGCTGCAGTCAAGTCACTCTTTTAATAAAAAAATACACTGCAGGAGTCTACGTTAAAGGTGCTTAAAAGGAACAATGTAATTTTTAAATATAGATCTATATTTTATAATTGAATCATAATGGTTTTTGAATGAATTAATTTAAATAGCTAGAATGTGGCCTAATTTATACTCAGTCATAAGCATAATAATGAGCAGCATATAATTTAATATTTGGCTATGGGAAAACAGGGACATAGTGACTGAATCTTTTTATTAATCTGTCTGAACTGAATCATGAGACTTTCCAGTACTTTTTCAAAGTTCAGTAAATTTGATGGAGATCTTGGTTGTGTTTCATTTAAGTATCAACTTTGGCCTAAATGTTTGATGTGAGTGAAATGTTAGATCCTTGATGTTTCTCATAAAATTGCTTAAGAGAAATAAAAAAAGAAATAAATGAGACAATTGTTAAGAGTGTGGAGCTGTAAAATTAATGTAGATTGTAGCTAAAAGAATCTTGATTTGGGTAAATGTGATGAGAAATATTTGAGTTCATATTGAAATAATAATAGTATAATATTTATATAATATTGACTTTTGTTTGCAGACTTTGCAAATCTAAGCTCAGTTTGTGGTCTTTTCTGAAACTGAAATGGAAAAATCTGTGAGATTTGTGGATATTTATCTCAGGAGAAATATTTGAGACACCCAGGACTAAAGCAAATGTTTCCATTTGCTCTCCATTTAATGTCATTGCTACTTAGAAGAAACAATTGAGATCTTAAAGAGATCTCATCTGTGATTTTTCTTTCCTATGGGCAGGTTTGATTATTCTGTAGTTCACTCAGCTACAGAGCTGTGTGCCAATGTGAGATCAAGTTGATTGTTGCCGTTGCTTTTTTGTTACATTACACAGCGACTGGTTGGATAATGTAGTTTGTTACTGGGAAAGCTACATTATTTTAAAAAAATGTTAAAATTAAAACTTTCTAGCGTGGATCTATAAACATAATCTTCAGTACGTTGTCTTTAGTAAGTTAAAATTCCCTGATTGGAGCACAGAATTAGCCTTTCTTTCTTGTCAGGGTTTAAAACTGGATGAGAATAAGGGGAAGCTCATAAATGTCAATGTTATTTGTCATTAAATGTTGGACGGCTGTTTATATGCTGTGGACAGAAAGCTGATGTAATGTGCTCTGTTTGGATGGGATTACAAAGTGCTTTGTTTGCATTAGCTTGTTAGTTAATCCTATTGATTGGAGCGATCCCGGGATTTGCAATTTCATGAATATACATGTAATGGTTTTCTGATGTATTTGTTTTGTGTGCATTGCAAGAGATTTGTAACACCAGCACAGCAATTACATTTTGGCTGGACACAGGAGATTTGATTAAACATGGTGGGTTAAAATTGATTTTCATTTAAATAAAGACATTTAGGAAGATTAGGAGGAATTCCTATGTGTGTGTGTGTCCTGGTATATGTAGTTTATGAGGGCACAAATGTGTATTATGACGTGTATAACAATGTAAACATGATTTATAAGAACGCTTCCTGTGTCCTCATTAACCAGATTGCTTAAAAACACATACTTAATGGTGTTTTTTTAAAAAAACCTTCTGTGATGGCCAGATTTAGGTGTTGGGTTAGGGGAAGGGGATAGAAAATTTGATTAGCTCAGTGTAAAAATCATTACGCTTATGGAGAGTGCTCATAAACCACATATGTGAGTGTGTGTTATAAAGTGGGAGGAGTTTAGCTGTTAATACATGTGTTATGGTGCTCTCTCATACGGCTGTCGGGCACTTGCTGATGAATAGCTAGCGTGCTGTTGGCTGACAGAGATAGATGTGACGCGCCCTCGTCTCAGTTTAACGGACGGAGGGGAGGGTCCCTGCTGACCACGCAGAAGGTCAAGTTGCATCCAATCACAACATAGGATCATGCTCATTGGGGAGCATTGTGAGGGAGGGGTAATGGCGTGAAAGGTTTTCGTCACACAGTGTGTAGCACTCTCGCTCCTGCACATATACCCGTTTTGGTATGTTATCGATGATGTCATGCCACGCACTTAAATTCATGTTCTCTCACTCTCCCACTCAAAGTATCGGACGCAGACGGTGTGGGCAGCCCAGGTTTTAGCATATGCTTGTGTCAGCTTTTAACAGCAGTTATGTTACATGACCTCTACTAAACAAACAAAGCAAACAAACCAGGTAGCCCCTACTGGTTGTAGTGAAAAGAACTTACATGGTTAGATGTCTTTTATTAAAAACTCTCCCACGGCTTTTGTGAATAGAGGTATTCATGGTATTATGTTCTCCATTAAATTTAATTAAAACTCCATGGGCGGGTTTCCAAGACAGATTAAGTGTATTCTTAAATTAAATACTATTTCAGTGAGGAGTCACCCCTGACAGTGTAATTTCAGTGCACTGATAAGCTTAATCTGGGGATGGGAAACTGCCCTGTATAGCTGATCTTTGGTCATTTCCTGTACTTCAGTCAACATTAAAAGAGACATTGGGAGACACTGACCAAAAAGACTAAGAGTGGATGAGACTTTTACACAGAATGTTTAATATAATTTATTTTATAATAAGGGCGTGGACAAAAAAGGAGATTTTGAATAAATGGTATGAACAACATTAATGCTGTGATTTTTCTTCCCAGAAATTATTTGACATTTTCTTTGTAACAACTGTTAGCTCCAAATTATGCTGTTTTCTTTTTATATCTAAAGAACTCTAAAGTTGTATGCAACTTACATGCAACAAAGTTGTATGCATACTAAGTTTGTATGCACTATTTTTACAAAGCAGTCCTGTTGAGTTTCATCTATGAAAGTAGCCTAGGTCATATTTAAAAAAAAAGTGTCAGATTCAGTTACATTTTATTTCTGTTTATACCGTCATCCATAAACAGTCTGTGTTACATGTGGGAGGAAAAATTGATTTAGGCAACATTGATCTGCAGGTGTGAACATGATGTAAGCCTGTGGTTCTCTACTGGTTCACTTGGTTTTATACTGGACATTAAGAGCTGTTTGTTAAGCAAAATAAAAGTTTAAATCGTTTATTATATGGTTTCATGATCTTGGCAGCTACCATGGTCTGCACAAACCATCTTTAACCTCTTTAGATGTAGTTTAAGATGTATTTTCTTGTTTTTATGTCCGTGTCACAATTAGGCTTTTTAGCTTTAACCAAGTGACAGGTAAATTTAAAATTTACTTTGTAAAAGTAAATTTACTTTGTAAAAGTAAATTTTACATACTGTAACGTTTCAATAGACACAGTCTCTGAAATCAATAGGAGACATTGAAAGCATTGAATTCTCTTTTCAAAAGCTAAGACACCTGTTTATATCCTGCATGTTTATAGGTCGTGGCCCACTGATGGAGAACCACTGGCATTAATAATCAAAGAACACTGAATGTCTAAATGAGACTCTGGAAGCAGATATCAATAAAGCCTCAGATCACCTTGTTTTCTTCTCCTGGTGTCGGGTCTAGCTGCTTCTCTCTGTGTGGGCTGTGAGTCTTTTCTTGCGAAGCCTCCGCCGGCGTCTGCTGCCAAAAATGGGATGTTGCAGATTGTGTGTAAACAAGAGACCAGAGCAAGAATGCAATTAAGAGGCTTTGCAACAGTTGGCATGGAAAAGGCATTAGTGTGCGTTTGCATTTCAAAGCCATCTCGATTTGGAATAATATTAGCTGTGTGAAATGCTCCCGGGGCGCCAGGCATACGTTACATAGATCTTAGCGACTAGGGCCGACTTTGGTAGTGACAAAGAACTGATGTGGCTTCCCTCCGGGATTCCAAAGTCGTCTTTCTCACTGAGATGAAAGATAATTCAAATGGATGCATTAGTCCATGTTCCTCACTGCCAGGTATGGGTTGCTGATATTTGCTTTGCCTCTGTCTTTTTTAGTTTCACAGCTAGCCATAAGCAAGTATATTTAATGACTGAGATTTATTGATAAAGAATCTCCTAGAGGAATCCGGCTGTCATGGCTAACGCTTTGCTTGCGCAGGTAATGTAGAGTATCGACCGTGGGCATGAGTCTGCCACAGTTTTTATATGACAGAACTCCCGGAGGAGATCCACCCCCGAAGAGACACGTTCTGCATGGTTTCCTCTGCGCAGACGTTCTGCGGGAGGATCATGACTCCTCAGTCTTCAGATGCAAACACAAGCCCTTGGAGAGGCCTGGTTGTCGGCAGCTCGGGGAGAAGCAGTGGTGTAGAGTGTACACATTGGAAATGATTCAATTCAAATTCAATTCAGTTTTATTTCTAGAGTGCTTTTCCCAGTGAGCATTGTTGCGAAACAGCATTACAAAAAAACAGGAAAATTGTGCAAAAGAACGTTTTAAAAATAAAAATATGATGCAAAAGTGAGCAAACTAAAGGCTGAAATAATAACGAGGAAGCACACAGGAGATCATTTTTGTTTTTTGGGGGGGTTGATATGGAGAAATGTGTCTTTTTTGCCGCCCTGTCCCTCAGCATTCATTGAAACCTAATATCGTGCATCCCTACATGAATATTTCATGTTTCACTCACGGATAGCAAACGCTGCCATTCTCTGACAAGGGCACATGCAGCCTGTGGTCATTCCTGTATTACTTGAATTGGAGCAAATTTCATCAACAGTTAATGGCGCGGCTGAATCTGAGAAGCAGAAAGTACATTATGGCTCTGTCTATTGTCACAGAGATTGGGAAAGCTGATTTGTCTTCTAGGTCAGGTGAGTTATTTAAATTTCGGTCTTTGCTGGATGTGGAAAGGAAGGAAATGAGAGAATTTTAATGTTTGCATGTTCATCACAATTTAAATTGCATTCATGAGATTTTGCACAGATAGGAATATGGAACCAAAGCACAAAATACAGGTTTTTTTTAGGGCTTTTAGTTTAAGGGAAGGAACGTTCACGTGCTGGAAAGCATGGATTGGACAAAAAAATGTGTAGTGCATGATGAGTCACCAATATTTTTGTCAGTTTTCATGGAATAGAGACTTTTGTAAAATGTAAACATATGCATTTAAGGGATTTTCTCAACATCTAGTATCCCAGCTAACAGGGATCAACACTGGCTTTCTCTAAAAGTTCTTTTAAAGTTATCAAAAATGTTCTTGGAGTTACTGAAATGTTTTATTAACATTATATATCATATATCATTAGTGGAACATTTTTAAAAAATGTTGACGACTATATCAGTATAATACTTTACTTTGGATTAATTATTGTCAATTTCTGAGTGCTGTATTCGATACTGCTGTTTGGTATATTAGATGTATATAAGATATATTATTATACTACCACAAAACACTTTTTCTAAAAAAAAAATTGTTTGTATGAAGTCATTGTTTTTTTGACCTGTGCATGCAATCAGAAGCCCAGCTGGCTGAGTCATTGAGCAGAAGCCCAGGAGAACCGCACACAAATGCATGCTCTGCTCAGTGTCCACTAACTGTGACAGAGGGGGTTATGGGTAAAGTGCTCGCCTGGCTGCATGTGTCTCGCAAACGCTTTGAAATATGATTTGTGTTGCCAGTCATATGTGACTCTGTCTGTCTGGTCCAACACATCCATGAATATAAATTCATGAATTCAGGCTTTTGAATGGTAGTGGATGTTTGCGGATTCAGACCAAGTTGAACAAACACGATCAAGATTTCTTATGTCTTACTTTAAGATTGCAACATTGGCCTTTTAGAAATGTGAAGTGTGTGTTTTTTGCTGTGTTAAAATACTTTCTTCAATCCCGTTTAATGTGCGGAGAGAACTATAAGAAATCAATTCATAGACTGAAAGAGTGTAAACACAGTCTCTGTCGCACTTTTAAAGTCGTATAACATGTCAAACTGTTATTATTTGTATAGTTCTTTTTGGTGCCACAAGAGGCCTAGAAATGACACATTTCACCTTTACAGTTAAGCCGATGTCTGGCAGCATGATATAGATTTATGGAGATGCTTTATCTTTAACCAAGAGTATGAGGAGCTTTTCAGCTTCTCACAGTTGCCATTTTCTTTTGTATTAAGTCAACCACTAGTAAAAGTCTTATTGTTGATTTTTGGTCTGAATAAATGGAACTTCCTTTCAGTTGCAAAACCTTTTTTATGTCTGTTGAGGGCTTCCATTTAGAAACAATGCGTTTAACCATTTGACGTCTGGTTCTGTTGGTTTTCAGCATAGCCCCACTGCGTCAGACCGTCTGTTCTGCAGAATCGTCTTTAGGTGAACTGTTGGTTTAGTGGAACTGTTGTTCATTATCGTTCTCATAAATAACAGTATCACAGTCTTTGAGAATGTGTTCAGATCACATTACAATATGTACACATACAGAACAATACAGTTCATGCAATAGAGAATGGATCTATCTGTCAATCTGTCCATCCAGCCAGGAATCAGAGAGCATGTGGGTTTGTGTGGGTGTGTTCACATCTGTTCCAATGCTGTAAAGCTACTTTCCTGCTGCGTGAGAAAAAGCTACCAACCAAGAGTAGAATAAAAGAAAGATTGAAACATATTTCTGAAGCCAACTCTATGCCACACCATGGCTGCTATATTTGTTTCTATGGGGCTAAGGTAGATAGGTGAGGACAGGCTTTCTAGTTCTCACTGTCTAGTGAAGACTGAGATGCCTCGGGCAGTGCCTGTAACCACAGGGAGACAGTCAGGTGTTTAAAACCTTCACTAATGCAACTGTGCTTATTCAACAAACACATGCACACCTTTACATTGCTGTGTGTCTATTGATATTGATTAGTTGAGATTTGATGTGGCTCGTTTTATGAAAACAGAACTACCAAGAGCATTTTCAGAAGGGACTTCCAAAAGTGTTTGTGTTACCTGTGTCATAGTAGAATCCACTGAAATGTATAATTGGGTCCAAAACTCTGAGGCCAACATAGTACAGTTTTTTGAGAATGCTCCGAAGATCATCTTGTGTGCTTCAGTGGAAGTACAGAAGTCAGACGTTCTGTATAAAGCATTTTAACATGGTCAAAATCACACATTTGCTTATTTCATTAGTGAGTTAGAAATAGTGTCCAATAGGAATGTTTCTTCTTTTGAAGTCATTGCGTTTCTTTTGTTGTGTTAATGTTGTTGTCAATTATTTAGAATCACTAGTGCATTTATTTTAAATAAAATAGGTTGAAATTAGATCTTAAATCTAATTTTCAGTGTGTCTTCAGATTTTCAGACACCGCTGTATATAGCTATATATACTTACCTTTTGTGTATTGCTATTTTTAAGTTATTGTTTAAAAATATGCTTCACAAAGCCAGAGTTTGCCATGAACTGGCTGACGTGCTAAAACAGTCATTCAGATTTAGATTTAATAGTCATATATTTTTAATTTAATAGTACCGATACTTGCTAGCCATTAATAATGTCCTCTCACTCTCTTGCAGTCTATTAAAAGGTTCATTGGTGACAGAAGAAAGTTGCATGTTCATCAGCAGCTTTTGGTTTGACAGTCATCCAAACAGACTCATGTAGATCGTTCCTGTTGCTCTCGGCAAGAAGTCTAGAAAGAGAACAGAAGGCTTTTAAGTCAATAACACCCCAAGCCTGGACTAAATTCAAAGTGATTACATGTTACAGCCAAGTGTTGATATATGAGATGTATTGACAGCGTGAGGACAGATGCACTGAAGCCGGTCTTTGTTATGAGCCCACCCGCACAATGTGCTTACCATTCTCTCTGCCTGCATTGCTGAAAGAGCCTTTAATTAATTATTGGAAAGAGCCCAGTCTCTTTATTTCAGCGTCCTTTGTTGCCCTTTGCTTTGGAGTTATTTGTCTCTGGATGACCCTAGATTTCACAGTACGTTGCCTGTGCTTTGTTTCTCAGAGAGGGACTTCTGTTTTGCTGACTGAGAGGGAAATGTGATCTGTTAAATAAGTCATTCCCAAATGCTCGCAGAGTTTTTGCCACCAGCAGAAGCGTTGAAAGTGCTGAAAAGGCACGGCAGTTGGGCTAAAATGGCGAAAAGTAAATTCGGTCTTTTTCTCTCTCTGTGTGCCCCGGATGATCTTAACCTGATTATAAAGAACAGAGGCATTTTAGAGACTGGAGTCAATATTGTTGATCTCTTATTAGATACAGGGAAGTTTCCAGAATCCATTCATGGGTTTATAGGGTCATTTGCTGACATCACAAAACCGGTTAGAGTGTATAATGGAGGACACTGTCTTGCAATCATCATTTTTGGACCTACAGACATATGTCACATGACTGATGGATCTGTGTGTTCTCATACCTCTGTCCAAAACTTAGTGAGTTGCCTAAACAGACAACATAAGGCATCGGATGCACACTCCCCACAAAATTATGCATTCTGTCATTTTTTGTGCTTATTAGACTACTGTATTGTTGGATTAGCAAACTGTATTGAAATCAATAAAGTATTTTGTGTGCTTTGCACAGTAGCAAGTTGCTGCCCAGGTCAAGTTTTTGAAATCAGTTACTTTTAACCCAGCTAACAATTTTAGGTTGTAGGAACGTTTCCATAAAGTAACAAAAACGTTAACGTTAGGAACTAGCTAGGAACATTAAAAACATCCAGTTCTGTAGATGTTGTATAAATATTATTTAATGGTTATAAGAACATTATGCAAACTAACTCTTTTAAAATGTTCCACTAAAATCTTAAGAACAACATTTCTGATGTATGGTATATAACATTAAAAAAACTTTCTACTAACATTACTAACAGTAATTACTAACAGTTTTTTGATAAACTTTTAAAGAAAGTAACCAATGTTCTGGGAATGTTCCCTGTTAGCTGGAAAGGTTCCATTTCAGTAAGGATGCTGCTTTAAAAGACAAAGAATGCAGACAGTGAAGCGGCACAGGAGGCTTTGGAACAAAGTCTATATGTTACGCAAACAACAGCAGTTTGAAAAGACTTAAAGAAACGGTTGCCATGGTAAATCAGTAGGTTGTCTTTTGATAGGGCATTTATGAAATTTAAGTTTATGAAGATAATTTAACCGTAATAGTTGCTTGTTCATTTCTTTCCTCAATGACTAATTCAGATGCACACAGAGAAGCACTGAAACTGGTTTCAGACCCTATTACAGTCCAGATCACAATAATAGGAATATTACAGGGAGTAAGTGGCTGGTCTGTACAGTGTGATCTCTCTACCTGAGCTGCTCTCAGTGTTTAAAAGCTTTCCTGTACACTGTGTTCTGGGTTAGATTGATGTGGCGCTTCTCTGCGCTCTTGTGTTTTTGTCCAGGCGTCGTAGCAGCAGTCAGTAAAGGTGATGCATGATGGGGAATTATATTACTCCTTGGCTGCAGTTCACTCTCAGATTCGTCTTTTTGCTCAAGTTATTTATTTATTTGCCAACGTTCTTGTTATCGTTCTTCTTTCCAAAGTAGAGCAACAGTAAAAATCACTCTTTGTCTCGTACATACTAATAAGGATAATTAATAAATAGTTTACCATATTCAGGACATGAAAACAAAGTGATGCAATGAATATATCAGGGTAAAACATCTATAATTCCCAGAGAGGCAGAGTGCTCAAGAAAGTGAGTTCGTTTCCCTACACTCCTCTTTAATTTAGCTGAAAGAAGAAATTTCCTAATCACTTACAGCTCCCTTACCAAAACATTTTTTAATCATATGTCACACAGTTTTGAAAATCAAGAGTCTCTGAGGTTTCCTTCCTTGCATTTTTGATTTCTATTTTGGCAGTTTCTGCTCTTGAAGGATCTTTGGCAGGATTTGAGAAGCTACAAAACCTGTGAAGCTGTCAAAATGAACAGGGAAATGTGCAACAGAGATCATAGTGTAATGTGGTTAATGTCAAAAACATTAAGTTTTGATAGCCTTCAGATTTCCCTGTTCCAGATGCCCAAAAGTGGGCCAGAACACACAGTACAAATGTTTTCAGTAAAATCAGATGGAGATGTTGTGTCAAAACCATCATGGAATGAATTAAGTGGACATATAAAGTTCTGATCAATTCCAAAAATTCATATTATAACCAAACACTTCAATTGCATTATATAAACATTTATAGGTGATTATTTAGCCACCCATCTGGAAGTTGACTGCGTCTGGTGACCTTCAACATTCTCAGTTTATTGCCACATCAGCACCAGGTTTCATTCGAGCCCTACAGCCTGATAGCTGGACTGCCTTGCCAAACAAAAGCAGCCGACCACTGATGTTTCTGACAGGGCAAACACACACCTTAATTAACGCCTGTCACGCTCCTCTGATTCAGGGAAAGATGAATCTGTGCCGGGATTCATTGGCCAGGGCGAAGAAAGACACACAAATGCTGAAAAATTTTAGGTTTGCAAACAAAATGTCACAAGTTGAGATGAAATTAATCCAGAGAGCAGCTGCGGCGAAGAGGGAAATGCAAGGCATTGTGGGAGTTTCTGGTGTTGACACATAAGCGTACAGATTTGTCATAACAGCTCTTGTGAGAAGGCAATTAATTAAGTTGTGAAGCCATGACGTTATATAAAATATAACTGTTCAGCAGGGATGGGAATTGTACAGAATGTATTAATTCCAGTTCCCTAATCATTCTAATAAAGATTTTTTCTGAAAAGCAGAAATTCAGTGTTCCAGTAATTTTGACCAAGAAACAGACTGTTTGGGGAAAAAAAATCAATTTAATTTTTTTTCAATCAATTTATTTATTGAATTTAAGATACTCAAAAATCTGTTACAGTATCAATATATAAAATAAAATATAACAATGAAATAAATTATCTACAATTCTCAAAAGAAAAATCTGTTTACACTGGTTCTGTCTGTTGTAGCAACTTTACTGTCTTTGTTATGCCTCAAAAACATTATTTGAATGCAGGCATGTTGTGGACCTTAATAAGGAATAAAGAGACACATTTAAAACTTTTATATATTGTTATTTGTTGGCTGTATAACCATATACAAAGTGTTAGATGCATAGCTCATTATTTCTTGTCATACATAGTGTGGTGATTAGGAATTTGTTTAGACAAAGGAGTTAATTAAATTAAAGAGGAGTGTGGGAAAACAAGAGTGATGTATAACCCTTACTTATCCTGACAATGCACTGATGTTTATAGCGCTTATTTTCATAGTTTTTGATGCAATATTTGACCAATAAAAGTCTATGTTCACACAAATTCCAATATGAGTCAGACCTGTGGCAGATGGGCCGATCCTGCAGAGATGAAGTTGCGTTTGTTCAGCGCACACTCAGAGACAGATGGGGGCAGAAGGTTTTGATAGGACTCGAATGGTTAGAGACTGAACTAAAAGAATGCCGCAGGGTTTCAGTACGTGAGAGGCTTTCTCATTCTCAAAGGTGAGAGAGAAGAAACTTCACGTTGTCCATCAACTTTCCCATTTATCACAGTCAGGGAAGTGGGAAACTGTTAGTCGGGTTAATTATCCGCAATGTTGAGCTATTATTGTGCTCTATAGAGTATAAACTGGGAAGCAGTGTTAAAAGTCACTGTTTGCATATTTGTGTTCCATAAACAAAATGTGCAAAATACTCGGCATGCAAACTCTGATCTGAGAGCAGGTTTGATTTGATAATGAGATGCAAGAAAAGACTACAGAAAAAAGAATAACCCCCTTGGGTCCCGCAACCCCTGAGGGGTCCACGGCAGCGCGGCAGGGGGTGTGCCAATTATTGTTTGATCTCAGTGTGAAAAATGAAAAAATATGTGTTGAACAAAAATACAATATTAAGTTAACCAAAGCTAAAGTTAGGAAGCTTTCCACAAGTTCAGCGTTCAATTTCAGCTCCTCCCCATGTTTCAGCTCATTTGCAGTCATATATACGTACATCGCGTTATAATTAATATTAATGTCTTATTGCAAATAAGCAACATAAAGTATGTAAATGCATATAAATGTCAATATGACATGCATGTTCTTGTACACCAGGCTTAACATTCAGTGTTCAATTTTATTTGTACACATATTCACAAAGGTAAACACTTAAAGAGCTTTTTAGGGCCCAGATTTTACATTGGACATCAAGTGTGACCCAACACAGTACCAATTTTTTTATTATACAAAAATTTTAATTTTGTTGGGTTCATTTTTTTCTCCAGCCAGTAATTCCCCCCGCAAAAAAACACCGGTTGCCACAACCCATGTTTATCTTCATTGCAAGTAAACATGTATTCAGTGTCATTTGAGTTATTATGTGTAGTTTTGTTGCATGAATTCAGTGGACGATGGCACCTCACAAACCCTGTTCACATTTGTATCTTCCTAATTTGGCTCACGTCATCTGAGTGGCCAAGTTAATTTGTGCATGAAAATTGAGTTGATTGGAAGCTTAGCCTGTCAACAACAAAATATATGAGAGATTGTTCTTCCTTCTTTTTAAAGGTTGATCAGTCTATTAATTTTGCTGTCACATTTGTTCACAATTATATGGTTAGTCTGATCATATTATGTAGCTTTGTGTTTTCATTGCTGTTTGTTATTGGAACACACCTGTGAGACTTTTTGGGGTTGCAACCCAAAAAGTTGAGAGCCACTGATTTAATAAAGTAAAAATTAAAGCAGCATTTGAGTTTCTTTTATCTTCCTGTTGTGTCACATCTGTCTCACATTATCTCAGCTTTATTCCTGAACATAGAAGTTGGTACTCAAAGTGCAGCACATGCAGGCTGTCACCTGTGATGGTGTGTAGTCATCTCTGTGCTTTTGAAGGTGCTAGTTTTGAAATATCTGTGGGACTGGGACCCCTGCTAGATTTGAATACACATTAAGGAGTCTATTTAATTTCCATTTAAGCTGTAAGGAGATAATATTGAGCCATACTGTGACCCTGTAAAGCAGTATACTCTGAATGACTACACGCTACAATAATAATAGAATTTGTTTCCTGGCACCCGAAGACCTCAATCTTCAAAGAAGATAAATACGCTCATGCATTTCATTGCCTGCACAGCTGTCTTAAACAGTATGCAGACACAAAAGGCGCATTTAAGATGTATGATCTCAATGCATAAGTAACCAAATATCAAACAAAGTGATGTCTCCACTTGGTTTGATATTTTTTAATTCACTTTTCAGGGCCATTTTTGCAATTACTTTTAATCACTCAAGCTATTTTAGACGGTTACAAACTTTCTCAAGTTCACACAGACAAGTCTATCTTGTTTTATCATTTAAAACAAACACAGGTAAAAGGGAATGTTCTGAGAACATTGGCTAACGTACTCTAAAGTACGTTAGTAAGGGTTATCTCAGTTATCAAAACCATTCTTGCCGTAATGTTAGCATAACTTTTTTAACGTTATATATCATATCAAAATTATTCCTTAAGCTGTTAGTGCAAATGAGAAAAATGAGCTGTTGTTCTATCTTTGTGTAAAATGAATGGCACTTGTTGTGATATTTTTATTTATTGAAATTAGTTTCATTTTCAAATATGAGATTACAAGATAATTGTCAGTAATAGTGTTACACATTGTACAGTGTAGAGAGAGTGTTTGTGGTTTGTGTTAGCTTTGGACGCACAGCTGGTTCAGCAGTGAGTTCTAGCGTGTATCTTGCCTGAAACAACCTGGAGGCTCCACTGATCTGGCATCGTCAGGCCCTGGAAGCACATCTCCGATCACAGCCAATGGAGGAAATTCAATATTTCATTGTGTCCCCAGTCGTGCACAAGCACCAGCCTCAGTCCCTGGCGAAGGCGAGTGCCACTGCGTTTCTGGAGTAGATCCCGGGTGAGCCCAATCGGAGGACATGTCTTTCCTCCTTCCTGTCTCTGTCGGATCATGTATTCCGGATGGGGCCTGTGTGTCGCGGAGGCAGCATGAAACGTTCCATCATTTCTTCCCCACCGGGCCCTCACTGGCAGACTCAGAGCTACTCCTGGAAGCCTCTGCCTGGGATATGACCTTCACTCCCTCTCGTACTAACAAAAGGTGGGGCGCATGTTTGGATGGGCCGTTTTTCCCCCCAGCTGTACTTTCTCTTGCACTAATGAAGAAAAGCACTTCTTCCAAATCCACGCCCGGTAGCATGGACGAAGCAGAGATAATGAACATTCAGAAAACATCTTGCTTTAGAACACTGTAATTTTAGGCCCTGTAGTTTTGTGGCTCTTTCTTCCCAGGCTTACTGTATGTGACTTGTTTTGCCTTTGTGGTTTTAATTAATCTGTAGAGGCAGCTATTAATTGCAGTCGTCGTCCGTCGCACGCGCTAGCTGTAATGTGAATGATCTGACTGAATTATTTACCGCTTCGCTGTGCACATGGGGAGTTAAACAAGTGGAGAAGTTCAAAACAAATTAAAAACTTTTAGGCTTCTGCAATTATGGGAAAAATTGTTGGATGAAGAAATGCAATTTGAGTTTTTCCATCTGTAAACATCCCTGTTTCAGTGAATGGCATGAATTAGCTTATTATCAATTAAAATTATTATTATTTTTAGTGGTGCTTGCTAAGGCAATAAGTATTAAATGAAACAGTAACTAAATATTGAATTTCAGTGCATAACTAGTTCCACACAGTTTGTGTTGGAAATGATGAGTGATAAATCAAATTGTATGGCTTTTTTTAGGTATGCTGATACTTTTTTATAAATTTTTTTTTATAAATTTAGGGGTGGGCCCTTTAGACTAAGACATTATGGGACCACCCAAGCATCATGGCGGCAAAGTAAAGCAGTTATCTTCCTCCTGACATGGGCCTGCACACAAAAACAGTTTATGTATGTGTTGTTCTTGCTGGTTATATATAATCTGCACTTACAGTTTGTCAATAACAGAGCAAAGACTTAATTTCATTAAAGGTATTTCATGAGTGTGTAGTGCATAATGAGTGGGCAGCACCTCAGCTCTTAAACTGTAGAACTCTCTAGTAAACTACAAATTACATAATATATAATAATACTATTGTCCCTGTATTCATTAATGTTTGACCCTCTTCTGTACTGCCTTGTTCAGTCTTTGCACCTGTCTCTCTTTCTGTCTGTTCTTTTATACCTCTCTCTCTCAACCTCTCCTACTCTCTTTCTCTATCTCTTCCACTCTTGTCGATCTGATAACATCCTTGCAAATGATAGCTTCAGTTTTATCATAGAAGGCAGTCGCCTTGGCACTTGGACAGAGAAAAACAACCTGCCTCTCGAACTCTTACTTTCTCTCTTTCTGTCTCGCTCATTCTTTCCCGTCTCTCTAGCACTATAACGCCCTCTCTTATCATTGCATGAGGTTTACAATCCACTGAAACAAACAAATATAGCAGGACAGGAACAAGGCCGCTGCTAGAACCAGAGAGAAAAAAAGGGAGGATGGAGGAATGAAAGAAAGAAAGAGCGTACAGACTAAATGGAGAATAGAAGCTAAAGACAAAATAATAAGAAAAATACAGGTGAATAAGAGGAAGTTGTGAAAGTGAGGAGAGAAGCAGTTTAATCCACATACACTTTACAATCTACAACAGAAAGTGGTTTGTGGATCAGAGCTGGTGATGCTAGTTTGAATGTGGAGTTACATAAGAGTTTTTAATTACATTACTTGAAATAACTTTGTATTTGTTTAACTAGCAGTTCCTTTAAAAAATCAAAGAACTGTTTATCTGGCCTAAAAACAATCGGGACTTCAATTAGGCTGACAGCATCAAATTTACACTAAACGCATGTAAAATATGCTAGTTTATATTAAAGTAATCAAAGAAAGTAATCAATAGCCGTTTTTAAGTGACTGTTTTATGTATGTTATGTAAAATGCGACAGGAACATTTGGGAAATCAAATCAGTGAATCTTTTTATCCTTTTTATCTTTTCTGTTGTTACAAGAAGAGAGAGTTAGAGATAGAAGACATTCTAGGACAGTGTGTTTAATTATTGCTTGTGCACAATACAATGTGATGTAACATTGTGCCACATTTACAATAGTTCTTGTAACTCACAAAGTTACAGTATGCTGCTGTAAGGTAGATAAGTTAGTAGCGTTACTGCTGTAGTTTATTGTCGCTATATATGGAGCATATATAACACAGAGTCCAGCATCAAGGTAAAAGCTTCTGTCTCCTTCTCAAATCTCCATTGAACACAAATGGGTCACAGCATGATGTATCACCAACTTCAGCAAATGACACTTCAACACTGAGGCCAAGTTTGTGTAATCAGGGCCAGATCAAGTAGACAGAGTGGAGCTGTTTGCATTTAAACCCTCAGCATCATGTCCAGCCCTTGATCTCTGCATACCTTCATAATTCAGACATAAGTGTTCTGTGTCCTGGAATCTGTCGCTCTATATTAATATTAATGACCCAAAACAAACTTCATCACCCAGTGTGACTGATCGCACTGTTTACATCTCTCTAACAACAGATGGACCTAAAGCACAGCAATGCAGGTTCACCTTAAACAGCTGTGCTGGAGTGAGGGCTTCTGGGATACGCACCTGCAGAATGTGAAGCAACAGTATTGAACTTTAGCCCTGTGCCCTCCACGTCTCTCAAACTGCACAGTGAAAGTTGGTGTCTGTGCGGAGGTGACAGGTTTGCCTGCCAGCTCTCTGTATGAAACAGCTGGAGATCTGTGCGTGCATCTCATGCTGAAACCACTGATGTTTTTGTGGTTTGTGTGTTGTGGTGCTTTGTTTTTTCATTATAAAAGCTTTTGGACTCACTTCCTCTTTGGGTTAATTGATATATAGTGTTTAGAAATACTAACAATATACAGTACAGTGGCTCCAACAAGTAGCTTATTTGGGCAATTAAGCCACATGCATTAGATTAGAAAATATAAACCAAGATCTATTTATTTTAAAGCAAGATAACACAAGAACATTTTCCATGCAAATAAGTTTACATTTGTTTTAAATGAGAAAACAATAGATCAAATTAGGTATTTGGACCCTCTCTGTTTTTCAGATGTTAGTGGAACGTGTCCATAGTAACGTTAATGTTTTGTGTCTACCCTTGTGGTTACTCTGATAGACACCCGTTTGAACTGGAGGGAAACCGACTTTATAAATACACTAAAAATAACCTTGAAACCAGCTGTTTAAAAGTAATTACAAATATGACCCAGAAAAGGGAAGTTCATTCAGAGAAAAGGTCAACCATCATTTGTGTGCAAACACCACTTGATGAAATGTTTGGTTATCTAACTCATTAACATTCATTCAAGTGTGGCTTAAGTGTCTGTACAGGAGTCACTGTATTAATGAGAAGTGACTTGTATGCCTTGTATTTGTCTTCTTCTTTCTAAGATGAAATGTTTGCCTAACTTTTGGCAGGTCAGATGTACTGTCCTTCTTTGAGGACCCCTCAACAGAACGCCTGTGTTCCATGCCTTTCTTAACAAACTTGACACAACTTTCTCTTGATTTATTAAACCCATTTCATTGAGTCTTTTTTGTCCAAAAACATTCTGATAGTTTCCTCCAGGACCAGATTTGACCTGGATCCTCATTAGTGGACCTCTCACCTTCGCTATTTCATTCTTTGGCAAAATTTCCTGCCAGACTTCTTCAAAGTATGCCGTAGTACATTACTCCAGTCCTCAGCCGACCTGGAGCAACATCAATCTCAGAGCACTGTGATGTCCTCTCCACCTCTGCAGGAGTCTTTCACCTTGAGCCAGTGTCAAAGCTGGCCCAACCACACACATCCACTAATCACAAAGGGCTCTGGAGTGGCACCTACACACAGTGGCTTTAGTGTAAGCGAGACATTGGCAAATGACAGTTAAAGAGAGCATTTATCTTTCCTTGCAATACACTACAGAGACTCCCGAGTATCGCAACGGTCTCAGCTCGTGTGTGCGTGTGGTTTGAGGACTGGTGTGGCGGATGTGAGTGAGATGATTAATGGCTCAATTTCCTTTCCTACTTTTTAAAGTGGATTGTCAATTTGCTCTCTGTGATTTGGTGACGTCTCATCTACTGAGTGGGTGGGGAGACAATGTAAAAGATTGTGGATGAACAGTTTGATTACGATTATTGAGATGACAGTGGAACTGTGGGTGGGACTCCATTTTAATTTCTGACCTTTTTTTGGTGCTGCTGACCTTGGGTGGGGAAGAGAAAGACACTTCAATTTAAAACCTGTGGAGGCACTTCCGAAAAGATCTCTGTGATGTGCTGTATCATTTCAGTAGAACAGACATGATCGGGTGGAAGACATGGCCTTTAAAATCTTGTTTTCCCAGTTGTTTAGTTAATTTTCCCTGTCTCAGCATCTGCCTCAATCCCATAAATATATATAAATATATATGTATATATATATACATGTATGCATGTGTATGTATGTGTATATATTTGTATGTTTATTTGACAGGGACAAAGCAGGGTAACAGTGCTCAAATCAAACAAAATTTGATGCAGCAGAACAGCTCATTTGTAGCACCTGTTGCAGGTAAGATTCATGTATGCTTTCTTCAAATGGTTTTGTCTACAATTAGTTATTTATGTTTTATGTGTGTATTTAAAAAAAATCAAAATATTTTTCTTCTCACCTTCTGTTCCAGCCATTCACACTTTAGAATTTCCTGGCAGTTAGACCAGGTTGGCTTTAAGGAACCCTGGGGTTATACAGATTGAAAGTGATGGGGTGTATAGGAGAGGAATGGACCTGACCATACAGGTTTATAATGGCTGGTACTTGATAATGTCTAAGTGTTGGTTTAAGCACTTTTAGCGCAGTTCAGCGGGGTACACTCTGACTAATATTCATTTCTAAAGCCGCAAGCCATCTATGTAACGCAGGATTTAAGGGCACCTGTGGGGACCATGGCAGAAACCAAGTGTGATGGAGGTCTTGGCTAATGAATCAGGACATGTATTCAAAAAGGATCTGTCGTGCAAAATTTTCCTCACCCTGCGGAGAAGTGTGGAGGAGAATATGTTCATCAGAATCGGAACTCTCTCTGGTTTTCCTTCACTGTGCCTGCAGGAGCCGTTTGGGTTTAAAGTGCATTCATAACTCCATCACAGCCTAAATTAGAAACCTTAATATGAATTCCAGTCTGAATCAGGTAGAGTTTTATTGGCCAGGTGTGCTTTCACACACAAGCAATGTGGCTCGGCCATAGCAGCTTTAATACCCATAGAAACAACAATTATAATTTTATTTTTTATTTCATTTAGCATTTTTCCTTATGTGCATTGTTGCAAAGCGGCTTTACAGAAATCATTTTTTGGTACAGGAGAATTATCTAAAAAATATAACTGAATTTAGAAATACAATAAATATACAGAGTTGCAAAAGATAAATGCAAGAAAGAAAGCATTATTCACAGAAAAGTACAAGAGTCCAATTGGACAAAAGTCCAATTTTTAATTTAGGGAAGGATACAATTAGGTTGTCAGTAGTTTTTTACTTTGTTGTGGGTGTATGTGGTGGCATGGATGCATGAGAGACTCCTGCTCTAAAATGTCCTGAACCAACCATGCTAATGTTATTTTTCATATTTTTTTACATAGTGGACAGGTTGCATTATGGGTAATGTTAACTGAATTCAATCATAGTTGCAAGATTACATTCCGCCGGCCATATTTAAACTTTCAGCCACATTGGAATGACATTTTACTAGTGCACATTGGTTCGGTTAGCAAAAGACTTTGATTTGTGTTTTTTGATGTAATTACTGTTTTAGCCTTGACTAATTCTGACAATGCTAACCATGGTCAATCTGTATCAAACAACAAAAGAGTCCCTTAAGCTTAACTGGGCTTTGGCTGCTTGATCACTTAAACAAAGTGCTTCATCAAAGAGCCACTGACACTTTGAATTAATAGCTGGAGTAATTGAACTTGATAGTCGTTCCGCCTTCTTCACAAGCTCGACAGCGACACCAAATCCACACGTTCTCCAGCGCGTCTGTTTTGCAGCTTGAACGCTCCCTTAAATAAACCTGTCATGAAGTCATATTGTTCATGACTTCTCTTTCATATTAGAAACAACAGAGGCAGACGGATGGCAGGCTTGGCCTTTTGAAACAGGTAGCAGAATTTGCTCATGTCTTTCTTTGGTGTTGAATTGTTAGAAGTGTTTCAAAGATCATTTTCACAGGAGGACGATTTGCATTTCATAAAGTTTAGCAACAAGCGTTCGAGACGTAAGCCGGAGAGAGACTGGGCGAGTAAAAGAGAGAGAGGCATTGTCTGGAAGGAAGAGGAACCGAGAAGACACTTCAGTTTGTCTGGAACTCTCTTTCTCTCACACGCCTCTCTTGACTCCCGTTTACCCCCTGCTATAGTTTAAAGAGCGCTTTGAGGAGTTTCACATTCGTCTACTCCTTAGTGGCAAACTTGGAGGCTCTCATTGGCAGTCGGAGCGAGGCGTCGGCGCCGCCCTTCAGGTTAACTGTCGGTGAGGGAAGGAGCTGCCTGGAGCAGGTTTGCTAGAAGCCGAATGACTGGCCCCCAGGGTACACAGGAAGTCGGAGGGAGGGGGAACAGAGGGAGTGGGAAGGGATGTTCTCTGGTGGAACACTGAAGCCCTGAGGCCTTCATCTTCATTTCAATCCAAAATGCCTTTGTCATATAATCTCTATGGTGACGGGAGCTCTGAGTGAAGAGGAACAGAACAGAGGAATAATACGCTACTGAGAGCAATAGGAAGTGCGGGGATGCTGGGAAAGTGAAGAGAGCACAAATAAGTGAGCTTATCTGAAAAAAGGGGGAAATTACTAGGGAAAAGACTGTAAAGATTATCAAACCACTGAGAGTTGACTCCTGAATAAACAGAATTTGACAATGGCTCGGTTCCCCACATGCTCTGTATCTGTCTTAATGCTTGTTTGCCAGATTAGAGTAGGTCATTGTTTTTTGTTCTCTCTGTCAGTGGCGGTGCAAGGACACTCCAGGGTCCCAGTTTAACAAACAATCAAACCGATAATGAAAACCTGGCACAGTAGTAAACAGGATAACAAAGAAGTTTGTGTTGCAGTCACAAAGGATCATGGGAAACTTTTAGGAAAATATCACAGTGAAAGAAGACAGTGGTTGTCTGTTGAGTTGACAGATGTGTATTTGATAACTTTTAAGTGGCTGGTGAAGGGTGGGTTTTATAAAAGGTTTGAAGGCCTTTAGAAAGCACTAGTTACAGTGGCAATGTATACACACACACACACACAGACCTCTTTGTTTCTGGCACTTCAATGCAGGAATCATTTCTCTTCTGTTATGCCCATCTCTTCCCTCTTTGCCTTCAGTAATGAGGGCAGCAGGGTTAAATTGGCACTGCACACGTTGGCGTCTCTAAATTGAAACCAACAGAGAACATTGCCAGTTGTGTTCCCATACACTTCCCTGGGCCTTCTGCCTGTTCTCGAAGCCGAGCCAACAGAGCATATGGCCGCATGTAGATACACAGAAAATCTTTCTCATGACTGTCAGCTGAACGTTCTACCTTCGCTCTGTTGTGAAGGGCTGCCTGATGTGTCTGTCCTGTACACATGCTGTACTTGTTTCCCAAATCTCCTGTCGTTTAAGCTGCTTTTCCTTCGTATAAGTCCTTAAAAGAGAACAGACAACAGTCAGCGATAGAGTTGTTAACAGATATGTGACGTATGATGTTGAGGCACGCAAGAGGCTCAGACACAAATTCTTCTCACGCTTTGCTCAAATGAGACCACTGGTGCATAAAATGAGCTCGGCCTTTCAACTGATCTCAGAATTCAGGCTCAAGTAATTCTCACGCATATGAATATTGTCTTAGGCGTTTCAGCCGAACTTCTGTGAGGCGGTATCTGCTGCTTGTCAGAGGAAAAGATGAAGTTGATATTGCGTGCTGATTGGCTGTAGGGCTGGAGATGCAATTCCTCCCCTCAGGGCTATGTAATCTGGCTTCTGACAGCTGCTCGGCGGGCAGTCTGAACGGTTTGCGGATACCCCAGAGCGATGGATGAACGATGGTCATCGTCAGGTCATCTAGAAACCACGGTTCTTGTATCCAGGCTTAAAGATGGACGGGTTGCTCATACTAATGTTCAAACCTCCTGACACTGCCCCCGTTAGCAGCCTGATCACTCATGACAGAGTTTGGTTTCCCACAAGAGCGTATGGCATCAAAAAACTCTGACTAGCTTTATATGATGCTGTTTTGTGGTTTTAAAATGGAGTACTTGCGGTTTTATAAGGACTGGTGAGGTGAAGCTAGTCAATTTTACAGCACCTGAAAGGAAGTAAAACTCAGTAGGCTTGGAATCATTTGCTTTTTATACAGTTTGAAAGGTCTGATAACTTCAAGGGCAGAAAGTAACCTGTTTTTATTATGGCTAATAAGATACCTCACTTCTGAATAAGGTCTTTCCCCACAGCACTCATATAGAGTGTATACCCACTATAGAGGGACATAACCTGTTTTTTCCCTTTTTTTTGATTGTTTGTTTTTAGCTTGATGTTTTCAGTATGATATTAACGTTTTGATTTCCTTCTGTTGCAGGAGATCGCAGCCTATTTGATAACATTTGAGAAACATGAGGAGTGGCTGACCACGTCCCCCAAAACCAGGTGAGCTGACATGAATGTTTCCTGCTTCAGCGCAGCTGCCAGTTCCTGCACTTTCGGTAGTATGTGCAGACAGATAATGGAATATTAATGACTATTTATAATGCAAGATGTGGCCAGGTCTATTAGCTTAATGCTGTCTTTGCTCACCGACGCCATTAACGTGGGTGGTAATGTGGTGAGTTCGTAGAATATCACCCTTCGGTGATAAGGGCTTAGCACGAAATTTACAGTTTGCTTGATTTACTGAGCAGCTATAATGAAAAACCTTTCTAGTTTTAATGCCAGTTTCTATATCTATCCTGAGAGATAACAACTATTAAGATAATATACGGTTTTATACAACACAATCTCATTACAGTTTCTAACAATTTTACATTTTGGCGATTAGATGGCTAATTCTTATCAATTCATATAATCTCATTCGTACATTGTTGTACAATCTGTTTTCTCCCCAGTAAGGGTTAGGTTTAAGGGTGGGGTTAGGAGTGCACCTTCATGCCTGCTTCATTTCTAAAAAAATTTTTATTTTTTTAAATCGCCAACTTGTAAAATAGTTAAGTTTTCCCGTGAGATCAGGTTGTTTTATACGAGGCACATGAAAAGATTTGTCGAGGCCACATAGTAGGCCGCAGTTCCCATTCTGATGTTCTGTTCACCTTTATTTGTACCAAAATTACTTCTAAACTTTAAAGTTCCAGGCATGTTCAGTGTAAATATTCGCTGTGTATTTCTACAGAAGGGCAGGCAATTAAATTTAATCGTAACATAAGGAACTTGTGAGTAAAGCTGAATGCTACTATATCCCGCCATATCAAAGAAAGCAATTTTGCATGCTTATCTGCGGCAGTCCAGAAAGATAAGGTTGAATTTATTCATAAACAGAAAACTGTGGAAAGGGCAAGGGTTTGTACAGGAGGCAAATCAAGGGGATGAAAAAATATGGGCAGACAAATCACCCCGGGGTTTTGAGTGTAAACACTGTTTACAAGAGCCAGTGAACAGAGGTTACCTGGCTTGCATCTGGACCTGTCAGTCACAGAACGTGTATACGCACAAACAAACACAAATTTGTTAGTACAGCAAGCATGAGAGGCAAATAAAAGCTGCTTTTTTTGTGAACACAGCGTTTTTAGGAGTTCACCAAGCATAAATTTGGCCCTTTGATATCCTTGTTTATTTCCATGTGCCGACTGTGCTTCGCTATCACACACTGGTACCCATAACACCCAGAGTATCTTAAAAAAACAGTTATTAGGCGATTATGTGAAATCATGTTATAAATAAGAGTTTAAGGAAGAAGTGTTGGTGACATAATCACAAAGTGTGACAGTGCCAGGGCACAGAGCAGCTGGTTAGACACAGCCAGAAAACTGACAACAACACACACACACATAAACACTAGTGCATACACAGTGTTTCACACACACACATGCACACAAACCTTTGCTCTTCTCTCTATCAAAATGGGGATAGTCCATAGAATTATATTGTTTTTATAAACAGCTAGTTATAAATAACCTAACCCAAACCCTCATTCTAACCCTAGCTAAGAGATACCTTTCTGCATTTATACCATTTTAAAAATACTTTTCTTGTTTTTACAAATAAGGTGTGGTCCATAAAATAAGGTTTTGCTCACTTTTGGGTACAAATTGATCCCCATTAAGTAAACCCATCCACACACTCCTGCACACACACTGTCACACTCCTGCGCTTGCACATTGTCGCACATACTCTTGCACATACAGTTTCATGCACAAACACATTCCTACACACACACACTTTCATAAACACAAACTTGTAAACACTAGTGTTCCCACTGAGCACACACACACTCATGCACACAAGTCAGACACACACACCCCTCACTGCCTCCGGCCTGCCTTTACATAATGGCTCTGATTTTAGTCTGCAATTTGCCATGGCTGTTTAGTGCAGCGAGTGGTTTTCTGCTTTTAATGAAGCCTGTGTGACTGCAGGCTGTCTTCAGGGGTCACAACCAGTGTGAGATCATACTGCAAGCCATGACACACACATACACACACACACACACACACATTAATGTGACTATTAATACAATTAGAGCAATGAGCACACTAAGATGATTGTGTCATTGTAATTATATGAAGCAAAAATAGTTCTTGTCTCCAAATAGTGTCTGTCTTTATAAACAGGCTTTTTTGGTCATGTCTTGTGATATTTTTGTAATTTAGGACAGTTTAATTGTTTTCATGACTCTAATTCTAATGGCTGACTCTGATGTAGATGTACTTGTTTGTTGGTATTAGTCAGTTGGTATTTAGTCAGTATTCAGTGGGCACATATGCCGCTCTTCTCTGTGTTCTGTGAGTTTATTATGCGCCATCATGGTTTTGTTTATTTTTGTTCACAAATCTGTGCTGGCAAGAGCTTCTGTTGTTTTGTGTGTGTGCACATAAACCTTTACATGCCTTGGCACAGCCACTGCTGGGCGTGTGTGTGTATTTGTGTCTGTGTGTGTGATTACACTGGATATTAAAGAAACTGTCAAGGGAAAAAGCATACACCAGTGCCCTCACCTTCAACAGCAAGCTAACTAATAACCAATACTTTTGTTTCAAATGTGTCAGTTAATTAACAAATGAAATCTGTCTCTAGTGAAGTGACATGCAGGTCATGTATGGTGATCCATAGTCAGATTTAGCTTTTAACCCATCCAATGCACACACATAATAAATGCATATAAAAATACATATTTAACATATATTTAGTGATCTATGACTGAGCATGTGTGTTATAGCCAAAATGGCCGGGTATATAAGTGGTTTTGCAATCTTTATTGTCTTTTTTATTTCACAGCATTCAGTCTCTGCCTCTGTCTCTCTTTCTCTCTCTCTCTCTCTCTCTCTCTCTCTCGTCACATTCATTGTTCAGACAGCTGCTCCACTGGCAGCACTAGGGGTGAATATCTGGGGCTAAAGCACTGAGCGTTTTTAGTACAGCCCTGAATGTGTTTTATCACATTGTCCACTAAGTTTTAATGCCTTGTCATTTTTGTCACTAATTAAAAATATTCAGTGCTTCTGCTTTGATATTCAGATGCAGTCTCACATTTGACTATTGGCATAAAGTGTGACGCATTTACAGGATTATTCGGCATATGAGCTCATTTGAATGCAACATTTCTGTGCAGCGTTTGTTATGCAGACAATCTCAAATGAATAAACAGCCTGTTATTTCTATGGGGTTGTGATCGGAGTTTCCCTCATACAGATGTAATAATTACTAAGTATTTCAGATAACTTTAATATAGTTGTGCAAACTTCAGAACTCTAGCCTGAACACTTGCGAAATGCTTTTAAGAACATTGCAAACTCTGGCAGATCACACAACAGTTTTTTCTCAAAAGCATTAATTTTAACAACCTGCTAACTTCTAAACAGAGCTGCTCACTGTACCATGTCTGCAGAAAGCCAGAAGGGTCAATATTCCCAAGGTTTACTTCCTTATTACATACAGTGATATTTGTTTGTTTGTGCTTATACAAGCCTTCTGCATTGTGTGTGTGTGTGTGTTTGTGTGGAGGGGGTCTTGTTTTCTACCATTGTGGGAACCAAATGTCCCCACAAGGATGGTAAAAGTCACAGACACCTACATTGTGGGAAATGTTTATTGAAGGGAAATTGGTGATTAAACATACTAAGATGCTTTTTCGAAAATGTAAAAAGGTTTCTGTGAGGGTTAGGTTTAGGGGTGGGGTGAGGGTTATGGTATAGATTATATAGTTTTTACAGTATAAAAGTTAATATGTCTATAAAAAGTTCCCACAAAGCATAGATACCTAACATGTGTGTGTGTTTGTGAATGTGTGTAGAGTGATTTTAAGACTGCATCTTTTTGTTTTTATTGCCAATAAAATGTAAAAATTAGGTTTCAAATGGGCACCTGACAATGTATCAACTATATTTTTTGTGTCATATTCCAATTGCATCAAAGAATGCCCCAGATGCATTCACAGATGTCTCGGCAAGACCCTGCATGTCCACTGATCCTAGTACCAGCAGCATCATTCCCAACTAAATATAAAAAAAAGTCACAATATAAAATAGTTTTGCTCTGCTTGCCATCCAGTGCTCTCCATCTCTCCATGACTTTAGTTGCCCCTGCGGCTCTCAGAGTCCTCCACCCTTTGACTCTTCCCCTTCTAAAGCAAAAAACATAAAGAGCCCTTTTCCATCAAAACAATGACAGCCGAGGAATACCAATGCAAGCCCCGACCATTTTGTCGAAGTTTAATTTGCCTGATCTGCTTTGTGTCATGTGTCTCTCCTTTTCTCCGCACGGGGAGAGCGTCTCAGGTCGTAATTAAACACCACACGCTCATTCATGTGCAAATGCACACCCAGAGCTCCTTAAAACTGAACCGATAAAGGGTGGCACGAGGAGAAAATTGATAATAAATAGAAGGAAGGAAACAGGGAGGGTGAGAAGGAGACGCTGTCCGCTCAGTTCTGGAGTTCATGATTCCATCTCAAGTTGTAGTGGACTTTGTAGGCCAGTGAACCGAGAAGACCTGCCGGTTCCGCTGTGAATTTTAAACAGAACCAGAATAGAAAGAGCTTATATTGAACGGCTTTGTTCATGAATTCTCTGTGGATATTCTTAAACGTACGTTATTGACCAATTAAAGTGCTTAATCATCCATATCCATTTATCATCAGAGTTGACAAACATGAAAGTCAAGTTAATTGATCCATATCGTTTGAATTGACCGAAGGCTACATAAACAAAACACACACACACAGAGATGGAATAACTCACTTTTATTGTGAGTCAGCATGTGTTGTGTTCTGACTTTCAGCCGAGAGAGAGAGTAGCCATATACTCAGAGGTCTGTTTTTACTCTATATGCATATGTCTATGTCAATCATGACCATGGACTTGTTTGTGTCACATCAGGAGTGATAGCTGTCAGGGTTATGGCCTAGCAGTTAGTCCGTGTGATACGACTCTTTGAACTTTGGTGCTCATGTAGGCAACAGTAAGTTTGAATCTGGTAAGAGATTATTTCCTGCTCACCAAGAGCAAGGAAACCAGAAAATTGCAAGAGACCAGAAAATTGCCAGTGATTGACAGAAATTGTTTGCAGTAGACATAAAGACTCTTTTAATGTACAAAAACAACTTGGGTGTTAGAGGTTTGAACTGAGGATAAGTTTTGACATGCTGTACAATGAAATAACATTGATATTGTGCTGTTTTTCATGACTAAATAAAGGCTGTCAGTACAATCTCTCTCTCCCACATACACACACATATCAGTTTCTCTTTGATGCCCACCTCTCTTGTTTGAGGGCCTTGCCATAATCCCGAATGAGCAGTTGGTCAGACGTGCCTTTTATTAAAACACCAAAATAACAACAGAGAGGTTTTAAGGTTTCATCGAACATAGTGGTCTATTCCTCCAGGAAATAAACAAGAGCTTTTCACACAGTGTGTCAGTAAGTGTGTGTGTGCGTCTATATGTGTGTGAGGGGGATGCAGGAAGTGGCTATTGTAGATGGGGGGGTGGTGTGTGTCATAATGAATTGAGTGATAGTTCATCTCTCAGACAGTACGTCAGCTCCTCTGGCTTTTCCCGCCAGTGGTGCATGTGTTGGCGTGCTGCAGCGGCAGACAGACTCTCTGTTCTGAACTAATGCGCTTTGGCAAGACACTGGCCGCTTATTAGTTCAACAGGAAAGACACTCTCTGTGTGTGTGTGTGTGTGTGTGTGTTCTTTTACAAATGTCTTCAAAAGGATAGCATTCACTTACATTATGAGGCCAACAGTGCCCATCAACAAAAAGGGAATAATAAACATACAAAATAATGTTTTATTCATAACAGAAGTCAATGAAAAATGTGTTTCTATTTGTGTGTGTCTATGTGAGTGTGCGCATACATGCTTTTTTGCCTGTGTGTATGTGTGTGTGTGTATATTGCATGTTTTTGTCTGTTTTTGTGCATTTGTTTTAATGATATTTTGTGTGTTTTGTCTGACTGTATGTGTGTGTGTGTAAATGTGAGCTTGTGTGTGTTATGTGCCTGTGTCTTTAATAATATTACTGTGCACTTTAGTAATACCACTTGCATTTCTCAAGATCATTTATTGTGCATTCACAGATATGAGCCCTCGAGATTGTGTGCATATATATGTGCTTTGAGTGTGTGTTTGCCCTTTTCTGCTTGTGTGCTTTTTTTGTTCATGTGTGCTCTGCTGTTTGTATGTGGGTGTGTGTATGTGAGTTATGATGTGAGAAAGAAGCTATCATTTGAGCTCCGCCCTTCCCCTAATCATGTGACTGTCTACCATCCTATCAGTGTGATGCAGACTGACTGTTGTTGATGGGTGTTTGTGCGTTTATGAGCTTTCTGCATTGTGTGTGTGTTTGTTTGTTTGTGAATGTGTTTGTGTGTGTGTGGTTTAAAGTTACACAGTGACAATGACAAACACATTATGATATAAACATGGTTTATGAGGAGTCACTGTGATTCAAACAGATTAATAAACACACACTGAACAACGAAATGCAAAGTATCAGCACTGAATAAAAGCAATTACACCAATGTGCAGTCCTCTGAAACCATATATATATATATATATATATATATGTGTGTTTGTGTCAGGAGGACGGTGGGCCCAAGCAGAGTGGCCCATCTGAGAGGTAGTTGAGCAAGATAAAACAGAAGGGGTCTGAGAAGTGGCAACATGTCAATATGAAACAGAGAGAGAGAAACAGACAGAAGCCGGAGGAGAGGAGCGAGGGATGATGAATGACAGATGAGTGTAGGACGCACTCAGCCGTATGAAAGAGCAGAGGAAGAGATCTGACGGAATTAGAGAAGAGAAAACACAGGCAGCAGAAGATATGATGTGAGGGATAAAGCCATACATCCATGTGCTTGTGTGGTCCAACTATACGATACAGTTTGTAAAACACACATAGAAAACTCACACAGAATAGTCAAACTGCCATTTATTTGTAGGTTTGGCAGTACATTCACATGCATTTTTTCAGCTGTGGTTGGTCATAGTTCCTGATGTGATTTGACTACAGGGTGACCTGATTCTTTCTGAGCTGAGCTTATGAATAATCAAAAACAAATCATCATAAACAAACAGCTTGAAAAGCATCTTACATCCAGACTTGTATGAGAGTTTGTGTTTAGCCTAATGACCTGTACCAATCTCACAAAACAACTTACTGCTCAAAATAAGTCATGGTCTTCCTCAACAGCAGTGAGGTTAAACGGAGACCAGTTGGAGCCTTTGGCTTTATTCCTGAGAAAAAATACTTCAATAATACCTTATTTGAGATCTCAACAGTATCTCAGATTTGTCAAGACTGCAGTCAGCAAACAGAAGTCACACTGAATGATCTGAGCTATGCTATCAACATTTATTTTTGTAGCTAATTGTTTTGTAGTATTTGTATCTCAAGCTTACTGCATGTTAAAGTTGATACTTAAAACATTAATAAGACATTTTTATGAAAGTCTGAGCTAAGAAAGAGCAATCTTTGAGCAAGTTTTCCTAATTTGGCCCATTTTTAAGACATTTTGGCACCATTAAAAGTGTGAACATTTCCACAGATAATGTTTTAAAAACTCTTCACACTGCTGAATGGCACATAGATTTGAGAGGAACTCTATATTCCCCCTTGAGTATTCATGTTTCTTCCCACCACAGTAACTGAAGAACGTGTGTTAAGTAAGTGGGATTGTGCACTTGAGTTGTGTTGGCATCAGTGTCTGTCAGTGGTTTATGACTGCACTTTAGGCTCAGCTAAGAACCTTCTCAGTATCAATTACCGTTGTGTGCTGTATGGGGTTCTTGTGCTATAGCTATATGGTTCTGGGGATCAGAACGTTCTTAGATCAATAGGTTCTTCAGTTTAGTTTGTAGTTTTCTGCTTTCTTTAATATTTACTTAAAGAAAGCCTTTTTGTGCAGTGTTTGGCAGAGCAGTTGAAGGTAACAATTTAATTTATTCACTTTTTTTACTATGTGAACTTATGATTACAATATTTTAGGAGATTGTTTTAAGAAGTAAACATTGTAGGTATTAAATATAAATTTGGTTCTCATTTCTGAAGCTGACAATCTGAAACGGCTTCTTTCATAGAAACCATCCTTAACATGTAACACTTAACAGACTTAACACTGTCTGTTAGGTCACTGACTGGGCAGTGAGGCATCTGATTCTTTTCAAAGAAACCAGTGAGTTAAGTTAAGTTTAAGCGTTAAGTTTATGTGAGGTAAGCGAGAGGAGAACCTCACGGGCCAGATCAACCTCATGAGGCACATCATCTCCTGGTGTTAAAGGCACACCGCAGCACTTCCAGAACAGAGAGTTCTCTCTCTCTCTCTCTCTCTTCTCTCTCTCTCTCTCTCTCTCTCTCTCTCTCTCTCTCTATTGGCTTAACGTCTTTCTTGAAATCTGTTTTCACAACTTTTTCAGATTAAAAAGTTTAGTGCAACAGAAACAATGAAACACCAAAGTAATTATCAACTAATAGTAAACAGAAACAAAGAAGCTACTTGAAGGTAATGAGCTTGAGATAGCAGGTATATAGTGTTCTTTTGGAAGTGAGCTTTAGGGTTTATAACTTCTGACTGTGTTAGTTCTTATATAAGACCACAATGCTCCGAGCTGGATGAGGGAATTAAAGTTATTAAGCCTCCGGAAAGACCAAAGAATCCCAGCAACACTGTTGCTATAGACATTGTCATCCGAGCCAAAAAGATGTGAGTGTTTGTGGTGGTATGTGTGTGTATGTGTGGTCCTGGTATTCACCACGTTATGGCGACCATATGTCCCCACATAATACCAGTACATTTTTCATTGTGGTGACATGTTTCCTTATGGGGACCTAAAAAAAGCATATATAATCTAAAACAGCAGAAAATTTTCTATAATGGTTAGAATATAATGGTTTAGGGGTAGGGTTAGTGTAGGGGGATAGAATATACAGTTTGTACAGTGTAAAAACCATTATGTCTATGAAATGTCCTCATAAAACATGAAAACCCAACGAGTGTGTGTTTGCCTGCGTGTGTGTGGCCTTAACAAATAGTTTTTTCTAATATTGTACATGCATAATAACTCAAACATCAGCTTTGCCAAATTTTCGACAATAAATTATGGAAAGTTTTGACTTCCATTAATTCTTCATCATTGCATTAATTTATCTAAATCAATAGTTAATTGATTAATTATGCACTATATTTTTTCTCATTCATGTTCAAAGAGTGAAAGGCTTGTGGGATGACGTTTTAAATTGGAAAATTAATATTCATAACTCCTAATGAAGTTTCTAGAATGACCCTCAATTCAAGGCTTAACCAAGATTTAATTAACAATCTTGGCAGTCGACACCTTTGACTGAATGGGTGGCATAATCAAGCTGTGTGGAGTGACTTATTGTTTTAACATGATAAAACATACAAACATTAATATCGGGCCAATGCTGAGCTCTTAAGATCCTCAAAGACACAGACATTTCATAATGTGCCATTCACAAATTATCCTGGCAAACATTAGGAGTAAAACTGCTTAAGTGTGAAAATAATGTCATGCTAGACTGAGCAGTAATGAATATATTAGGACTCGGGCATCTGATCCAAGGTCAGAGGGAAATTTTCAGCAACATTTATAGACCCCGTAGAATTTTCAATAATTGCCATCCTGTCATAAAAGTTTAACCCTCAAACTGTGATATTGATGCCAGGTATCGACCGGCTGCTACATTAATCCTATTATTACAGAGTGTGAGATTTATCACTGATATTTTTATTTATTTTTGTTGATGAATGATGATTTTGTTGTTGACCCTTATGCCCCTCTGGTTTAAGTAACATTTCCTATACTTTTTAGCTGCTTTTTATGGGTCTGAGGGCACATAGTCTGACATCCTGACTTTTGATTATTGACACAATGTCTGGTCCACTTTGAGGCTGATTTTGGTAGGAAGCGATCACCTGACTGACATGCAAAGCAACCAATCACTGTTTATTTTGCTTTAGCTTGACATTCGTTATCTGATCAGAATTTCTGTTTTAAAGTAATAGGTACTGATAGAACACAATGCAGAAAATACAGTTCTGCTCCTCTATATCTAGCTTCTTTATTGTTACGTGCCCAAAACATAACTTTAAAATATCTTATTTTAATTCAAATGCCAGTAATTATGTTAAATAATGCCATTACTCAGCAAATATTTATGTTATATAAGTACATATTTATGTGTTGACCTATAGCTGTAAGTCACTTTGGATAAAAGCATCTGGCAAATGCATAAATGTAAATGCAAATATAGTTGTCCTTTCGGTGTTATGAATATGCAGCCAGACTTGAATGTTCTCAGTGGAGCTGTCCATGGTCCTGAAAGCCAGCAGTCTCTACACAGACAGCATCTCTAGACTGATTCGATTAGGCACTATTAAACATCAGCACTTATGTGGGAACTCCCCATGATCTCACTGTATCTCACTCAGTCGGCACAGTGACCTTTAGTGCCTCACAGTTGACCGCACAGATTTTAAAACAGGCCAAAGTAAGGCACAGTATATGTTGTGTTCAAGCTAGTTCTAGAACAACAATGGAGTGCATAACTCAGGGGGTCTTGGGATGCATTTTTACCCTTGCTGTTTTTGATTGGTTAATAGTTTAAAACTGGCATCCATGCTCTATGTTAAATGTTAGTTTGAGGTTGAGTAATATTTAAGTGGCCAGAGGTGTCCGTCTGATTTCAGATAAACACCAAAAATAAAATGTGTCTCGTACTTCTGGTTGTTCTGGTCGACCTCACACTTACATATAGCTGTATACAGTATGTAGCTGTATAACTGTCAATGTTTTGTGCTACGAATGTCTTTTAAATATCTCACTTGAAAGAGAATATGCAAATCTTGTGAATGTATCAAGCATCAGCATTGCCCTTAACATTTTGGTTCTCCACGTTTAGTCGACAAGATCAGAGCGTTCTCTCTCAGTAGGCAGTGGCCATGTTTCATTAATCAGTTCTTGCAATCTCTCCAAATCAGCCTCGTTCCTCACCCCCACACGGGCTCAGCAAGGCCTTTCCCAGCCCGCTGTCAGTTCCCTCTGATAGAGCTGTCGAAACGCGCAGGGGTCTTTTCCATCCCCATGCTGAGGGGCTTTTTAATTTAAGGTAATTAATTGCTGACCTCGTTTGACGCGGCACTTTATGAGTCTTTGGCGACAGCCTGTGATTTTCCATGCTTCCCGCTGCTAGCGAGAATTCCTGCGATGGTGAAGGCACAACAGTTGAGATCGCTAAGAACAAGTAAGAGAATATGAGGGAGAGTGAGAAGGATGGGTGGGGCTCGGGAAGTGTGGTGGTAGAGATTGTTGTGATGTGTTCCAGAGGGAGAAACCGCAGAAAGAATCTGGTGCTTTCTAAAAGAGAGGAGTGATTTCCCTGGTCTGCAGTTCTTCTGCTCTGGTGGAGGTTACATCCCTTCGTCTGTCTCCGCCCGTCTCCAGACTCGACTGTCATGGGCATCCACTCCATTTAATCAAACACATTTTTGTGATTACATTCGCCTCCACATTCCAGAGAGAGAGGAAGAGATGGAGGGAGAAGCAGGGAGAACATTGTGGATCAGTAAACCATCTAGTGCCACAGTGTCTGCTGACAAAGTAAATCAAACTCACACACTCTTAAGAGACGAGGTTGGGCAGCCCATTAGAAAAGCACTTCCATCTTTTTCCCCTTCTCTCTCTTTTTATCTTCCTGTCTTTTTGTTGCATTTCTGTTCTCTCTCTGTAAGACACATTTTAAAGGGGAAGTTCACACGAAAATCAAAGCTCTGTCATCATTTACTCACCCATACATCTTTCAAAACCTGTATTTTGGGTGTCCGGACTGCTCTTCCACAAAGTAAATCTGAAATTAAGTTGACTGTGAATGTCAAGGCAACTTTTAACTGAATAATTATTTTAAACCCCTGTACTATACACAACAGTGCCTTGCTCAAGGGCACCTCAATTATTTCCTGCCAGCACTGAGAATCAAACCTGCTTCCCTCAGGTCACAAGTCCAACTCTCTAACCATTAGGCCACAACTGCTCCATTATGGCCCCTTTAAGTACACAGTCTGTTTACTATTTGATGTCTGGAAGACAGAGAAACAAGTATTTGTGCGCCAGCATGAAAAAGAACCTGCTGCAGCAGCTGGTAGAAGTTCAGGATAAAAAACAACCTGAATCGATAGATGGGGAAGAGAAATCTGGCTTCATCTGATTGGCCCTGACAAATGTTAACACCTCTGTTTCCTGTTTCTTTGTTTATACACTAACAAATAAAATACAATAGGGTATTTTATTTGTTAGTAAAAATAACAAATAAAATACAACTCAGGGTGCAAACAATCAAAATACAATAAGTGCATAGAATGGAAATGAACTTTAAACATGGCTTCTAAAAATGGGCGGGGCTTGGCAACCCATATCCTATCTCTAAAGGCATTCATATGCACCCATCCGCTTCCCTTTGATGACTTCAGGGTTTCTGATCTCTCTCTATCTTGATCTCTTGCCTTTCCATGATCTCACCGGCAGCTTGTCTCCCTTACTAGGATGAATCTGTTCGAAAATCAGCAGCTCTTTTCCTCATTTTCCCTCTGTCCGACACTCCCTGTGATATGAGCCGATGCTCATATCCGACCTACTTCCCTCATTGAATGATTTAAGCTGTTGGACTTGCGGGAGTCGGAGCTGATGACGACAGTAGTGCTTTATTCATGGAGCCATGAAGCTCTGCTGGTCGCTAATTAGGAGGAATAATTGGTAGGATTTACTAATGAAGTGAATTTTTGAAGCCATCAGATGGATTACATGTTACATATGCAAAAACGATTGATTCAGATCACTCGAGATAAGTGAATTCATGGCCTTGATCATTTGGGGTTAAAAGGTGGTTGAGGATGGTTTGTTTTACAAGTGCACGAGTCCCTTTTTATCTCACTGTCTTTGTGAGTTAGAATGTGTGTGTGTGACGGTGAGAAAGTATATGTTCATGTCAATGAAAGTTTGTGTACACGTGTGTCTGGAGAATACACATATCTGGTGTTTTAGTGTCTGTGTGTGTTTGTGTGTGTGTGTTAGGCCTTCCCCTAAGGCTACCACCCGCAGGCATCATTAAACATGATTTACAGTCTCTGATTTCATCCACTTCATGTCATGAAGATCCGCATGTTTCATGCAGAGAGGAGAGACGCTGACCGTTCACTCCCTATTTGTGTGTGTGTGTGTGTCTGTTGACAGTTAACAGCAGTGTTTTGAAATAAGGATGCAGTAAGACATCTATGAGTTGTGTCAACATGAAATTAAATTCCCCCATTTACTTTCTAAATAAATATTCTGCATCATGTTCCTTATCATCATTACAGAAACAATAAATGCTCGGTCTCCACCAAAGCCTGAGTTTTAATCAGTGAGTGTCAGCTGAGTTTTAGTCAATGAGTGCCAGTTGAATTTCAGCTAGTTTCAATTGAGTTTCTGGTGAGATGTAGTCCTGCACAATTGACTTCTAACTATGTAACGCCCGCTTGTAATCCAAATCCTCCTAAAATAAAATAAAATCAAGTCCCTCTATATATTTTGGCTCCTTGTTGAATATACTTCTCTGAAATATGTTTTTATTATAGAAAGATATGTTATAGAAAGAAAATGGCTGTTTTACATTGTCTCTACCAGCTTATATCTTTCAGCACATTCCTGGTATTTTAGAGATTTTCCTGTTGCAGTTAATGCATCTAAATGTGTACACCACATTCATGCTCTGAATCTGTGTACAATATCCTCTCTGGAAGCCGTGCTCCACATCCACGCTGTGGTGTAATGCTTTGAACGGTGTCTCGGCTGTGTTGCGAACCCACTGGTTTCGTTATCTGCACTAAGCTTCAGCGCTCGTCTGCATCTCTTTGCTTCTCTCCTCCATAAACCCGCCACACGTATCTGCCCGTCCCGGCCGGCGGCTGCGTGAACCCGCCACCCCATTATCCTTCCACCGCAGATTTAAACTCCGGAGCACATTAAATCTCCAGCAGGGATCAGAGTAAACAAATAAACAGGTAAATCGGCTTTTACCCAGTCTGCCACTGAGAGCTCCCTGCGTGCTTTGATCACATCTTCCTCGTAATCTCTCTCCTCTACCCCGGCTTTGATTGGAGTATTAGTCAGACTCCCGGGTAGAGGGGAGAAGTTTCTCCTGCATGATCGTGGCATCTGGAGAAGGCCTCATGCTCCTATTGGTGGAGATGAGGATCGTTCGGCAAGCAGCACACGCCCTCTGTGATGGTGGAAAAGCGAGGCGTTGCTCTGTGAAACCCTCAGGAGAGAGATGAATCATATCAGCTCTGGTGTGTTTTAAAGGTGCTGACCGCTCGAACACCACAAACTGCCCTCAGCGAGAATGTGTGCGAGATGGAGAAAGAGAGAGAATGATTAGACTGCTGTTTACGGTGAGGAGAAAAGGGCATTGCAGAGGAAAATTGGGTATTTTAAACAGACAGTTTTACACATTTTAACCCAAGACACTTTGCACAAGTAAGTTAACACACTCAGCTACTCTAACCTCAAGTGCTAAAATGTTGTCCCCTTGAGTAATAAGGTTTGGTAACACCACAGCAATATAAGAACATTTGCAATGTGTCAGTAAAACATTGTAGTCTTCATGTTTGGCTTCATTGTTTGTTTCTTTTAAGTCATTACTTTGCCTAAAAAAGTGAATTTGTGAATATACTTTTATTGACGCTCAGCTGTAAGACCTTCCTAGATTCAAATAAACTGCCCCACGCTGCTTGTCTTGTTATTTTAGCATCTTCTGCCATTTGGTCACGTGTTAGACAGAGATCAAGGGGCATCAGAGTGCCCCAGAAAACCAGAGTGTTCTGGAGGAAGTTTGTCTGTGTTCTCTGAAGGCAGGAGGGTTTGATGAGATCATACGGCCTCTCTCTCTGTCTGCCGTCTCAGCACATGCACCGCTGCAGGCGACCCCATGCTGGGACCCCCATCCTCATGCGCCTTCTATGCTCAACAGCGACTGGGGCTGCACTCACAGCTGCAGTCCTCCTGCTCCCAGAAGGCATTGCAGCTAAGGAGCCCCAGACTTGTTGTCTTCGGCTGTGTTGATCGTCTTCACTCGTAACTCCACAAGCACCATCTTTTCAAATGAGCAAAAGAAGAGGCCTGTAGCCAGGAAGTGTTAACGATGTTTGACAAGCACACATGTGCACAGCTGTGCGCTCACACACACATACACACACACACACACACACACACTGACTGACTGCCCCTTGTCCCCTTCACCTGCTGTTGCTGCTCCGAGCAGCCATCATGACTCGTGACTGGCACAAGCAGGTGGCCAGGAGGAGAAAAGAAGGAGGTGAAGCCACCAGAGAGGAGAAAATGAAGAACATGTATGTAATTGAAGTCAGACACAGTAGTGTAAAAAAGTCATACTCTCTTACATGTGTAAACACTGTTTACGCACTTAGGAATAAAAAACATTTTTGGTAGGTTTTATTTTCCAAATATTAGTAAGTAATATAACAAAGTAATATTACAAATTATACCAAACTACTTTTGCTAGTATTTTTTCAAGAAATTTAGTCCTTAGTCCATAAACCATTTTTCTATACCGTCTTCTGTTGCCATCTATAGACACCATCTAGACATTACTTTTTTAAACCACTTAAAAAATTATAATTTGTATTAAAAAACTGAAAACATAAAAATGTGAATCTACCTCTTTTTTTGTGTGAATTGTATTGTGAATGTTTATTATTGTGTAGTCTAAACCACTGTCTATGGTTGTGATGTGGTGTTGTGAGCCCTTAGGATTAGTATCATCTTTCACACTATTAGCGACAGTTCTGTGTCTGATACATAGTACAGGGCAACAGATTAACAAAATAACCAGTTCCTATCCGAGTGGCTGGCTTAATGCAAACGTTGCCAAAACATTGAAACGGGAAAATCAGAGTGCAAAGATACCAAATACTGCTACACTGAGTGTTTTGATTCATGACATTGAACTTGGGTTAAACAAGTCATAGCATTAAATGTCTGAAAGGTACTTTGAAAGATACAGCTATAGTATCTAAACTAGATATGTACAAGCAGAACTGCGTGTTGTGCTTTGTTATCTGAGTTATGCCTGTGAAATAATTGGTACTTGTTACTTTTTCTATTACTGTCACCTCATTTCAGATTTACCAGCCCTGAACATCACATCAAAACCAAACAGACTGTTAGTGCTTGCTTTACATGTGAACGTTAAACTGTTTCTGGACAAAAAAAAGCTAAAACGTGGATCAGACATCATGCTGAGTGTCAAAAAGTCAGTCTGTGCAAGACTACTAACAATGATCCGTCATGTAGGTGAATAGATCTGTTAAATAGACATTATGTGAACATGGAGAGTGCTTATGTTGTGTTACAGTTTATGAATGACCTGTTTAACAGTGTAGTTTTCATCACAGGTAGACTGGTGAGGGAGCTTTGTGTCCTGGCGATGGGGGTGTCTGTTAAATACTTTGCCTTTAAGTAAAAAAGTAGTAAAAATAAAATACAAAAATAATAGCTGGATTTCTATGACAAATGATTTGAGTGAAAACAGTTTAGCATGAGCGAAATCCAATGCACTGATCTCTCAGAAATTCTCTTTGGAGGTACTGTTTTTTTGTTTGGTTTTTTTTTATCGTTTTTGTGGTTGTTTTATAGGTGCATTTTTAATTGCACAAACCCTATTGAGAGGCTGGAAAAGTTATTTGTGGCAAGCATTATGAAGAGGATGCTGCAACAGACAGTCAGTGTTTGGCTGCCCCCTGCAGTGAGCAGGAAGCATTGCACAAGGGCAGGATTTGTTTGACCTGAGTATCAGGAAATAAATAGTGATCCTGAGGTCATTCCTCAGTTGAGCAGTCTTTACCTCTTGTGCCTGGAGCACAAAAGTGCTGTTTGGTTTTCGTTTGACCGGACCTGGATTAGTCTGCAGCAAAGTCTCTTGCCAACTTTCTCCATTGCTCTCTGTCTCATACAACACTTTGTTTCTTTCTCTCTCGTTTCACGCTCAATCGTTTTTCTTCCTCTACCTCTCTATCTGTCTCTCTGGCTCTTTACTTTGTCGTTCACTCTTGTCCAGTTGTTTCTCGATCGAAGTTTCGCTGTAGCGAGAAACCTTGAGGCTTGGCGGCCATATAGATCACGTTAAACTTTATGTAGCTTGAAAATGCTTTTCTAAGTGCATTCAACGACTTCCTAGCTGTATTACGTCGCCATCACTGGTGCAATATCTTTCAGGACGTGTCTCACCGAACAGCATGTGGCAACCTTAAGTATTTTTATTGCATGCAAAGCATCTCTTTGTGTCATTTCTTTGCTTGGTGCTGGTATCACGCATCTCCGCTTGTCTAAGCCGAACGCACGCCCACTCACGTATGCGCTCAGATCGAAGCACGTACAAAAGTGTTTGCCTGCCTTCCAAGGCATTTGTGTAGCGCTAGCTCGAAGGCCGGTTCTGGGTGGGGGATGAGCTTGTCCTTATTGTTTCTCTCTGGGGACGAGCCACTTCTGTTGTCCTCAGCGCCAGTGTCTGCATCACTCTATCGATCAGCTCCACAAATCGTAGGGCAGAGTGGAAAGAAAGAGGAAAAAGACAGAAGCCGAGTGGCTTTAAAAAGCGAGATGAGCAGGGGTGGTGGGAATTGTTTGTCTTGTTCGGAGACGTTAGGCTGAATGAACGCCACTGTGGTCTGTCCTTGATTTACACTGTGAACAGAACACATGTCTTCAAACACAGCAGGCTGTTATCGCCATAGCAGCCCTTAATTTCCATAAGCTCACAGTATGATAAAGAGACGTCATATGCATCTGTTCAGAATGATTAACCTATGCAGGATGTCTTTGATGAATGTTTATAGAGGTTGTGGGGGAATGCAGGAAGCATGTTCTGGAACTGATTGAAAAATAAATGTAAATAGATGTAAATACAAGATAATACGAGAAAATATTGATAGAGAAATAAAGTGTAGGACCGGACTCAAGGCTGTTTCCCACAAAATATCCTGTTACACTCAGTAAAACAAGACAAAATTATTATTTCATTAATTTCATATACAAATAGATGAAAAAGAGAAGCACTTTTAAAAATGCAATATGCAAATGTTCAATGACATCACATATTGATTATCATTTTAGTCAATGGATATTTTCAAACTTATTTAAAAAAAGTTTTGAAGTCGAAGTTTATAAGCTCCAAAAAATATATTTGGCACACATTGGCACAAATATTTGTTTAAATATAGTATTTACCTACAAAATCAAGTTTGATTGGTGGCTGTACAAGCAATATTTATCTGGTATTTATCAGTTTGGCCTGTACTGATTTATGGCATTGTGAACTATAGCAGCATGTTAACCAATCGTAACCCATCTAATTTGCATATAGAAGTCTCTGTGATACAGTAGCAAAAACAGCCTCTTAAAATCCAAGAGAATATCTGGTTTTAGTGTTAGAAATGTAGTCTGGTTTGTGCTCCTAAAACATCACAGTTCTGTAAATTTTGGTGAACCAGGAGCATCAGAATGTGTTTGGCTGAACCCATGAGGCTAATCGTTCACTCTGTACACAGCTGAAAGAATCAGAGAGCAAAAAACACAGAGACAAAATAATATAAATTACAGCAGTTATGGTCTATATGTTTCAATTTAATGTGCTTGTAATGATAAATTATTTTAGTTACGCTGCCCAAAGAGGACTTGAGCAGTGTCTAGGTGGCCAGGACATTAGAACAATTGCTGCTGTCAGGGGAGGCTGTGGCCATTAGTCAATAAATTAAAGAGTAATTACAATGGTTTCTGCTTCTGTGACTCTATCTGCAAGACCTCACACAGGTGGAATAGAAATGTGGTCAGAGACTGAGTGAGAGAGAGAGCGAGAGCGAGAGATGTTTCTGAATCACATTTGCCTCTAGCTTCTGTGGACGTCAGTAGAAAAAGTTTGCCGGAAAGTTACATACTTCATCTCTTCAACTCGCTGAGATCCTGAGGTGAGGACGATGGATTTCTGGATGTTGTACTGGTGATGGCTAGATATGTTTTCTAGAGTTAGAGTGGTCTAGATTCATTGAACTGCCTTCTAACTGGCTAACTGAGACATATTATTGGAATATGGCAGAAAAAAAACTGTGATGACCAATTTTGCTACCTCAATTAATAGTCTACTCAATTACAAATTCTACAATAGTGTGAAATAGTCTACTTTTAACATTAAGACACTTATTATGTGCTTTTTTTGTATATTTAGGGCCCATAAATTAAATCTTTTGTGGGATCCTATCGGAAGCTGTCTTTTTATAAAAACAGTCACCGCCAAAGGGCATTGTGAGACACTTCTGTGTATTCTGCCTGCAATCGCTTGAGCTGTCAATACTTTCACAATATAATATCATTGTATATTTTAGCACAGCTGTAAGCCGACCAATCGGCATCAAGGACAGGATTAGTACAGGGACAGGATACTATGTATTTTATTATGACCTTTTTCTCACAGCTAAGACATGTACAATGACTTTACCCATTGTATTCAAGCCCCTATCAATGGCAACAGGACATGATGGACACATATGATTCCTTTCACCTGTAGCGACAGCAAAGCTAATCCCATGTACAGGTAAAAGTACACCTGCATTAGACAAATCCCCATGTATTCTCACCACGGCTGAACACAAAGACGCCTGGGTGGTTCTTTGAACACTCCAGTGCCTAATAATATATGACACCCCTGCTGCTCCGCTTTATAATATTCAATCATAGAACGCAAACATATTTCACCAACTGACATGTGCAAAGTCACACATGCAGAGCGCGTTACTTCATGCTGAGAATAACCAATCAGATGTGACACCAGATATTCTGCCTGTATGTATTCTAGGTATATACATACTGATCAAAGGATTAGAATCAAGGTTTAGAAAATGTTATATTTTAGCATGTTTTAAATAGCCAGGCTTTGCTTACAGTATATGTACTCTTGGCATTTTATCTGCGCTTCTTGAAGCGTCACCCTGAGATCATTTTTAAACACTAAGTTGAAGGTGTTCCCATCTATTTTGAGCTCTTTTTGGCTGCGTTTTCTTCATTATTTGGTCCAAATCTATAACAAAGTGGCACAATTATATTTTTGTCTAATTTTATCTAAACTAATTTCAAACATTTGCACATACAGCCTTCAGAGCAGAAGATTTATAAAGACAATTAGAAATTCAAGATCATAAACATTTGACCAATAGTGTATATGTAGTGTTGTGTTTTTGACAGATAATGACATGCTTTAGACACACACACACACACACACACATTTAACTACTGCAGTCTATACACACACACATTTCACTATTGCATTTTATACAGACAGATACACACACACACACTTTACTATTGCAGTCTATACAGACACACACATAGTGGTCACTTTCTTATTCTGCTCCTCTTCAGCCTCCCTCATCAAGCCATGCTAATGAGTTTATCTGAAACACTCTCACTCCTCCAGGATCCACACACACCCCTCAAGCACACAAATACACACACGCCCACAGGACCCAACTGGCACAAACAACTTTTCCTCAAGGGCAAATGCAGAAGTTAGACAGCAACAGTCTCCATACTGAAAAGAGAAAGGGTGTGTGTGTGTGTAATGGGGGAACCAAATATCCCCACAAGAAAAATAAAACCTGAAATTGTGGGGACAGCCTGACATGGTTGGCAGGTGTCGTTGGCATAATGAGGGGTGTAAATCTGACACCTTATTCAGGGTAAATCTAGGGTTAATCTATAATATTCATAATTGGCATAATAAACTATTGCTCATAATGAATTATGCAAATTAATATAAAACAGTATACAGTATGTCTTCATTTCCTCACAGATAGAGTAAAACGCTGTCAAACAATGTCAAACAGTGCATGTCCTCACTAGTAAAAAGACTCATAAATCAGTAAAACCCACAGGTTTGTGTGAGGGTTGGGGGTTGGATTACAGCATAGATAATATTAGTGAGGTATGAAAACAATGGAAGTTTATGAGATGTCCTCACTAATATAGTGAAATGTGTGTTTGTGTTTTTGTGTGTGATTACAGCAGGTGTGTGAAACACAGACATGTCACTGACGGTACAAAACCACTCCAGAATTCGGTTATGTCTCCATGGGATTCCCTATTATCGCCAGAGACACAAATAGCCTTTGAATTGTGGGTAACAGGTGTCCGGAACTCACAAACAAATTACTCCTACGAATAAGCAGAGTTCTATAACACACACTGTTTGTTTGGACAAAGCCAGCTGACTCTGTGCACTGAGATGTGCCGAGCCTTTTATGTGGCTTTCATCAACAGCCGCCTCATCTTCGCTAATGAGGCGTAATCGTACTAGCATGTCGCCCCCTATGAGACGGGCGGCGTGCCATTCTGATGGGCTGACATGGGTGGAAGGTGTCATTGGCCTAATGAGGGGCGTAAATCTGACACAGCAGGAAAAAAAGGTGCTTTATAGGCCCACAGCAACAAACACACACGGTCATTCATAAAAACAGGAGCAGACAGACAAAAAGAGAGAAAGTTTAACTAGTGCCTCTAAGTGAAAGAGCCTCTTGTCTTCAGAGTTCTGTTTCACCCAGCTGCCCAGTCGTGACAGCTGTAAATGCAATGAGACATTCAGTGAATTTGGCTCCACCATCCGCCAGAGAGACCCCAAGCAGCGCTTCCACCTGCAGCGCCCACCTGCACACAAATTTATGCTTGATTCACAACGTTGAAATACTGTAAGTCTGATACTTTATATGTCTGATCTCACAGCATTTATGCTTAATAACATGAGTATGCCCAGGTGACCCCACCTAGCTTTATCTGTACTGGCACTTGTATGCTGGCAATGGTCGCTGAATGTGCCAAACGTTAAAAGTTTGTGGCTTTAAATGTGTGAAAGATATTGAGAGTTGTGTTTATAGTTTATAGAACTTGACAAAAAAACTCAAAAATTTCACAGATTCCTTCTGTGTTGTTTGTTACACCATTAAACATATTATTGTGGTACTAATTATTTCAGATTAACCCATTAAGCCATACATAACTTTAGTTGTAAAACTCCAGTGTTTGTTGGGAAGAATCCTGGCTCCGTTCTCTCCATCTGAAGGGATGAGGGGTTAGGTGAGTTCTAAGGGGGTTTTAGAGAGGAAAGCTCACTGAAAATGGCCTCCCGCAGGGCTCAAAGATGGAACCAGGAAATGGGGGTCAAAAGCGTGTGAACCAGAAGCGACTGCAGGGATGATGCAGTGGTCATTGATATTCATGTCTCCACTGGTATTTGTGGTGAGGGTTTAGAATGAGGCAAGAGTAGATGATCCAGCCCACGACTGATGCAGTATTTATAAGTCAGTGCTCCCCCAAATGAGCAACTGGACAAAGAGGAAGTGCTCTCTCTCTCTCTCTCTCTGCCTCTCTCTACTACTGCCGAATGTTATTTATCTTGCTGGTATCTGATAAATGGTGGATTTCTATGTACTTCTTTCATTGGTGTAGCTCTGGGTTTCTCACTACGTCAGCTTTTCTCTACGGCTCCACCACAGAGCTCTCTAAACTATTCATGAAGTGTTCGTCAAACAGCGTTAAATCTAGATAAACCCTTAAGAAAGGGTTTGTGCATTGGCAGCTGCACAAAATTTCCAATGGTAAATTACTAACTCATTTCAAATGTCTTACATTTTTATTTGGCAACTTGATTTTTACAGTTTCTAGAGGAAGTGTGAGGGGAGCATGCCTGCATATTTCTAGGGTGTGGTCTGGTGGGTGGTTGCTGGAGAGTTGCTAAGGTGTTGCTAAGGTGTTGTGCGTGGTCGATAATGTGTTGTTATGTGGTTTCAAAGGTGGCCTGGATAGGTTTTTAGATGGTTGTTTAGTGGCCCATGTCACCTACCCCTCTCTTTTTACTCGTATAAATATTGACAAATTTGCTGTTTACTTCAATTAATGAATGTCACAGCTACAGGTTAGTTTAGAACTGATTTTTAACTCCATCTGTTAGAATATCATAATGTTGTAATCATTTTGTAATCATAATTTTGATAAAACAAAGTAAAAGATAATGAAATGGCACATTTGACAAGAGCAATACAGGATAACAAGCAGTTTGTCTCTGGCTTTTTGTGTTAAGAACATTTCTAGTGATCACCTCTAATTAATTTCAAAGTGGAAATGTTGCTATTTTAAAAACTAATGGCAGGTAAATTATGTCCCATGAGATACGTTTTGAGGTACAGTACATCTCAAACATCAGGGAGTGATGCTAGCTTTAGCAAACACTACTAAACAGACAGTAAGGCCTGCTGTTCCTCATGACAGCTGGCTGTTGCATACGAGAAATGTTTCAGTGTTGTTTTGGAGGGATTTGGTTTTGGATATATGGGATTTGTATAAGGATGTGTTGTCTTACAGACACATCACCCTAAATCTCATGTTTATCCCTGTCATCTGTTGGTCCTGTCCCACAAATGCACAGCCATTTTGCCCAGTCAGTTTTTGAGCACACAGACAAACTTGCTGTTGATGTATTATGTCTCCTGTTTCCTGGTATCATTTCACTCTATTTTCTGTCTGGTCATGTTCACACTCTGCAGCTGAATTCAGAGTCATTCTTCATTGAGTGCTGAATGTTGTTCTGAGTTCTCACTGAGTTCACACTGACTCTGCCACTGGATTAATGTCCAAATAATATTAAAGCCCAGTGCCTCTGTTTGCTAAAGTACTAAAACTGCTGGTTAAAATACTTAAGACTATTATTAAAATAATTAATGTTTCTTTTGTTAAAACTGGCTACCCAGCTAACAATTTTAAGTTGTGGAACGTTTCCGTAATGTTTCCATTAAGCAACAAAAATGTTAAAAATGTTATTTTGAAAGTTCCAGGAACGTTCAAAACTTCCAGTCTTTAGATGTTGTATTAACATTATTGCTTGGTTAATTCAAACGTTTTTTAATTAGGAATAACATTTATGATGTATGATAGCTCTTTGACAGATCTTGTAGTGAATGTTCTGAGAACGTTCCTGTTCCTGTTAGCTAAGTAACACCAAACAGTCTAAAATGTTCATATCCATGAGGAGATTCACTCATGCATTTAAATTCATTTTTTTCCACTCTCAAAACTTGTAGTATGTGGCCTCTGTGCCATCTTTTGCGGTCCTTTTTGTTCTGCCTACTTTTTTATGAGTGGTTTTCTAAAGTGATTCGCCATGGCTGTTTGGGCAGGTCAGTATCAGCTCCCAGACGCTGGTGTGTGTGTGTGTGGGCTGTATATGGGTCAATGGGCTGCAGTGACAGTACAGTGCTGCCCACCACGGCTCCACATGGCTGAATGAGAGCTGATCCTTTCAAATTTATTGACAGGAACAATATGAGCCAACAGAAAGGCTAAAGCCAGTCACCTTTCTGTCACAACACAACACTCACCCCCCAGTGTCAGGAGGATGGGCATACAAAATAATATAAGAGCAGTTTGCAGAGGAGTGTACAGGACGGTATAGTGTACTTTCAAGAGGTATTTGAACACCTTAACCACACATAAATGTATTAATGTAATTGCATTAGATAATAAGATATTACATAAAAGTGTTGCAAAGTGGCATTTATTTTAAAGAACAATAGCACAAGGACAATTTCTAAAGTAAAACTTTTTTTTGATAAAATAAGGTTTAAGTGCGTAAGTGATAGTTTTTATTAAAAGTATTTGGACACTTTCTGGTTGTCGAATGCTAGTGCAACATATTAATGTTAATTTGTTGAGCTGTGGATCCTCTGTTACAGGCAAAGGAGAAGCGACAGCCACTAAACAATACCTTGTTTTACATGGTTAAAAGTTCCTCAGGATCAATTGGTGGAGCATTGAATTAGCAGCACAAAAGCTTGTGGGTTGATCCCCGGAGAACACACATACTGATCAAATGTGTAGCTTAAATGCTTTGGATAAAAGTGTCTGCCAAATGCATAAATGTAAATGTAAAAGTAATTGCAAAAATGTGTGGGAAATGGGACGTTAGTTCTGCTGAAAGTCTAACATGATTTGTTTGCAGATGCCACTTGGGTTGATATTTTGTTATCTAATATAATACAGGAATTAAATGTAGCTGACATACATTATTATGACAAATTTTATTTAAATACATATAATGTAAGAGAGTGAATAGAAACTGAGAGTGTGTGGATTTAATTTGTGCTTTTAGAGACACATGGCCTTAGAAACACAATTGCAGAGTTATCATTTTCAGATTTGAAATAGAACACTACTTTAACTCCATTGTGTTTCTAATCTCTGACAAGGACAGTTTCATACATTTTGGCATAGAAATATTTTAATGCAAGTTACTGATCACATTCCACTAAATTCAAGCTTCTCTAACTTTTTCTTTAGGTTTTGGATTAATTCTGACTCCATTAGACCAATGTAATGCCAGCAGAACTAAGGGATCATGAACTGCAAACATTTTGAATGGAGCAGGTCATTTTCAAGCCCCGTTTTAAACAGGTTAAGTGTGCGAATACTTGGGGCCACAGTACAAACTGCATGTCACAACACAGACATGTTGAGAATGAGAGAAATAGCATTTGAGGCATGAAGCAGCTATGGCTTTTCATATCATTTCAAAAGATGAATCTAATCTTATTGCAATCAGCTGCCTCACTATATCGCCTGTCTCTAGCATGATCGTCAGTAGCGGCCTCCCGGCACGCTCCCCACGGGCCGCGGACGCTTCGCTTTGCGGTTATTAACCTGAACAGTGGGCGCATCTGAGTCTAGGTTAATAAGCTGCTGTCTTCACCTCACTCTTTGTCGGGAGAACAATGTTGTCAAGCCTCCAGAAATTGGCAATTTACAACAGAGATGGAAATGGAAGGCAAGGCACTCGTCTGTGGAATGCTTTTTATAGCCCGGTGCACCGGCGGAGCCTTGCTCTCCCACAGCCTTTTAATGATAGATATGAAATTACAGAGGTGTGAGACAGAGATGAGACGGGAATGAGAATGGACTGACAGTGTGTCGAGACAAACCGTGGGGAGAAAGTCAGAGAAAATGGTATTGTACTTGATTTTGGTCCGGGATTAAAGGGTGTTTTGCCTGGTTGTTTTTTATGTAGGAAACAAGGGCAAACATACTTTTTTGTTTGCTTTAATTTGTTTTTTGTTTCTCATTTTTTGAACAAAAATAAGCTTGAGTTTTAATTTTTTTGGTTCATGGGTGGAAAATGAGTATATAGCTGTAATGTGATGTACACGTGTGTGGACAGGTTTCTACTGGTCGGTTAGCTAGTGCTGCTATGTATTCCTTCTCAAGACATTTAAAATGCATGTTTAATGTACATGTAAACATGCAAGTTGCAAACATTTTAATCATTGTTTTTGTAAGATTTGGATGTTGCTTTTTTTATAAAAACTACACTTTCTCTTATTAAATGAGAACACTGCCAGAAGCACACACCCCCTCACCTCTGTACTGTTATTGGCTGGAGGCTTTTCCTCCCAGAAATGTCCCGAGCACCCCAAAACAATAAAAAAATAAGAAAATAAAGGGCAGAGTGTATAGAGCTACCTTGAAACGAAGATAAATGCTCTGATTGTGATTGATTTTTGATGACAGCGTCTCTCAAGATGCAACACTACGCAAGGTCACTGTGAGGAAAGTTGCACTGTGTAACAACAGATCGGAAATCTGCTCCGGTTTCAAAGACGCTATACTTCCCACACTGCCTTTCTGTAAGAGCCAGCAGTCTGGTGGAAATTAATTTGACTCCCTGTAGGTGTGGTGCAGGGAGAGATTGAGAAGAGGAGGTAAGGAGGGTAGAACATCCTGTGTATAAAGTCATGCACGGGTACGAGCTCTGACCCCTGACAAACACAGATAGTCCACAGCCTTCATGCTGATGTATTCACAAGCAGTTCTATACTGCAAATAACTTAATTAACCTGCAGTAGCGGCCCACAAACATACTGTCTCTCCCACAGCAGATAACACAGGTGACCAGGCAGGGAAATGGATTCTGTGTGTCTCTCGTATCTTGTGTTCCTGTGCAAGAACATGTGGTGAGATTGTGAATGTTCCTGTGTTTACGAGACTCTGTAACATAATAATTGGACTCTCTTTATGTGCTTTTTATTTTTTAACACAACTACGTGTCAACTTTGCTAGACATTTGCGAAAAACATTTTTTTAACTAGATAGGTGTGAACGGTTTATTTACCTCGTTCTCCAACATTGTTGATTGTTTTTTGTCATAAACAAAGTATCTTGGAACCCAAGGGCAAAATAAAACCAACATCTCCAGCACATAAACACCACAATGTTTGTAGTAACGATTTAATTAGTTTAATGGCTTCCGTGGCTTTACCCTTTTCACACTCGTCCTGTTAACACAATACAGGAGTCCCAATACGGTTTTCCCGGAGGGCAGAAACTCCGTTCAGTCTTTCCATTACCTCTCACACCCTACTTCCAAATGCCACCACCATTGATAACCTCCGGCTCCCGAAGGAACGCCTGAAAACCAGCCGATCGGGAAGCCCATCCGGCGCAGCAGCTCCTGTATGCAATTATTCAGCCATGAATGCTGTGGCCTTTCCATGCCCTTTGGAAAACTCACCCTGACCAAATGCTCACTGGGGTGGCTCAGTCTGGGGGCGTTGTGCATTTTAAGGTTAGTGCTTGTCGCCTGTGGTTGCCTTATTGATCCCGGGCAGCCTGGTGCTCTCTGCTTTTTGGAGATAAGGCTACAGACTCGACCCCCCTCCTTATCCCACCGGCCCTGCTAGCCTTACAAACACAAACACCCAATTTCTAATCCACTTGTGGGCTGGTGAAGACAGACGAGCCTTTATTTATACCCTTTCAAGCCCTGCTCCAGGTCCGCTGTAGCGATAAGCCGTGTATGGACATTTTGGGGTTTTCTTGTTTGGAGGCAATCAGACGTAGACGAAGCCCTCCACCCATCACTGTCCTGACCTCCGTCAGCTTCATCCAGCTGAAAAACAGGAGCCGTCCTGATGGAAAGCTAGCCTGCTGTTGCTAGCCTCTAAAAAATTGTCTACCCTACCTTTAACATGAAATCAGAGCTAAACCCATTTATTTTAATACATATTCATATCGGCTGTAAGTAAATGTTTAGAGACAAATAACTATTTAGCATTGTTTTACTGTTGTAAGCAATTTAGCTTTTATAAAAAATACCTTTCTGTTATAGTTAACACAGTAATTTAAAGTAGATTAAAGTTAAAAAGTTGAAAAAGTTATGCAAGAATAAGAACCAAAAATGAGCTTTAACATTAAAACAAATTTGAGCTGCTCTGAAAAGTGATCTTTACTGTCTGCCTTCACAAAACTGAGTGTTTTCATTGAATACTTTGTTTCCCTTAGAAGTGCATCACATAACTGAAGTAAAACGGTGTTAGAACAGCAGTATTTGTTGACACCCGCTGCTATTAACTAACAAGCTCGATAAAACACCTGATCGTTGATGGAATCTTGTTGCCATTCAGCCCCAAAGAAGGACCCTGAAGACCCCCCTCCCCCTCCCCAGCAGAAATCAAATCCTATTCAATCAAACCTTTAATTACATTAGATAACGTCTGATAACGGCGCAGCAGCACCGCATGTGCGCATCCGCATGCGTTCTCACGACATCAGCGCAGACCTGTCACCACTGTAATGAGGTGATTGATTGATGACTGTGATTGTTGACATTGAGGGGTGGGCAGGTGGGAGAAAACATGGGGGGTGATTTGTTACCGCCTGCCACCTCTGTTATCGTTTATTAAATCAACAGGCAAGGTGAGGAGGTTTGAAAGCAGGGAGAGGCAGGACTCCTGCAAGGATAAACAGATCTGCTTCTGGGCCATATGGAATACTAGATCTTTAGGTGGCTAAATGCCAATGTGACTGTACACTCTCACTAGGAACACGTGTAAGTTAAACAGGCATCAGGTGCCCGGAAAATGAAGATGTGGTGTTTAGATAAGGCTGTGCTCATTACAAATGTAATGCAATCACTGCACTTTTTCTATTTGATTTGTGGTTTCTTTTAACTCATATTTGGCTATGTTTGAAACAACATACGCCCAGATTACTCACACTAGTTTTGTCTGTTTACTGTGCCCAGTATGCAAATTTTCTCATTTATATATCATATAATTTAATAAACTCCACTTAGCCCTTCATTTACATTGTGACATTAACCGTGAATAATATCACCAGCAATTTATTTTTTCCTTGACATTTTTTTTACAGGTGATAACTGGTTCTCACTCTGAATTAAACATGCAGTGTATTGATTGTGCTCATGTTGTAATTTAAACTCTGAGCCTTTGAGGTGTGACCCAAGCCAGACTCGACCCTGCATGCCTTTAAGAGCACCATTAGATGTGACATACAGTAACCACTGCACCATGGCACTGATTGCATGGGTGCATGTTTTTATTAGCAGTGTTTTCAGGAGATCACAGCTGAACTGTGACGTTTTGCTATTTACCTTCAGTGTTATAATCGCATCACTAGTTTTTCTTCCTCCACTTACACAAGCTTAATCTGAAATCTGTTTCACCACTGCAGAACAGAAGCTGTATTTATGTGTAAAATGAACTGAGTAAAAATGAATAATTTACAAACCTGTGGTGAGGAGAGAATTTCAAAGCTGAAACTTTCCCATATTTCTTAAGTTGTTAAGAAATAAAATACACACTGCCATAGCCCAGAGTATGTACAGCTGTGCAGTTTTTGGCCTTTGATAACATATTGTAAGTGGTGTATTTAATAAAATGCTGTGACTTAGGTTGGCCTGTAATGTTATTTTATAATTGCATTATAATTTCCTTTGAAAACATGTCAGCGTCCAAGTGCGACGACTAGATTTGATGTATTATGAATACATTGTAAAGCATTACAAATCCATTTATTATTCATTATACACATATCTAAAGCACTGCTGAAGTCCACGTACCACACAGTTGTATTGACTGCCTATGCTTAATCAAATACGTTCTGTCCTTTGAATATGACGTTGAAGCATTCTGTCCCTTTAACAACTTTTTTCCCTGCTCGTATTTTCATTTTCGTCTGGTACATTAAGTCACTGAAACAGAAGAGGCGTCCCGTCATCCGAGTCTGATAACGGAATGGTTAGCCTTCCTTTTGCCCTGTTCTCCATGTATAAATATGTATAATTCTGATAAGATTAATTGGATCGCCTAAGTACACAGAGAAAGAGAGAGAAAAAGAGGAAGCAGAAGAGCTCTTGTTCCGGCTGCTTTTGGGAAATCTGCTCCAGGCTCACCTCACACTCCCCTGCTAAAGTGCTTCATTTTTTCAGCTACAAACTGCCTTCAATTAAAAAAGAAAATGACTTACTGAAAGGTCCTGAGGAAAGGAAGCTGAGCGCACAGCTTACAAACGCTCACGATAAATAGTCCTGTTAAAATATTAAGCATTACACCAAAGTGTTCGATACAAAGTGCTCACCTCCGTCTTAAATGGAGAAAAATAATTATTTGACTGTTCTTGGCCGTGAGGAAGTGTAATCGCTCACTGTATTGCTGTATCTCTTCATAGGTAAAAAAAGTTGTATGACAAAATAAGGGCACGTTATTTTGTAAAAATGTGTTTACTATAACAGAGGTAGAATTAATAAATGAATCCACAGACGAATCAAATAAATACGTCTGTCTTTCTGACTGTGATTTCAAGGATCAAAAACTTCAAAACATAGCTAAAAAAGCAGAAAGGCAAACATATTTCTCCCACACAGTGTCTAAAGTTGTTCTGGCATGTGCTGGCAGGAGACGGTGGCTTTTCTGGTTTGTTTTGGCAAACCACACACAGGAAACACTTGCGTGGCATCAGTCGTCACTGGTGAGAAATGGGAAGCAGCCCATGTGCAGCACTAAACCTGCGAACAGCCATCGCAACCAATTCCCATTAAACTCAGAGCAACAGTCTCAAGACCGATTGTTTCTGTGTCAAACCAGAAAGTGGGCAGAGAAAAATTCCTTGTAAAAAAAGAGAAACAGACAGAGATGGCAATAAACTCCCTGTACAAATGAGAAGGACGTGATTCAAGTCCTTAGTGTGAAATGACTCCTGCTTCAGCTGAGCTCTGGAAGGCCCTCCGTCATTCTAGCACATTTTATTGTAACACTGATACAGTTATGATAGTAATGTTGTACGTTTCTCAGATGGACTCTCATCATGTGTGTCACCTGTGTATTACAGTGTGATTATTGGTGGAAATATGAATCATTTGTTGATAAAGAAGCTCTAAATCACCCAAGTATATAAACCAAAGAGGCATGGTTTACTTTAAGTGCTGTATAGTGTTATATCAGATTGTAGCACATTTTGGGCCCAGCCACTGATTTGTCGAGGTTTTAAAGAAGAAAGGTTTGCTTTGGTTGTGGTTCTTCTCAAGAGCAGGTTATGAGAAACTCAAGATGTTTTTAAAAGTCAATTTACCTGTTTTAAGATCCTGTTTTAAGATCATATCACGATGTCATGATATGAGATGCAGGAAAATACTGAATACATGAGTTTATTTCAATTTTAATGAATTGACATTTTAGTTATAATTAGTTCTAGCCATAGTTTTGTTTGAATTTTTCATGAAAACAGTTTTAATTTGTTTTAGTAAACACTTTCAGAGTTATGTCAAATGCTCTAGCAAAATTTTCAGATGATATATCTAAATCTATGCATACACAGCCTTTGAGAATCTTGTTTGTTTGGATTATTTATACATTTATAACAGTTCACTTTAGATACACCCTGAGTTTTTAGTTTAAGTTAAGTTTAAGTTTTTGCTTCCACTTTATTTTAGTTTTAAAAGAATGTTTGTTTACCTTCATAGCTTCACTTGCATGGAAAAAACTCCAAATACAGAGCAGAGAGCTGTCATCTAAATCTCTCTCTCTCTCTCTCTCTCTCTCTCTCTCAGGCCACAGAATGGGTCTATGATACTGTACAACAGGAAGAAGGTGAAGTACAGGAAAGATGGCTACTGCTGGAAGAAGAGGAAAGATGGGAAAACCACACGGGAGGATCACATGAAACTCAAAGTGCAGGGAGTGGAGGTGAGATGCTATTCGCTGTTAGCAACACGACACCATCTCTGTACCACAGGGAATCTCACAGACACATGGACAAAACCCTCCATCAGTTACCTGGTACCTTTCAGTGTGCTTGTGATGTGACTGCAGCCTGTTGTTACAGAGCCAGTATGAGGTTTTGAACTGAACTGCAAGCAGCTGCCATTAGTCCAGGAAATAAATAAAACCACACCATCAGTTTAATCAATGTTGCTACTTTTGGGCTCAACAGAGGGAAGTTTTGAAAGCATGGCAGAGTCACAGGTATCATACATTCTGAGAAAAGCAAGTCAAGAATGGTTTATTTACAGTTGTCTGCACACCAGAGAAAATTTTAGGCATCACCTTTAAAGCAGAATTGCCTAGCGAGTTCATTTATTGTTTTTTTTTGGTATTGTAAATTTATACGTCCATGAGCGTACATTAACTTGTGTGAAAGAGAGATCATGAAATATATTATGTGTGTGACCATTGGTGTGTATCACCACACGACCTTTCCAAAATCTGCCCCAGCCCCATCTCAGCTCTGGCCGTCCCCATGCGGATGACTCTAATGCGTCATCTCAGGCGTGGCCCCTTTAAATGAAGAACCGTAATGAAGCATGTCTCCGGTCCTCTCGTTCCCGCTCACTGACTCTAATGAAGAGAAATGTCAGCACATTGCCGATTTAGCAGCATGATAGAACAGACGCATGGATGAGTGCGAGCAGCAGCTTCAACAGTGGTCTCCTCTGACGCTCCTCTACCTGCCCGTGGAAACGAGTCGATCACCTGAACTCTGTGTGCTTGTGTCCATGAGCTTTTATTTCTGCAGTCAGGTGACATTTAACAGAATGATTCTGTGGACAATGTGTAAACATAGGAAGGTAAAAAAATGCCTGGAAAAAATGATTCACCCTCATGTCCTTCCAAACCATGTGACTTTCCTGTGTCTGTGCTTCACGGAAGAATCTTCACGCTGATGTCTATACAATGAAAGTGAATGGGGACTGGGGCAACATTAAAGAATAATAAGACAAGTCCATTAAACTTGTGCTTTGTATTCCAAATGAGTCTTATCATATGGCTTCAAGAGACTTGGAATATAGCGCATAAGTCACATGGGCTAATTTTATGACACTTTACATTGTAAGAAGTGAAGGGAAAGTTGACAGGATTTTTATTTTATAGGTGAACTGTTTCTTTAAATTGAAGTTTCAAGGCAAATTTTCCATGTTACACACTTTAGGGGATTTAGAAGCAAGCATACCCAGTTAAAAAGCAGGACAGGTGTGAAGCGTCTGTTTGTGTCTGTGAACGTCATTGGGTTTGATGTTGATGGCTGACTCCTCTATGGACTCCACATTTTTCAATGCAGGTCATTCCTCCCTATTTGTTGGACACTTTGAAAACACGATAGAAAATGGGTGGACAGGTGATGTTGAATCAATAATCATACAAGATGTTTCTGTCTGGAGGGATGGCAGCTCGGAAAAACGACAGCATTCTGACTGATGATCGTTTCAAAGGGCTAAAAGGGCAACAGTGATAAGTCATTTTGTTTATTTGTTTGTTTGTTTTCTGGTTTGCTGTTCACATCATTAGGATCTAAATGGCAGAACTCTGACCCCAAACATTCCTAGACATGTATCCACTAGTATCTGAAAATCTGTGTACTATCTGTTTTATTTAATATCAAGATATTTTGAGTTTTTTGGATGTGTACAGTAGACTTCAGGTTTAAAATACTTCAATTTAATCTCAATGTTTATTTAATCTCTACATTTTTAGCATTTGATTCTGTTTTTGAAGTCCATTTATATATGTTAGGTTTTCTTGCACCCCGAAGTCATTATTTAGTTAGTGCTCAACCATTTTACTCAGTCAACTGAAACTATTTTAGCTTTTTCAGAATAGTCACTTTGTTTAAATTTCATCTCATCACATTTTTTTCTCAAACAACTTCATGAATGCATCCTGGGATGCTTTTAAATTGCTGGAAACTTTTTGAACACTGTTCTATCACTATCCTGTAGAAATAGTCTATTTCAGTTTAAATGGTAGTCATGTAATAAAATTCATTCTGTCTACAAAACACATTTTAAGAATTTAAGCATGGCTAAAAAAGGACATTGTTTTTCTTGTTAGGGCCCTTTAAGTGAGTGAATCTGCTTTGGTTTATCAGAGCAAAAGTACATAGATGAACCTCAGACTTATTCCTGCCCTCTAGACACCAAATACACATTAACACACTCTGTATCCCTCTACCACCTATGTGTGCTCTGATAAAGAACTAAGCTGAATTACCTGCATTCACCGGTGTGATTGGTTACCTAGTGATGGCAGCAGTAGCCATGGGAGCAGTAGTCACGGCGACAGAAAAGATAACTGCAGTAGTCTGTAGTTTCACTATTAATAGAAACAAAGATGATTGACCTGAAGCCAGTGGGGAAGTGTGTGCGCATGCGTGTGTGCGTGAAGGTTTAGCAATATTTGTGAGGGGCCGATGACCATACTAACATAGTGAAATATCATGGCATAAAATATTAATTTGATATTAAATGAATGGAAGTCTTTGGAATGAGCTCACTAATATCATTAAACAAACAAGTGTGTCTGTGCGTGCTGGAGGGGTTGTTTACTGGGCACAAATTTGTACCCAAAAGTGAGCAAAACCTGACAAATCAGAGCAAAACCTAATTTTAGGGATGTCCTCGTTTGTAAAAATGCTATTAGAAAATAGTAAATAAAGGTTTTGTGATTGTAAAAATGCAAAACATTTTCTTTTGTGGGTTAGGGTTAGGATATATTGTTTATAACTAGCTGTGTATAAAAACAATAGAATATGGAATGTGCCCATTAAGATAAATAAATGTTGTGTGTGTTTGTGGTCTTGGTATTCACTATGGTATGGGTACCAAATTTCCCCACAAATATAGTAATAACAGTAAAGTTTTACCTTGTGGGGACATTTTAGGTCCCCATGAGGACACAAGCTTATAAATCATACAGAATGGTCTTTTTTCAAAAATAGCAGAAAGTATTCTGTGGGGGTTAGGTTTGCAAATCATTGTACAAAAATTCCCTGTAATACAGAAAAATCACTGCTTTACAGTAAATGAGATCTTAATTATAAAGAGAAAAAACTTCAATGAAACATCTGGACACATTACAGTAATGAGAATTTGTCATTAAAATAATGTCACAGTGAAAAAATCTTACTGTTCCAAAAATAGCTTTCTTTATGCAAGTGATAATTTCTTATTTGAGAGATTTATCATTGAACAGACAGTTTCTGTTGTCTGTGGAGGGAAGAAGCAGGCCTATTTTAGTATCACAGTATCTGATGTTGTTTTCCTGCAGTGAGGCAAACTGTTCTACCCCACGCTCTGTTTAGTGATATGTCGTTTTCTTTGTTTCTTCATTAGTTTTAATATTTAAGCTTATTATTCTGTTTTGTATAGTTTGTCTTGTTTTGACAGGTGAATTTTGACGTGTGCGGCATCACGTGTTGTGGAAACCAATACAGCACAACGCTCGAGTTCCAAAGCAAATATCCCATTTGTTTTCTCCATAAGGGAATTGATTTTTAACAATACCTTGTAAACCTTTAAAGACAAACCTAGCATGGGCTCTGAGGTTGTTTATCAGTGGTATATGCTTCATTTGAAGCCATCGGTCCGTGCAGAGAAAGCAAAGATGTGGTGATATTGTGATTCACCTCATAGCTGATCGGTTTGGTTCATGTCTTAGAACTCTTTAAGAAAGAATTTTTATGCATCCTTATTGAAAAAAATGAATGGATGGAGAACTTACAGAACCAAGAATGGTTCACATCTGTTGTGCAGACACAAACACACACATGGAAAGACAGTTCTGTTCTGAGGACAGAACAGATGTGACTCATTTGTGTGAGATGCTCTGTTCGCCTGGAGACTCGTGGATTAAACCAACAGGAATAAATCACGGCTATTAACATGGCTGCTAATGCCTGGAGAAAAGAGGAGAAACATACAGACTTATATTTCTTGTATAAAAGAAATACACAACACTGTCATTTAAACTGAAGCTTTTTTAACTATTGTTATTTAACTCTTTGCAGGGGGAAAGAGAAAACAAGGCCTTGTGAAATTGTTTTAAAAATAGCATCTTTTTCCACAAGCATAGAATAAAAACTAACGAAATAAAAATAGCAATAAAAATAATAAAATAAAATGACTAATAATAAAAAGAGCAGATTTACATATGAACTAAACTTTAAACATTGCAAAAAAAATATTAAAGCCAACAATGTTCATTCATCTCTTTTTGGTGGCAGCTTGGTTTATATTTTTGTTGCATTGTGCTAGCCCCACCCACAGAGACATCTGATTTGTCCAATGTTTTAACATATGTGATTGGATCATTTTATGCAGCAGTTTCACACTGGAAACTTCACTGTGTCATGCCTGGTAAGGATGCAATGTAACATCAGACAGAAGTTTTTGCATTCAGTTTAGCAATGTATTGCATCTAAACAAAACACTCTAAAAATAACCCCTTCCAGATGCAAACATACATATTAAATGTATGTTCTTGGCAAACATATGCGTGCTGTCAGGTTATTGTCTCTCTGTGATTTCTTGATTGAGCTACAGTAACATCTTGGTTGATGTTGCTTCAAAATGTTTAGATCAAGAGTTCAGATCAAGAGTTCAGAGGCAGTTTTCAGCGGAGCAGCTATGCTGGTTGGTAACATTATGGTTTGTAAATGCAACCGTAATGTTGTGTTATGTAATCTAATACATCTAAACATGAGGTGTTATCAACAAGCCAAAGTCACAGCCCAGATAACAGGGAACATTTTCAGAAACGCTGGCTAATGGGTCTCTAAAAGTTTGAATAATGTTCTTATAACCCAGCAATAACGTTTATACAAAAACCTAAAATTGTTAGCTGGGAAGGCTGTATCATCCCATCCAAAATCTAACTACATTCATGCACGTAAACAACCCAGACTCCTCTGGGGTGTTCAGAAGACATAATTATAACAATATGCATCTGAATTATTTTGGTTAGAATAAAGCAGACTCATTAGGCAACTCATTAATAATTTTCTGTCTCTTTTTCATTTCTTGACAAAGACAGAAAACTCTGTTGTGCTGAGCTAAATACAGAGCAAAGAAATGTGCATTAGGTGTATAATTGATTATCATTTACATATCACCAGAGATTTATGAGAAATGTAGTTTTGAAAGAATGTGCATTGGGTGTATAATTTACTCATTTACATATTGCCAGGGAATTATGGGAAATGTAGTTTTAAAACAATGTGCGTTGGGTATGTAATTTATTAGCATTTGCATATTGCCAGAGAATTATAGTAATGTAGAGAAATGTAGTTTTCGTGCATCATATTCCTGCTAAATGTGTTAGCATTGTCTAACTATATCTGTTCTTTATCAACAGTACAGAAAATAAGTGCAAACTGTAACTGTACAGTCACCATTCACAGTTCTTCTCACGATCGATAGCAATTCCATGATTCTTTAATTCATCTCAGATACAAATACAAAATACAGATTTTCCCGCTGGTAATCACAGCATTGTTGCAGCCTTCACAACATAAGTACAAGCATCCCACCATGACCTGAATGCAGCAGAGGTAACAGGTTAAAGTCCAGCAGAAGGTCCTGGTCTTCTCATGGCTCCCGGCTGATGTGAAGTTTGAGTGACTCAGCAGGTGTGTTTGTGCTAGTGCAGCTCTCTCCTCTCAATAATTCTCCTCACACCCCTCCTCGCTCTCCGCTCAAATGAATTTGGAACTCACAGCAGGTACTATAGGTGTATCGAACCCCGAATCCCTGGTGTGAAGGCTGGAGAAGAAACAGGCAGAAATCCAGAAAGAAACTTTGTGAATGAGTAAGACGATGGTGGGGGAGCCTCTGAGGAGAACACAGAGTGAGCGTGTGAGGTACAGAGTGGCAAAATAAAAGCGTATGGATTATTGCTGGAGCTGCTGGAAATTCCCAGAGTGGGAAAAGACAAGATGGCTGCCAATGGTGCTGGAAGCTGTCAACTTGTGTTTGTCATCGAGCTCTATCTCTCTCTGTCTCTCTCTGACTTTTATATGCTTTTTGTGGACATAAAGCAGCATATATTGTACATTTGTCAAAGCTAATCTCACTCCCAGCTAAGGGAGTCGATGTTTCTTGAAAAGAAGAGCCATTTTCTTCAAATTACTTCAGACGTATCGGCTCAGACTAATGTGCTTCTTCATGTCTGTTTTCTCGGTGTTACTACAGCACTTAAATAAACATGTATTAAATTCTGTACAACGTTTTATTTGATTGGGCTAAAAGCAGACACAGATTCAGAGGAAAGATTCACTGCTGCTTAAAATGTAAATTGTATAATTGTGAAATGGGTGTCAGTGATTGCATAGGAATGATTAACTTGCAAACATTGCCGTGCTTGTTGCTGTACAGGAAATCTGTATGTGTGGGTGGGTTTAAATATGTGGTTTACAAGGACCAAATGTATATAATGACATGTATAATGTGTATAATAACATAAACATGACTTACGGGACACTTCATGTTTCCTCAAAAACTAAAATGCTTAAACATACTAAATGCAAATGACAAAGGTTTTCTGTGATGGTTAGGTTTAGGGGTAGGGGATAGAATGTACAGTTTGTACAGTATAAAATATAAAAACCATTACATCTATGGAATGTCCCTATAAACCACATATGCCGACGTGTGTGTCTAAAGATATAAACTTAAAATGTGTCTATGCTTTAGACAGCTATCAATAGTTCTCAATAGGTTCAATATTTGTCACTTTGCTGGTCTCAGCATTTTACTTGTTAAATTTGATTTGCATACAGTGCCATCACAATTTGAGACGACATTTATGTCTGTAACACTGTTGGTACAGGGCACATTATAATATTTATTATTTAGGGGGGGTACCATAATTTGTTCAAATTATTTTCCATAGTACAAGCAGCAGTTTACAGTAAGTAATGATAGTTCATTTAGTTTGCAAGCGCTTCATCTCTGTCCACACTGTGCAATGCACAACATATATTACAGTTTGAAGTTCAGTGTTTTATTCTGACAGGGCTCAACAACTGTTCCACAGTCAGTTGGCCAGCTATAGAAGGTCTTTGTGATGGGCAGCACTTCTCCCCACCACAACCCAACGGGAAGCTTCCATAGATTATTTATCTGTGCTCAAAGGACTGTGCGGCTTTTGCATTATTCACAGTGTAAAAGCAAGAGAGGCAATTTGGTCGGGCGTTATGTTCAATAAGCATAGCATCAATCCCTGCTGTGATGCTGGGCTCTGGGATGGCAGCGGGGGAAGCCAGAGACATATAAAGTTGCTTCGTGTGCTTTCTGTCCGTATCTCAGGCTATAAGCCCGATAAGACAGACGACGGTCGGTGTGGTTTCCTGAGCACAAAGATGCAATCATGCTGGACTCACCTGAGATAACCAAGGATGGAGAAATAATATTTTATTCAATCAATCAGCATTTTGTGATGGACTCTTGAGCTCTTTGACTCATGTCGGTCTGATGTGAAGGCTGTGAGGTTTCTCTTTATGTGTGAGCACATGTAATATGCTTGCTAAATGCTCTATTTTAGGGCCAGATGGAGGCTGGGTTTATATAACATGCATGAAAACAGTCTACACACACTCACCTATATGTATATGTGTGTGTGTACTCAAACACACACACACTTATACTGGAGATGCCTTGAGACCAGATCGATACGCCTCTTTCCTGCAAGGAGAAGGAGCCATTGAGATCATTCTTGGCTTTCAGCCACAAGCTCTTTTATCCTTTAAAGTGTTTGTGTGTGTGTGTGTTTTCCTAGCCATATATTGGGGACAAATTTGTACCCAAAAGTGAGTAAAACCTGACAAATCTGAGCAGACCCTCCTTTTGAGGACATCCTTTTTTTAAACACTATAAAATATAGTAACTAAAGTTTTTAATTGTTAAAATGCAAAATGTTGTGTATGTGTTGCCTCCCAGTATTAATGCTATAGAGTGTGTCATGTCTGTATTTTATTGAGCTTGCTTTGTGTTGTGAATGTTGTGTCTATGAGTATATGAAGTAGAGAGAGAACCTGTGTGTGTTGTTGCCTGTATGTCTGTTTATATTTAGCCATTTTGCTTATGCTTTTATTTTTGCTAGTACTATAATGCCAGGTTTCAGAAGTACACCAGAGGTTGCTCAAAGGTTAGAGATTTGATGATTTCTCGTTTAGGGATGAACTTCTTAGTGGCCTCAGATGTTTCTCATAACATTGCATAGGACCAATTAATTACAAAGTATACTATTGTTGAAATACATTCAGAGTATAGAACAATAAAATTAATGTAAATTGTATAGCTAAGTTAATTTGGTTTTGACTTTTGGGCAGACTGTGGCAAATATGATCTCAGTGTATGACTGAGAGATGGTAAGAGGTTCTTGAGGTATCTTCTGAAACTGTAGTGGAGACATGAGATTTCTGGCCATGACATTTCTACATTTTCCATTTGCTCAGCGTAGCCTAGTAACCATCTAGCAATATTGTAGTTAAGTTAAAAATTACTATTTCACACCAAATGGCATCTTTGATGTTTTGGCAATGTGTTGTTTGTGATGGAAATAGCAGCTTTTTCCTGGACAAACATGAGACTCTGAGCATCTAACAAGCCTTTCCTACAGAGCGGCAAATTGAGTCGCTACTCAAGCTTTTCACTTTGTGTTTTTGTTGCATGACAGGCAAACACTGCAGGTTACGCTCGTATGCGGCCGCTAATACCCTCCCGAGCATGTGCAGTAGATGCATCGAGTAAACACACTAAACACTCATAAACACAGAATTCTGACTCATTCAGGCAGACATCTGAAGTGAAAAACAAAAACAGTGTGACAGTTTGAATCTGGAGTGTCATTCAGAACGAGAGATGGAGAGAGACAGAGAGCAGGAGAGAGGTGGGGGTAACGTTTTTTTTTAAAATATTACTTTATTGCACTACTTAGATTTTATTTTTCTTGCACATATTAGGTATTTGCACTACATTATTACACAGTTTTTGCCATACACACTTAAATTGAATTGAAAGTGAGAATGGAATTACAGTTTCTAAACAAAATTAGTTGCTGAGTTAACAATGCAATACCTAACAAACACAAATGACATAACACACATATTGGTTAAAATACCTTTCTGCTATCGAGCAAACTCTTAAAATGCATCCAGATACGCTAATCACAGTCTTAGACTTCACTTGAAAATTACAGGGTGGTGTAAGAGTCTCCTGGCCAGTCAAATTTTAGCACAAAAACGTGGCTGGCTAATCAAATTATAGCTCTGGAACATATAGCTGTTATATGCATTATGTCTATTTTAGCACCACTGAAACGCTGTATTGACCAATCATGTGAAAGCAACCATGAGAGAGTGCTGAAGTGGGAGACACACAGCCCCAGGTAAACAGAAAACAATTGTTTCACTTCCTCTCCGTAACCTGTTTCACCTTTAAACAGCAGATCTCTTTCACTCAATTAATTTCTGCACATTGGCTTTGGAGTGCAGTGCAGTGCAGGAAAAGGCCTTTTTCTGTCTCTCTTCACTTTTCACTCCAGTTCTGTTTACACACCGCTGTTTCTCCCTCTCTCTATTTTCAGTTCATTATGAAGACTCAGTATTTCTGGATTTAACACATTGGGAACACATACGGTATCTTCGGAAACCATTCAAACACACAATATAGAGCCACATCCACACACACAAAAGCAAATCTATTCCTAAAGTTATCTGCGTAGCTGTTTCTCTCTCTCATTCTCTGCCCTAGCACTCCGCCCTCTGCCTCCTACATAAACACCTTCATTTGCATCCGTTCAAATCCAGAGACAACAGAAGTTGACACGCACATTTGCATGCAAGCCTCCCCTTTCCCTGTGTTTCTGGGTCTGGTTGTCAGAGATTGTTTTTGGTGCTTAAATATGTTTTCACTGATTGACTGCAAGAGTAATGAATCAGACCTGCAGTGTGTGCGAGTGCTCAGGGTCTCTGTCCGGTTCAGTAGCTAGCGCTCTTTTGTCATTTCTCGGGTTCAAAGGTCACCAGATCATCTGACCTCAGACCCCGGGTGATGGGTCATCAATTTCCGTTGTCATGGTATTGATGAGTCGGGTAGAAAGCTGTGTGATGGTTCAGGGCCAGGTTTTTTGGTTGTCCTGGACAAATCACTGGCCCTGTACACATCAACTACTGTTTTCTTATTCATCTGTATTCAGTCGTCTGACAGTGGCTTGTTTGTGATCAGTTTGAGCACAATGTTTATTCAGAGGTCTAGAATTTTGTTCAAATGCCTTGCAGAAAATATATAAAACCTTGTGTTTGTTCTTGCTGTGGATTTTAAATAAGTATGCACCATATCGTGAATCTATACTTTCCTGTCTGGTTAGTCAGATTAATTAGACTGATGTCAGAATTAAACATCTAATATTAGGGGATTTTGTGTATCTTATTTTAAATCGGCTAGTATGTTTTATTGGCTATTACAGGACTGACATGAAATACACTCTTTAAAAAAAGGTTCTTCACAGTGATGCCATAAAAGAACCATTTTGGTTCCCCAAAGATCCATTCAATCACAGGTTATTAAAGGAACCATTTCTTTCTTACCCTTTCATAGACTTAAGAACATTTTCCCACTACAAAGAACCTTTTGTGAAACAGTAGGGTTTAATGGATGTTAAAGGTTCTTTATAGAACCATACAGCCAAAAATGGTTCCTTTATGGCATCATAAAGTACCATTTTGTAAGTGTGTATGAGTGTGATCATTTATGGTCTAGTTTTAGCATGCACACTATATACTACAGCTGGTGTTTCCAAAACCATCATTTTTGGTCTAGTTTTAGCATGCACACTATATACTACAGCTGGTGCTTTCACCCAGTCCAACAGCACAGAGGCTGGCCCAGAATTTCTTCCTAAAGTGGGAAGCAGCAACCAGACCAGTAGTCCAGACCACTGTTTCACTTCCAATATGTTACCCAGCCAAAAATTAATTAGGAAGAGCAAATGACACCAGACCAGAGAGCGACTGGGAAATACGGCCAAGCTGATATCTCTGAACATCATCATCAAACATGTCTTAGTTCATGTCATTGATGTAAGAAACCAAAAAATCACCCAGCTTTTACTCCAGAAATATAGTCTACGCTATCTAGTACACAATTACTTGTAAGTATTACTGTGATGCAAAAAAAGTTCTTATTGCTTTCAATATTTTATTGTAATATATTTACACATTATGATAGTATTTGTTGTACTGCCTTTATGGTGATTTTAGTTTTTAAAAAAGTATTGTATCACACTATTATAACAATAAGAATCATAGTGAGAAATTACAAGACAGTTATAGTAATAAAGATTTCTGATGTTGGGTATTCTTAATTTTAGGCATATAAAAGGTAGGCATTATTTTCTATTATGTTAGAATATCTATTATATTAAAAATGCTTGGTTTTAAGGTGAAATTTGACCATGAGATTCATCTACTCAACATACAGTGGTTAAGGCAGGTAAAGACAAACTTGTACTGGGATCATGAGAATGAGTCTTTAACTCCCGCTCTTTTCCCCATGTCTCTCGTCACCCATTCAGAGCCCAACCACAACCACAGACTAACAGTACAGCGTAACGCCTCACACTCCAGCTCAACATCTGTTTGGCAGCTGATGAAGTGAGAGTCATAACATTACAAACCCTCTCTCTCGCCGCTCTAATTAAGCACGTTTTAGCACGGCGGGCACCAGAGAACTCAGGCCTAGTCGCGTACACGCGGGCGGCAAAGCGTCACCCTCCCAGCATTCCCTTAAACAGCTCTTAGACGGTACAGGCTCGCCTCCTCCCAGCTCAGAGTTTGCATAATTACGCAGGTAATTGCAGAGTAATTGCCAGCCTCACCTGCTCCCAAGACACACTGGCATTGTTTTATCAACAGCTGGAGTTAAACCTGCGTGAGGAGAGAGAGAGCGAGGTGGGGAAAGAGAGAGAAATGCTTTATAAAGAAGGGGACTAGAAAGTCGCCTGCCGAGGGACAATTTTACCCTCTTGTTATGAATGGAAATGTATGAAAATGCACATGCCTGAAGCCAAAGAACGACAGGAGAGAAAAAGAAAGGAAGTTGGGGATACAGAGAGAGAGAGAAAAAAGTTTGAGATAGCACGAGAAATGGAGAAAGAAAACGAGGGGGAAGTAAATAAACGAGAGACAGAAAGAAGTGCAGGGACTGACTGAGACACAGTGGGTGAGAGGAGAAGGGAGATAATGTCTGTCTCGAGGGGAGAAAACGAGGTGTCAGCCTTTGTTTCTCTCTCACTATCTATCGCTCTTCCTCTGGCGGTGAGGCTGTGGAGGAGAGCAGAGTGTTTGCTTAAAGCTTTGTGTATTATTCATTCTGTTTAATAGACCAGGCTTCTTTTAAAAATGCGGGATAGTAGAGAAACCCTGTTCTTCTTAAAGGTGTAGTTTAGCCAAGAATGAATATTCTGTCAGCATTTACTCACCCTCATGTTAATGTTCCTTCTTCCATAGAACACAAAAGATGTGTAAGAAACAATGACATTCTACATCATTGATGTTGAACACGGTGCAGTGCGTGAACATGCCATATTTGAATGAGATGTGAGAGGTATGGTGACAGAGGGGGAATTGAGTTCTTTTCTCTGACACAAAGCTATTATATAGTTGTAAATATCTGGAATTTAGCACAGCAGTTGTATGGACTATTTTATGGTACTTTTAAGAAGCTTTGTCAGTATTTGTCATTTAAGTTAATTACATTTAAGTTATTACATTTTAATGAAAGACTAAGAGCGTTTTTATTAGCTTATACCAATAAATCATGCACAATTAGACCAGGAATGTTTATTAAGTAATATTTAATGTTTATTTTTTATAATATGTAAATATTATAAACCCTATTTAATATTAATATTTAATTGTGTTGACCTTAAGAGGATTTCATAAACAAATTGTCAGAATTAGATGTCAAGAATGAGATACAGAGATGTAGAAGACGGAGAGCCTTAAAAGGCCTTGGAGTTCTTAACAGTCCAGATGGAGTAACACCTTGAGTCTTTGGTGCCATCGACTCTCGGTGCGGCTCTCGATGTCCTTGCATTTTCGCATTTAAACGAAAACACCTCCTACACAGTGGCCTTGACACAAGAAGTTTCAGCAAATCCTCATTACAACATGCAAAGCAATTCCTGCAGTTACCTACATGGTGACCGTGATTTTGCCAAGCATGACGTGTTCCTAAATAAACATACTATCCCAGCATTCCTATCAACCAATTAGATTTTACAGACAGGGTTAAGGGTGGAGTTAGGTTTAAGCCTAGAGCTTGTACACCACTCTTATGAAACTATAATTTCTCTCTCATTGCTTTCTTGTGAAGCTGCTTTTCAACAATTAACAATGGGAAAGTGCTATAGAAATAACAGTGAATTGAATTTTAAGGATTAGGGTTAGTACATTGTTAGCATTAGGGTTTGATTAAAGATATTGTTAGGAGCTTCTACTTTCTGTGACAGGGAAAGTAGAAAGCCCAGTGACATTATATACATAGATTATATATTATAAATATTTTATTTTTTTTACTATTTTAGAATAATAGTAAACTTGTTAAAACTTGGAAGTATTGGAATTATGATGTGACTAAAAATATGAATTATAAATTAAATTAATGTGCTATATTAAACTATGTTTATATGTGATCTTTTACATTTGATCGGTATTGTATATACATTTATTCTATCTATCCATCTAGTAACATTCATTCGTAGACTCTACACAACACAACCAGCTGTGTAATTGAATGCATTTTCGCTTATTCATGACTTTCGGTTTGGTAGTTTTATGCGAAACATGTGGTTTATGGCCAAACTAATAGGACGCAACACATATATGCAGGAAAGGACGCAGAAAATCACCATCAAGGTCGTTACTCCTATTAACTGCCGCTGATTCGTTTGCAACATCCGACAGAATTATAGAGTGAGGTGTAATGTGAGACAGCCCACATCTCCCCAGCTGCTCGTTGGATTCATCCCTTGGATACACACAGGAGACACTGAGGGACACGCACACCCGCACTCTCACAGAACCTTGTGTCTGCGCTCGATGCGTCTGGAGGGTTTCAGCTGTCTGCCGGTGACACAGCAGCATCTGCTGGTGAGAAACATGCACAGAATTGAAATCCTCAGTGATCAGCCCTCTGAGGGTCAGGTGCTGTTTTAACATCCCGCATCCTCTTCCACACTCAACACTTTTAGCAGTCCACACAAACACTGATCTGGCCTTCATATATTCGCACATCAGCGGGTCCACCAAGTTTCATACTCTAAACATCTTGGTTCCACTGTGGCCAGGTTTGTGCGGAGGGCGGCTGTACTTCCAGAGCCCTGCGGGGGTAATGAGAATAAATCTTCCCTGCTGAATTGATTCCTAAGCTGAGACGAATAGGAAAAACTGCCACAGCCAGCAAGCTGTCATGCGGAACGCAAAGGTGAGGATTTCGTATGGTTTGGGCTAAACGTGCTTATTTGAGTTTAGCAGGCAAGCGTTATTTGTAGTTTGGCCGCTGTGGGATTATCTTGCTAGCTAAAATTAAAACCATGACCATGAAAGTTATTGTTCCATTAAAAACAAAATTACAGTTCAGTTGTGGTAGCATGTTTGATAACATCAATAACTTCTTAAATCATATGAAGTTATGATTGCAACAGCATCGGACCTTATTTGTGAAACACATGCGCAAGGTATTTGTTTAAATCATTCGTGAAAACATTCTTACAAAACCTCTTCTGGTAGTCATGATCAAGCAATTTATGTGAAAATGATTTTACAATGGCCATCAGGAACATTTTAGTATGTAATATTGTTATTTTATATTATTGTCTGCCCCATGTACCCACGTCATCATAAATTAATCTGTTAGCTACCATTCCTGACTGCATGTTTCCACTGCAGCAGCAGAAATCCACCCAATGCCACTTACGATGCCAGAGCATCGACATAACTCCCACAATCCACCTCAAGAGTGTGACGCATGACTTTCGTAGAAATGAATTGAAAATGCTTACGCAGCTTCACTTAACACATGCCGGTGGAAATGTACAGTAATTAATGCAGAGAAAGAGGACGGTGATGAAGCGGCAGGTGAAGCAAAGAGGGAAAGATCACAATAAAAAAAACTTTTTATTTGTTTATTTGTTTTATTTGTACATATTATAGCTGATGTGTTTGTTAATCAAGTATTAACCGCATTTTCGTTCCAAACAAATGTCAGCACTACTACTGCCATCATTTAAAATATGCAAGGACAGCATTAATGTTTATGTTTTTTAGCAGACAAATATCCAGATTGACTTACAGTACATTTAAGGAGCCCTCCATGGTGTTATTTTGTGTTGAAATGACAGATACAGGACAGACAGAAAAAAACAAATGACAATATCATGTTTAATATTAAGATTTCCATGTAAGGATATTGACATGACGTAGTTAGAGAGAAGTTTCTTCTTAATGAAGCTTGTTAAGAATAGACAGAGAATAGAACTTCTGTTAATCAGGAACATCTTGAGTCTTTCATGTTAATGTCATCAAAGTGAAGAAGACACTTGTTGGAATTGACATTGACAACATTATTGATAAGTTGCTGAGAGCAGTGAAGTGTTGCGCCACCTGCAGATCTTCTAAGAGAAGTCTTTTTTTAGAAGTCTCTTCTGCATTTAATGTACAATTGTGAGGGAGAAGTAGAGAGATACTGGCAGCTTTGTTATGTTTGGCATGATATTCTGTGCAGACCGATGTAAACGGAGATAAATGAGGACTTTAGCATCACTACCTCTAGGCTGCTTGTTTATGTTATGTGATGGTCATACTGTGTGTAATACATTTAATTTAGGAAGGAAACAATTAGGTTGTCAGTGGTTTTAAGCTTTGTTGAGGTTGTATGTGGTGACTTAGATAAGTGTGAGACTTGCCCTAGTCTAGCCCTGCTTTTTTCAAATTCTTGTGTTGGTGAATGAAGTCCATTGTCCAGGCACGGAAAGACATGTGACAATCCCTTTGTCGTTCATTTAAAGACAATAATTACCCAGAATTCATCAGGGTTCTCTACTTTTAGGCCTAGAGTCTGTTCCATGACTTCCTTCTGCTGGCGGACCGTCTGTAAACTTCAGCTGTGTCTGACAAAATTTTGAAAAGGCCAGCAGATTTGTGTTAGTGCCTGACCTTTGAGAAAGACGATACCTGTTTCCCTGTTCTCTCCATTTTTGCAGTCTCGTTCTCTCTCTGTCTTGTTCTTTCTCCGTCTCACTCTGCAAACATCATACCCGCCCCCAATAGAAATTCAATCTCATTTTGAACATGCTTCGATTGGAGCCGCGCTTGATGTATCTCTGGTCGCCAAACAAGAGCGAGTGTCTCACTGTTTGTATTTCCACTGTGATTCATTTACCGTGTCATGTTACGGCGTCCCTTTTTATGCTAATGCACTTGTCAGAGTCTATTTTAGCTCAGACAATGGCATTTGTTTTGCGTCGGCCCCGTTTTAGCAAATGCACAAGTTTTGCATTTAGATCTAAAGTGGTTTCTATCGCCTTCGGAAGAAATGGCAGTTGAAAAGGCATTTGGAAAGCTCATAAAGGGTGGAATATGTAATGCATGTAGTTTTTCTTGCTCCCCCTCCCCCTTCTGTCTCACACATTTGAAACTGATCCAGTTGGCTTGGATGTAATTGAATCTTAGCCGTCTGGCCCAGAAAGGCTGCGTGCAGGAGTTTAGTTTTGCCCCATTTTACTTTGATGATGTGTGTCTGTGCCTTCTTCTGGAATGCTGGGACTCATTGCCAGGGCTCATGGGATAGATTGTCCTTATGGATGCCAGCCTCTGGTCATTGTAGATGGATTGTTATAGCATACTATCAGACGAACCAGTGAAACTGTAACTTCAGTGTTGTTCTGTCTGATGCACTATAAGCTGATGGAAGATTGTAATTCTCTCTCTTGCCTCAAATGCCTCGACTGTCCTCTTTTCTTGTAAAACATAACTTCTCAGATGTGGCCATAAATGTATATTAATTCTGCACTGTGCTGTGACAGTCCAGTTTAGATTTATTCGACTGGTTTATGACAAGTGACAGCCCTGAATCACATTAATTAACAGAATGGTTAATTGCTAATTAAAATTCTGCCATTGTTCTACTTAACTGTTGTCTTAAAGCGGTATGACTTCATTTCTTTCACCGAAACAGAAGACTAAATATTACATTACATTTAATACCATAAAACTATTCTGTTTGTGCACTACAGTATATAGTTGAAGTTTTCTGAAGCATTATGATGACGCATATTTGAAATGATACCGCACATGTGAGTAAATGATGGGAGAATTAGGATAAACTGTCCCTTTAAATCAAGGTTTTTTTTATTGTTCATGCCCCCCCACCACCACATCCCTTATGTAACACACCCAAATGAGATGATTCGTAAAGTACAACATGATCTGAACTGTGTTTCAAGTAAGAACATAGAGACATACAAAATATGCAGGGAAGCCCTGCTGAAAGGAGCTACATCATAGAAAGCCTGAATTTTCTTTTTAACTCTCTAGTTTGATTAACTACAATATATACCCACAGTCGTTGCTATATAGTCATTGCTATAACATTTTAAAAAGACCCTACTAGCTGACATTACATTACTTACCTGCAGTGTGGGCATGGTATTAGTGTTGTTATTCTTTTCACATGTGAGAAGGTTGGACAGCCATACAGTTAATTTACATACAGAAGTCAAAAACAGCCAGATGAATTCTAAGGGTCAGAACATGAATGATGGTCAGTTAAACTAAATTATTACTGTTTTCTGGTGCATAAAACTTTGACTAAAGTTAGAAGTGGACTTCAGGGACAACTTTCCTCAAGTGTTTGTTGGATGATATTCACTGCACATTCTCTCTGAATATTCATGAAGGTCGCTAAAGCTCTTCAGCAATATATTTTTGCCCGTCGCTCTTTCTGACACACAGAGCGCCTTCACCCTCTCACCGCTGACAGACAGACAGGTGAGAGGGACGGACTGACAGCAAGAGCCAGAGAAAGAATGACTAACTAATTAGAAGGATGTTCAGTTCCACAAACACAAATAAGTTCACAGACATAGATGTGAGGAGGTCATACATAGACTGACTAATTGCTGTCCACAAGAGGACCTGTGCTGTCAGAGTGACTGAAAGCTCACAGATAGATGGTTGGTCAACCAGAAAGACCCTTGGAAGTTTTTTTTATGGGCCACCCACGCTTTGCCTGCTCACAGTGTTCATATATCTGTATTCCATCTGTTTTATCTATATTTCTCTCCTAAACTCACAGAATATTTAGGGCCCTCTTAAAATATGACCTTTAGCATCATTGCTTTGCTCTAATGTTTGGCACATTTGCTCCAGTATGTTGAGCTGGTGTGCTCAGATGGGAAATATGAGTTCGAGTCCTGTTTCATTTTCCATTCTTTCATTTCCCAACATTTACAGTGTTCTGTTAATTATATTATAAGTAGTCCTTGCCCAGGCAAAATATGAAGTCATAAAGTGTTGCCAAGGTGTTGTTAGTGTGGTTTAGTGTGTTGCTATGCAGTTGCTATGGTGTTGATGCTAGGATGTTGCTAGGTGGTTGCTTGGGTATTCTAGGTAGATGTAAGGCCATTGATATGTTGTTGCTTACTGACCCAAGTTAAAATAATTCACCTCCAAGTCTCTACAATATTTTGTTTTTTTTACAATATTTTGAAGCACTCCTGCATTTCAGGTATCGTAGCACATATGTATTTGTTCTAATCTTATTCAAAAATCCTTATGACTAATAGTGATAATGGTGTTTACTTTGGTAACATCACTAAAAAGTGTAACATCAGTTAAAATATTAGAAAGTTGAAATGACATCATATTCAACAGCTTTCAAAACTTCAGTAAACATCTGTTTCTTTCCTGAGCCTTTGATATCACAGAATGAAGGACTGGAGAATGTCACAGTGAAGGTCTTTCTGGTCAGATTGTTACCCAAAGGTGGCAGGAGTTTGTGTATGTGTGTGTGTTCTGTTAAAGTCCTTTAAAAACTTTTCCCCAGCTGTGAGGATCTGTGTTGGGCTTTAGGGTAGCGTGCAGATCTTATTTTCTGATAACTTTACGTGATGTCTGGGATTTTGTCGTCCTCTAACAGGTCGCAGAACAAGCCTGCAACCCACAGGCGAAGCTGACGGAGAGAGCGTGGATGCTTAACACTAATCCCTTTGAGAGCACCACTATGCACATTCAACCTTGTGTGTGTGTGATTGAGATGGGAGTGTAGATGCTGTTGTTTCTATATATGTTATCTATAATATGTTTGTGAATGTGAGTGTGCTATATATTCATTAGGGATGCAAGACAAAGTCGATTACCAGACGCATCGCTATTCTTTCTCTATCGATTCTGAATCTATTCTTAAAAATTCTGAATTGATTCTGCATTTATTTCAAATCACGGAGGAGCAGCTTGTACCGAAATTTGACTCCCTGTCAGATTTTGATTTTCCTGAGTCTGTTACAGTCGCTTCATAAATTTGATGGCGCAGGTCGTAGTTTGTCCATCTTTGTCCAATAAGGTGATTTTGCATGGATTTGCATGGATATGCGTGTCTGTACGCATTTATTTTTCTGTTTCCAGCGCATGCTCAGCCGTGATTTGAACTGCATGCAGATTATATAAAGAATAGATCTGATTTTTCAGAATCAATTCACAATTGTTAGATTGAAAGAATGGAGATGCATTAGACAACTGACTTTTTCTTGCACCCTTTATATTCATCATCCTTGGACGTTAGGATACGTACATGCGCTGATGGTGGAAGGAAATGAGGGAAACAGCAGGATTGAGTGAGAGCAGGATGGCCAGCAGTGGAAGCAGACGGCTGCTGCAGTCTAATTAAATTAATGAAGACACATGTTGTCCAGTCGGCTTGACTGGGCGGCTGTCATCTCTATGTCGGCTTGGGCCTGCTGAACAGGAGATGGGGCTTCTCTGCCTTGGCTCAATGCCATGAATGCTTAACAGCAGCATGGTCACATGGTGATGTTCATTCTAATCAGACTGGGCCCAATCAAGACCTCATCATTACCACAAGACAGGAACCATGATGATCATGATGCAGTGATGTTTCTGTAAGAGCCAGAGAACAGATGCTGAGAACAAGATGCTGTTGTTAATGCATCAACTACATGTTTCTCAGATGTTTCTCCCAAAATTCCTTCAAAGATATAAAGATCAAAGGTATAGAGGTATAACATGAATGTGGATAGTTAACATCATATGTTTTCATTATAAATGTTTGAGTTGGCTTTGAAATCTTTGGTATTTTGGCCTGTCTGAGCACAGTCTGAGACGTTGTTAAGATCTTTTCTGAAACTTACCTCTGAAACTTTCTCAGTCTTTTAGTCTGAGAAACAGAACTCTACAATAAATGCACCATATTTACTTTTTAATGCATGTTCCTGGTTTTATTATGAGAAAATAGTAATTTCTCAACCAATATTTTTTTCTTTTTGGCTGAAAAAGCCCTCATATTCAGTCAAAATCAAGTTGTTTTTTGTTTTACTCAGAAATGTCTAATTGTAAAATAGGTTTCATGTTTAGATTTAACAAAAGTGTCCATTTGCTCTCAGTTTAATTTAAACAGAAACAGTTAAGAGACTAGTGAGCTCTTATTTTTGATTGTACTTTACTCCAGGCTGTATATTGTGTGAGGAAGAATTTCTGTATTGTAGCACACAATGAATCTTTAAAAACACTGTAAGTTATTGATAAAGGCTTGTGCAGTTGTTTTAAAAGAACTAAACAGTCCTGACTCCATATTGGAGTAAAACACAGTCATTCTCTGCGGTTTTGCAACTTTTTTATCTATGTCAGGAAGGAGCTGCCCACACTAGACAGCAGAACAGATAGAAAACAGATTCAATTGCACCATGTAAGCCACATCCTCCAGCGACGGTCCCCGATCTTCCTGTTCATTCCAACAGGAAATGACAACAGAAATAGAAAAGGGAGAGTGAGAGAGACGGGTGTGTGGCAGGGGCACATTACACCTCATAAGTGTAAGACAGCGTTTCCCAAAAATGGTTTCAGTAGCATCTGAGAGGCGCCAAGGCTCCATTACATTAGCCAAACTGCGTCATACGGTAAGACAGACTGGAGGATGGAAGTCACTCAAACTCTCACAGGTTCTCGATGCCCCTGGATGTGTTTATTTGATGTGTCGGTAATTACCCGTCATTCTGGTTCCTTGGGTCACGCTATATTTAAACACTGTGTTCACAGAACCCTCGGCTGCGTCTGTCTGCTGTATAGATAGTCTGTTGATTCACCAGGATTTTCCTCTGTAAGTGTCTGACACCCACCTGCGCATTAATCCCAGAGCCCTGCAGGAAACAGACCCTTTATATCTGAAGCAACAGATTAAATTAACTGGAGGTGGAAATGGAATCAAAAAACAGAGCAATGCGTGTGAAAGTCTCCCAGGAGGGATGAGTTAATATAAGATTGTTCTTGTTGTTGTTGAAAAATGATCATCTATGTAAGAGAAGTGATGTCATTTCACTAGCTGACCTTTGAACTCCTCCTGTACTTTAAGTGCTGGTTATCTGTAGGGTGGCATTGACAAACAACATATTTTTAGTTTCATGTTGCTGTTTTTCAAATCATCTCTGGATGCATTGGGCATTGCATCACATCAAGTTGTTTTTGCAGTGTCTCAAACACTGAACATCATGTTATTAAGAAAGCAAGTCAAGTTAAAACAAAGTTTTTAGCAACTTCTAAGATCCATCTACTTTTGAACTCAAGAACGTGTCTTGTGTTTTTGTTTCTGCCTTTTTGTGTTGGTTGGTGTCTGTCTAGTTTTTGGTCTACCTTTAGTCTTATTACAAACTCCGACTGCATGCCCACACAACGTTCACAGACTGTCTGATATTGAGTTTTCTCAAAACAGCAAGCTCCAATCCGATTGGCTGGCTTCATGCAATTTGCAGGAGTCAGGATATACAGACCTTTATCAGTCCACCAGGAAAAAAGTTTTTAGGCTGCTTCAATAAGCACTTTTGTGAAAGAATTAGTTGCTTCATTGGTCCAAGTTTTGTGGTTTCACCACTTTAAAAAAATAAACCATCTGAGAAGATAAATTAAATATCCTTGAGCAGAGTTATATTTAATTTTTGTTTAACCTGCCAATAAACATAAAAAATAAACTATGATTGTTCATTTCGCATGTTCATTTTACATTTTACACAGTCATGTCTTGGTCAGAATACAAAACAAGGTGGACCAGATTTTATGCTGAATGCCAAAAGCATATTTATAGAGACCTTTAGTTTTTGTATGACTTCAGTATCACAGATGTCTGAAGTTCAAAGTTTCTTATTTGGGGGGGGGGGGGTTGTATTAATTCCCTTCTTCTTCCCCAGCAGTTGAAGACACTGTAGTTAAGTTTGTCTTTTGAGCATGTCAGATCCAGTCAGACAAACATCAGTGAGAGCGAGGATGTCGTGACCCTCACTCTCATTTCTTTCAGGAGGAGAAGTTCAAATGAGGATAGAGTGATTAATTTTGTAAGGGATGTTGGGTACAGCATGTGTGTCTGTGTGTTTTCTTCTCTCTCTGGGACTGCTTGAGTACTTTGGCAGAGAAACGTTTGGGAACAAAAAAAACTTGAGACAGAAATAGAGAAGAAGAGAACAAAGATCAAACAAGGACCTCCTTTCCTTCCGGTTCCTCTCATCCTGCATCTAGCCCTCAGTATCTTCTGACAGACGCTGTTCTCTCTTCACATGCCTCTTTGAAGTGGCATTAGAAGTTCACAAAGGATTTAGGCCAAAGCCTTTAATGAGAGAACATGAGTGTGCTCTGGTGTCTTTATCTGAGTGCAGCTTGTCCATGCAAAATCTTGCCACTATGATGGTCTGATGTTGTTGTCTGATGTTGTCTGAAGATGTTGTGTGTGTTGCTATGCGGTTGCTAAGGTGCTCATTTTCTGGGTTGCTAACTGAGCTGCTTATTTTAATAATGGTTATGAGTTTGTTCGCTTGTCTAACCTCAAAAATGAGTAATATACACCACTGCGTGTGTGTGTTTTAGACACAGAGAGAGGCAGAGTGAGAGAGAATATTTTTAGCTTCCCTGAAGTGTGAGTGTTTCTGGAAAGCCTTGCTACCTTATCAGATGTTATTATCACTCAAATGATCCTGTGATGCTTTCAGCCTTGATTTTTTTCTCTCTCCCTCACTCTTTTTCTCTCTCTGTCTTTCTGTCACTTTAAACACATTATTAAACAACGCTTTAATAATAAGCGTTGTTTAATTGATCTCTTAAAACCACTTGATCCTTTATACACAAACCATTTTACCTCACATATAGTGTGAAGTGGTACATACACAATACATCTGACATCAGAACAGGTCAGTGCACCATAGCAGTACATTCACTAACACAATAATAATAATAGTAAATCTTTATTGCCCTAAATTCTGTTTTGGCATCTGATAATAATGAAACATTTATGAGAGACATACAGTATTATCTGTGCGATACACTTGATGGACACTTGTAGGGTGGCAGAAATGGATACAACATTTTCTGTAAAAGATCTACAAGCTTGTGCTAGACTTTATGGATCATATTTCATCTGATGTAAATTAACTCCTAGATTTGATTAGTAATATATCAAATAGTCTGTTTAATAGGTTTGTGCAGTCTTTTTGTCTTAGCTCATGTTTGTTTTTTACAACCCATGTTTTCCAGAGCTTTTTGTCTAATGGAATATTTCTGTAAAGACATACCCCACCTAACAGGGAATGTTGTCTAATGTTCACTAAAGGTTTTCTCAAAGTAATCAGTTCAAAGTAAAACATTTTTATAATATATATATATATATTACAGCCTGGAGTAAATATATATATAATATAATATATATAATAACTATATTAAAAAAGAGAGTAGTTAATTGAATGTTACGGAATAAAAAATGTTTGAATAACGTTCTAACCAAGCAATAACATTAATACAATGTTTAAAAAGCTTAAAGTTTTGAAAATTGCTAAAACTTTCAAAATAATGTTTTTAACATTTAACAAGGAAACGTTATGAAAACATCTGTTAAAATTGTTTTCTGAGACTTTCAGTATTTTGTTCAGAAGAACAATCTGTGTGAACAGCATGTGTGCCTGTTTATCAGCCTCTTCTTCATTCACAACAAATAAATTATCCATCTATTCTGACTGAGAGCAATAAAGAGTCTATGACCATAAAGATTCAAGCTCCTCTGAATGTAGAACCTTATTTTATCCAAAATAAATACTTAAAATAAAAACTATCAGATGATGCACTAATAAATGCTGATCATAGCTGAGAGTGGCCACTGATGAGAGCAGAGGTTTATAGAGGTTAACTACGAATACAGAGCCTGTGGCTGTTTTTAGCACTGCTGTTTTTCTAAGTAAATATCTCTTCTTCTGACCTCTAGCAGGCAGCAGCGTGCACACACCGGCCCAGTAAAGCACGTAATCACTTTAATTAGACGAGGCCACGGAAAGCAAAAGCATCACCTTGTTCATAACCTACACACACATATAAGCAAACACAGCGTGTCAGTCACATTCCTCTAAATGAGCTTCCTTTGAAAGCAAACACAGGGAATTAATGCAGCCTGTGTTCCTGGCTACAGAACAATGAAAGGTGACTGTAGCAGGGGGAGTGAGCATGTTTCTTTTTGGTCTGAACCATCTGTTGAAAAAACAGAACAGCGTGTGTGCACATCTAAGAGGACGGACAGCTCTCAAGGATAAACTGAGCCACGCAATCCATGTGAAATTATGCATGAGAGAGACACAGACAGAGAGGCAGAGATAGAAAGATACTTCTGTTCATGACTGTCTGATGTGTGTTACACACAGGAATGACAGGAGCTGATTTAAATTGCCAGTTGCAATCTGATTGGCTCGCTTCTACACTATTTCTAAGAGATATTGTGTGCAGGTGTTTATCACTCAACCCAGGAACAAACTCATGTTTATAAGGTAACCAGTTACTGCAGTGAGTACAGAGGAGAAACTAGTCTCTAGTTTTGAGAGAATCTGGGAAAGATATTCAGAGTTTTCTTGGAGACACTTACTGTAGTTAGCAGGTCACGTACGTATCCTTAAGTACTCCTCCTTTGTTTTTCAGAGTTTTGTCTCATTTTAAATGTTTCTTCTGTTGACACTTTTGGTCCTGTAGACTTTTAGAAAATAAAAAAATTCATATTTTCATTAGTTTAGCTGTTTTGTCACTAACAATGTTCAACAGACATTGAAGACATGAACGAAGATTCTCTCATTTTATTTTTTATTTTTTTGCCATAGTTTTTCCATTACTTCTTAAATTATGTATGGTGTCTGTTAGCATTATGTGCTGCAATTTGTTTTTATGGAATCAAATGGCACATTTTTATGTATCCCTAAATGACACAAGTAATAATTTTAAATATTTGATGAACATTCGTACTTTGTATTAAGTTTATCATTTAATACACTTTAATATAATTATGATACTCATATTCTTAAAATTGTATTTTTAAGTGTTTTAATATTGTATGGATTTATATTATTCTTATTTGTATGGTGGATTTATGTAATTAAAGATAGACCTTGTTGCACTTGTATTTCTAAATCAGAAGAGTGTCTCATGAAGACCTAGAATGAAAAGATAAAGGAGACTGTCATGATTTGATACAAACATGGTCATTTTGTAAATGAAATCATGTGTATTCAAGGGAACGGCTGAGAGGTCACACGAACGACACCTCTGCTCTACAGAGAGGCTTTCAGTTGGGGACAGAATTACAAAGAAGGCTATTTGGCTCCAGCCTGTAGAATTTACATGCAGCGTGGCCAGCAAATGATCCAAGCAGCTCCAAACAGGTGTTACCTGGCCCTCCGATGCAGCACTCTGCTTAGATTTAGTGACCAGCACGCTAGCTCTGTTTATGCCCCTGAGCTCGCCAAGCCCATGCACTGCAGCCAGTGTTCTCTGGAGCCTGGACCCTTCCATGCATCATTAAACCCTTCGTGCTTCTCCAGTCCAAACATCAATCGCAGCTCCAGATCGCAATGACCACGCTGGCCTTCCTTCTCCCTGGCATTTATCTTCGCCAGGCTCTCACCACCTGCCCGTATGCCCAAGGCTCCGCCCCTTCCATTGCTCTGCTGTAAACCTCCAGAGCCTGCCCCTCCCCAGCCCACTGCCAGGCATGATTAATCAAGCACCGATAAGGGGGCCATTAAGTTAGATAATGATGGACCTGCAGGAGGAACCTGGCTTTAGGTTCAACAGGGGCGAGGTGGTGGAAGACGCCCCTGAGAGCAACAATGACTAGTTTAGGAGGCTTATCTCTCTGAAGACAGGCCTGGTGCAGCTTCAGGGGCTAATAAACCACCCAAAGTCAGCCTCAGCCCAGAGATCTGCCCTTACTTTTTGACTGCAGATCTCTGTTAGCCCCGAGGAGGAAGAGAGAGAAGTCTGGATGAAGGGAAGGAAGGAGACGGTTAGAGCTTCAGGATTGTGGAGGTCTCCCTCCCTCTTGTGCTCCTCAGAGAGCAGTTGAGGCTTTTTGCACGCAAGTTATTATTTCATCTGCTGGATTTATGGCTCTCTAATTCTCTTTTATTCCCTTCACTTTTTATATATCTCACTCTTTCACTCACCGTCTTTCTGTCACGTCCTCCTTTATGTCTGTCAGAGTGCTGGATTTATGCTCTTTTGGTTGAGGGTACAGTATCTTCCAATGACAGTGGGCCTTTCTGAGCTACAAAATGAAACTTAAAAGGAAGTTTAGAAGGAAAGTTGTAGATGTGATTCTAACACAGTGTCCTCACCTGGCACAAACCGCAATAAATCTTATCTTATTCCATGCTCCTCTTGGATCTCCTCTTTTTGTTCTAAACAGATACAGTCATGGCATTTGACAAGATACTTTAATGGTCAGTAGGTTTATCTTTTCAACCACTCTCTCCCTCCAAAACACAAAATGCGCAAAGTGATTCTCAGATATGGAGTATTTCTGATTGGCTCCTAAATTCTTTTTGTTGTTTTGCTCTATTGAGCATAGAACTGAAATAAAAACACTTTAATTGCACTTTAAAATATATATGTTCGGTGTTAAGGTTTTATCATTTGGTGTTCCAATAACAATAGCTTACAACACCTTAAAGCATTGATTATGTTCAAATTTACCGTCATTTTGATGTTGTGATGTCAGCATTTTGCTATACACTGACACTTGACCGTTGTCGTTGTGGTTTGGATATGGTGTAGAGGTTCTATGCTCTAGAAGCTGAAGGACAGAGCCAATAGGCTTGTGGTGCTTAGTAGGTCAAACAGAAAAAGAGCCAATTAAAGAAAAGATCCTGAAGCCCAGTGACGCTGTTTTATATGTAGTGTATCATTTACACCAACCTCATCACATGAGTGCAGAGAGAACACTGATGCTCTTCTCCTGACATTTATGTGAAGAGATAAACGCAGAGATTATGAAGACCTGATCTCAAGATCTAAACAACGCACAGAGAGAGAGAGGGAGGGAGGGGTAAAAGAAGAGATGAGTCTCTGCTGGTAAATGATAGGATAGATAAAAACAAACAGATGTGTCTTGTTACACTCCTCTTGACATTTATGTGAGGAAATAAACGATAGAATCAAGACCAGCATACACACACACACACACACACAGAGGAATGAAATGCAGCTGCCATTTCTTCACACACATTCTCTGTTTTAGCACCCGTTTCACTGCAGAAATCATACGAATCAGGAAACAAAGCATGTGCTTAAAAACTTTACTGAATGTCATTTGCACAGTGCAATTCTCAAACCTGTGAGTCAGAGAGAAGCTGTAGAGGAGCCACATGAATTGCTCGGTTTTCATAGTTTTCATACACTAATTTACACTGACATTAACACAAATGTACACTGTTCTCAGTTAAATATTCACAAACAGCACTAAACCAGTGTTTCCACTGAAATACTGTGTGCAGATGTTCAGTTGTGTATTTATCTGTATGATACAACAGCAGGGACAGCAGGGCACAGGCATATTTACCCACCTGCCTGGATTCTTCCCCTCACAATCCAGACAGGTGGGTAAATATGACTCCGCCCGGTTAACACCCCCCTAAATAATGAGGCTGTCTGTGTCAACAGAATTATGTCGTTTGTGCATCTGAGCATCCATGCAGAAGTTTAAAGGGGGTAGAATCCAGGTGCAGGTGTGTATGTGAGTGATCGTGTGTGTGATGTGATGGTGATGTGTGATCTCAATTTGTATGCGTTGGTGTGTGTGTGAACTCGTGGATGTATGTGTGATGTGGGGGTTGGGGGTCATAAAACAGAAAGGCAGAAAGCAGAAAATTGAAAGCATCTCAGATGTGTCACAGATAACCCAGGGCAACAGATAAAACACCCTGACCAGGTCACCAGCACCCACACAGTTCAGCCTTATACATGTCATCTTTGAGTCATGTGAGACTGGCTTGGAGTCCCAGCATTTGATTTTTCACAGCAGGTTTTTGAACAGTAGCACATGTATGAAGCTTTTTCTCTGCGCTGTGTTGATTATTCAGCTGCTCTGTTACATTCAGCAAGTGATTCATTAAACTGTTTCTGTTTGAGTTTCAAAATGAACTGTTTTTACAGAGTCATTTGTGTGTGATTCAGACTGTGCTGTTCTCATTGTGTTTGTTTTTAAGTATGTTGAGTCTTTATTGCCTTTGTGTAATTTCTTGGTACCCAGTGTTTCATCACATTCAGTGCAAGCTCACGAATCAGCTAAATATATTTCTATAATAAATACTTTGATTTATAAACAAAATCTTTTTATTAAATATGAAGGAATATTTTAGTTTTTGTTGTTTTCGTATGTACTAAAACAGTGACAGACATTACAAAACACAGATTCTTATCCCCTCTCTCTCTTTCTCTCACTTTCATTCTCTCTAATGTCTCTCTCTCTTGGTCTTGCTGGCTCAGTGTTCAGCTCCAGAGTGGCAAGGTGACATTGTGTGTCATATCAGCATTCTACAGCAGTTCTCTCTCTCTCTCACTTGCTCGCTCTCTCGCACCTTTTCTCTGTTCTGAGAGTAATTACGCCAGATTCAGAGTCTCAATTTGCCATTAAAGGAACAAGAGCCTGAGGTCGACAGAGAGACAGATAAAGAGCGAGACGTGTGTTTGTGGAGCTGAAGGCAGACGCAGTAAATAGAGAGAGTGAAAACAGAGAAGTAGATTCTTAGGAAGTTATCTCACACATAAACGCTTTGGCAGTTCTCAGAACACCAGCACTTCCCATCCACAAAACTTCAATAAACTCTTATACCACTGAATATTCTCTACTTTACATTTATTCTGTCTGGCACACACACACAGTAAGAGGTGTAGGTGTAACAGAGTAGAAATATCGTTGCTGTTCTGAAGGTTTTGGAGTATTACTTCACACTTGGAGTATTATATATTTTTACTCTGGGTACTGCACTTTGTTTTGAAAAACAAAATTAATACTCATTCCTCTACATTTCTCCAGACCCCTTTGTTATTCAACAGCAAATAACATAAACAACACAGCTGCAAGTCGCAACATAATTCATCCAAAAATGAAAACTCAGTCATCATTTTTCACTCTCATGTTGTTCTAACTTGAATAGTTTAATGTTTATTTTTAGAGGAATGTTTTAACTGCTTTTAGCCATAGAACAAAAGTGAAGGCTGAAAAGCACAAAGAAAATATAAATCATCCATATGACTAAATATTACTTAAATAGATCGACCTCACTAACCTCAAATCTGCCATACATCAGTGTTTAAATATGAGAAAGACCGTACTGAGAATTGCTATCTACTGAATAGCATAGGGAGGATTTTAACCAAAAAAAAAAAAAGTTTGACAGCCCCAGTCCCCATCCACTTAGTTTGTAAAAAGAGTGACATTGTAAACATTGTGCATAACTTCTGTTTTATGTTTTGAACAATATAAAGGGTCTATAATGACAGAACCTTCGTTTATGTGTGAACTATCTCTGAAAGTGGCTAGAAGGCTCCAAATCAAATATTGGAAAACTCTTCGCTGACATTGACTGAATACTGGGTACATTATACAATGTGCACACTATACCCAGCAAAATATTTGTGTAGGTCGAGCTGCCAGCAGAAAAAAAAAAGAATGGTAAGAAAGCCTCTTTATCTCCTGTGAAAAACGAATTTCACCTGACAAGAAAAACAGAGCACAACATTTTAATAGGGGCCCCACCTCAGGGACCCCTTAACCTGAAGTCTATTCTGATTTGATTCAGGCTAGAACTGCAGGTGTGTTAATAATTAATTGGAGTAAACAACTGTTTATAAAGGGGACCGGGCCGGGCCAGAGCCGGATAATTGGCTCATTACGGATCAGTGCTAAGACGGGCCGAGACCCAGGACGCTAGCCTGAGGACCCACCAGGCCCAGTCCAATTAATGTCCTCGTCCCCGGCTACTGACACTGTGTATGTGTGTTACACCTTTTCTCATAAAACTTAAAATGGTTTGAAGAGTGTGTGTATTATATAAGGAAAATATTTCTGTACGATTAATCCTTGTATTTGTATACTTGTCTGCATGCTTTTTTGACATATATAAGACAGTCACGTGTTTTGTCTTTGTTTATCCTCTTAGTATCACTAGCATTGAAATGTAGGGCAGTGAATGATCACAGAGATCGCAGAGCAGGCTGTAAGTGTAACTCTTAAAACGCAAAAGCATACAGTACAGACGGAGGCAGTTCAACTGACCCCCGAATAATCCTCCATCACCTCCCCCATTTATCAAATATAGTAATACAGCTAATTAAAGGGGCATGTAAATGAGAGTCTAATACAAAAACAGACTATTTTAAGAAGCTGGGAATTAAAAACATGCAGTAGTGTAACAGTTTCCTTATGAAAATTAACCATGGTAGTAACCATGTTTTTTTACCTGCAGCATGTGTACTGTATGAGTGTAGTAAACAGTCATATCTGGGCCAGACTTATCTGTACTGGGACGGGACTGTAAGTGGATGGTTCTGACAGGTGTCTCTGAAGGCACTTGAATAGCCTCGGGCTGTACTCCTCACTGGCCCGAGAGCAGACTGACGCTCAGCCACTCTGTTCTCTTCCCTCTGGGGGTAATAAAAGAGCCGAATGGCAGGGGGCCAACCTAGAGACGGGTGTTTGGTGACATTAGACGGACGGTTGAATCCTGTGGGAATGAGCCCATTTGTTACCCAACAGGGGAGAGAGAGAGAGAGTGTCTTTGTTCAAGGTCAGACTCCAAACTGTAGATTTAGTGACTGGTACCTGCACTGTTGGTACACATACACATATACACACACTTAGAGGTATGCGTTTATCTTTGCACACACAATAATTGTGCTAGCTGTAGTGTTTGCAAAGCAAGCATCACTGTTGCTCACACGCAAAAGTTATGGATTCACCGGAATCATTTTCCTCTAAGTCTGAAACTTGTCTGCAGAAGATCCAAAAATCTAGCAAAAAATCTTCACACTGGTTAGATGTGTGTGATGGATTTATTTCCCATTCCCATCATCTGACAACATCCACTCACAGCTAACTTCATTAAATCTGCCAGTGAGTATTAATTATTACAGATATATCTCAACTGACCAACATCAGCCCTCTTCTCTTCCGCTCTGCGCTCTTCTTGTTGTTCTACAAGTATCCAATCTGTAATTTTCACTCTTCCTTTCGTCCTCCACCTCTGGCTGTCCTCCGTTCTCCATCTGTTTCTTCTGGCAGAGTTGTAGCTAAATCAGATATGACCCACATACAATGACTTGAGGTGTCGTTAGAAGTGTGTGTGTGAGGTTAATGGTCAAAAGCTGCTTTCTTTAATTCCTCTGGTGCTCTTAATGAACACATTGTGTGTAAATACACACACACACAGCAGTTCTACCCACCGGCCTTTAGGACAGATGTATCATTGCTCCAGTTAATATCGCACTCAAACACAATTGCTTTGCTCTCTTTTTGTGGCCGTTCCACATCAGTGGATTTCGTCTTTAGCTGTATCACAATAAGGTGCAGCTGAAGGCCATATCAAGATATCAATGCGACTAGCAGCATTAACAGTCACAATGTTAACGTCATTATCTTGAATTATTAAAACGATGACGCCGTTAGCAGCGAGGCTAATCCAGCTCTCAGCACATCCGCTGTTATGGGTGAAATTAGTACAGAAGGTGCTTTAAGATATTTGTTGGTGCAGTACCATCATACAACCTGCTGCATTAACAAAATGGAGCTTTATGGGGCTGTTGTGGCACAGACAAACACATTGAGCTGATTGTACAGCCAACAGCATCCACGTACTGTGTGTGTGTGTGTGTGTGTGTGTGTGTCATCCTACAGAGACCACAGTGATGCCGTTCTTATTATACCTGTTATTTTTTTCTTCTCAGTTTTGTTTCCTCACATCATCCATTCTTCCTTAAGCAGTTCTTCTGCTCTCTTTCTTTCTCCCTCTTTTTCTCTGTCTCTGTCTCTCTCTCTCTCTCTCTCTCTCACTCTTTCTCGCTCTGCCACTGTTTGGTTTTGATTAGATAGCCGCCACATTGTCATGCAAAGTGAGAGGAAGCCGAGAACACAAGAGCATTTCCTCTGCAGCTCATCTGAAAGGGGTCTCATATAATCCCTCGTGTCATGCAGTGGAAAAGCCTAGACTTTTCTCAGCCGGTTTTATTTTTTCTTTTCTCTTACAGTCATTCTTACATTTCCTGGTGTCTGTTTTTCAGTGGTTTTGCTGAAAATTGGCATCAACATAGATGGATGAGGCCCTATTGATGTTTGCTTCGTGCTCTTTGAGTTGTGTTTGTTTTTAATTAGACTCTTCCTGTATTATCCAAGAAAATAATGCAGGTGGAGTTTGTGTCACTTTTAATTTTGTAAAGGACATTTTCTGTTTTTCAGTTTTTATTGGATGGTGACATTCAGAAGTGGAAGTTTCAAAGGAAAAGTTGCATTTTTTGACAAAGTTACATAAAACATAACTGACCAAAGAAAGAAAGAACAGCCTCTGAGATTAAAGTTTCCTCTGGGTGCAGATGAAGTCAGAAATCACATGCATCATTAATGAGACAAATCAACTGGACAGAGTGGCCTGGCTAGTGTGTGTATATGGCTGGTTCAACTGGTGTGTTTGTGGGTGCTTGTTTGTCTGCCATTGTGAGGACCTTTAAGTCACACATACCTACATTGTTTTTTTGAAAATATAAAACTGTAAAAAGGTTTCAGTGAGGGTTAGGTTTAGGGGTAGGGTGAGGGGATAAAATTAAAGCATAGACACCTAACGTGTGTGTGTATCTGGTGTTATGCAGCTGCATTAACACCAGGTGTGTGTGTGTGTGTGTGTGTGTGTGTGTGTGTGTGTGTGTGTGTGTGTGTTGTGTGTGTGTGTAAGTGAGCATGTGGGGGCAGAACTCCATGAACCAGAGAGTTGCTTGTGACATGTGGAGTGGTGATCGGTTTGATCACGCCCCACTGACCATAGAAGCTGTTACACACACACACACACACACACACCTCTCCAGTGTGTGTGTGTGCTCACTTATCCCAGGCACATCATGAAAAACCATTTCAGTCACACAAACAAAACATCCTCTCGTAATACAGCTGTCTCTTTCTCACCTGTGTACAGCGTAGTGTGTTTGTTTGCATTTGTCTGGAGTGTGACCATCTCAGCATGGTCCTCCACCGTACATCAAAACCGCAAAGAAAATATAAGCAGTTTTACTGTGCAACATGTATAAAACTTCATCCTCCACGTTTCTCTCTCTCTTTCATGGTGCAGTCGGCGTTTGTGTACTGAAAGATTAAGTAGCTCCGAAGGGCCCGTGTTTACAAATATGCAGCCGCCAAACAGGCCAAAGCTCCGAACGACTGCGGAATACAAATAGCTTTTTTATCAGCGCTGAGCTCCTGCCCAAAGAAATTGTGTTTTCCATCCTTTCCTCTTACACTGTATGAAATATGAAGCTTTCTTTCCCTCCATCTGTCTCTCTTTCTTTCTCCAATGTTAGCAGAAGTGTTTGTGCTACACACTCTTTCATACACAAATACACAGTCATACTTACAAACAGCACATCTGAGTAAATCTCATGAAAATATGCCTGGGTTACATTTCATCTAAAAAAAAGAAAGAAATTATATTTTGCAAATAAAACCCAGTTTATTGACTATTAGGTTTCTTTTTTTAATTGTGACATTTTTTTTAGGTTTTAAGATATTTTTACTTTTGAGGTTTTTTGTCATTTCTATTTTTTTAATGATTCACATTAAATTCTCATTTCTGTAATAAATTGTTTTTAATTCAAGAGTTGAACACAATGCAATCGTTCTTAAATGAGTCGTTTATAAAAAAATAAAATTATGACATTATTTACTCGCTCTTTAGTAAAAGGACCCGTAATTCATGCTCTTTTATTTCACTTCTTGCTTTTTCTTTATTGCCCCTTTCCCCAATATCCTCTATTCATTATTTTCTCGTCCTACTTTTCCCTCTCTCTCGTTCTTTTTCCAGGCCGCTCTCATGTCCCATCCTTTCCTTCAGCTGCAGCAGTGGGAATATTAGCCAGCAGACAGATCATTTAGGGGTCAGACCTGTGAATGTGTTAATTGTGATTTATAGCTGAACTGAATTTAAGAAGAGCTTTTCCTTATTGACCACCTGAAGCTGAGGCCCTGGGAAAAAGAGTTGGTACCATTTCTTTGTCTCTAACAGCGAATGGTGTGTAGGCTCTTGGGGCTTCTGTCAGCCCCAGATACTCATACGATTTTAGGATAAATCACTTTAGCACTAGCGCAAATGAAGCAAGATTCAGCACGGTCAATGGTGATCCTGGAGGTCAAGGTCTGTGAGGTGAACAGGCTATGCTCTCTCAGGAAGTGATAGAATGAGAAAACCACTGACCTTTACCGTAAAGACTATTCCTGGTCATTTTTTTATCTATTTCCTGTACTAATGTCCATCTATAAGTAATGCTCCTACATACTTGAAAACGTCCTCATCTAGGTATGTCTGCATTATTAATGGCTGGTGAGACGTGAGGGGTCATAAGTGAAGCTGATGGCTTCCTAAACACACCATACAGAGGATAGTTAGTGGATTTTTGCACTAAGTCTATATAAATCTCACATTTATACACAATTACTTAAGTGGTACCCTGGATTGATATTCTCATTATGTAATGATTTGGAAGAATGCATACACAACAAAACTATAAAGTAGCTACAGGCAATCAAGGCCCAAAAACAACATTATTCTATCATCTTTCACACAAAAAATAAAACCCTTAATTTTCACCCCAGTTGTACGCCACTTTATAAAACCTTGTTGTTTCTAGTGTCCTGGGGCCAGACTTGAGAGGCTATTTCTTTAAGGGGTGGAGGGAGAAAAAGAGCAAGTGTATCTGTCCTTCTTCATCAGTAGTCTCCTCTGAGTCTCGGCCTCCTCTGATGCTCACTATATGTCGGTACAATCAGCAGGGATTTGGTTTGGTGCCTCTTCAGACTTTCAATGGCACTGCCTCATCCATTCCTCTACCTCAAATCACACCCGCCTCACGATGACCCTTATCACTGCCCGATAAAAATCCACCCTCAGCGGGGAGATAAGAGAAAGAGGGAGGGTAAGAAAGAGAGCGGAGCATCTGTACGATTAGATAAAGGAGAGGCGCTCTTGACAGACTGAAGGATTTTTAGCCAGAGGATGTTTTGAATGCGAGGATTCAGTGCTTGAGGCTCTTTTCCCAAGGATAAAATGATTGTTGTAAGCTGAGGTTTCTCTGACTTGCGTCCTTAGGAAACAGCCAGTTCCTTTTCTAATCAGAGAAGTGTTTACATGAGGCGAGTGCCTCCGGCTGCCTCCCTTTTCAATGCTCTCTCTGTTCCTGTCTTTCTCCAGGCATCAGTCTTTGGGAGGATGGTGTTAGATGTCCGCCCATGATGCATAAAAGATCCACCAATACAAAAACACAAATGTCAATATGCATCAGTATTCATAACTGAGGCCCAGACAGAATCTACAGACTCTTTTGCCATTTTCTAGCGCTGGTTTTGCTTGCTTGACAACAGTCATTTGTTTGGCAGTTCTGTTTGGTGCCACTAGTGGTGCAGAAATGAAATATTTAGGGGCCATTTACACATGATGCGCTCCTGCATTTTTAAAAGACCATGATGCAGTAATTAAAAAACACAGGGAGGTAAGAACAGGTTGTGTGTGAACAACCCTTTTTAAACTTTTAAACTCTTAAAAGTGTTAATCAGAGCAGAAAATAAGACACACTTATTGATAGCTGAGAGCATAATCAAGTCAAAGAAAAAAATTAATAAATGAACACACAACATGTAGAATTTTGTTAATGATGCACAGGTTTTAATGCACACACATGCATACACAGCCATGATGTCATCCCCTTTCTCAGTGACTGACTTTTGTGTGTGTGTGTGTGTGTGTGTGTGTGTGTGTGTGTGTACTTTAACCTTGGTTCTGAGAGAGAGAGAGTAATTCTAACCTTAAAAACCTGCTGATTAAAGCTAGTTTGGAGGAATTCGATTCCGCTTAATGCCTTTGGCCCTCCGCCCAGTCCTGACGACGCTCTCCATTAACATCCACGGACAGCATGTCTTCACTCAGGCAGAGACGTGACCAGCACACACACATGTGCCCGACGCAGCCTGTGCCCATCATGTTCCTTCTGATCTGTCTCTGTCAATCAGCATTAAACCGCACAATTTGTTTTTCCCGCACCGGGTTTCCGGGACGGTTCCAAGCTCAGCTCTCTTCTCCCGTTTCTGCAGACGCAGCGCCCTCGGTCTCTTTGCACCTTCATGATCGTCCGGTGCTGATTTGAGAACAGTTTGATGGTTTATTTCAGTGGCTCTGGGTTAAAGTTCAGACTGATAAAGCAGGTTTCAGATAAGGATGTATTTGGTCAACATACACAGAGCTGTTTGCTCATGTCTGTTCAACACATTCTAACAGTCCATTTCTCTCAAATAATGTCAACCGCAGTCTAGCGTGTTGTCAGATTCTGTGACATTCTGCTGTGTGCAGAATTAGGTTATGTGGATGAAGCGGATTCTGACCTATACTAAACAAAAAGGTTAAATATACATAAAATATATGTAAAATATTTACATATTTATGAATTTGGCAGACTTTTTATATTAAGTGTTGTGCATTCAATCTATACATTTTTGTGAATTTTCTGGTGTTCTCATAGCTCAACTGATAGAGCCTAGAGCTAATAATGCTCTAATAATGTTCCCATACACTAATAAAATATACACTTTAAATGCACTATAATTTCATTAGTTAATATTAGTTAATACATTAGTTAACACAGTACATAACATTGACTTTCTCTTGAGTGTTTTCCAATTATATGTCTCTTTATGTTCCCACCTTAATTTTCTCCTCATTATATAGCAAGGTTTGGTCTAAGTGTCCTTTTCTGGTTTCAACATGGCCTCATAGATTTTCAGTGTCCTTGACATACAGAATCATAGAAAATGTCAGTGTGTGATATTTCAATAATAATGTTTTTGGAGGTTTGAGGTTCATAATTACCAAAAGTTCATGCAGTACAATAGACTCAGGAGATTAAAACTCTGTGTAAGTCACTGCAGAGTGCCCTCCACCATCTAAAAAAAAACAGCAAAACTCAACAGAATCCCTGGGGTTTATTGTCTTATCTTATGAGAACAACATATCAGTGTCCTGAGAAAAGTTACTAAAGGGGCAGAATCATGAAAGGACTAGACTCAGATTTCCCCTGTAGGATATATTAGGTATTAGCATCCAATTCAGCACTGATATTCCCAACTGAAAGGCACCTTGGCGTGTGTGTGTAAACGTGTTACTGTGTGTAGGAGCGTCTCTCAGACATGGCGGTGGCTCTGATCTAATCATGTGAATGTAATTAGGCTTTAATTGCTCAGCGTGTGGGGCCCCTGGCATCTGTCTGGGCCCCAGACGGTAAATAATGCCTTCTGACGTTGTCATCTCCTAATCTCGCTGTTACCAAACACCTCGGCACAACTTTCTCTGATACCAGACAATGATACGACACACATCGCTGACAGAGGGACAGTGACACTGGGTATGAGTGTATCTGACATGTGTTTTGCTCTGAAACATGCAGAGTTTCTTCAACTATTGTTACTTCCACTCTAATTTGTCCACTAACAATGTCCAGACATACAAGCAACACAGGATTTTTTATGTCATAATAAAACATTCTGTTTACATTGGCAGTGATTTAAAATTATTGTATATACTGTGTATATTAAATATTTAAAGTTTTTGCTTAATTGTAGATATGTGATTAGATATTAGTGTGCATGTTTACTGTTCTTGTGCGCATGGGATGCAGTGTTTGGGATGCAAACTCTTCATGACTGTATGGTAATATACATTCCTCAGACAGAGTGTGTGTGTGTTTGTGAGGCAATGATATGTTGAGATTAAATACATTTCTGTAAAATTCTGCCACCGGAATAAGCCGAGACGGTTCTCATAGAACAGTTCTGTAAATAGACTTATAGTTCTCAAGTTATCGACCAGCTATAAAAGGACACTAGTTAGACACACACACAAACATACACACACATACACAGAGGAGCAGATGTAGTGTAAGACTCACAAGTGCATACACACATACACAGTAAGTATCTAAAGACCACATCCCTCTGGATATTTATCTGCTTGTGAGATTCATGTTTCATAATCGAAATATAGAAAAGGAAGGTGTTTTTTTGACAATGTTGATGTAACGAGAGATTCCAGTGTTATAGGCGACCTTTTCCAGAAACGTTTTTATGCTGTTTGAAAGTGTCTTCACATCCTGATAGTACTAAGTAAGTGTAATATAATATATATATATATATCTTCTGTGGAGGGTGGCGGACCATAAAATGTTAATCCAATCATTTCACACCCAAAAGCAATGATAGGATGTCCTGCTTGCCAGTCAAACTATGTATTTGCATACCTCCCCGCACCCTGCTAGCACATACAATCTTCTGTCATCAGCGTGTTAATGTGAAAGAGGTATTGTATAAAGGTTAATGTATAAAGAGGTGTGGTATTGCATCTTATCGCATTATTATGATTAACAAACTTGATCTAGCTCTGATTTGTGCATTGACAACTGATGATTTGTGTTTTGTTTCAGTGTTTAACTAATGGTTTTGTTCATGTTTTGTTTCCATGTTTGACTGATGGTTCTGTTTTGTTTCAGTGTCTGTACGGCTGCTATGTCCACTCCTCCATCATTCCCACGTTCCACCGTCGCTGTTACTGGCTGCTCCAGGTAAGAGTTTCGCTATTCCACTATTTTGTTTAGATCTCAACAAACAAACATTCCTACTTCTTTCATTACTATCCGCCTCTCTTTTTCCCTGTATGTTAAATGCAAGAACAGTCCGAGGGTCTAAGTTGTAACTGAGGGCCATAAACACGTTTGTCAGATTCTATTACCAGTCAGAGATGCTTGTTTAAGCTATAAGAGATGAAATCTCGCTATTGTTGAGTAAACATCTGAGATATCTAATCAGAGACACAGAGATGCATTTAGCTAGAAGGCAGCTTCAAACATCAGCCCCATACAGTTATGAGAATCTAGTATTATGTGAAAGAGGAAGAGAAAGATGAATGTTACTGTTTGTGTGGGTGTTTTTTTTTACTGAAACCACATATGCCAGCGTTGTGTGTGTGTGTGAGAGAGAGAGAGAATGAATGTGAATGTTTCTATAAGCATACATGTTTAAAAAATATATATATATATATATATATATATATATATATATATATATATATATATATATATATATGAAAACATACATATGTGTGTGTGTTGTGTGTGTGTGTGTGTGTGTTTGTGATTCTGTAGTTCCTGTACAGAATGCTCCTGTAGCTCAGTGGGTAGAGCATTGTGGTAGCAGCACAAAGGTTGTGGGTTCAATTTCCAGGGGAGCACAAATACTGATACACTGTATCAACTTAAATGTACTGTAAGTCACTTTGGATCAAAGCGTTGGCCAAATGCATAAATGTGATTCGTTTTGTACTTAGTACTGATTTGATTGGTTAAAAACTAATTTAGTACCTCTGTAATTTGATAATCCAGATATATTGTGAAATACATGAATATTATAATAAAGTGAAACTTGGGGGCTTGTGTTTATAAAGTGTTAAAAGCAAAACACAGTGTGGATTTCTTGTTGGTTTTCTAGTGTGCGGTTGTTTTGGGGAGTTTGGGTGTTTGAATAACTAAAAAATATGTATGTGTGTGTGTGTGTGAAAACTGCATGATGTTCAGATTTAGGGAGTGTTATGTCTGTCTCCCTCTACTAATACTGTATGTCTTTCTCTTTATGACTCTGTCTCTCTCTCTCTCTCTTTGTAAAAACTGAGTGATGTTCAGATTTAGAGAGTGTTAGGGAACAGGAGAGGTGAGGCAGCAGAGAATGAAAGTGAGACAGACAGAACTTAAAACAGCACTCACACTGTCTGTGCATATCTGTCTGTCTCCCTGCACAAACACTGTATGTCTTTCTCTCTGTGACTCTGTCTCTCTCTCTTTCTCTCTCTCTCTGTGTACAGATCTGTCTGTCTCTTTGTGCAGATCTGTCTCTTTCTCTCTCCACAATCTGGCAAAATTAACACGGAAAACAAACGTAATCAATCAAAGTCGACAGGCAATAATTCACTCATGAGAAACACACGCATAAAGAATGCAGAGAAATCTGTTTTTAAATGCAGACCAGCACACTAAAGATGTAGCTAACATCACTAATATCCACATCATATTGAAGAGTGTCATTACCACACAGTGACCTCCAACATGTACAAGAGTTTAATAGTTTCCACCCCGAAATTACCTAAAGAAATTCTTAGAAAGTACATGTCAGTAAATAATTCACACACTGTGTGTGTTTTCTGTGGGTGTGTGGTCCTAGTATTTACTACATTATGGGGACCAAATGTCCCCACATGTACAGTAACACCAGTGCATTGTCACCTTGTGGGGACATATTTTGGGCCCCCATGAGGAAACAAGCCTACAAATCATACAAAATGATCTTTCTGAAAATCTATAATAGAACAAAGTTTTGTGATGTGATGGATGGGGATCAAATATACAGTTTGTACAGTATAAAAAACATTACGTCTATGGAATATCCCTATAAAACATGAAAACCTGTGTTTGTGTGGGCTAGTTTGAATGGAGGTACAATACAAGAGAAGAACATCACAAATAAGAAAGAGAAAAAATGTTTTAAAAAGAAAAAATGTGACGAAAGAGAATTCAGAGGTGATAAAGTGAATCATAACTGTTGAATTTCTCGCAGTTATAGAGGCTTGTGCTCAGCTGGGCAGGTAAGAATGATTGATTACACACAGAAAGAGAGAGAGAGAGTCCGCCCACATTACACAGACACAGTAAACCTTAGAAATAACACACACACAATGCTAAAAACCTTCATCTTAACTCTTGCACACCTGCCAATTCACAACCAGATTATCATCATGAGCGTTTGATTTATGAGACATTGTTTGTTATATTTTAATGTTATATCACAGGATGGTGTCTGCATACAGATTCACATCACTGTTGATCATACAAACACAGATGACATGACATCTTCAGACATACATTCCAGATGTCTAAAGCCCTAAAGAGAGAGAACTGAATACTCTACATGGCTAAAATAAAAATTCACATTAAAATTCAGAAATTCACTAATTTTATACAAATGATTTGAAAGCAGCTGTATAGAGTCTTTGAGGGCAATACATAGAGTGTACACTGCGAGAGAATGCTTTGAATCTGTTCACTTAAACAGGGACAGTTCACGTGAAGAGATTTTTAAAATATTGACAAATGGGAATTTCAGACATAGACCTTCAAATGTTCTGTATGATGGGAAAACTGTGCATCCAGACCAGTTAAGTTGTGTAATGTTGTTGAATAAATATATGAAAATGTACAGGAAGTCCCGTGCTGTGATGGACATGTGAAGAGGAAGCTGAGCGGTGTGTGATCAGAGTAAAACAGATGCTGGAGTGTGTTGGTAGATGCTCATTGATTTATGCTCAGGCACAGCATGCTTACTCGCAAGGTTACACAGCAGTGATTGGTGCCCGTCACGGTGAACAGAAGACCACCCGAGCTTTCCAATAGCCCGAACACACTCGCACACACTCCATTTGGGACTGTCAATCACGCCCGTCAAGGTCAGTCTTTGTACTTCAGTTACATTAGTCACTGAAAGTTTTAGAAACTTACAGGCCCATGAGACGGCACTAAATCGCAATATATTGACTTTTGAATTAAGCCACAAAATGTACAAAACAGGAAGCAAAAGAGAGGAGAGAAATACTGAAATGAGGAAAAGAATGAAAAGGCAAAAAATAGACATGTGATGCATACGGTTTTCCTACAGAAGTCTTATTGGCACAGGTGTTTTAATCAGTCCAAAAGGAAATAACAGTTTCAGACTTCTGCAATAATCATTTTTAGTAGGTTTTATGGCACTGAATCCTTGAAAGACATTAAAGAGTGTTGTTTGAATCACTAGCACTAGCACACAAATGAGTTCCTTGAGTATATTCCTGCATATTCCTCTGCGATTTATATGTTTTCATCCTTAACGTCACATAAAAAACAAACAACAATAAACTACAAAGCTACAAGCTCACTTAACGTGTTGATCAGGTGATCAGTATGGGCATGTTCTGGCTGATGGCCAAATAATCTGCAATGTGGACCAGACATAACGGCTGTTTTCAAATGCCTGACTTATGTGTAGACTGTGAGGCTGGAGACTAAACCAACAGCAACTTTACATAATTACTCATGCTGGTCTGAATCCCTGAAGGCAGGGTGACATGATTGCTGTTGACCGTGACTGGCTGTTTTCTCTGAAAATGTTTTAAATGCATTTACAGAGAATTAAATGAGAAAAAACGCACATCACACACAGGGAGGAAGTACTGAGAGTTGATGTTATTCCTCCCCACATGCTGCCAGTGTCTCTCTCTCTCTCTCTCTCTCTCTCTCTCTCTCTTTGCCTTCTGTTTTGATTTCATCTCTTTTGACAGCCTGTTGAAATTGTGACCACAGTCTCGTTTTGCAGTCAACCTGTCTGTTCGCTGCCATTTCATGCTGAGTAAAGCGGAGTTATTTGCTCCATCTCCATCGGGCATTGGAGAGCAGTGCCGAGGTTCTGCGGGTCTCTGATCCACACACCTCACAACAGCTTAATACAACATCAACATTCACCTTCAGCCCGACAGCAAACACGACCACACCTGCAGCTTAACTCAGTACATTCATGACACGTGTTATGTGACAGCACTTCTCCATTGAGTTAACACACCTTTTCATTACCTTTTTAAGGAATTAAATCATAATCGGTTTTTAATGTACCTGAAAGTCATCAAGCTTAAAAGTCATCGTGGAACACAAATTGAGCACATTGAGCCTATATATATGCTACTGTACTTCTAAAAGTTGACCAAAAATTTGTCAAATATATGCATTTATATTTATATTCATTCTTTCACTTCTGGGAGACCAGACCAAAAATCATAACGACTCATTCTTGTGCATATTTTTGTCCAATAAAATGCTGTGTAGAATGAGAATGTCCCCTAGCTATTGCAAGCAATAAAATAATGATTTTTCCAGACTGTATTGCCAGGCTATTGGCTAAATAAAGAAAGCCTTCAGCTGCAAAAGGTACGAGCCTTTCAACAGTCAAACGAGCTTTAAAATAAGTATTTCATTGCTGAAAACCTCAGTGGGCAATGACTCTTAAGCCCTCTAAAACTTTGAGCATTACACATTTCCGTTTGAAGTTCACTACTGTTCTTTCCAAAAACGACACCTGGAAAAGTGAAAGCCATGACTTTACCAACTAAAAGCCCTAGTTGAACACTGTGACACCAAAGCTTTCATCTTAGGGGAAGATCCTTGAGCAGACCTGAGACTTCCTGTGCCCGCCAACAGGATAGAGGTGAAACAAACACACTTTTGTGCACATCTACAGATCCTCCAGAGATGGTCGTGGCCCCACTCAGAGGAGCTCCAGAGACAAATATGGTGTGTTGTGGAGCCAGTGAGCCATTAGTGCTGTTTTCCTCTTGACCTCTCAGACAGGAACAGCTATTATGACATTGCTCAAACAAAAACCTAAAGGTGGGTTCAATGATTTAAAACCCTGCAGGTTTTGTCTGGAAGTACCTGCTAGAGAGGGGGTTTCTGTGAGCGTGTGTGTGTATGTGTTTCTGAGAGACAAATAGACAGAGAAAGAACAGCAGAAGTCAAGGAGCAAGGGCTCATGGTCCATTAAATAATACATTCTTTCTGAAAGGCCTTAAGGTGCAGCTGAAGCCAGGCAGGTCTGAAGCTGATTACAGGCCAGTTAAAGGCACTTTCAGCAGCTGTCAGCCAGTGACCCAGAGACCCACAGCTAAGGCAGCTAGAGAAACAGGAAGACACGGCTGCTGCAAGATAATACTTGCTTGTTTCTAAGTCTAAAATTTATTTTTGTTTGAATATGATTGTTGGCACTTAAGCTTGGCAGTACATAAGTAACGTTATTGGTTGCCCCATTGCAAATCTATGCAATTTTTTTTAGATATTCTATGCAGATTGTAAAAATAGTCTGTAGCATTCTTTAGTATTTATTTAAATAGGGTTAAAGATGTTTCTTTAGCTTTGGGCACTCTATAAGATTATCTTTAAATCTTTTACATAATAAATATTAAAATTGTATATGCGTCTTTCCATGTTTTAGTTTTTCATAGTTTTAAAAAAATGTTATGAAGCATGTGCATATTTTGGAGGAAGATGACTGAAGATGGACAAACGTTTACTGCTCTGGAAGCTTCCTGGACTTTTACCCAGTTGGCCTGCGACATCAGGTCTTTTCCTAGAGACGAGAGAGAGAGCAAATGAGAAAAACAGAGAGGAGAGAAAATAACAGCTGAAAAACATCACAAAGGCCCCACTGCTAATTGAAAAGAGAGCAAATTAATTACGGTAATGAAGCAATTAAATGGCTGTCACACAACCAAGTCTCTTTTAAGCTGGTAAGCATTTTATTTCTCAAGCATTCCCCTGATGTCTGTGTGCGAGAGGAGCACAGAGCAGTGTCTGCTTTACCTCCTTCTCACTAATTTCTTAATCTGTGATACAAACACAAATGGCAAGGGATAAGCTGTAATATGTTGGCATACATACACCCTAACACGGAAGTCAATGAAGGCCAAAAGAGGCCATACACCCAACTAATTATTTAAAGTTGTAAGAACATTTCCCTATTGTTTCCATTAAGTAAGTAACAATGTTTAAAATATTATTTTGAATGTTCTCAGAATGTTCAAAACATCCAGATTTTAAGACGTTGTATTGTTGTTGCTTGGTTATTAAGAACAGTATTCAAACCTTTTTTATTCTGTAATGTTTTTAAAACATTCCACCAACAACTTAGGAATAATGTTTTTGATAAAGATGATATATATCATATAAAAACATTCTACTAATGTTACTGCAAGAATGTTGGTAACTTTATGAAAACCTTTAGAGAACATTAGCCAATGTTCTGAGGACATTCCCTGTTAGCTGAGTATAACCACAGAAATGATTATTTAACTTATTTTAAGTATAAACAAAAATAAAGTAATAATATTTGACTGTGCCACAAGACTATGCAAAAACAAACAAAACAAGCCTTGTGTGACACAGTTATGTGACACAGTTTTGCTTATGACTTTTTCGAGACAGAGATTTGTTAATAATATGGTGTTTGTAGTGAATGATAAACAATAATAGTGATGAAAGCTTATACATGCAGCAGCTCTGCAGACCTGCATCAGTCTGGCTTTGCATTAATATAAAACTTTATTTCCCTCTAAGCATCAGTATGTGTCATTAATGTACACAAATTAGAGTATTGTAGACAGTTACAAATGGACATTTGTTTCCCCCTGTGCACACAAAACACGCACCAAGGATTGATGTTTGCTTTTCCGTTTGCTTTTCATTATTTCTCTTGAAGACATGAACTGTGTGCGCGTGTGTGTGTGTGTGTGTCTGTGTGTAAAAATGCAGACAGTTTTCTTATAGGGTTAGAGTGGGGGTTACAGTTATGTTATATTGTTACGTAACTGGCTGTGTGTGTTTGTGTGTACAGGTTTAGCTATATTTGTGAGGGCCAAATGTACTAAACATAGGGAGATATATAACAACCAACTTGTGAGGACATTTTACTCATCCTTGCTAAATGAAAAGGTTCATAAATGACATGCACGTTTTTGTGAGGATGGGTAAAGTTAGGGTTACAGGATAGAAAACATCATTAGTCTGATATAAAATCAGTAGAAGTCTATGGAATGGCCTCACTGATATAGTAAAACAAACATCAGTGTGTATGTGTGTGTGAGAGAGGAAGTAATGTTTGAAGCCACACATACAGGCAGTGTTTCTTTGCACTGTCCAGAGGTAAGAAAACAGTGGCAGTGATGTCATCAAAAGCAGTCGACTTCAAAGACTTCTGCTGGGTTCTTTTATGTGGCTCTTGGGGGCCCAAAAGCAACTTAAAATGAACCCAAAATGAATGTCAACTCTGTACCTCTGCTGGCCCAAGAGCCATATACACTGATCCTAAAGTGTCCAGGTCATTTCATCCTCAAATCAAAAGAAAACAAAAACATTATAAAAAAATTACATTTTTTATAGCCATGAACTTTTTTTTGCAGTGTGGCATTATTTTTATAACATTTGTGCATCTGTCCCCAAATGTCTTATTCTTATTACTGCAATACTTTTTCCTTTGATTTTTGGATACAATTTGACATGTAGAAGCCATTAGTGTGTATTGACAACAGTGTATTTATCACAAATCACACACAAGGATTATCTCACTTTCATTCTCTCTCTCTTGGTCTCTCTCTCTCACACACAAACTCTTGCTCTCTCTCTCTTGAACATACACTCTCTCTGTTTTCTAATGTGTTTTGATTGGTCTGGCTGTGTATGTGTGTGTGCGTGTGTGTGAGCTCACTAAAGTGCTATTTCAACTTCCATGTGTTAAGGATTATTGCTGTATTGATGTCCTCAATTAATTACTGTTATGCTACAGTAGATCTTCCAAACACTCTTGCATGTCTCCATTTGCTCAGGAGATGTCTGTATTCCCTGTGGCAGATGTCTGTCAGTAATCGTGTGTGTGTGTGTGTGTGTGTGGTCAGTTGTGTTCTTGTGGGTCTGTGTAAATAAATAAAAATGACAAAAAGTAATTAACCTTTTGATGCATGATGTCAAGACAATGAACATATCTTTAAAAGATATTTTAACCATACAGGGTTTGATATATTTAACGCTGTGGGTATTTACCTTTGACCATTACCCATAATTCCATAGGACTGTCTTCTTTATATGTCATTGTGTTTGTGTGTTTGTATGTTTGTTTGTTTGAAACAACAAATTCCAAATGGATAAAACGTGTAATATTTAGTATTACCTTATTGGAGTACACACATGTAACAAAATACATAATTTTAGGAATGTTGATGTTCTTGTTTTGAAGTTAATGAAAACTTTAAGATTTATTTTCATTATAATTAATGCTTTAATGGGTTCCCTCTCAAAGGAAGATCAACATATTTGTCCTTTTTTCACTGTTTTGCATTTCCTCAGTGTGGTCAATGCTGCCCCCTTAGGCCAACAGCAAAACTACATATAACATTAACTCATCTCACAGAAATACACAATGCCCATTAGTGTACTTAGTGCTGTCATTTAACAGACATAATATAAATTAAGTATGAGGTGAAGAAATCAGGGCAAGGGCAAAACAGTGGAGATGGGCTGTGCATGGGTTTAAATGCAAAAAATACAACATCGATTACAACACACTTCTGTGTCCACACATTAAACCTGCCACATGTGAGAGGAAATTGCCCTTGAAATGAATAGTATGTGTGTTCATATGTGCCCTGGGCAGAAAACAGCTTGATGATGAACACACAGCACATTTATCATTACATACACCACATCCAGGGCAACTGTTAAAGAACACACACACACAACAGTTTGTCATCTTTCCAGTCACACACAGACTCTATGATGTATAGATGTCACACATGAACACTACATGCCTGCAGAATGTCATACACTGTGTGGACGCTCTATCCTGTTCCTGCTTCCCAGCTTACAATTTTAGGCTGTAAGAACGTTTCCCTAATATTTTCATTAAGTAACAAAATCATTGAAAATGTTCGAATGTTAAATGTTCTAGGAATGTTAAAAACGTCCAGTTTTTTAGACGTTGTATTAACATTA